>CM064503.1:52568547-53289335 GCA_032716605.1 Paralithodes platypus | reverse complement strand
ACGGCTCTGCTTTACGGGGCAAGTCGGTGGCCTTCAGAATGGACAATCTGAATGTGGTTCACTGTATTCAGAAACAAGGGTCAATAAGATCTCGGAAGTGGCTAAACGTGTCAGAAAAGATTTTTATACTAGCCAACAGGCTGAACATTCATCTTCACGCATCTTATCTCCCAGGCGTAGCAAACGTCTGGGCAGACGCTCTGTCTCAGAGACAAAGCACATCAGTAGAATGGGCGCTCTTGCGTGTGCGGAGCATTACCATCCACAAGTGGATTTGTTTGCGTCTGAGAAGACTTGCAAACTCCCACTGTACCTCACCCGCCGGACGATAACGCTGGCGGGCGGACCTGACGCTCTGATGACGGACGAGAACAGGTTGAGTTCCATTTATCTATTTTCCACCGCCAGACGCGTCTCTAATGTGCCACGTAGTCAACAAACTACAGGATTAGCGAGGCGTAGTCTCGCTAATCGCGCCCCTGTGGCCGGTGCAGTGTGGTACCAGCATTTGTACACGTGGTGCCCGCACCCAGTGTCACTCCCGGTCGGGTTGTTCCACTTAGAACACAATTGGCAACCTAGAAACCTCGCGGACTTGTTCATTATGGACATTCAGGAGGCCAAGTGGCTAGCACCATATGGTAGCGACGTGACCAAGATATTCACGAATCAATATACCCAGTCTACAAAGCGACAGTTTCAATCGCATTGGCAAGCTTTTATGTCTTGGATTCTTAGAACAAACCAAACTGTGCCCTCGGTGGCGTTGGTTGTCAATTATTTAATGTATCTGTTCATGCAGAAACATTTATCTGAAATTGATTTATGAGGGCAGGTTTTAAACTCCGCCCACCTCCCCGTCAGCTCAGGCCTACATGGTCTCTGGACAAAGCATCGTAGTTATTCTCGTTCCCGTATGTACCAAAGACTGCAGATTTTACAAAAGGGCAGTATTCCTTATGGCTTTGGCTACCGGGAACAGAGTATCTGAGCTGGGGGCGATGAGCAACACACCTAATTGCCTCAGGTTTGATAGGCTTCATGAGTGTATTCACATTGCACCTTCCCCGGGATTCATAGCCAAGAATGAGCACAGTGAACACGTGTTTTCAGAGTTCACGGTGCCGGCGTTAAAAAGGGGAAAGGTGCACCATTTTTTTTTTTTTTTTTTTTTTTTTTTTTTTTTTTTTAAATGCCCAGTGCAAGCTCTAACCAAATATTTAAGAGTGGCACCTCTAAATCACCAGGGTGCTTTATGGGTCGCAAGTCCGGGTGAACGCTTGATGGAGCGTACACTGGCTTCTCTCTTGGTCGAGGACTTTAAAGAGAAGAATCCCGGCGTTGTGGGTAAGACCCACGATTTACGCAAGGGGACAGCCTCTTTACGTTTCCTTAATAATCTTTCGGTGGAAGTTATTAAGTCCACACAGTTGTGGGCCTCTAATCAGGAGTTTTTGACTCGATACCTTTCAGTAGCTCTGGACAAACCTTCCTTGCCATGTATAGCTTTACGGCAGAGGGTCTAGGTGGCCCTTTTAGTCACGTTTTGTTTAATTTCAAGAAAAAGGGGGGGGAGGGTGCAGTCAGTGTGACAGGACACCCTAGACCCCTCCGGAGTATGTGTTCAGAACATACGAGCTGTGATACTGTTTGTAGGCATTGTATTATAAAATTTCTCTGTAGTATTCATTGCAGGAAATTGTGCTAAAGGCCAATAGTAGTGTTACAACAATTCTTGTTGTAAGTAGCTTTGGCTGTGAAGCAATAGATTTTTGAGAAATCTCGGTAGTTGCAACTACGACTTTTACTTTTGAAGTAATTACTTCTCCATAAGTACACGAGTTCAGTACTTCTACGAATGTACAAGAATTCGTTTATGTTTGGTTATATTTTTAGGAATATATCCACTAGTTAATGGGGTTTATATGTGCACATGTAAACTTATAAGTTTTTAGTTTTCACCACTTACTTTAAGTGGGGTGCCTTCTTAACTAGCAGATCTGTGTACAGAGTCTCAGAGTTAACCCTTTTTCAAGCAGGCTTCTTTGAAGCACGCTCCTGCTTGTACCCCTTTTTGAAGATTTAGGCTGTATAAAGTGTATGCACCCGAATATCTCTTTTTTACAAGAGTAAGAATACTATGTGGTTGTTTGATTATCTGCTTTTCTAGAGTTATGATATGATTACGAATGTCCCCCTCCAGTCTTAGAAATCAGGCATGTTCGTCAATGATGGAGGGGCCACTAATAAATTATAGGTTTGACTCCTGTAAGGAGATAAAGAAAACCTAATATTTAGTAGTGGCCCCGTAATCATTGACGACTGGGGCCCTCCCGACCATCCCCTTCCCATTCGTTGATGTATTCAGGATTTTGGTTTACTTGATATGTCAGTGAAGGAAGAATGACGCCTGCAGTAGCGTCTGGTCAAAAGATACACACAAGTACATCCACGATATGATGGAAAGCTTATTGAATAGTTATTCTTATTTTCTTTTTGTTTTTATTTTTTACAAAGTTTTTTCGTAGTGAGAACCCAATTCATTATGACTGAAGCCATGAGTGAGGTCGCGTGCGCTCATGATGAAGGCTCCTCAGTTTTTAAATGCTCTGCGCGGTAGATTCAAACTACGGCGGATGAGTGTTTGAAGAGGGTGCCTTATGTAATAGGCATGTTCGTCAATGATTACGGGGCCACTACTAAATATTAGGTTTTCTTTATCTCCTTACAGGAGTCAAACCTATAATATTAACGGATTTTGCGATGCGAGATAATTTGCCAAACAATTGATTGATACAATAGGGTGTATACAGCGCACAGGCCTTCAAGGAGGGAACACGGACGCATCTTATGAGGGCTTCTGGGAAAAGCCGGATTAGAGATTAATGATAGGCTTAGGACTTTTTATGGGATTAAAAAGATGCCTGAATCTTACTAGTGTCTCCAGAGTGTAAAAGGGATACTTGACAGACTTCATCTTTAGTTAATAAGATAGGCTTCATCTTTATGAGGATTAAGAAGTTATTCTTAATTCTTTTGGAGCAGGTGAAAGATATGCTGAAATCTTAATAAGCCATTGAAACAATGCCGTTTGTTTGTTTAGGTCTTTCCCTCCCGGCGACCTTTTTTACAAAGAGGGTCTGGGGCAGGTACACTGGTTTGAATTGCATGATAAAACCCGGCGGTTGAACTCTTTGGGGTGGGTTATATTGGACTGATCTGGAGATTCGCGATCTTTGGATTTCCTTCCCCCGGCTATCTTTTACAAAGAAGTGGGGTTAGGACCAGTTTGCGGTGTGTAACTTTTAAAACTGTTAAACTCACCCGGCTGAGGCCCGTTGCAACCTGGAAGGGTGGGGAGTTTTTTTGGGGGGGGGGCCGCCACCGGGGGGCAAAAGAATTTGGAAAATTCAGTTTAGTGAGACCAGTACAACTTGAGGGATTGCAGTGTGTATCGCTCCTTCAACATACGGCGCTTTAGGGCACAATTGGGGTTAAAGTTTTTTTAAAAACTAATATTCACACCCGGCGGGTGCTCCTTGGAAGGATGGGAATAACGAATTTACGATTCAGTTCGTTAACCAGACAATTGAGGGATACGTTTTGTATCGCCGCCTTCAACATACGGCGATCTAAAAAGATACTTCGGGAGAAGTTAGATCTCGTATATTTGTCAGGTTCCCATTTTTTTGATCTACGAGATAATTCGGGGGCCGGCGTCTTTTTTAGTTTTTTTTTTTTTCCAAAATTGAATCTTGAAACAAACACCACCGGAAAGACTTCATCAGTTATAAACGCCATGCTGGTCTTTATATATTATGTCAGAGGGTATTCATAAATCTTTTGGACAAATTAAGATATTCTGAAATCTTTTACTCGGGAAACCCCACCGCGTAGCGAGCTGTCGTCGTTGAGTATTACGTCTCGTTACCCGGCAGGTTATTTAACACTTGTGTGCGAAACTGTTTGGGTTAACCTTATGAGCCTTAATTCCTGGAAATTTTCTTTTTTTCCAGAGCTGGGTCCCGGCGGGTCTATGCAGAACCTGGAGTAATTTTGGTGTAGGTTACCTTTCCGGCATTTTTTCTCGTTGCTCCGAGAACGCCGTTTTTGTTTACCGAGTTTTAGTCAGGATGGCTCAAAATAGGTAAGTTAGCCCGACGAGTTTGGTCGCTTGAGGGCTCATAAGAAACTGCATTTTCTGTGGTCGAGCCTGGGAGCAGGCTTCCTGTGTTATTCATTGCTTTATGCATTACGCCCTCCTGTAATGTATAGTTTATTGTGGGTTACCGTTTTGGGGTTTTTCTCGTTGCTCGAGAACACCGTTTTTGTTTACCGAGTTTTAGTCAGGATGGCTAAAATGGTAAGTTACCCCGACGAGTTTGGTCGCTTGAGGGCTCATCAGAAACTGCGTTTCTATGGTCGAGCCGGGGGATCAGGATTCCTGAGTTATTCCCGTCGAGGGGGGCTCCACTCAGTTTTCTAGGTGATCATGCTGACACCTGTTGGCCTTGGTTTTCTCTGCTTTTCAAAGCCATTGAAACCATGCTGTCTGTTTGTTTGGTCGTTACCTCCCGGCGACCTTTTTACAAAGAGGTCTGGGGCAGGTATAATTGGTTTGACATTAATAATAATAATAATATAATAATAATAATAATAATATAATAATATTTATTCAGTTAGCAATTTACAGAGGTGGTACCACATAGTATGTTATAAATATGACATGTACCTGCCTTGCATAATTCCAACTAAGGATAGCCCAATAAGGCCGTTAGGCGTATTTCCATTGGGGTCCTTGTATATAAAACCCGGCGGTTGTACCTTCGGGGGGGTTATATTAACGGATTTGCGATTCGAGATAATTTGCCAAACAATTGATTGATACAATAGGGTATCACGGCCTTCAAGACGGCAATCTATGAGGGCTTCTGGGAGAAGCCGGATTAGAGATTAAGATAGGCTTAGACTTCTTATGGGATAAAGATGCCTGAATCTTACTAGTGTTTCAAGTGTAAAGGGTTACTTGAAAGACTTCATCTTTACTAAAGATATGCTTCATCTTTATGAGGATTAAGATGTTATGCTTAATTCTGTGGACAGATAAAAGATATGCGGAACTCTTTAATAAGCCATTGAAACAATGACGTTTGTTTGTTTAGTCTTTCCCTCCCGGCGACCTTTTTACAAAGAGGTCTGGGGCAGGTACAATTGGTTTGACATTGCATATAAAACCCGGCGGTTGTACCTTTGGGTGGTTATATTAACGGATTTGCAATTCGCGATAATTTGCCAAACAATTGATTGATACAATAGGGTATCACGGCCTTCAATGGCGATCTATGAGGGCTTCTGGGTGATGCCAGATTAGAGATTAAGATAGGCTTAGACTTTTTATGGGATAAAAAGATGCCGGAATCTTACTAGTGTTTCAAGTGTAAAGGATACTTGAAAGACTTCATCTTTAATAAAGATATGCTTCATCTTTATGAGGATTCAGAAGATATGCTTAAATCTTCTGGACAGGTAAAGATATGCTGAAATCTTTAATATGATACTAAAGGACAACGAAAAGTAGTGGTGGAGTGCTACGGTTCATTGACTGGCGGTTTTGAGGCACATATTTTGTACCGTTTCTTTGGTGTAACCCTATGAGCATTAATCCCCGGAAAATTCTCTTTCCAGGGCGGATTACTGGTGTTGCACCAGGTGACCAGGTAGTTCCCGGGGGCGGGGTAGTTTTCCCCCCAGTCTCTGTCGTGTCGGCACTTGAACCTCTCATTGCTGTATGTTCAACGCCGTTAAGCTCAGGTAGCCCTATCTTATTTTTATTTATTAATGAAATAATTTAATAGCTGAATCATAATAAACATATATTTTCTATGATTATATTATGATAATATTGTGTTTATTTATAGTAATTTATTTTAATACAATTAAATATAAATTATATTAATTAGTATACTTTATGATTTTGCTCACCAGCTCTGCTTTCAATGTGTTAATGAGCTATGGGAGCTTTTAATTATCATAAACCTTTACGGGACTCGGACGAGGGACTCCCGTTCAGGGAGTATACCGAGCTGGCAAGGGAGGGACAGCCACAGCCAAGGTGTATGACGATACTCACAGTCGTAACCTCACCCGCCGGACAATAACGCCGGCGGGCGGACCTGACGCTCTGATGACGGACGAGAACAGGTTGAGTCCCATTATCTCTTTTCCGCCGCCAGACTCGTCTCTAATGTGCCACGTACTCAACAAACTACAGGATTAGCGAGGCGTAGTCTCGCTAATCGCGCCCCTGTTGCTGGCGTAGTGTGGTACCAGCATTTGAACACGTGGTGCCGCACCCAGTGTCCCTCCTGGTCGGGTTGTTCCACTTAGAACACAATTGGCAACCTAGAAACCTCGCGGACTTGTTCATTTTGGACATTCAGGAGGCCAAGTGGCTAGCACCTTATGGTAGCGACGTGACCAAGATATTCACGAATCAATATACCCAGTCTACAAAGTGACAGTTTCAATCGCATTGGAAACTTTTACGTCTCGGATTCTTCGAATAAAACAAACTGTGCCCTCGGTGGCGTTGGTTGTTTATTATTTAATTTATCTGTTCATGCAGAAACATTTATCTGAAAGTGATTTATGTGGGCAGATTTTAAACTCCGCCCACCTCCCCGTCAGCTCAGGCCTACATGGTCTCTGGACAAAGCATCGTTGTTATTCTCGTTCCCGTATGTACCAAAGACTGCAGATTTTACAAAGGGCTGTATTCCTTATGGCTTTGGCTACCGAGAACAGAGTATCTGAGCTGGCGGCGATGAGCAACGCACCTAATTGCCTCAGGTTTGATAGGCTTCATGAGTGTATTCACATTGCACCTTCCCCAGGATTCATAGCCGAGATTGAGCACAGTGAACACGTGTTTTCAGAGTTCAAGGTGCCGGCGTTAAACAGGGGAAAGGTGCACCATCTTTTTTGCCCAGTGCAAGCTCTAACCAAATATTTAAGAGTGGCACCTCTAAATCACCAGGGTGCTTATGGGTCGCAAGTCCGGGTGAACGATTGATGGAGCGTACACTGGCTTCTCTCTTGGTCGAGGACTTTAAAGAGAAGCATCCCGGCGTTGTGGGTAAGACCCACGATTTACGCAAGGGGACAGCCTCTTTACGTTTCCTTAATAATCTTTCGGTGGAAGTTATTACGTCCACACAGTTGTGGGCCTCTAATCAGGAGTTTTTGCCTCGCTACCTTTCATTAGCTCTGGACAAACCTTCCTTGCCATGTATAGCTTTACGGCAGAGGGTCTAGGTGGCCCTTTTAGTCACGTTTTGTTTAATTTCAAGAAAAGGGGGGGGGGGGGGCGCAGTCAGTGTGACATAGGACACCCTAGACCCCTCCGGAGTATGTGTTCGGAACATACGAGCTGTGATACTGGTTGTAGGCATTGTATTATAAAATTTCTCTGTAGTATTCATTGCAGGAAATTGTGCTAAAGGCCAATAGTAGTGTTACGACAATTCTTGTTGTAAGTAGCTTTGGCTGTGTAGCAATAGATTTTTGAGAAATCTCGGTAGTGGCAACTACGACTTTTACTTTTGCAGTAATTACTTCTGCATAAGTACACGAGTTCAGTACTTCTACGAATGTACAAGAATTCATTTATGTTTGGTTATATTTTTAGGAATATATCCACTAGTTAATGGGGTTTATATGTGCACATGTAAACTTATAAGTTTTTAGTTTTCCCCACTTACTTTAAGTGGGGTGCCTTCTTAACTAGCAGATCTGTGCTCAGAGTCTCAGAGTTAACCCTTTTTCAAGCAGGCTTCTTTGAAGCACACTCCTGCTTGTACCCCTTTTGAAGATTTAGGCTGTATAAAGTTTATGCACCGAATATCTCTTTTTTTACAAAAGTAAGAATACTATGTGGTTGTTTGATTATCTGCTTTTCTAGAGTTATGATATGATTACGAATGTCCCCCTCCAGTCTTAGAAATCAGGCAGGTTCGTCAATGATGGAGGGGCCACTAATAAATTATAGGTTTGACTCCTGTAAGGAGATAAAGAAACCCTAAAATTTAGTAGTGGCCCCGTAATCATTGCCGACTGGGGCCCTCCCGACCATCCCCTTCCCATTCGTTGATGTATTAACCTCTGAAGTGCGCATGGGGGTAATTGGAAACGTCCCCCTGTGCTGACGTATTTGAGGTGTTTCCGTCACTAAAATATTCATTGTGCCATTAATAGCATTAATACTTATCCATATGCGCCTATTATGGGTTGATTATAAAGGTATTAACCTGAAACAATAAAACGAGTGAAAACAGCGTTGGATGGTCAAAATCGGAGATAGCCCGCGAGTTGTATAATGTATGGGTGAGGCAATCTGCTTTCCCGCCAATTTCCCCCAAGGCCACTGAGACACAGTCGATCGATACTCTCTCTCTCTCTCTTGCACTCGCTTGCTATCAGTGATGACCACACCATCCAATCGGATTTCTAATGTTAGCACGAAAATATACCTCAGAATAAGGGATAACAGGAAAATAGGTGATAACTGAAGGAGAGGAGGAAAGTGGGGAAGGAGGGGAGGTAGAGGACTGAGATTTTGCATGGCCTAGGGGCCAAACAAAAAAAAAAAAAAAAAATACAAAAATATTTTTTTTTCGATGTCAAAAGTTGATTTTTTTTTTTCTCTGACTCTTAAGAGTCTCCCCGCAGTGCGCCGGGGGAACTCTTAAGAGTCTCCCCGCAGCTCCCGGGTTAAGGATTTTGGTTTACTTGATATGTCAGTGAAGGAAGAATGACGCCTGAATCAGCGTCTGGTCAAAGATCTACACAAGTACATCCACGATGTACTTATTGGATAGTTATTCTTATTTTCTTTTTGTTTTTTATTTTTTACGAAGTGAGAACCCAATTCATAATGACTGAAGCCATGAATGAGGTCACGTGTGCTCATGATGAAGGCTCCTCAGATTTTAAATGCTCTGCGCGGTAGATTCAAACTACGGCGGATTAGTGTTTGAAGAGGATGCCTTATGTAATAGGCATGTTCGTCAATGATTACGGGGCCACTACTAAATATTAGGTTTTCTTTATCTCCTTACAGGAGTCAAACCTATAATCCCCCCTTCACTCCCAGCTCCGTTTTCACGCGTTAGTCCCTCCCCTTCAGTTATTAACCCCTTCACCACACTGAAGAGGCCTCCTGTTAGTCCCACACACCTCACTCGATACATGACCTCCACCATAAACAAATCCACACCATTCGTCGCCCCCCGTCCCTACCCCACGGGAAGACTACACACCGTTCATACGAAAGGTTAAAAATAAAAACGTCCACAGGACGCTTAGCCCGTCTACAGCGCCCACATCAAGCCCGGGCAACCGCCTCCAACACCAAGGACACATTCCTACAGGTCTACATAGACTGCAAAAGAAACCTGACCCTCGCTCTCTTGCTTGGGTGGACCTTCTCAATACACTCAAAATGACCCACCATGACTATTCTCTTTTTCACCCTTGAGGCTCGAGGACGAGCCTACAATGAAGGAGAGGGAAGTAAAATGCCCCAGAACGAGAAACCCACCACGGAAGCCACGAGCGAACACACCAGGAAACGGGAATAGAAACACCCAAAAGGAAAGGCCCAGAAACGAAAGGACCAGGTGACCAAGCCAACCAGTTAAGACAGGCCGAAGCCCGCAGGGCTAAGCAGCTCCAAACCACACCTGCCTATCCCTTCTAACCACTGACCTTTCCCCCACCTCGCATATACACTACCCCTCGTGTCCTACACCTCTACCTAAATGATGATGAACATGAATACACCTTAATTTAATACACCATGCCCTGTCCCTAGGTTGAGCCAATGCCAACCAGTTCAGACAGGCCTAAATCTATGTATGTTTTTTCCATCCAAGAAGTAATATGTTAACCCCCTGTCTTGCCAGACTAAGTTTCTGAAGACCAACCGCCCCCATAAATCTATGTATGTTCTTCCCAGGTTAATACACCCATGCCCTGTCCCTAGGTTGAGCCAATGCCAACCAGTTCAGACAGGCCTAAATCTATGTTTTTTCCATCCAAGAAGTAATATGTCTTGCCAGACTAAGTTTCTGAAGACCAACCGCCCCCATAAATCTATGTATGTTCTTCCATCCGAGAAGTAGTATGTTAAAACCCAATGTCTTAATTGATAAGAAACTATGATACCCACGGGTACACCAGTGTATTTATTAGTGGCCCCTCCATCATTGACGAACATGCCTATTACATAAGGCATCCTCTTCAAACACTAATCCGCCGTAGTTTGAATCTACCGCGCAGAGCATTTAAAAACTGAGGAGCCTTCATCATGAGCGCACGTGACCTCACTCATGGCTTCAGTCATTATGAATTGGGTTCTCACTACGAAAAAACTTCGTAAAAAATAAAAACAAAAAGAAAATAAGAATAACTATCCAATAAGCTTTCCATCATATCGTGGATGTACTTGTGTGGATTTCTGACCAGACGCTGAATCAGGCGTCATTCCTCCTTCTTTGCTCTGCGCTCAGCCTGCCCTGGACGGACCTTTCCAGGCTCCGCTGGTTCCGCATTCGTTGCGTCCCTAGTGATTTTTTCTCATTTGTTTACTCTAGGATGTATCGAGTAAGGTTAGGATATAGGCGTAGGAGTGGTCCTGGGCTGGTTGCCCGCAGTGCAGTGTATTTTGGGTCGTATGTATGGGGCATCTATTTCGGATGTACCCTCGTGGTCCTGTTGTGGACACGTGAACTTTTCACAGTTAGTTGTTGATGCAGGCGGCTTTCATTACCGTTAATTATTGCTGCCTTTTATCCTTCTGATAAGGTAAGCTGCGGTTGTGCTGACGTTCCCAGCGTATTTTTCTTCACTTAGTGAAGTTTTTTCTGGGTCCGTGTCAGGCTTCCCGGGGTGGGAAGTTATCGCTTCGGTGGTGTGTTGGCGGTGGTTCCTGTTGTGATATTCCAGTGTGTGTTTATATTTCAACTATTTTCATGCCGTCTACCTAGGCCTAGCCAGCCGCTCGTAGCTTTGCCACATGTCTAGTGTTATTATTTATTTATAAATATGCCCTACTGTGTCATGTGTATCCGGGTTTTTAGTTGTGTATTGGCTAATTCCTCGGACTATATTTGTTTCCTGGTTTAGTTGTGTATTGGCTAATTCCACGGATTATGTTGTGACCTTGGTTAGTCGTGCGTGTCTCTCCTCGTGTCGTATTGTTCAGATGGTGTCTGTTCAGGGTGGGGTTTGCCTTCCGGCGGGTTTTTCTCGGTTTCACCATGAAAAATCCTGACCGATGAGCAGTGTTGGGCCACACGTGGTTTTTTAACTCTGGCTGGTTCCCCGGCGTGGGGAGGTGTCTGTGGCTCTCCAGGACTGCGTCTCTGTGGGTGCCTGGTTTCAGGCCTCCTTTAAAATTCCCGGCGGGCTGGCTGTACCCATCCTTACATATATATTTAGATATATATAAAGAAACGACGTTCTTGAGAACACTCGTTTTTTATAGGTTTTTCTACCTGGTTTACGACAACCACATGGAAAACCTAGCTGTTGTTTAGGCGTTCCTCCCCGGCGATCTTTTACAAAGAAGTGGGGTCAGGAACTTGTGGGGTTAACTTTTAGACTTCTCACCCGGCGGGTGCACCTGAGCAGGGTGGGATGAAACGACTTAGGTCTCTTATAGTTAACCAATCCATTTGAGTGATACTCTGTGTATCGCTGCCTTTACTCTTACGGCAATTGAAGGATCAGTGAGGTTTAACCAAATCGATTCCCACACCCGGCGGGTGCCCCTAAGTGGAGGAACTAAGGAATTTATAAACAAATTCAATTTCGATTAACCTTAATTGGGTGATACTTTCAGTATCGCCGCCTTCTATTTTTACGACGATCGTTTGGGACAATTCGTTAAAAAATCAGATCTCGTATATTCCTGCCCTGGGCTATTCTACTAAAATATTTCAAGGGCCGGCGTCTTTATGAGGGGGGGCTTTGTTACAAAATTGAATCTTCAGACAGTCACCACCTCCTACAGACTATAAGTGCCATACTGGACCTTTATATCAGAGGGTATTCTTCATGTTCTTTATCTAAGAAGATTTGTTTAGCCTCTTTACACCCAGCCGCGTAGCGAGATGTGTTAGCTGTGTCTTTGCATCCCGTTACCCGGCGGGTTATTAACACTTGTATGCGAACACTTGGGTTAACCTTATGAGCATTAATTCCTGGAAATTTTTCTTTATTTTTCCAGAGCTGAGCTCCGGCGGACCAATACAGACCCGGCGGTAGTTTCCTCACACCAGTCTCTGTCATGGCTAATGTGGCCCCAGTTTTTGCCCTGTGCATTACCCCTACTTGCGCGGGTATCCCAATTTTTGCGCATACCCTTTGCATAAGGTGTGTTAGATGTCTAGACCGTTCAAGGGGTCTCTGGGTTACACTTAATTGTTCATTTTGCTCCCAATTAGCCAATAAAGTCCTGTGTGACAATGACAAGACCGCGGCGGTAGCGTTGAGAGAGGTCAGACAACAAATGTCGGCCTATACTACCATTGTCGCACATAAGTCACTTCAATGTGACAACGTCCCACTTTGGGATAAGTTGCTGTCAGAGCACCCTCCCCCTAAACGTACCTCTAGAGTAACGGGTTTTAAGCCGACAGAGACTAGCCAGGGTTCTGTATCGTCTGTGGATACGTTTAAACGCCCGAGAGAGCCTACTCCCCCGGCAGCCACCTCCTCGTCGCAGGCGAGATCGAGGTCAAGATCACCCCTCAGACAGCGGTCTTCAAGTCGGGCCTCTTCCCCGGCTAGTAAGAAGTGTAAGACTGAAGCTTCCCCCAGTGGCCATGGTGGTGATTCTTCCAAACCTAGGTCTAGTTCGCGGTCACACCGTAGCCACAAATCCTCCAAAAAGGATTCCCATAAGAAGTCCTCTCGACATTCTACTAAGTCTAGTGCATCTCATCGTACCTCTACACCTGAAAATGTTTCTGTTACAGCCTCAGAGTATAGTGAAGCGCCTGTCCCTAAACAAGATTTACCTATTGATATTTTAACCCTAGAAACGGAAAGTTCAGGAAATTCAATAATTGAGAATGTTTCAGACTCTCAAGAGAGCGTAGGCCAGAGCCTCGGTGTTTGGCGGTTTGCTCAGCCAGGGTCTGACCATCCACGTCCGACTCATACGAGTCACACAGTAGCCGATGTCCACAGGGACGCGGCGACCCCATCCTCTATCCCTGATTTATCTTGGAAACAAGGTGCCCCTGCCTCGGCGGGGTCTTCTCAGGAGGATCGGGAGGAACAAGATGAAGTGTCATTAATTTCAGATAGGGAGGGACAAGGGTCAGGCTCAGGCCTGGACGCCGCCCATGATAATACTGATTCACCTGAAAGTTCTGCATCTAACCAGTTTGTTACAGCACAAGAAATTGATGGGTTACTTACTCATGCTCTATCAAAATTCTTTAATCAACAACGAGAAAACCCCACAATGGACTTGGGGGCTCCCTTGACAAGTTCTGCAGTACGGCCTCTGATAACGTCAATCGATTTATCTAAGATTCCTAACCCTCCTACTCTGTCACCGGCAGGGAGCTCTAAGCCAGCTACGGCGGCATTCACTACGTCAAATGTCAGGGTCATTACGGATGTTAATCCACCCCCTCTAGACAAAGCGCCTCTTAGAAAGGTAGCTATGCCCCTGCTTTATGGGCCAGACGAGTCATGGGTCCCTTTGAACCCCTCTAAGCCAGAGCTTGCCCAGCCTACCTTGTCAGGGGAACTCCCGGTACCACGTGAGTGGTTTATCCAGGGAAATAAGTCTAAGAAATTAAGGGCATTGGATGCCTTGGGTAATGTTTTGGACGTAAATATCAAGGCTATACCTAGTTATTATCATCAGGATTATTTTGTTTATGCATCTAAGCCTGCTTTACCCCCTGCCTCAGCTTCAAAACTTTTTTCAGACTGGTCTAAGCTGGATGGGTTTAATGATATTAAGGCTCTGTCGGCTCTTACTCCTGAACTAGATTTACAGACCGTCACAGACGAGACAGCTAATCCAGTGTTGAAGGTGGGACAGTTGGGACCAGGACCTTGGGTGGATTGGGAGGTAGAGGCTCAAAACTTTGCAACCACTTTCACTTCTAAATCTTCCCACCAGATCCCTCAGGATACACATTCATGGTTCTCCATGCCGGTAGGTTCTGCCGGCGGAGTTCCGTCAGCTTTATTTTCTTTTTTAGCTGCCCCTAAGATTAATCTTTGTGAACTAAAGGAACCATTCACTACCCCTACCCCTTCTCACCTAGACAGAGAATTTAGGCTAAGGGGAAAAGCTTTCCGCCTGTTTTCACAGTACATAGTTTCTCAACAGGTGGCTAAGTCTTTACTCAGGTCTACTCAGGCAATCGCAGACGCGGATGCTCGAAGATCAGTTGAGTTATCCCGGCGTCTGATTCTTCAGTCGTCGATTCAATCCTTAGGTGACATACGCACAGCCTTACTTGAGGCGGTGCGAGCACGACAGGATCTTAGGATGTCATTAGTTCGCAAGCTGCCTGATCGCATTGCTAACCAGGTGGTAATGTCCCCAGTACTTACACCTTCTTTAATGTCCCCTGATGTATGGCGAACAGTGTTTAACATGGCACAGGCCGTGAAGCACAGTCCCGCACAGGCTCAATCAGGCTAACACTTCCGCCGGGTGGCTGGATGTGTTCCCTAGACCTGACAGACGCCTATTGGCACGTGTCGGTCAACAAAAGATTTCAAAGGTTTCTGGCCTTGAGGATCAGGCACCAAAAGTTTTTCAGAGGATGCCGTTCGGTTTGAACCTAGCACCTCGATTATTCACGAAACTAGTCCGGCAAGCCCTGATGCCGTTGTTAAAACAGGGAATCAGAGTGTTGTGGTATCTAGACGACTGGCTGGTGGTGGCAGAGACACAACAATTATACATAAAACATGTCAATATCATTTTAAATCATGTCAAAACTCTAGGCTTCAAGGTAAATCTGGTAAAGTCAAACCTTGTTCCCTCAAGAGTAATTCAGTGGATAGGGCTGGTCTGGGACACCGCCGCTCTCACTCTGAGTCAGAGTGTGGACAATCGCAACAGGTTTCGCAGGAAACTGTTCAGGTTTCTTCACAGTCTGACTACGACACGAAGAGTCTGGGAGTCTCTGGTCGGCTCTCTCAACTGGATTCAGCTAACTGTCAAGTTGGGCCGGTTGAAAGTAAAACGATTAATATTGGAAGGCAACAAATATTTCCCACTCTTACCGGCGGGAAAATTATGGCCCATACCAAAATTAATCCACACCTTACTAGCGGTCTGGGCGAAGAGGGAAACATTGCACTCAATCATGTCATGGACCTCTCCTCCTCCAACGGTATGGGTAGACACGGATGCGTCAGGCACCATAGGGTGGGGATTTCAGTCAAATCAGGGGCACCAGGGTCAGGGACTTTGGTCCCACTTAGAAATCTCTCACATAAATGTCAAAGAGTTACTAGTCCCCTTGTATTTCCTTCAGGCTCACGGCCCGGCGTTACGGGGCAAGTCAGTGGCCTTCAGAATGGACAATCTGAATGCAGTTCACTGTATTCAGAAACAAGGGTCAACGAGGTCAAGGAAGTTGCTACTCGTGTCGGAAGAGATTTTTGTTATAGCCACCAGTCTAGATATTTATCGTCACGCATCTTATCTCCCAGGCGTAGCGAACGTCTGGGCAGACGCTCTGTCCCGGAGACAGAGCACGACAGTAGAATGGGAGCTCAAGCAACCCATTTTCGACCTAATGATTGCGGAGCTCTCCCATCCACAAGTGGATCTTTTTGCGTCCGAGGAGACTCACAAGCTCCCTCTATACCTCACCCGCCGGGCGATAACGCCGGCAGGGGGGCCAGACGCCCTAGTGACAGACTGGAACAGATGGAGCTCCATCTATCTGTTTCCGCCGCCAGAGGCGTCACTAATGTGCCACGTAGTGAACAAACTACGAGTTTATCGAGGCTTAGTCTCGCTAATCGCGCCCCTGTGGCCGGCGCAGGTGTGGTACCAGCAGTTAATAATGTGGTGCCCGGACCCGGTATCGCTCCCGGTCGGGTACTTCCACTTAGACACGATTGGCAACCTAGAGACCTCGCTGACTTTTGCATTATGGACATTCAGGAGGCCAAGTGGCTAGCACCATACGGTAGGGATGTGACCAATAAATTGCTCAATCAATATACTCAGTCTACTAAGCGACAATATCAATCTCATTGGAAAGCTTTTACTTCTTGGATTGTTAGAACGGAACAAACTGTACCCTCAGTGGCATTGGTTTTTAATTACTTGAACTATCTGTTTGAGCAGAAACGTTTATCTGTGGTTACTTTGAAGAATCACTTAACTGCGATTAGAGTGCCCTTTTTCGACCTTACAGGTCTATCCATACCGGTGGCGGAGGAAACAGGATTTATGAGAGCGTGTTTTGAACTCCGCCCACCTCCCCGTCAGCTCATGCCTACTTGGTCTCTGGACAAAGCTTTGTCTTTACTTCATTCTCGTCTGTATCAAAATACTGCAGACTTTGCTTTAATCTTAAAGAAGGCAGTTTTCCTTTTGGCTTTGGCCACCGGAAACAGAGTGTCTGAGCTGGCGGCGATGAGCAACACACCTAATTGTCTTAGGTTTGGTAGACTTAATGATTCAATTTCCATTGCACCCTCCCCGGCGTTTGTAGCCAAGAATGAGCATAGTGCACACGTGTTTTCTGAGTTCACGGTGCCGGCGTTAAAAAGGGGAAAGGTGCATCATAATTTATGTCCAGTGCAAGCTCTAACCAAATATTTGAGAATAGCTCCTCATAACCCCCAAGGTGCTTTATGGGTAGCGAGTACGGGTAAACGCTTACTTAAACGGCGATTAGCCTCTCTTCTGGTAGAAGTCATTAAAGAGAGTAATCCCGGCGTTGTGGGTAGGGCCCACGATTTACGCAAGTGGGCGGCCTCTTTACGTTTCCTGAAAAACTTTTCAGTTGAAGATATTGCGTCCACACAGTTGTGGGCGTCTAATCATACGTTTCTCTCTAGATACTTGTCAGTTGCTCTAGACAAACCTTCCTTACCATGTATAGCTTTAAGGCAGAGGGTCTAGGTGGCCCTGCAGTCACTTATGTTTATTTTCAAGGAAGGGGGGGGGGGGGTGCAGTCAGTTGACATAGGACACCCTAGACCCCGCCGGAGTATGAGAGCTGTGATACAATTTAAGGTTAAAATGTGATATGAAAATTTCTCTGCGAGAATTTGTGCTAGTACAAAGTTTAGTACAAAACAACGGTGTTGTTATAGTAGTTTTAGCTGCGAAAGCAAGGTAACATTAGTTCAATGGAGTTCATTAGCAATTGATCTCCACATGTATTTTGGGGTTTATGATGTGCACATATAAACTTATAACTTATTATTTTTGTCACCACTCGTTGAGTGGGGTGCCTTTTGTAACTACAGATCTGTGTTCAGAATCTTCAGGGTTACCTATTTTTGTCGGGCAGGCTTCTTTGAAGCACGCACCTGCCTGAACCCCTTTTTCTTGTATATTTCCGGCCTACGCCGTATTAAATACATTTTTCAAAAGTAAGAATACTATGTGGTTGTTTTTATTATCTGCTTTTCTAGAGTTATGATATGATTACGAATGTCCCCCTCCAGTCTTAGATATCAGGCATGTTCGTCAATGATGGAGGGGCCACTAATAAATTATAGGTTTGACTCCTGTAAGGAGATAAAGAAAACCTAATATTTAGTAGTGGCCCCGTAATCATTGACGACTGGGGCCCTCCCGACCGTCCCCTTCCCATTCGTTGATGTATTAAGGATTTTGGTTTACTTGATATGTCAGTGAAGGAGGAATGACGCCTGATTCAGCGTCTGGTCAGAAATCCACACAAGTACATCCACGATATGATGGAAAGCTTATTGGATAGTTATTCTTATTTTCTTTTTGTTTTTATTTTTTACGAAGTTTTTTCGTAGTGAGAACCCAATTCATAATGACTGAAGCCATGAGTGAGGTCGCGTGCGCTCATGATGAAGGCTCCTCAGTTTTTAAATGCTCTGCGCGGTAGATTCAAACTACGGCGGATTAGTGTTTGAAGAGGATGCCTTATGTAATAGGCATGTTCGTCAATGATTACGGGGCCACTACTAAATATTAGGTTTTCTTTATCTCCTTACAGGAGTCAAACCTATAATATATATAACCATCGTTCCTGTAAGACCTAGACAGAAATGACTGAAGATGATAGCCACCATACAGTAACTCTAATTCTTACCCCAACCAGAGATTAGCTGCATTTTGTGTTACCACCACTGATAAGCCATTGGGCTTTTGGCAGAAAATGCCAAAAATTATCAGTGATATCCGAGACATGTTTACATACAGTGTTCTCATCGTCCAGCATATTACTACTTCATATTCATCAGCCAACTTAAAATAGCCCTATATATATTTAATTATCACTAGAACAATACATTATACCATGTAGGAAGTCTTCTGGAGAAATAGGGCAAATTTAGACAAAAATGCAAGATAAACTAAATCACAAATGTATGCTAGAATAGCATTGACAAATCGCTAGATAGTCACCAGACACTAACAACTTGTATGTCACTAGAAAACATATGTTGAAGTATCTAGAATAATCTTTAACAATCGAAATATCTCTCCAATTCCTTAAAATAGGGAAACTAACTTTAATATCGCTAGAATTCATCGCATCTTGATGTCGCTAGATGGAAGTGATGTAAGTGATTCGCTGGATTTAGCGGTAGCAGCTACATTGGCAACATCGTACCAAGAACCTTCATTCCGTTATAATGAACAACGTTAGATTTCGAAATTATTTCAAAGTTCAGAGATCATCAGATTGGTTTGGAAGTCGAAGTACACAATTTCAGTTTCATTAGTTTAACAAACATTTACATAATAAATGATAATATGCTACTTAGAGGGTTTAATAAAGAAGGATTTCTTTCCCGATATCGTATAGGCGTACGCAAGCTGTTGTTCTTTTGTTTTGTTTTAAGAACGTCAACAAACGCTTCGTATATTTGGGGTTCTTAGTTATACATTAGAACATATTTATAGTTTGCACACTCTTATAAGTATAAACACTTACTTGTTAAAGAGGAAATACACAAAAGCCCAATTTAGAATGATCGTGAATATCTTTATTTTGGCGTATGTTTGGGCTAATTTAAGACTACATTTAGATTGATAGAATTTTTTAACACTCGCCAATGAAATATGATGACTTGCTTACAGATATATACTTAAAGCCCGAATCGGCTTGACTTTTACCCAGTTGTTTACTTGCTTTCCCTGTGGAGGAGCAGGGTTGAGTTGGCTTGATATTGGACACCCTTTTATGGCATTTGGGTGTGAAATACGACACCATTTCCAGTCTATCGGAGATAATGATGGTAAAGGAAAATGTGGTAATTGTATATACAACCCTCTTTTACCATTGTCTCGACGCATTTTCACCATGAAACAATACCGAAGCTACCCCTACGAACTGCCGCTTTCTTTGGCGTATATGTCATAGAAAACGCAGTAACCAGGAACAACTAGGTCAGCAAGAAATAGTGTCAGATTAACAGTGTCCATAACCATCGTATTGACGAGTAATAATACACCATGTTTTCTCTACTTTTATCCACAGTCAAGCACACACCTACAGTTAACCTCCTCTTCCCCACAGCCCCACAGTCCACATGATTCTATCCCTTCCAGACTCATATACCACCCCATATTGCTCATCCCCCGGTAGCGTTTGGCTAACATACTTTCCCTTACAGTGAACCGCATTCAGATTGTCCATTCTGAAGGCCACCGACTTGCCCCGTAAAGCAGAGCCATGAGCCTGAAGGAAATATAAGGGGACTAGTAATTCTTTGACATTGATGTGGGAGATTTCTAGATGGGACCACAGCCCTTGACCCTGGTGCCCTTGGTTTGACTGAAAACCCCAACCTATCATTCCTTACGCATCCGTGTCTACCAATACCGTCGGCGGAGGAGAGGTCCATGACATTACTGAGTGCAACATTTCCCTCTTCGCCCAGACCGCTAGTAAGGTGTGGATTAATTTTGGGATGGGCCATAATTTTTCCGCCGGCAATAGCGGAAAATATTTGTTGCCCTCCAATATTAAACGCTTTACTTTCAACCGGCCCAACATTACAGTTAGTTGAATCCAGTTGAGAGAGCCGACCAGAGACTCCCAGATTCTTCGTGTCGTAGTCAGACTGTGAAGGAACAGGAACAGTTTCCTGCGAAATCTGTTTCGATTGTCCACACTCTAACTCAGAGTGAGAGCAGCTGTGTCCCAAACCAGCCCTATCCACTGAACTACTCGTGAGGGAACAAGGTTTGACTTTACCAGGTTGACCTTGAACCCTAGAGTTTTGACATGATTTAATGTTATGTTGACATGATTTATGCATACTTGCTCCGTCTCTGCCACCACTAGCCAGTCGTCTAGGTACCACAAAATCCTGATCCCTTGTTTTAACCATGGCATCAGGGCTTGCCGGACTAATTTCGTGAATAAGCGAGGTGCCAGGTTCAATCCAAATGGCATCCTCTGAAAAACATAATTTTGATGCCTGATCCGTAAGGCCAGAAACCGTTGAAATCTTTTGTTTACCGAGACGTGCCAATAAGCGTCTGTCAGGTCTAAGGAACACATCCATCCTCCCGGCGGAAGTGTTTGCCTGATTTGATGCACTGTCAACATCCTGAATGACTCGTTGTGAATGTGAAGGTTCAGATAAGACAGGTCTACGATGGGTCTCATCTGAACACTGTCCCTTTTGGGTACCAAAAATAGCTTGGATGTGAAGACTGGGTAATTTGGAGGGACCGGGATGATGACATTCTTGGCTATCATTTCCTTGATCAGTGACTCCACCTCTAATGAAACTAGATTCGCCGTTGTCGGCTGACGTAAACGATGTCGCCGGAGCCACTGCCAAGTGATGCCTTTGCGTGCCACCATCCTTGCCCAAGTATTTAACGGCCATGCTTGGTGACACGTTCGGAACGACCCAGTTAGCAGACAAGGGTTCGCCGGCTGTACTACCCTCGGATCCACCCGTCTTGAGACCGGCCCCGGGAGTTAGAGAGACTTTAGTTTTTTTTATGGTGGTGGAGGTGGTGGTGGTGGACGCTTAGCCGGCTGGCCGGCGTTGGCAGAAGACGGGCCTTGACCTGGTTTGTTATAGCATCGTCCTTTCTGACCTGTAAACTTACCCTGTCTATACCTGTACTGACCTTGGGGGGAAGAGGACTTAGGTAGGTGAAAGGGCTTAGATCCCCCCGGCTGCGCTTTTGCGACTGGATTGGGTTTGGGAAAGTTAAAGGCAGGTTTCTTAGAAGGGGTGGGATTATGTTTTGTTACGATCCAGGTTCTCAAAGACACAGGGCTCTTCAACATTGGACTAGATAATGGCAAAAAGCAACAACGGTAACACTAGATCCAACCCCTGCCTTAAACACTGGAAAACAAAACACCATTACCGCCCTGAGTCGTGCCTGGACAACGAGGTATCCTATGACTCGGTAACTGGTGCACACACACTAGGCTGACGCTCAATAAAACAGCCTATTCTCAAACAGTAAAAGATTACTCGATTATGTTACACAAAGAAAAGATAGTTAACGTGATTAATTAACGTTACGGTAGATACTCAAATAACTGGCACTCCTGTATTAAAGAAAGTGCAATGCTAGTCCTGCAACATCAACTGGAAACTTCTGAAATAAGTCTGATGCTGGGCAGATGTTCGTAAAGAATCTTGAACAATTATAATGCAGAATACGGGTCACAATAAATGCTAGGACATATAGTAATAATAGGCAGGCGAATAATAAAGACTGCGCAAAGGTAGTAATGCTCGACAACTAAAGAAATGCTTTGTGACACAACACAGCCCACTCGGGTTGTGCAACTCAACAACAACCTCGGCTCAAAAGTGCAGTGAATAATAATGCTGCATACATATAATAATGGGGCTTATCTCTATCCAGTGTCTGCTCAGTTAATAAAGTCTAGCTGGGGTATCAAGGCAGGGCAACAATGGGCGAGCATGCGGCTCGTAGCCTAACGTTGTCCAAGGGTGGTATAATGAAGATTACGTTATATGACGGGGATGCTCTCTTGATAAATCTAGGTCTCTAGTACCTAGCTCTATCCTGGCGATCCCTCAGAAGTCAACACAAAGAGGCAGCACTATGTTGTGAGGGATAGGCTATGGCCCTCTCACACCACAGCGCTGTGCTCGCAAAGTAAACCAACCCGAAGACAACTTAGGCTCCCACCGTACCTGTCGATGTCGTGCAGAGCTTAGCTAACACTGCACACATCGGAGACAACGACACAGTAACCTTACCCCTAGTCTAGCTTTAGATAACCAAGCAGAATCACTCAACACCTTGCAAGGGAGACATACAACCTTCCCGAGAGAGGACACATACGGAAAAGTCCGTCTCTCTCTAAACCTCAATAAAGCATAATACCTCCTTAACCTAATACATGGAAATATCTGAGAGCTTCGCGTACAATACGACTGGTCGACGGTGAACGTCTATGCTGAAACCAGAAGGGATGTGGAGTTTAATAAAGATTAGAGAATGAGAAAGGAGAAGTCGAGAGAGAGAAATAGTATGCAAAGTGGCGAGTATGGGGGACAGAATTGTAATGGATGTAGGCGATACGCGTGTCAGGCAAGCTCTGAGCTGGTAAAGAACACGAGGCAGCGACGGGAAGGGACTAGTTGACCACCCGGCCGCCAATGCCGTCAGCGCCCAAGCGAGCCGCGTCATAGCTCACCTCGCTGCCGGGTGTACTCCCTCACACTCTCTCGCTCGCCTCCCACACAAGCAACATTTATATTATAGCGAATATAAAATATAAGACGCGGCCACAGACCAAAACAAAGACCATTTCTAGACTGTCTGTGGCAACACGACACTAATGAAATAAAGCAGATCATTCTAGGACAACTGTAGCCTATCCCCCCATCCTGGCGAGCGCTAGCGAGCTGCAATGCCCCACGCAACCATTCTGCTAACGCCGGGAGGCGTCACACCCCCCCCAAGATATGGGACACTCAACCATGAGCCCATATCTGAACAGGCAGAATGTCGCTAGAATCTGCCACTCCTAACCACTCTGCCACTCATGGAATGCAAGCTCAGTCTCCTCAAAAAAAAAAAAATACAACAAAATTTTTATATAAAAAAATCTTATCACCCTTCCCAAATATAATAAATTAATTCATAACATTGTGCTCCCTGAGCGAGCTTTAAGAAGCACAGCCTACTGAGGGAAAATCATCTGCACTCAGTACTCAGCTACAATATTATCTTAAAATTAATTATTAAAAAGAAAGTTTTTATTTAATTTTTCATATTTTATTTTAATGTTGTTTTTGGCGGCTACTATAGATGTAGCCTAATTTTCTTCTAATCAAAGCCAACAACTCCTGCCCTGCGACCCTACGCTGATGCTACACACGCGAGCCAACAAGCACCAGCGCAAAAATACACCGCGAGCCAAGACAGGAGGCTATACCAACATACTGTGGTAGCCTACCCCGGATCCTCCACCCGCGACAAACAGTCCGCAATCACATTCTCACAACCGGCAATATGGCGAATGTCTAAGTTGTACTCTTGCAACATGAGCGACCATCTGGTCAGCCTCATATTCCGGTTGTGGAATTGATTGAGGAATTTAAGCGGGTGGTGGTCGGTATACACTACCACGACTGGCCCATATGCAGGAACATAGACCTCAAAGTGTCTGAGCGCTAACACGATTGCCAGCAGTTCCTTTTCAACAACCGAATAGTTTTTCTGTGCTGAATTAAATTTCTTTGAAAAGAAACTGACTGGATGCTCAAGACCTTCCTCGTCTGTCTGCAAATGTACGGCACCAGCCCCTACTCCGCTGGCATCAGTCGCCAACTGAAATGGTCGTTCAAAGTCCGGGGCCCTGAGGATAGGGTGAGTGCATAAAAGGTGTTTAACTACTCGAAACGCCTGCTCACACTCAGGTGCCCAGCGGAACTTTTTATCTTTGGCTAGTAGATCTGTCAAAGGAGCTAACACAGTAGAATAGCCTCTTATAAAGCGGCGGTAATACCCAATCATACCCAAAAATCTCATGATCTGCCGCTTGGTGGTCGGCCTGGGGAACAAGTCGATAGCCTGTATCTTCTGTTGGGGCGGGCTCACCTGCCCTAACCCAACCACAAACCCCAGATACTGCACCGTGGCTTGCACAAAGTCACACTTGCCCAGATTAACCACCAAGCCTGCTTTACTAAGTTGACTAAATTATAGGTTTGACTCCTGTAAGGAGATTAGGAAAACCTAATATTTAGTAGTGGCCCCGTAATCATTGACGAACATGCCTATTACATAAGGCATCCTCTTCAAACACTAATCCGCCGTAGTTTGAATCTACCGCGCAGAGCATTTAAAAACTGAGGAGCCTTCATCATGAGCGCACGCGACCTCACTCATGGCTTCAGTCATTATGAATTGGGTTCTCACTACGAAAAAACTTCGTAAAAAATAAAAACAAAAAGAAAATAAGAATAACTATCCAATAAGCTTTCCATCATATCGTGGATGTACTTGTGTGGATTTCTGACCAGACGCTGATTCAGGCGTCATTCCTCCTTCACTGACATATCAAGTAAACCAAAATCCTTAATACATCAACGAATGGGAAGGGGACGGTCGGGAGGGCCCCAGTCGTCAATGATTACGGGGCCACTACTAAATATTAGGTTTTCCTAATCTCCTTACAGGAGTCAAACCTATAATTTATTAGTGGCCCCTCCATCATTGACGAACATGCCTGATATCTAAGACTGGAGGGGGACATTCGTAATCATATCATAACTCTAGAAAAGCAGATAATAAAAACAACCACATAGTATTCTTACTTTTGAAAAATGTATTTAATACGGCGTAGGCCGGAAATATACAAGAAAAAGGGGGTTCAGGCAGGTGCGTGCTTCAAAGAAGCCTGCCTGACAAAAATAGGTAACCCTGAAGATTCTGAACACAGATCTGTAGTTACAAAAGGCACCCCACTCAACGAGTGGTGACAAATAATAAGTTATAAGTTTATATGTGCACATCATAAACCCCAAAATACATGTGGAGATCAATTGCTAATGAACTCCATTGAACTAATGTTACATTGCTTTCGCAGCTAAAACTACTATAACAACACCGTTGTTTTGTACTAAACTTTGTACTAGCACAAATTCTCTCTCAGAGAAATTTTCATATCACATTTCAACCTTAAATTGTATCACAGTTCTCATACTCCGGCGGGGTCTAGGGTGTCCTATGTCAACTGACTGCACCCCCCCCCCCTTTCCTTGAAAATAAACATAAGTGACTGCAGGGCCACCTAGACCCTCTGCCTTAAAGCTATACATGGTAAGGAAGGTTTGTCTAGAGCAACTGACAAGTATCTAGAGAGAAACGTATGATTAGACGCCCACAACTGTGTGGACGCAATATCTTCAACTGAAAAGTTTTTCAGGAAACGTAAAGAGGCCGCCCACTTGCGTAAATCGTGGGCCCTACCCACAACGCCGGGATTACTCTCTTTAATGACTTCTACTAGAAGAGAGGCTAATCGCCGTTTAAGTAAGCGTTTACCCGTACTCGCTACCCATAAAGCACCTTGGGGGTTATGAGGAGCTATTCTTAAATATTTGGTTAGAGCTTGCACTGGACATAAATTATGATGCACCTTTCCCCTTTTTAACGCCGGCACCGTGAATTCAGAAAACACGTGTGCACTATGCTCATTCTTGGCTACAAACGCCGGGGAGGGTGCAATGGAAATTGAATCATTAAGTCTACCAAACCTAAGACAATTAGGTGTGTTGCTCATCGCCGCCAGCTCAGACACTCTGTTTCCGGTGGCCAAAGCCAAAAGGAAAACTGCCTTCTTTAAGATTAAAGCAAAGTCTGCAGTATTTTGATACAGACGAGAATGAAGTAAAGACAAAGCTTTGTCCAGAGACCAAGTAGGCATGAGCTGACGGGGAGGTGGACGGAGTTTAAAACACGCTCTCATAAATCCTGTTTCCTCCGTCACCGGTATGGATAGACCTGTAAGGTCGAAAAAGGGCACTCTAATCGCAGTTAAGTGATTCTTCAAAGTAACCACAGATAAACGTTTCTGCTCAAACAGATAGTTCAAGTAATTAAAAACCAATGCCACTGAGGGTACAGTTTGTTCCGTTCTAACAATCCAAGAAGTAAAAGCTTTCCAATGAGATTGATATTGTCGCTTAGTAGACTGAGTATATTGATTGAGCAATTTATTGGTCACATCCCTACCGTATGGTGCTAGCCACTTGGCCTCCTGAATGTCCATAATGCAAAAGTCAGCGAGGTCTCTAGGTTGCCAATCGTGTCTAAGTGGAAGTACCCGACCGGGAGCGATACCGGGTCCGGGCACCACATTATTAACTGCTGGCACCACACCTGCGCCGGCCACAGGGGCGCGATTAGCGAGACTAAGCCTCGATAAACTCGTAGTTTGTTCACTACGTGGCACATTAGTGACGCATCTGGCGGTGGAAACAGATAGATGGAGCTCCATCTGTTCCAGTCTGTCACTAGGGCGTCTGGCCCCCCTGCCGGCGTTATCGTCCGGCGGGTGAGGTATAGAGGGAGCTTGTGAGTCTCCTCGGACGCAAAAAGATCCACTTGTGGATGGGAGAGCTCCGCAATCATTAGGTCGAAAATGGGTTGCTTGAGCTCCCATTCTACTGTCGTGCTCTGTCTCCGGGACAGAGCGTCTGCCCAGACGTTCGCTACGCCTGGGAGATAAGATGCGTGAAGATAAATATCTAGACTGGTGGCTAGAACAAAAATCTCTTCCGACACGAGTAGCAACTTCCTTGACCTCGTTGACCCTTGTTTCTGAATACAGTGAACTGCATTCAGATTGTCCATTCTGAAGGCCACTGACTTGCCCCGTAACGCCGGGCCGTGAGCCTGAAGGAAATACAATGGGACTAGTAACTCTTTGACATTTATGTGAGCGATTTCTAAGTGGGACCAAAGTCCCTGACCCTGGTGCCCCTGATTTGACTGAAATCCCCACCCTATGGTGCCTGACGCATCCGTGTCTACCCATACCGTTGGAGGAGGAGAGGTCCATGACATGATTGAGTGCAATGTTTCCCTCTTCGCCCAGACCGCTAGTAAGGTGTGGATTAATTTTGGTATGGGCCAAAATTTTCCCGCCGGTAAGAGTGGGAAATATTTGTTGCCCTCCAATATTAATCGTTTTACTTTCAACCGGCCCAACTTGACAGTTAGCTGAATCCAGTTGAGAGAGCCGACCAGAGACTCCCAGACTCTTCGTGTCGTAGTCAGACTGTGAAGAAACCTGAACAGTTTCCTGCGAAACCTGTTGCGATTGTCCACACTCTGACTCAGAGTGAGAGCGGCGGTGTCCCAGACCAGCCCTATCCACTGAATTACTCTTGAGGGAACAAGGTTTGACTTTACCAGATTTACCTTGAAGCCTAGAGTTTTGACATGATTTAAAATGATATTGACATGTTTTATGCATAATTGTTGTGTCTCTGCCACCACCAGCCAGTCGTCTAGATACCACAACACTCTGATTCCCTGTTTTAACAATGGCATCAGGGCTTGCCTGACTAGTTTTGTGAATAATCGAGGTGCTAGGTTCAAACCGAACGGCATCCTCTGAAAAACAAAATTTTGGTGCCTGATCCTCAAGGCCAGAAACCTTTGAAATCTTTTGTTGACCGACACGTGCCAATAGGCGTCTGTCAGGTCTAGGGAACACATCCAGCCACCCGGCGGAAGTGTTAGCCTGATTTGATGAACTGTTAACATTCTGAAAGACTCGTTGTAAATGTGAAGATTCAGATACGACAGGTCTACGACCGGCCTCATCTGAACACTGTCCCGTTTGGGAACCAAAAACAGTTTTGACGTGAATACAGGGTAATCTGGGGGTACCGGGATGATGACATTCTTGGCAATCATCTCCTGGACCAGCAGCTCCACCTCTAATGAAACACAATTTGCCGTTGTCGGCTGACGTAAGCGAGGTCGCCGGAGCCACTGCCAAGTGATGCCTTTGCGTGCCACCATCCGTGCCCAGGTTTTTAACGGCCATGCTTGGTGACACGTTCGGAACGACCCAGTTAGCAGACAAGGGTTCGCCGGCTGTACTTCCCTCGGTTCCTCCGGCTCTAAGGTAGGCACTGGGAGTGAGAAAGACTTTAGTTTTTTGATGGTGGGTTTGGTGGTGTTGGCCGCTTCGCCGGCTGGCTGGTGTGGGCCGAAGACTGGCCCTGACCCGGCTTATACTGGCCGCGTCCCCTCTGTCCTGAAAACCCTCTCTGTCTATGCCTGAACTGACCCAGGGGGGATTGGGAGGACTTAGGCGGAAGAAACGGCTTAGAACCCCCTGGCTGAGCTTTAGTAGGAGGCTTAGGTTTGGGGAAGTTAAATGCGGGTTTCTTAGCCTGTGCGGGACTGTGCTTCACGGCCTGTGCCATGTTAAACACTGTTCGCCATACATCAGGGGACATTAAAGAAGGTGTAAGTACTGGGGACATAACCACCTGGTTAGCAATGCGATCAGGCAGCTTGCGAACTAATGACATTCTAAGATCCTGTCGTGCTCGCACCGCCTCAAGTAAGGCTGTGCGTATGTCACCTAAGGATTGAATTGACGACTGAAGAATCAGACGCCGGGATAATTCAACTGATCTTCGAGCATCCGCGTCTGCGATTGCCTGAGTAGACCTGAGTAAAGACTTAGCCACCTGTTGAGAAACTATGTACTGTGAAAACAGGCGGAAAGCTTTTCCCCTTAGCCTAAATTCTCTGTCTAGGTGAGAAGGGGTAGGGGTAATGAATGGTTCCTTTAGTTCACAAAGATTAATCTTAGGGGCAGCTAAAAAGGAAAATAAAGCTGACGGAACTCCGCCGGCAGAACCTACCGGCATTGAGAACCATGAATGTGTATCCTGAGGGATCTGGTGGGAAGATTTAGAAGTGAAAGTGGTTGCAAAGTTCTGAGCCTCTACCTCCCAATCCACCCAAGGTCCTGGTCCTAACTGTCCCACCTTCAACACTGGATTAGCTGTCTCGTCTGTGACGGTCTGTAAATCTAGTTCAGGAGTAATAGCCAACAGAGCCTTAATATCATTAAACCCATCCAGCTTAGACCAGTCTGAAAAAAGTTTTGAAGCTGAGGCAGGGGGTAAAGCAGGCTTAGATGCATAAACAAAATAATCCTGATAATAATAACTAGGTATAGCCTTGATATTTACATCCAAAACATTACCCAAGGCATCCAATGCCCTTAATTTCTTAGACTTATTTCCCTGGATAAACCACTCACGTGGTACCGGGAGTTCCCCTGACAAGGTAGGCTGGGCAAGCTCTGGCTTAGAGGGGTTCAAAGGGACCCATGACTCGTCTGGCCCATAAAGCAGGGGCATAGCTACCTTTCTAAGAGGCGCTTTGTCTAGAGGGGGTGGATTAACATCCGTAATGACCCTGACATTTGACGTAGTGAATGCCGCCGTAGCTGGCTTAGAGCTCCCTGCCGGTGACAGAGTAGGAGGGTTAGGAATCTTAGATAAATCGATTGACGTTATCAGAGGCCGTACCGCAGAACCTGTCAAGGGAGCCCCCAAGTCCATTGTGGGGTTTTCTCGTTGTTGATTAAAGAATTTTGATAGAGCATGAGTAAGTAACCCATCAATTTCTTGTGCTGTAACAAACTGGTTAGGTGCAGAACTTTCAGGTGAATTAGTATTATCATGGGCGGCGTCCAGGCCTGAGCCTGACCCTTGTCCTTCCCTATCTGAAATTAATGACACTTCATCTTGTTCCTCCCGATCCTCCTGAGAAGACCCCGCCGAGGCAGGGGCACCTTGTTTCCAAGATAAATCAGGGATAGAGGATGGGGTCGCCGCGTCCCTGTGGACATCGGCTACTGTGTGACTCGTATGAGTCGGACGTGGATGGACAGACCCTGGCTGAGCAAAACGCCAAACACCGAGGCTCTGGCCTACGCTCTCTTGAGAGTCTGAAACATTCTCAATTATTGAATATCCTGAACTCTCCATTTCTAGGGTTAAAATATCAATAGGTAAATCTTGTTTAGGGACAGGCGCTTCACTATACTCTGAGGCTGTAACAGAAACATTGTCAGGTGTAGAGGTACGATGAGATGCACTAGACTTAGAAGAATGTCGAGAGGACTTCTTATGGGAATCCTTTTTGGAGGATTTGTGGCTACGGTGTGACCGCGAACTGGACCTAGGTTTGGAAGAATCACCACCATGGTCCCTGGGGGAAGCTTCAGTCTTGCACTTCTTACTAGCCGGGGAAGAGGCCCGACTTGAAGACCGTTGTCTGAGGGGAGACCTTGACCTCGATCTCGCCTGCGACGAGGAGGTGGCTGCCGGGGGAGTAGGCTCTCTCGGGCGTTTAAACGTCTCCACAGACGATACAGAATCCTGGCTAGTCTCTGTCGGCTTAAAACCCCTTACTCTAGAGGTACGTTTAGGGGGAGGGTGCTCTGACAGCAACTTATCCCAAAGTGGGACGTTGTCACATTGAAGTGACTTATGTGCGACAATGGTAGTGTAGGCCGACATTTGTTGTCTGACCTCTCTCAACGCTACCGCCGCGGTCTTGTCATTGTCACACAGGACTTTATTGGTTAATTGGGAGCAAAAAGAACAATTACGTGTAACCCAGAGACCCCTTGAACGGTCTAGACATCTAACACACCTTATGCAAAGGGTATGTGCAAAAATTGGGATACCCGCGCAAGTAGGGGTAATGCACAGGGCAAAAACTGGGGTGACATTAGCCATGACAGAGACTGGTGAGAGGAACTACCGCCGGGTCTGTATTGGTCCGCCGGAGCTCAGCTCTGGAAAAATAAAGAAAATTTCCAGGAATTAATGCTCATAAGGTTAACCCAAGTGTTCGCATACAAGTGTTAATAACCCGCCGGGTAACGGGATGCAAAGACACAGCTAACACATCTCGCCACGCGGCTGGGTATAAAGAGGCTAAACAAGTCTTCTTAGCTAAGAACATGAAGAATACCCTCTGATATAATGGTCCAGTATGGCACTAATAGTCTGTAGGAGGTGGTGACTGTCTCAAGATTCAATTTTGTAACAAAGCCCCCCCTCATAAAGACGCCGGCCCTTGAAATATTTTAGTAGAATAGCCCAGGGCAGGAATATACGAGATCTGATTTTTTAACGAATTGTCCCAAACGATCGTCGTAAAATTAGAAGGCGGCGATACTGAAAGTATCACCCAATTAAGGTTAATCGAAATTGAATTTGTTTATAAATTCCTTAGTTCCTATACTTAGGGACACCCGCCGGGTGTGGAAATCGATTTGGTTAAACCTCACTGATCCTTCAAATGCCGTAAGAGTAAAGGCGGCGATACACAGAGTATCACTCACATGGATTGGTTAACTATAAGAGACCTAAGTCGTTTTATCCCACCCTGCTAAGGTGCACCCGCCGGGTGAGAAGTCTAAAAGTTAACCCCACAAGTTCCTGACCCCACTACTTTGTAAAAGATCGCCGGGGAGGAACGCCTAAACAACAGCTAGGTTTTCCCCGTGGTTTGTCGTAAACCAGGTAGAAAAACCTATAAAAAACGAGTGTTCTCACGAACGTCGTTTCTTTATATATAACTAAATATATATGTAAGGATGGGTACAGCCATCCCGCCGGGAATTATAAAGGAGGCCTGAAACCAGGCACCCACAGATACGCAGTCCTGGAGAGCCACAGACACCTCCCCTCGCCGGGGAACCAGCCAGTGTTAACAACCACGTGTGGCCTAACACTGCTCATCGGTCAGGTTTTTTCACGGTGAAACCGAGAAAAAACCCGCCGGAAGGCAAACCCCACCCTGAACAGACACCATCTGAACAATACGACACGAGGAGAGACACGCACGACTAACCAAGGTCACAACATAATCCGTGGAATTAGCCAATACACAACTAAACCAGGAAACAAATATAGTCCGAGGAATTAGCCAATACACAACTAAAACCCGGATACACATGACACAGTAGGGCATATTTATAAAATAAATAATAACACTAGACATGTGGCAAAGCTACGAGCGGCTGGCTAGGCCTAGGTAGACGGCATGAAAATAGTTGAAATATAAACACACACTGGAATATCACAACAGGAACCACCGCCAACACACCACCGAAGCGATAACTTCCCAACCCCGGGAAGCCTGACACGGACCCAGAAAAAACTTCACTAAGTGAAGAAAAATACGCTGGGAACGTCAGCAAACACACAGCTTACCTCATCAGAAGGATAAAAGGCAGCAATAATTAACGCGTAATGAAAGCCGCCTGCATCACCAACTAAACCAAACTGTGAAAAGTTCACGTGTCCACAACAGGACCACGAGGGTACATCCGAAATAGATGCCCCATACATACGACCCAAAATACATTGCACTGCGGGCAACCAGCCCAGGACACTCCTGCTACGCCTATCCTAACCTTACTCGATACATCCCAGAGTAAACAAATGAGAAAAAACTCACTAGGGACGCCACGAATGCGGAACCAGCGGAGCCTGAAAGGAACGTCCGGGCAGGCTGAGCGCAGAGCAAAGAAGGAGGAATGACGCCTGAATCAGCGTCTGGTCAGAAATCCACACAAGTACATCCACGATATGATGGAAAGCTTATTGGATAGTTATTCTTATTTTCTTTTTGTTTTTATTTTTTACGAAGTTTTTTCGTAGTGAGAACCCAATTCATAATGACTGAAGCCATGAGTGAGGTCGCGTGCGCTCATGATGAAGGCTCCTCAGTTTTTAAATGCTCTGCGCGGTAGATTCAAACTACGGCGGATTAGTGTTTGAAGAGGATGCCTTATGTAATAGGCATGTTCGTCAATGATGGAGGGGCCACTAATAAATAAGGCTTCTATGTGCTCACAGTGACTTTGGAAATCGTTGTCATAAATGATCACGTCATCAAGGTAGACAGTACAGTTTGGGATGTCTGCTACGATGTCGTTCATTAAGCTCTGGAAAGTGGCCGGTGCATTTTTCAGACCATATGGCATCACGTTGCAACGGTAAGTACTGCCATCCACCACAAACCCGCACACCTCTTTAGCCCGCTCAGACAGTGGTACTTGCCAGTAGCCTTTGACAAGGTCTACCTTGGTCAAGTACCTTGCTTTCCCGATCTTATCCACACTGTCATCCACCCGGGGAAGAGGATATGCATTGGTGGGGGTCAACCCGTTCAACCGCCTAAAGTCAATGCAGAACCGAACTTTTCCATCAGGTTTGGGCTGCAGAGTGACAGGAGAAGTCCACCATACTGCCCCCTTCTCGATCAAGCCTCTCACCAGCATATACTCCAGCTCATCCCTGAGCGCTGGGAGTTTAATGGGTGGCACCCGATAAGGTATCGACTTGAAGGGGGGGGGTGCTCTCCTACATCGACATCATGCACCGCTTGAGTAGTGAGGCCTGGGTGCTCGGCAAATACAGTGGGGTATGAATCGAACAGGCGCTGCACTGCCACCTGCTGTTCCTCCGGCAGGTGCGCCAGAGCATCATGCGCACATTGGCTCGAATTCCCCGCCCACTGATCAGCCGAGACATGACAATCCCAGTTATCATCCACCTGATCATTGCTGCCCACCTCTCCTTCTCCACCATGACCGCAGCAGGTCAACACAGGGACAGCTAGTGACTCAGGTGGGCGCCTCACATACTCCTTCAACAAGTTAATGTGGCATAGTTGGTTACGCTTCTTCCGGTCTGGAGTGGCAACGAGGTAATCTAGATCGGAGATCTTTGACACCACCCGATAAGGCCCAGCGTACTTGGCAGCCAGAGGATGACCTGACAAAGGCAACAGGACCAACACCTCTTGACCTACCTGAAACTCCCGGAGTTTCGCCTTAGTATCGTACCTGTCCTTCATACGGGCCTGCGAACTCACCAAATTACGCCCGGCCAGCTCCAGACTTCTAAGCATTCTCTCTCTGCTCTCGAGGACGTATCTCAACATAGAACATGGCTTAGCGGTACCCTCCCAAACCTCCTTCACCATGTGGAGAGGGCCCCTCACCTGATGCCCGAAAACAAGCTCATTCGGACTGAAACCGAGACTCTCTCCAGGTACTTCTCTTGCCGCGAACAAAACATACGGCAGACCAAGGTCCCAATCCTTTCCGTTCTCTGCGCAGTAACATCGAAGCATGCTTTTCAGCGTGGCGTGCCACCTCTCCAACACCCCTTGACTCTCCGGGTGATACGCAGAAGAGACGACAGTGCTGATGCCATGCTGAATCATAGTTTGCTTGAACAGATTAGATGTAAAATTAGAACCTTGGTCCGATTGCACCTCTTGCGGGTAACCATACCGCGAGCAATACAAGAGCAGGTTCCGGACAACAGTTTTCGCCGTGCCATTTCTCATTGGATATGCATCAGGATAACGAGTGGCCACATCCATGATAGTTAATAGAAATTTATTACCGGCACTAGTAGGGGGTAGGGGTCCGACCATATCAATGATGACCTTACTGAAGGGCGGTCCACTGACAGGAATGGGGTGCAACGGGGCTCTCGGAATTGTTTGGTTAGGTTTTCCAACCCTCTGGCACGTATGACACCTTGCTATCCAGGTTACCACCTGCCCCTTCAACCCCGGCCACCAAAACAATTTTTCTAAAGCCGCCACCGTTTTTCTCACCCCTAGATGTCCTGCCAGTGGTATGTCATGCGCCAATCTCAGTAGGCTATCCCTGCACTCCCGTGGCACCACCAACTGGTCCACTACTCCGGACCCCTCTTGCCAACTACGTTTAGGGTCTTGAAAACGCCTATAGAGGATGCCTTCTAAATAAAAAAAATCTCCTGGCTGTGCATCGCCGTCCTCGTCGAGCTCTACAGCTCCATTAGCACACGTTTGGAGCTCAGGGTCCTCTAGTTGCAACCGACGTATATCTGAGGGTGCCAAGCGATCTAACTGCTCCCGGAGCAATGCATGACCTTTCCCGATACTTGGCTGCTCCCTCTGTCTCTCTCGATGTACATAACGTTGCTGTCGTGGAGACTCGTCATGCCCAGCCTCGTCACTCTCGATGACAGGCCCAGGGGCTACTCCAGAATTAAGTAATGGTGCTAATACTGAATCACCCAGGAGAGCCGCCGAGTCAAAACTCTTAAAACCAACTCCAGCTTTAGCCTCCTCCTGTTGATCGTTCCTCCGCTGGTCTGAAGACGGAGGACTAGGCTGTGACACTTTAGCTGCCCGAGCTCGGGTGACAACACACGCCATGGGTTGTGTCTGGCACCGCTCGACCCACTCTTGCTCTTCCCTACTCACGTCGGCCGGCCTCTCGGCAACGACTAAGGGTAGAACCTCAGAAGCGGGCATTGCAAAGTCGTTGCCGAGAAGAAGGTCGACGCCCTCCACTGGCAGTTCCTCCACAATCCCGACATCCAATTCACGTGCCACACCATCCACCTCCAACTCCAACCGCACCAGCGGGTATGACCGAGTTGCATTAATACCCTGCACCACTACCACCCGAGCCGCGTTTATAGGGTAGCCAGTCAAGTTTTTCATCAGAGTCTGGGAAGCACCTGTATCACGCAAGACCTCTACTCCATACTTGCGCCCCGCCCACATCACGCAACCCCGCCCTCTATGGTCGCAAAAAACATCCTGAGCAGGGTTCGAGCCTCCCAGGTGCTTCTGCATTGGCTGTGCCTCAGCCTCTGACGAACTGCCCCGGGCAAACTCAGACGACTTCGGAGACACACCAATGTTGCAGGCCAAAGACACAGCTGCTGTAGGTGTTTTCTAGGACAGACTCTTGCAAAGTGCCCCTTTTTATGACAATGATAACACTCCAACTCCCCTTTGGGCTTCCCTTGGTACTGGGAAGGGCCCGGCCCCTTCTTAAACGGGACGGTGCTAGTCTTGTGGTCAGTCTTGGTATCATGGCTCTTGTACTTGTTTGCATAAGGTATATCACTAACTCGGGGGGGTGGGGCGTCACGCCCCTTGTTACCTGCCTCACTACGCTGGGCAGACCCGCACCCACGAATTAGTGATAGCCGGAGGTCAGCCATCTCAGCTGCCTCCTGTAGAGTTTTTGGTTGCTTTTCTTTCAGGTTTAACGTCAGGTCGCCGCCCGTGCATTTGAAAAACTGCTCTAAAAGCACCAACTGTTTAATGTCGTCAAACGTAGTAGCTTTCTCCTACCTCAGCCAATTCCCAAAAGCATCGGACAGCTCCCGGGCATGTTCCAAAAAGGTGCTCTCCCGACCCTTGGTAACACCCCGGAACTTCAACCTGTACGTCTCTGGTTGTAGTTCGTATGCTCTCAGGACAGCCTCCTTGAGTTCCTCATAGATAATACAAGACTCTATAGGCAATGCATCATAAGCCTTGAGTCCCTTGCCCACAAGTCTAGAGGAAACAAGGGCTGCCGACTTCTCCCCAGGCCACTGGTGTTCCTGGCACTTCTTCTCGAATCTCATGAAAAATTCGGTGACACCCGACTCATCAAATACAGGGACTATCTTCAACAGGTGCGACAAAGATTGGTCCCGATGTCTGTTACCTCCCCCAATATTTCGCCCTGTTACCTCCACTCGAGATCTCTCCAGCTCCCTGTCAGCCCGATACCTAGTAGACTCTGCCTGCAGTTCAGCCTCTCGTATAGCTGTTCTCTCTGCAGCCTCAGCCTGCACACTAGCCTGTCTCTCGGCAGCCTCAACCTTGGCCATCTCAAGCCGAAACAACAAATCTGGAGTCAAACCCTTGAGGAGGGGAAGGTGCATTTAATGGAGAGGGTCCCTGTGATTGAATTCCACGCTGCCATTGACCATCAACTTGGGGGTATGTACTAAATTCAGGCACCCTGACGTTTGATACGGCGGTAGAGTGGAGGGGGGGCTGGGGACCGGGGCCCCCAGTCGCCTCTCCACCCAGGTCTCTCCCTTCTAAACCCAATATCAAAGTCCTCAGCTGATCTTTCCTCATGCCACTTAAACCCTGGTGACCCTGAAGACCTGCCACACACTTTAAGCCATACTTATTCAGCTTCAACACCCTGGCAGCGGTAAGGGGCACCTCTAAAAATCTTCTAGCACCCTCCTCGCTATCGACTAGCCACTCCACAGGTCTTTCTCCCTCCGAGCCTGTATCGTGACCTGACCCACCACTGTGTTCTGATTCGTCTCCCATTGTGTCCACCAAAAATTCTCACGTTTATAAAAAAAAAAAAAAGTACCCAAGCTCCTATGTAGCACTATTCACTTGCCAAAAATGTCTGAAGACTCTCAAGTGCTATACTACTTTGCCAAACAAAATTTTAACATGCCCACTATATTCCTCAATAAAACAAATGACCACAACAATCCTGCAATTATCTCTTAGTTCACAAGATCCTGAGCTAGGTCGACATTTGTTACGATCCAGGTTCTCAAAGACACAGGGCTCTTCAACATTGGACTAGATAATGGCAAAAAGCAACAACGGTAACACTAGATCCAACCCCTGCCTTAAACACTGGAAAACAAAACACCATTACCGCCCTGAGTCGTGCCTGGACAACGAGGTATCCTATGACTCGGTAACTGGTGCACACACACTAGGCTGACGCTCAATAAAACAGCCTATTCTCAAACAGTAAAAGATTACTCGATTATGTTACACAAAGAAAAGATAGTTAACGTGATTAATTAACGTTACGGTAGATACTCAAATAACTGGCACTCCTGTATTAAAGAAAGTGCAATGCTAGTCCTGCAACATCAACTGGAAACTTCTGAAATAAGTCTGATGCTGGGAAGATGTTCGTAAAGAATCTTGAACAATTATAATGCAGAATACGGGTCACAATAAATGCTAGGACATATAGTAATAATAGGCAGGCGAATAATAAAGACTGCGCAAAGGTAGTAATGCTCGACAACTAAAGAAATGCTTTGTGACACAACACAGCCTACTCGGGTTGTGCAACTCAACAACAACCTCGGCTCAAAAGTGCAGTGAATAATAATGCTGCATACATATAATAATGGGGCTTATCTCTATCCAGTGTCTGCTCAGTTAATAAAGTCTAGCTGGGGTATCAAGGCAGGGCAACAATGGGCGAGCATGCGGCTCGTAGCCTAACGTTGTCCAAGGGTGGTATAATGAAGATTACGTTATATGACGGGGATGCTCTCTTGATAAATCTAGGTCTCTAGTACCTAGCTCTATCCTGGCGATCCCTCAGAAGTCAACACAAAGAGGCAGCACTATGTTGTGAGGGATAGGCTATGGCCCTCTCACACCACAGCGCTGTGCTCGCAAAGTAAACCAACCCGAAGACAACTTAGGCTCCCACCGTACCTGTCGATGTCGTGCAGAGCTTAGCTAACACTGCACACATCGGAGACAACGACACAGTAACCTTACCCCTAGTCTAGCTTTAGATAACCAAGCAGAATCACTCAACACCTTGCAAGGGAGACATACAACCTTCCCGAGAGAGGACACATACGGAAAAGTCCGTCTCTCTAAACCTCAATAAAGCATAATACCTCCTTAACCTAATACATGGAAATATCTGAGAGCTTCGCGTACAATACGACTGGTCGACGGTGAACGTCTATGCTGAAACCAGAAGGGATGTGGAGTTTAATAAAGATTAGAGAATGAGAAAGGAGAAGTCGAGAGAGAGAAATAGTATGCAAAGTAGCGAGTATGGGGGACAGAATTGCAATGGATGTAGGCGATACGCGTGTCAGGCAAGCTCTGAGCTGGTAAAGAACACGAGGCAGCGACGGGAAGGGACTAGTTGACCACCCGGCCGCCAACGCCGTCAGCGCCCAAGCGAGCCGCGTCATAGCTCACCTCGCTGCCGGGTGTACTCCCTCACACTCTCTCGCTCGCCTCCCACACAAGCAACATTTATATTATAGCGAATATAAAATATAAGACGCGGCCACAGACCAAAACAAAGACCATTTCTAGACTGTCTGTGGCAACACGACACTAATGAAATAAAGCAGATCATTCTAGGACAACTGTAGCCTATCCCCCCATCCTGGCGAGCGCTAGCGAGCTGCAATGCCCCACGCAACCATTCTGCTAACGCCGGGAGGCGTCACAGTTTAAAGGCCTGAGCCATATTAAAAACAGTTCTCCACACATCTGGGGACATTAAAGAGGGAGTTAGCACTGGTGACATGACCACCTGATTCGCAATTCGATCAGGAAGTTTTCTTACCAGGGACATCCTGAGATCTTGTCTCGCTCGTACCGCCTCAAGCAAGGCTGTGCGGATATCACCCAACGACTGAATCGACGTCTGAAGGAGCAATCGCCGAGACAGTTCAATCGATCTTCTGGCATCCGCGTCTGCGATTGCCTGAGTAGACCGTAGCATTGATTTTGCCACCTGGTGCGTCACAATGTATTGGGAGAAAAGTCTATACGCTTTCCCCCGTAGCCTAAATTCCCGGTCTAGGTGAGTTGGGGAAGGTGTAGTGAAAGGGTCCTTGAGTTCACATAGATTGATTTTGGGGGCAGCTAAGAAAGCAAACAAAGCAGATGGGACTCCGCCAGCAGAACACACTGGCATAGAGAACCAAGAATGACTATCCTGAGGAATTTGGTGGGAAGATTTCGAGGTGAAGGTGGTCGCAAAGTTCTGAGCCTCTGTCTCCCATTCCACCCAAGGTCCCGGGCCCAACTGCCCCACCTTCAACACTGGATTAGCGGCTGTGTCCGTGACAGTTTGCAAATCTAATTCTGGAGTGAGAGCTGACAGTGTCTTTATGTCATTAAAACCATCATACTTGGACCAGTCAGAAAACAGCTTTGAAGCTGAGGCAGGGGGCAGGGCAGGTGTAGCAGTATATACAAAATAGTCCTGGTGATAATAGTTAGGAATGGCCTTAACATTAACATCTAGTACATTCCCCAAAATATCCAAGGCTCGTAACTTTTTAGATTTATTGCCTTGGATTACCCACTCTCGTGGCACTGGAAGTTCCCCTGACAAGGTGGGCTGTGCGACCTCTGGTTTAGTGGGGATCAATTGTACCCATGACTCGTCGGGACCGTATAATAGGGGCATCGCTACCTTTCTTAACGGAGCTTTATCTAAAGGGGGCGGATTCACATCCGTTACCATCCTTACACTAGAAGTAGTCAGTGCCGCCGAAGCAGGCCTAGTGACCACAGATGGTGATATAGAGGGAGGGTGAGGAATCTTAACTAAGGCAATGGAAGTCATCAGAGGTCGAACATTGGAACTTGTCATGGAAGCTCCCAGGTCTACTGTAGGAGTCTCCGGCTGTTGGCCAAAACATTTTGTTAGAGCATTAACCAATAACCCATCTATTTCTTCTGCCGTGACAAATTTAGTTGATGACGAACTCAGCGGTGAATCAGTCCGATCCTGTGCATCGTCTAAAACTGAACCCGACTCTTGCACCTCCATGTCCGAGATTATAGATACCTCGTCTTTGTCATCTGGCTCCCCGTGAGAGGATTCCGCCGAAGCCGGAATCCCGTCGTGTTGCCAAGTCAAGTCTGGGATGGATAATGGGATCGCCGCGTCCCGGTGGACCTCAGCCACTGTTTGTGTATCTTGAGCCAGACGTGGGCTTTCAGTCCCTGGTCGAGAATACCGCCATACCCCCAGGCCGTGGCCTGCATTCCCTTGGGAGTCTGTTGACTCTGCTAAAGGACGATCACTGTCCACCCAACTCTCCAATTCTAAGGTTAGAATGCTAATTGGTAAATTGTCTGCTGTTGCTGACAATACACTAGCCTCATTAGACTGAATACTAGCTATGTCGGGAGTAGAGGCATGACGAGAGGCACTAGACTCCGGTGAACGCCGGGAGGCCTTTCGTTCATGCGAATCTTTTCTGGAGGATTTGTGGCTCCGGTGCGACCTAGAACTGCCTTTGGAATTTGTAGATTTCTCACTAAAATCACTTGTGGACCCCTCTGTCTTGTTCTTCTTACTCGCCGGCGAAGAAGAGAGACTAGGCGGCTGCTGTCTAAGAGGTGACCTGGACCTGGACCGCGCCCGTGATGAGGCTGCCACCGGGGGCATAGGTTCTCGCGGTCTCTTAGATGTGCCTGGGGCTGGAGCAAGAGTAATACCCTGTCCAGTCTCTGCCGACTTTCGTACAGTTACTCTAGAGGGACGTTTAATAGGGGGGTGCTCAATTAGTAACTTATCCCAAAGGGCTACGTTATCGCATTGAAGTGACTTATGAGCCACTGTGGTAGTATAAGAGGTCATCTGCTGCCTAACCTCCCGTAAAGCGACACCCGCGGTCTTATCATTGTCTAGCAAAACTTTATGGCTTAACTGAGAGCAAAAGGTACAGTTCCGCATAACCCACAGACCCCTTGAGCGGTCGAGACATTTAACACATTTAATGCAAAGGGTGTGTGCAAAGATAGGGATACCTGAACAGGAGGGCGTAATGCACAAAGCAAAGACAGGGGCAAAGGTAGCCATGACAGTGACTGGTGGGAAACTTACTCCAGGTTCTCTATAGACCCGCCGGGACCCAGCTCTGGAAAAAAAGAACATTTCCAGGAATTAATGCTCATAAGGTTAACCCAACATGTTCGCACACAAGTGTTAAATAACCCGCCGGGTAACGAGATGCAATACTCAACGACTACAGCTCGCTACGCAGTGGGGTTCCTAAGTAAAGATTTCAGAATATCTTAACCTGTCCAAAAGATTTATGAAAACCCTCTGACATGGTATAAAGACCAACATGGCGTTTATAACTGATTTAGTCTTCCCGGTGGTGGTTGTTTCAAGATTTCATTTGGAAAAAAAAAACACCCCTAAAAAAGACGCCGGCCCCCGTATTATCTCGCAGATCAAAACCGGGAAGCCTGACAAAATACGAGATCTGACTTCTCTCGAAGTGTTTTTTTAGATCGCCGTATGTTGAAGGCGGCGATACAAAACGTGTCCCTCAATTGTCTGGTCATCTATACTGAATTGCAAATTCGTTATTCCCACCCTTCCAAGGAGCACCCGCCGGGTGTGAAATTAAAAACGTTAACCCCAATTGTGCCCTAAATTGCCGTATGCTGAAGGCGGCGATACAAAAAGCATCCCTCAATTGTCTGGTCAACTAAACTGAATTTTGCAAATTCGTCCATCCCACCTTTCCAAGGTGCACCCGCCGGGTGTGATTAAAAGTTTATAAAGTTAACCCCAATTGTTCCTATCCCCACTTCTTTGTAAAAGATCGCCGGGGAGGAAAACCAAACAACAACAGATAGCTTTTACTGGCTTTGCAAAACCGGGAAAAAACAACACACAACACGTGTCCGCATGAACACTGTTTTAGGTGGGTACAGTCATCCCGCCGGGATTCATAGGGAGTCTGACACAGGCTCCACCACAGAGACGCAGTCCTGGAGAGCCACAAACACCCACTCGCCGGGGAAACAAGCCTGTTTTTAAAACCACGCGTGGTCAAAACTCGGCCACCAGCCGGGTTTTTCACGGTGTAACCGAGAAAAAACCCGCCGGAAAAGGCAACCCACCCCGTCCAGATACCAACTGAACGCATCACAAGACCGAGGAGTTAGCCAAAACACAACTAACCCCGGGCCCACAAAATAGTCCGTGGAATTAGCCAATACACAACTAAACCAGGACACATAAATAGTCCGTGGAATTAGCCAATACACAACTAAACCAGGACACACATGGTACAGTAGTACATATTTATAACATAAATCAATAACACTTGTACATGTGGCAAAGCTACGAGAGGCTGGCTAGGCCTAGGCAGACGGACATAAAAGTAAACATGTCGTAATATAAACAAAAAGCACTGAATTATATCACAACAGGAACCACCGTCAAAACACCACTGTAGCACACACTTCCGGCAAAGGGAAGAACTGACTCGGGACCCAGAAAAAACTTCACTAAGTGAAGAAAAATACGCTGGGAACGTCAGCAAAACATAAGCTACCTCATCAGAAAGATAAAAGGAAGCAAAAATAACGCGTAATGAAAGCCGCCTGCATCACAAAGCTAGCTAACTGTGAAAAAGTTCACATGTCCACAACAGGACCACGAGGGTACACCCGAAATAGATGCCCCAAAAACACGACCCAAAATACACTGCACTGCGGGCAACCCACCCAGGACACTCCTGCTACGCATATCCTAACCTTACTCGATACATCCCGGAGTAAACAAATGAGAAAAAACTCACTAGGGACGCACCAAATGCGGAACCAGTGGAGCGTGGGGAGGCACGTCCGGGTTGGTTGAGCGCAGAGCAGAGAAGAAGGAAGAATGACGCCTGAGTCAGCGTCTGGTCAAAGATCCACACAAGTACATCCACGATATTATGGAAAGCTTATTGAATAGTTATTCTTATTTTCTTTTTGTTTTTATTTTTTACGAAGTTTTTTCGTAGTGAGAACCCAATTCATAATGACTGAGCCATGAGTGAGGTTGCGTGCGCTCATGATGAAGGCTCCTGAAATTTGTTATGCTCTGCGCGGTAGATTCAAACTACGGCGGATGAGTGTTTGAAGAGGGTGCCTTATGTAATAGGCATAATCGTCAATGATGGAGGGGCCACTAATAAATATATACAGTACACCAACAAAGTATCGTTCATGAAAGTGATAGGCCTAACACACTAATAATCATCGATGGGGCCCGTGGTAAATCTATAGTTATACTACCCCTCCCCCCAGTGTGCCAAAATTCGCCCATTTTCTTCGTGATCCCGAACCTAACATCTGAAAAAATATTGATACTGAAATTGGCTGCGAGCCTGTGACTGTCCCGGGGCAGCCGGGAGCCCCACTAAACCTGCCATTCTATTTCTACATTAAACTCATCAAACGATAGTTGCTTTGCTCTACACTGTACTCTACATTGGCTATGATCTTAGAACTATTATATATCACCTGTATTGAAGTCCAAATGCAGCTACTAATGTAAATATAAACGGATAAATCCAGAGCTCGAGTCATGCGAGCTATTTGTTTACACTGTGAAAACACAACTTGTTCGGTTCGGATGAGGTGACTGACTTTAGCACCAATATAACAAATATAAATTACAATAAGGAAACAGCCATCGTTCATAGAACGAACTCCTGGATGGGAGAGTCCGCTAAAACAAACAAACAAACAAACAACCAATGTACCCCTACACTCCGATGTTATATTGCGCCGAATGCTGAGTCAAGACGAACACAACTACCGTAATTTTATTGGCACTCGAATGCTCAATAATATGTAGATTAAAGGATAATAATAGGTATTTATCTAAAACTATGTATATATTAACTAAAGTACTCCATGTGTTTAATATATTGACTGAATTTCACTGAAATGAATAATGTAAAATATTAATTTAAGTTTGAATGTTAGTTTTCTGATGAAAAATGATCCCAGTTAACCCCCCGCCAAAATACACGATATTTGTTCGTATGTATTAATTTTATGGGGTCTCTAATTTCTCAAAAATAGTGAATGAATATAAATTTTATGTGTTTGACAAAGAGCGCAAGACCTTGAGGCATAAGATAAGCTATAAATTAGTACGATTTTATGATGAATTATTGGTTTTTCAGGGGTATATATGTGGTTGGATCAATGGAAAACAACGAACCAATATCAGCTATGTTTTCCATTGTGGTGTTTCCGAGAATAATCCAATGATGACGTCAAATTAGCTTGCCGCCAATCAACTGTGGAACACTTGGAAATGTGTTTAGCTGTTATTTACCGATATATTTGTGGAAAATAGAGTGAATTAAGGGGCTGGAATATAACATTGACTTCATGTGAATTGCGAGTGCCCTACACATTCTAAAATTGTGCATATTAATCTTGGGGAACTAATTATATATAAGGTATAAGTTCAAGGTGATACTTTGGATAAACCTGACTTCTAGCAAGCACCAAACAGCGATTTTGTAAGTAGCCAAGCATATTATTTTTTCAGATAAGCCTAGGCCTAGTGTTGTATAGGCCTAGGCCTATGATGATAATGATGATTTGAAGCAGAAATGAGTAGCCTAGGCTGAGGCTAGGCGTATTAGGCTTAGGATAACCCATTATCCAACAATCTTAGGACTGCCCCCACTACTGGGGCTATGTATAATGTATATATTGATAGGCTAATGAAGATCAAGGAAGATTTGAGGTTAAAGACAGTAAAAAATAAGGTTAGCTAGGCAGCTGGGAATCTGGTTCTGGTAGGCTAAGACTCAGAGCCCACTCTTAACCCGGGAACGGCGAAGGTCCTCAATTATGGTAATTATTTAGAAGATGACCTTTTTTTCTAGTTATTAAAAACTTACTCTATGGTGTATTATATGATATATAGAAGCAATAGAACTGTTAAAATGACCTGGGAAGTGTATATTAAACTTAGCCTAGACCAACATTCCTGTATTTTTTTTGTTTTTGTAAGGCTAGGCTAGGCTAACCTAGCCTAGGCTACTCTTGAGTTTTGGAACACAGTAGGCCTAAGCCTAGGCCTATTTTAGATGTCTAACTTTTACTCAAAAAAACAGCGTCGTTCGACACCCTGGCTAGGCTATAGCCTATGACAATAACAGTTTGCCGTCATGCCGTGGGATTATAGGGGATAATAGAGGCCGCCTATAGGATTTATTGAGGAGCCCTCACCACCGCCTTGCCCCTCCCCAGGGCTTGTTTAAATTCTCATCTAGCCTACTGCCTAGTTCCACAACGGTCAACCTATTATTTTATCCCACGACAGTCAAAATAGATGCGAACATGCAAGTAGTGTAAAGAAGACACGGCCTGGCAGGCGGTAGCCTACGCCCGAATACTACATCCTTACCATTATTTTTTAGGTACCCGGTACGGTACCGGTATATAAGCTGAAGCCTATGAAACGGTACGGATATAATCCTGTGTAGGGGGGGTGAACCTGTACATAGGCTAGCCTATATCTCAATAATTTGGTAATGTTACAATTTTTTTTTTTCCATTTTACATTCATAAATATTCCACTAATAGGCTATACTAGTTATTTAAGGTTAGGTTAGGTTTTGGTTAGGATAGGCTAGGTTAAAGATATTGATCAATGTTTCTTAGTAAATAGGCATCTGAAAAACAGTTCCCACGGGCCGCTACACAGGATCTTATGAACGGTACGTAACAGACAGTCCTAACCTAACCTAACTTAGTGTCCAAACTTCAAAGTGAGGTCTGCACTGTCTGCTGCTAGCCTATGTTCTTATAACATTTTCTACCAAAGTACCGGCACAATTTAATAAAGAGTGTACACTGTACCAGTACAGTACTGTACTGTATAGGCCTAGCCTAGGTTAAGCCTGCCACCCTACAGTGCATTTATAGAGTTTTTGGCCATGATTTGGGTAGACCTGTCACTGAAGAATACTTTCGCAGTCTTACCGTTTGTTTTTGTTTTCAAGGTATAGGCTATAGGCAGAATAGGCTACAGTAGGTATTACTGGTATCTTATTTTATTGTAATTTATATTATGAGTGGAAGATTTGCAATAACTTACCCTAACCAAAGTCCAAACTTAGTGTCCAAAGTGGGATCTGCACCCTGCCTCTATGTTCTCATTTTGTATACCGGTAACTTTTTAGCCAGATTAACGGTACAATTTAATAAGTGTACAGCCAGCAGCTAGGCCTACCGCCTACAGTGCATTTATAGATTTCCCGGAATCCCGGCCATGACTTGGGTATCACTAAAGAATCTTTCCGCAGCCTTATGTACAATTATTTGTTTTTATTTCTTCAAGGAATATAGTACAGTAGTTTATTGTTCAATTGTTTATCATGTTATGAGTATATAATTTGCATTACCTTACCCTAACCTAACTTTACTTAGTCTTAGTGTCCAAAGTGGGGGCTGCCACTATCCCCACAGTCCACACACCCGCTAACTAACATATATTATTGGTATGTCTTGTCATTACTATAACCTGACTTCATGGGGATAACGGAGACTTGATTGAATATTTTCGGAATTAGCCTAGCAGTATCTTGAGTCTTTTAAAGTTGTGAAAATTAAAGTAAGTTTCTACGTTCCTACTGATTGTACTTAACCCGAGATGGGAATACCCTACCCAGGTATTTTACTCGGCCCAGGGAAAATAATAGACAAACAAATGTTCTAATCAAAGTTTATTCTTGAAACTTGGTAACGGTATGTATTTTAACCAGTACAGTACTCTATAGTAACTCATGTATCATATGAAAGGATATAAATTAAGTATGTAATAGTTCTTGGAATGCAACAACAAATATACATGAAATCTGTATTGGACAAAAGTTACAAAACTAAAACAGGGACTGCTAAGAATAATTTAAAAACCTGTTTTCAATGCCTATATTAGTGGACCTGAAGTGAATCCCTTTGAGACTGAAGTACAGGCAGCCAGCTCCCCTAGTATCCTGATTAAACACCAGTAAACATACATAACATCCGTTTTACTTACAATATTATTCATTCCTTTTAATACATTTTGAGCATGTATTGTGCGTATATTTACCTTCACATCTCAAAATTTCTCCGGCGGCCGGGGGGCTATGCCCCCCGGACCCCCAGTTATGTAGCGGGGGGCTGTGTCCGCCGCGGATGCCGCGCAAAGTTGATCCTTGTAAGCTTAGAAAAATGATCCAGAACTGGATAATTTCTGTTTTGGCACCCTGCGTATTAGGCTTAAGATAACCCATTATCCAACAATCTTAGGACTGCCCCCACTAGTGGGGCTATGTATAATGTATATATTGATAGGCTAATGAAGATCAAGGAAGATTTGAGGTTAAAGACAGTAAAAAATAAGGTTAGCTAGGCAGCTGGGAATCTGGTTCTGGTAGGCTAAGACTCGGAGCCCACTCTTAACCCGGGAACGGCGAAGGTCCTCAATTATGGTAATTATTTAGAAGATGACCTTTTTTTCTAGTTATTAAAAACTTACTCTATGGTGTATTATATGATATATAGAAGCAATAGAACTGTTAAAATGACCTGGGAAGTGTATATTAAACTTAGCCTAGACCAACATTCCTGTATTTTTTAATTTTTTTTTTGGTAAGGCTAGGCTAGGCTAACCTAGGCTACTCTTGAGTTTTGGAACACAGTAGGCCTAAGCCTAGGCCTATTTTAGATGTCTAACTTTTAAAATAATAATATAAAAATACGTAGGCTAGGCCTAGGCTAGGATTTTTTTTTTTTTATCATTATACAGAAAGTTCATTTGTGTTATCACTAAAAAAAACAGCGTCATTCGACACCCTGGCTAGGCTATAGCCTATGACAATAACAGTTTGCCGTCATGCCGTGGGATTATAGGGGTAGACCTGTCACTGAAGAATACTTTCGCAGTCTTACCGTTTGTTTTTGTTTTCAAGGTATAGGCTATAGGCAGAATAGGCTACAGTAGTATCTTATCTACTGGTATCTTATTTTATTGTAGTTTATATTATGAGTGGAAGATTTGCAATAACTTACCCTAACCAAAGTCCAAACTTAGCCTAGTGTCCAAAGTGGGATCTGCACCCTGCCTCTATGTTCTCATTTTGTATACCGGTAACTTTTTAGCCAGATTACCGGTACAATTTAATAAGTGTACAGCCAGCAGCTAGGCCTACCGCCTACAATGCATTTATAGATTTCCCGGAATCCCGGCCATGACTTGGGTATCACTAAAGAATCTTTCCGCAGCCTTATGTACAATTGTTTGTTTTTATTTCTTCAAGGAATATAGTACAGTATATAGTTTATTGTTCAATTGTTTATCATGTTATGAGTAGATAATTTGCATTACCTTACCCTAACCTAACTTTACTTAGTCTTAGTGTCCAAAGTGGGGGCTGCCACTATCACTGTCCACACACCCGCTAACTAACATATATTATTGGTATGTCTTGTCATTACTATAACCTGACTTCATGGGGGTAACGGAGACTTGATTGAATATTTTCGGAATTAGGCCTAGCCTCGCAGAATCTTGAGTCTTTTAAAGTTGTGAAAATTAAAGTAAGTTTCTACGTTCCTACTGATTGTACTTAACCCGAGATGGGAATAGCCTACCCAGGTAATTTTTACTCGGCCCAGGGAAAATAATAGACAAACAAATGTTCTAATCAAAGTTTATTCTTGAACCTTGGTACCGGTATGTATTTTAACCAGTACTCTATAGGGTAAACCTGACTTTTTGGACCAACAGCGATTTCAGTAAGTTTTATTTTGTTTTTTGTATTTTTTCCTTCAGATATAGTGTTGTTTTATACTGAAGAGGAGCAGAAATGAGTATTTACCCATTATCCAACAATCTAAAAACACGCCCCTATTAGACTATTTTTTTTTGTTTTTTTTAATGTTCTAGGCTATTAGCCTAACCTACTATCGTATAAATACGATAGACTATGACTCTTTTGTGATCTTGGATGTCTCTGTGACGTCACGATCTCTCCTACAGCACGATGTAGGACGAGTAGATCGTATATTATAAGATTGTAAATAAGTTAAGTTATAAAAGGCCTAATATGCTATTAAGCAATATTGCCATGGTCTTATGTAGTATACATGAATTTATCGTATATATTAATATAATTTATCGTATAGAGCAACCTAAATGCGGTACGATAATTTGGGCTCCTGGCGGTTTGCCAAGGCAGCAAGGTGTGCTTTTGAGGTACGTCAGAGCCTTCACGAACACCAACCAGTTAACATCTAATTTTCCGCCCTCAGTTGATCGTGCTTTTGTGCCTCTAATCACAATACACATACAGCAATACACACAGCTACACCATCACGACGCTCTCATCGACATCATGACTGACTGATAGATAAGCATAATATTCATGTCCATTCCCATGTAATCATTTATTCTTTCTTTAACTTGACTCGTGTCTCGGGACCGAAGTCTCGTTCCCCATTGTCCACCACCATATTGGGTAAAACGTTCTCCCTTGCCTCATTGCCACGTGGAACTATTGGTGAGTTAATTCCTGGCTAATATTAACCCTTATAACCTTACCCTATAATTATATACATTTATTATGTGAGACCTTTGGATATAAATTAGCTTGTTTCAGATTGAATTCAATTTAGATATAGAGTATTCATTTAGATTGATTTTATTTGATTCATTATAGCTTAGTAATATTTAACTTCCATTGATAGTTTACCACATTGGTGCCCAGACCCGGGAATTAGCTACCAGTAAGGGATTTTAAGGCAATGAACAAGGGGACATATAACAGGATGCAGGAACAACTCTATGATAAACTGGCAAGGCTAGCCAAGCGATGGTTAGAGCCGGAATGCAGAGTCACATCGTTGTGCCTGCCTAAGTCCTGCATCCCACCCATCATCTTTCCCCAATAATTTTCTTTTCCGTTTCAGACTTCCTGTGACATATGACCTGACCTAACATTTTTTCTTGTTCAATATGATCCATTAGTAGGTATTGCTATTTAGTGTACTATTTTTTCTCCATAACATAGAAGTCCGCCGGTTGGCGTCTCTTAAGTAGCCTATTATTTGGCCGTTGTTTTTGTAACGTGATATTTAGATACATAGCCTATAGGCTCGCAAGCAAAATGGATAAAAACGGTAAAGAGACACCGTCTAGTGGGGTGCTGAACAAAGCCCCTAAAAATCAAAGGGCGGGACTTCGGGGAGTAATAAATAGGCTAATAGTGGACGTCAACACTTTCATCACTACTGCTGAACTAGAGGAATTGGAGGCTAGATTAGAAAACGTCCAGGTTACCCACGGTCGTATTACGGCTCTGAGTGAGGTGATTGTGGCTGCCATGACAGAGGAGGAAGAGATTGTTACAGAGTGTGATAATCGCGCCCTCTATGACGAACCTGTCTTTAGAGCGAAGTACCTATTACAGCGTGCAATCGCGAGTAAGAAGGGAGGCGATAATGAGGCCCATAGAAGGGCTGACCCAAAACATACTGTACACCTCCCAAAGCTCAATCTTCCTACATTTGGGGGCAAGTTGACCGAGTGGTTAGCTTTTTGGGACGTATTTCGATCTACGGTTCATGAATCCTCTTTGGATAATGTCCGCAAGTTTCACTATCTGAAGGGACAAATGGAAGGAGAGGCCTTACATTTAATAGAGGGTTTTGCAGTAGTAGGTGGTAGTTATCTTGAAGCGGTACACTTATTAGAGTCCACATACGGGGATAGAGAGCAGTTGAAGATGGCCCATGTCGTTGCCTTGTTGGGGCTCGCAGAACCACAGTATAAGGTTGATGAGTTGACAAACTTCAGGGCAAATATGGAGTGCCATACTCGATCGCTAGATACCCTAGGGCTTACCACGCAGGAAATGATAGTCATTATCTTGCGTCAGAGGCTTCCTATGGCAATACTTGATAAGGTAAGATCATTTGAGCTGGGGGAATTCAAAACTCAGTTCAGTAAGGAGATCAATAATCTACAGTTGAACAAAGGGAGAATGTATGAGTCGGGAGGGAGTGAGAATGTGGAGAAGAGGGGAACAGTAAGCATGACAGTGGGGACTAAAGTAAAGAAAGAGGGTGTGTATAAGAAACCTGCTCAGATTCTATGTAAGCTATGTAACAACAAACATAAATGGAGTTTCTGTGTAAAATACCCGACAAATGAGACAAAACTAGCACAGGCGAGAAGATTGAAGCTATGTGTAGGTTGTCTAAGTGGGGAACATGGTAAGCAGGGACAATGTACTGCTACATACTTAAGGCCCTGTCGGCACTGCAAAGGACATCACTTTGATAAGTTGTGTCCTACTGCAGATAAAGTCAAAGACGTCAAAAATGAGGGTACTACAACTGTGGCACTAGGTAGCACGCAAGACACCACTATATTGCCCACAATACAGATTCCCATGGAAGGTAATGACATTAACAAAGTTTGTCGGGTACTTCTAGATCAAGGGTCTCAACGTTCCTTTATAAAGAGGTCCGTACTAGTGGGACTGAAGCACCGAATCGTAGGGGCTGAGACTCTTCGATTACAGGGCTTCACAGGGGTTACTGATAAACAAGACTACGAGATAGCGGAGATTTCATATTTCTATCGTAAAAACCGGTACTTTATGACTTGTATCGTAGTAGACACCCTACCAGAATATGTATCTGTGGGTGTAAAGAAGGTGGAACACGCATTACGTAGCAAAGGGGTTAACTTGTCAGATCCCATGGGAAATCAGAGTGAGGTGCATGTTCTACTTGGTGTGGATCATTATTATGAAGTAGTATACCCTGGATTTAAAAAGATGTGTGGTGTAATTTTAATCCCCACTAAATTTGGATACTGCATGAGCGGAAAGGTGCATACTACACAGTCAAAGGTCCTGGTCGACACGGTCTCGATATATAGAGTCAATGTAACCGCGGCAGAGGAGTTGGGAAGGGAGGATTCCCAACCTAGTGACCCTAAGATGGCTGCCGAGTTCGACCTGGAACGACTGTGGAGATTGGATCACATAGGCATTAATCCTATGGAGACTGATTATGACTCGGAAGTTGCGCTACAAAGGTTTGACGAGTCTGTGTGCTACTGTGCCTCAGACAAGCAATATAAAGTTAGTTTACCTTGGAAGAACAGTGAGATAAGCCTACCTACCAACTATGGTTTGGCATTAGGTCGCTTGCGCGCATTGCAGCGGAAATTGTCTAACGAACCGAGCACGCGCCAGGCGTATGACGATGTATTTCGGAGTTATGAGGATAGGGGTTTTATTGAGAGAGTCGATGTCGAGGAACCGTGTAAGAAGGGTAGGGTTCACTATCTGGCCCATCATGGGGTAAAGAAAGACAGCGTCACCACACCAATACGGGTGGTGTATGACTGTTCTACCCACCAAGGTCAACAACCCAGTCTGAATGACTGCCTGTTGACAGGTCCGTCCATGGTGTCGGATCTGTCCCAACATCTATTGCGGTTTAGGCTGGGGAAGTATGCCTATACCAGTGACATCGAGAAAGCATTCTTGATGGTCAAGCTAAAGGAGGAAGATAGAGATGTTACCCGCTTTCTTTGGTTCAGCGACATTAGCGACTCTGAAAGTCCCATCATAATATACCGTTTTCGGGTTGTACTCTTTGGGGCCACTTGCTCGCAGTTTTTGTTAAATGCCACAATCAGAAAACATCTAGCTGACACTCATGAGGACACAAGTAAACTATCTCGCGGATTATACATTGACAATTTGCAGGGTTACTAGCGATAGTCAAGATGATTTGTTGTATGCATACTGGCAAGCACGCAGATTGTTTGCGGATGCACATCTATTTCTCCGCGAGTGGGTTACTAATAGTGAAGATCTTCAGAGTTTAATACAGGTGGATGGTACGGCATCTCTTAACCAGGAAAAGTCCAGAAATTTGGGGATGATCTGGCAACCTAAACATGACATACTAACTTTTCAAACAAGGTCTTTTGCTCAGCAGACAGGAGCGCACACAAAAAGAAGTCTGTTGAGCAAAGTTGCGCAATTTTTTGATCCTTTGGGTCTAGCATTACCTGTTACCATAAGAGCTAGGATTCTAATGCAGGAAGTTTGGAGACGTAAAATAGGATGGGATGACAGTTTGCCCGAGGACCTGAATGACCAAGGGACATTGTTGTTGAATGAATATACCATCCTATGTACTAAACCTATACCTCGTAAAGTGGCGGCGTTCGGTGACGTTACGTTACACACGTTTTGCGATGCTAGCGCCACGGCATACGGGGTAGCCATATATGTTGTTACTTCATTTGGGGCACATTTAGTTACAGCCCGGGCCAAAGTAGCCCCGGTTAAGAAGGTAACTATCCCTAAAATGGAATTGACTGCCATGCTGCTATTAGCACGTCTGGTGCAACATGTACGTGCAGCATACGAGAGCGAATTAAATATTGAAATCGTTCACATATGGTGCGATAGTCAGGTCGCACTCAACTGGATACATAGCAAGAAGTCTCTGCCAGTTTATGTGCGGAATAGGGTAGATGAGATTAGAGCCCTTTTGCCAGACGTTGCTTATCATTATGTAAATACAAAGGAAAACCCTAGTGATCTCATAACTAGGGGTATAACGGCTAGCCAGTTAATGAAGTCCGAATTGTGGTGGCATGGTCCAAAGTGGCTGCTCCATGAAAGTGAATGGACGATATGGCATGCTGTTGGTGAGGGACTTCTGCCACTGGAAACAGTGGCAGTTACAGCCCAACCAAATGAGCCACCGGGTCCTATCATAAAGTGGGCAAGATTCGGTGACTATAATAAACTAGTCAGAGTTGTAGCTTGGGTGTTGCGATATGTATCCAATCTTAAGCTTAAAGTAACGGGCCAACTCTGCAACAGGGGTCACAACATTGATGCTCGTGAATTTAAAGCAGCTGAAGTAACTTTGATCAAATGGGTTCAAGTAGAAACCTTTTCCAATGAATTAGAATCCTTGAAAGGCTCGAATAAGACATTAATGCCTAATATAGTGCGTCAACTAAGGTTGCACCTAGACAATGGCCTCATCAGGTGTGAGGGTCGCCTGAAGTGGTCGGGTGTACCAGACGGCACAAACCGACCTATACTTATGCCAACAAGACATCACGTTACTGATCTATTGATCATACGTGCACATAGGGAAGTAAAACACTACGGGGTATGTCATATTATATCAAATTTACGTCTCACATGGTGGATACCCAGAGTTCGACAAGTAGCTCGATGCGTAGTGAGAAAGTGTGTAATATGCCAGAGACTAAAGGGTAAACCATATGCAACTGGCCCAGCTCCACCTCTACCTGAATGCCGTGTAAAGCACGTAGAACCTTTCCAAGCGGTAGGATTAGATTACACAGGGGCATTGAAGACGAGGGAGCATGAGAAGGTTTATATATTATTGTTTACCTGTGCGACGTCTCGAGCGGTACACCTAGAACTATGTGATAATATGTCTAGCGAAGAATTTATGCTGGCGTTCAGACGGTTTTGTGCCCGTCGTTCATTCCCTCAACTCATTCTTAGCGACAATGCTCCCACTTATGTCCAAGCATCAAAATATCTAAAGGATATGAGTAGTGATCCTACTATCATCACTTTTTTGGGAGAGAAAAAGTGCGAATGGAGGTTCATTCCAGTTAAGGCACCTTGGTTTGGTGGAATGTGGGAACGGTGTGTCGGCATAGTAAAGTCAGGACTAAGAGCGGTTGTAGGACGTGCTCTATTAAAAAGAGTGAGTTGACGACAGTCCTCACAGAGATAGAGGCAGTCGTGAATGATCGCCCGCTTACATATGTGTACACCGACCTGCAAGAACCACTACCATTAACGCCAGCTCACTTGCTATATGGAAAACCATTGACTGCGTTTCCATCTGATTTTCAGTCCATAGTAGAGTTAGAGGATCCCTCGTTGTACTCTGCGGTAGCGGTGTCTAAGAGATACCAGATGCCACTGGAACTACTGTTCGTCCTATCGCACGTTTGTACGCTTTGGAGCTAGATTCCGCATTGCAATCTGAGGCTCCACCTGTTATTGCTGGGTCCGAGGATTCTCGAAGGAACGACTCACCTCATACTGATGGTGATCATTCTCGGACCGGGACGCGTCCCAGACGCGCTGCTGCTGGCGCTGTCGACTTGTGGCGTCAGAAGATAGCCTCTGGGCAACTTTAGGTTTAAGGTGGGGTTCAGGTCTTTTTTGTGGGGGGAGTGTATCGTATAAATACGATAGACTATGACTCTTTTGTGATCTTGGATGTCTCTGTGACGTCACGATCTCTCCTACAGCACGATGTAGGACGAGTAGATCGTATATTATAAGATTGTAAATAAGTTAAGTTATAAAAGGCCTAATATGCTATTAAGCAATATTGCCATGGTCTTATGTAGTATATATGAATTTATCGTATATATTAATATAATTTATCGTATAGAGCAACCTAAATGCGGTACGATAATTTGGGCTCCTGGCGGTTTGCCAAGGCAGCAAGGTGTGCTTTTGAGGTACGTCAGAGCCTTCACGAACACCAACCAGTTAACATCTAATTTTCCGCCCTCAGTTGATCGTGCTTTTGTGCCTCTAATCACAATACACATACAGCAATACACACAGCTACACCATCACGACGCTCTCATCGACATCATGACTGACTGATAGATAAGCATAATATTCATGTCCATTCCCATGTAATCATTTATTCTTTCTTTAACTTGACTCGTGTCTCGGGACCGAAGTCTCGTTCCCCATTGTCCACCACCATATTGGGTAAAACGTTCTCCCTTGCCTCATTGCCACGTGGAACTATTGGTGAGTTAATTCCTGGCTAATATTAACCCTTATAACCTTACCCTATAATTATATACATTTATTATGTGAGACCTTTGGATATAAATTAGCTTGTTTCAGATTGAATTCAATTTAGATATAGAGTATTCATTTAGATTGATTTTATTTGATTCATTATAGCTTAGTAATATTTAACTTCCATTGATAGTTTACCACACCTACCAACCTTACCTAACCTAACCTAGTATATGGGTGGGGGCTGCCGCCCCCACACCCCCGCTGGTTGGGTTACTTTTTTTTTTTTTTTTTTTTTTTTTCTGTGCCATTAGCCTAACTTAACAACCTAACCTAACCTAACCTAGTATATGGGTGGGGGCTGCCGCCCCCACACCCCCGCTGGTTGGGTACTGGCTGAAAAACTTATTGTTTTACAGTAGCCTAGGCCTATACATGTATTTTAGCGTTTTTTTGTTTCTCCCTTGTAATACATTTCCGCTCTTAATAGCAATGATGTATATGCTCTACCGGACCTATTAGGCCTAAACAGATCGATGGGCTAACTGTCGGTCCAAAACATCAGTATAACCCTCTATAGTAACTCATGTATCATATGAAAGGATATAAATTAAGTATGTAATAGTTCTTGGAATGCAACAACAAATATACATGAAATCTTTATTGGACAAAAGTTACAAAACTAAAACAGGGACTGCTAAGAATAATTTAAACACCTGTTTTCAATGCCTATATTAGAGAACCTGAAGTGAATCTCTTTGAGACTGAAGTACAGGCAGCCAGCTCCCCTAGTAGGCCTATCCTGATTAAACACCAGTAAACATACATAACATCCCTTTTACTAAATTAGGCTACTTACAATATTATTCATTCCTTTTAATAAATTTTGAGCATGTATTGTGCGTATATTTACCTTCACATCTCAAAATTTCTCCAGCGGCCGGGGGGCTACGCCCCCCCGGACCCCCTGTTATGTAGCGGGGGGCTGCGCCCCCGCAGATGCCGCGCAAAGTTGATCCTTGTAAGCTTAGAAAAATTATCCAGAACTGGATAATTTCTGTTTTGGCACCCTGCGTGCATCATCAAACCATACTAAGTCTACTAGCCTACTAATAATATTAACCCATTAGACTAGTACCAACAGAATAGCGACAAAATAGGGGTAGTATAGCCTAACTGTAGATTTATCGGGCCCGTCACTGGTTGGTCATTCACTCTTACCCAGGGGGCAAATAGCAGAAAATATAGCCTAGCGTCAAAATAGACGGGAACGTAAGTGCGAGCGCACATGACAACCGTACACCCGGAAACTACATCCTTCCAAATCCCGATAGGCTATATGTACAGGTCCTCCCACTACACAGGATTATACCTAAAAGAACACTAGGCCTAGGCTAGGCTATATCTGAAGGAAAATTTCAAAAAAACAAAATAGGCCTAGGCCTAAAACTTACTGAAATCACTGTCGTCCAAAAAGTCAGGTTTACCGACAGAGCACCCAATATGGCAAATAATTCGGAGGCCACCTACTAAGGACCTACGTCGCTCCTTCTTCTTCTTTCTCCAGTAAATGTCATTAGGCCTAGGCTGTCACTTTACGTCTTCTTCTTCTTTAGACAGTTCAGAAACTTCTCAGACTCAGGCGACGGTTTAAGCAGGCCCAATTAACCCTACCACAGTCCAGCCTTGTTCTGGTTCTGATTCTAGTGGGTTGTTCGGGGAGATCATCTTTACAACGGTCTTGTTGTTTTCTTAGTACTGTATTTCTCTTTTCGTCCACATCCCTCAATACCTTCATCTGACATACTATGTATTTTTCGTTTCACTTTGTTATGCCCTGTTTTTCTACATGATTACCTTGGGTAATGTGAGTTCTAACTGACTGGGTATAGAAGGCTGCATGCACAAAACAAGGTATGAGGAATAGAGAACACAAAATAAACACACGGTAACACGACACACGATCACTTTTATTTGGGGACACACTTCTATATGTTGATGGATGATGATTAATCTGACGCATAAGAAGATAGGAATATTCGTACAAGACAATTGATAGAAGTTAAACAAACTAGCATTAAGTGGATCTGGATGGAGCCTAGTCTCCCTCTTCCAACGTTCAGGTATTAATCTTCTGATCACTGGCTTTATTCACAAGTTTATATATTGGAGACCATAAATATTACTTATAGATTCATATTCAATGTTAGATTTATCACTAGTAACTCTGGTGCACAAGGAGTAATTCATAGACTAGATTAGATACGCGTATTTTAGAGCACGAGAATTCTAGTAACTGAGGGGGTACTGATCTAAGTTTTATATTCTTGTATCAGAAACACATAGAACGCAAATCAGTGGGCGAACATCAGATATCACTAGGGTTTCACGGTTATGTATTAATATCTGGATATATGAGTAATTACGAGAGTTAATATCGCCTGTTAATTAATAAACACTGATACGCTTAGCACTTCCTAATGGAATGGTCATATATGAATTACACTGGGACAAAGATATAGCCACTTCGTAGAAATATTAATAAGTGAATCTCTACATAGCACTGTAACACTGTAGTACTGATAGAGTGAATCTTGGGTCGTATTTGATTGGTCTGGTCCTGGTTATCTTGCGTCCGTGAGGTTGGGGGCTAGCGACTGGTTCCGCGGCCGTCCAGATGGTCCATATTATGTAGAAGTTCTCAAGACGGATCTCTTGGCGATCGTTGCTGGCTACACTCTTATATCCCCACTGGTTTATGTGAAGGTTATAAGGTGCACGTAGATGTTTTTTACGTGGACAGATGCTTCTATCTCAATCTGCCACGGAGTCTGGCGGCTCTGGAACTCAAATCTCAGGAACAACACAAGGGCAGAGCTAGAGGTCAACTTAAGGGGCCAGCCACTGGTTGGTGTCTATCTTTCAACTGATTTTACTGTGGGGCTGGAGCTTGATTTATAGGGGCGGTTTTGGACCCTGTAGGCCATAGGGATCTCAAGTTTTGATGGACTTATTGAGCTCTCAATGGATACGGGAACTAGGTAAGGGGGTGATTACTGTTGTGGCACATGGCGGTATGGAGCCTTCATAATGTGATAATACTGGGCCTTAGTAAGAGGTACTATTTTGGCTATATTGGAAGTATTCAGGGGAGAGAGACTGGATCTACTTTGCGAGGAGGTTTGCGACAGCTGTGATACGGGTGTCTCTCTTAGATTTCTCAGTCTTCATTCTATGGTATAGCTGAGGTGCTAATTTGGTTATTGGAGTGTGCAAGAACGGTTAATGGGTTATTGTGGGTTAATAGAGGTTAGTCAGGGTGTTAGTATTACATGGTTAGTTCAGTGATAGGAAGAATTCCTTGTCTACCTGGCAATGACCCGGAAGTCAAAACAGGGGTCAGGTATACCTCCGCAGGGGTCGGGGTCTCCCTCCTCGGGTGGGTGAAAGGGGTAGGAGCGTGCCCCCTCTCTGCGATGGTTGTCGGGGTGGCTGTGGCTGGGGGCTTGCCATATTACAAGGGTTTGTAATAACCCTCTTTTTATGAGAGAGATGTGGGTGTTCGTAATACCAAAACCGAAGGTGCCTTGATCAGCTGGTTTACTTGGTTGGGTTGTTAATTGCATCAACCACATTCTCGTGGCAAATATCTCTGAAGAATCCCTATTACCAAATTACCAAAAGGCCTCATCATAGGAGACCTCGAAACTTTTGATGACCTCCCCATAGATTCCAATGACACCCCAACCAGCCTCAAATTGCCCCCTCTCCCGGACACATTATCCGACCACCAAAAAAACAGCATGTACGAACTATTGCTAGAGTTCAGTGACGTGTTTGCCAAACAACCCACTGAAATCGGACAGACCAATGTGGAACAACACATCATTAACACCACAGGCCCCCCCCATAAGACAACCATCCCGTAGAAAAAATCCCATACAACGCCAGGAAGAGGAACGCCAAGTCCAAGAGATATTAGAGGCCGGAATTGCCACCCCGTCCATTAGCCCCTGGTCTTCCCCTGTTGTCCTAGTAAAAAAGAAAGATGGGTCAACCCGTTTTTGCGTCGATTACAGGAGATTGAAGGACGTAACCATTAAGGACGCTACGCCATTACCCAGTATAGACGATTCCCTTGACTCCCTATACGGATCCAGATGGTTCACTACCCTTGACTTGCAAGCAGGGTATTTGCAAGTGCCTATCAAGGCAGAGGACCAAGAAAAAACAGCATTTTCCACTAGTGGTGGCCACCACTACGAATTTAACATCCTACCTTTTGGCCTCTGTAATGGACCCGCCACTTTCTCCCGTTTGATGGAAGCGGTATTACAGGGCCTGACCTGGGAAACCTGCCTAGCGTATCTAGACGATATTATTGTGTACTCACAAACCTGGGAAGAACACCTCCTCAGGTTGAGACAAGTTCTTCAAAGAATCCGAGCCGCCGGGTTTAAATTAAAACCCTCAAAGTGCGAGATTGCACGAAATAAGGTAGATTTCCTCGGCCACGTAATATCTGAACATGGTATTGCACCAGACCTAAAGAAACTTCAAGCCATACAAAACCAACCCCCACCCACCACCGTTAAAGGAGTACGTTCTTTTCTAGGTTTAGCCACATACTACAGACGTTCCGTCCCACACTTTGCCACAATAGCCAGACCCCTCCACCAACTCACCCACAAGGATACCACATTCACCTGGACACCTGAAAGAGACCTCGCTTTTAACACTTTGAAACAAAAGCTAATCCAAGCCCCTATTGTCGCTTTCCCTGATTACCATAAACCTTTCCGTCTTTATACCGACGTATCTCTGTACGCCATTGGTGCAGTTTTAACTCAAGTAAGAGACGGAGAGGAACATGTGATAGCGTATGCCAGCTCCACACTCAACCAAGCACAACAGAATTATGCAGCCACCAAGAGAGAGCGCTTAGGGATCATTTGGGCACTCAGCCACTTCAGGTCATTTGTGTTGGGCGCAAAACTCGATATAATAACCGACCATCAATCTTTGCAATAGTTGCGTAAGTGCGAAACCAACTCAGCCATCTTGGTACGTTGGAGGGAGACACTAGAGGACTACGATTTTACAATACAGTATCGTCCAGGTAAACTTCACACCAATGCAGACGCCCAGCTGTCACGTTTGCCAGTACCAAAAGACCACCAACCTAGCCGTCTTACAAAACACTGAGCTCTTATCTACCCCCATCCACCAACATAATTCCCCCCCAGCCCCCTCACTAATTCAATCTTGGGAAACAAGAATCAGACCACCCTGGATACCGTTAAATGTCTTCAGGAAACTTACTCGCTGGGGAGATCAACTTGCCACGACTCCGGTCACATAGTCCTAGACCCCACCATTGCCCACGACTACATGATTGCCATCCATGAGGGAAACGGCATACACCTTGGACAAAAGAAGATGTTAAAAATCTTCACAGATCAATACTGGACCCCCAACCCCTCCAAGATTGCACAACGCGTCACAGAATCCTGCAAACCTTGTTTATTGGGGAAGGATAGATCACGCACCCCAGGCCCAGCTGGTACCATTTCGGCCAATAAACCGTTCCAAGTCCTATCCCTCGACATCATGGGCCCGTTTCCTTCTTACGCTGGCAACCGCTATATCGTCACATTTGTTGACGTATATTCAAAATTTGTAATAGCCTGTCCAGTTAAAGACCACACAGCCACCACCATCGCCACACTGCTTGCCACAGAAGTGTTCCCTATATTCGGCCTTCCCCTTGCTCTTCTATCCGACAATGCCCCCGAATTTAGTGGACACGTTTGGCACCAGTTCACCCAACAATGCGGTATTAAGATCAAACACTCATCCCCGTACTGGCCTCAAGGAAATGCTATATGCGAACGCAGCCATCGCACCATCAACAACCAGTTACGTACCAAAATGATTGCTCTTAACACCTCAGACTGGCCATCACAAATAAAGATGATACAATGGGGCATGAACACCTGTCCCCGAGAAGACGGTATTTCCCCTCATGAACGTGTTTACGGCGTTACTGCCGTTCCACCATCACGCTCAACTCCCCTCCAACACCCCCACAATTGACCCATTGCAACATCTGCAAAACACCCTCCATACCGCCCAAACCTGTCAAGACACCAAAACTGATAACCCCGATGATAAAAACCCTTTCGCCATCCATGACACCGTAATGGTAGCCAACCTCCCTGTCACCAACAAATTAGGCCCTCGCTATGTCGACCCCTACACCATCATACAAGTCCCAAATGCCTATCAAGTCACCATTGATTATCACGGCGTGACTCGCACGTTCCGAACTAGATTCGTCCGAGCTTTTAAACCTCTAAAACCACAAGACATTACCCCACCCCACACGTCCGACACTGAATTCAACACCCCTACTACCCCTCCCACTCAGGCTATGAATATTCCCATACAAACCCCTAAGGACCTAAGCCCTCCGGCACCGAACAGACATATCATTCCTCAACATACCCCCCAAACTAACCTCCACAAACCCCAAGCCCCCACTATCACACCTTCCTCCACCATGACCCCTTCCTTCACTTCTGATAGTCAAGTACCTCCCCAACTTATCCAAGTACGAAAACCTCCACCCACAACCCCGACCACAACGGAAACCCTCCCGTCTAGCCCTGACGTACCTCCACCAGGCACCACAGTGAGAAAACCACCACCCCCACCCAAAACCAAGTACACACCCAACCGCACCACACAATCTACCTCAGTAACCTCACGCTACAACTTACGCCCACGACTAAAATCTTTTAAAACCTCCAGAAAACACACCCTGCTAACCAAGTTCCGTAGGGCTGCCAGACCACTATCCTCCTCCTCCTCTTCTTCTTCGTCGAATTCTCCTCCACAAAGGGAAAGAAGACGAATAATCACAAGTAAACACCATAACCCCTCTAACTATATTCCAAAAATAACAACCCCCACCCTCCCACGAAAGAACATACCTTCCCCTTCAACCTCATCCCCTCTCAACCCCCACCCCATTACCCCGAATGACCTGCTAGATCTACCCCCCCCCCACCAAACTCCCACAAAATCGCCTATTTCCACCACCATCAAATCACCGACCCCACCAAAGAACACAGCCAACACATGTTCCTACCCCCAAACCTCCCAATTAAACCTCCACTCCCTACCCAACTCGTCTAGCCCCCCGCCCGCATCCACCCTTTTCCCCTCCACTATCCCTGCGACCCCACCCATGCATCAACCAACCTCATCATCTCATCAAACTCCCAACCAACCTCCCCCTAAAAAGTACACTATGCCAACGACCAACCCCTCCTCTCACACCACGTCTAACACACAACTAACTCTAACCAAAGCCCCTCCAAACTGACGTACCCGACCTCCACACCCCCACTTGAATCCCCCCACAAAGTCGCCCCTGAGAGAACCCCCATACATACCCCCACCAAATCCTCTCCCATTCCGCCTACCACCCTCACTCGACAAAAACCTCCACACGCATCTACCTCTCAAATAACCCCATACCTCACCCCCACTAAATGCCCTCCACCTGTAAAGCGTTCTTCCCCTCAATATAAAACATCGTCGAGCGACTCAAGTCCCACTACAAACATCTACCTTCTCACCAGGACCTCCAAAGGTAGAATCATCAACAGACCCATCAGATTTGAAATCAGTTATGTAAAAACAACACCCCGTTCTTACACTAAAGACCCAAGCCACACAACACACACACCCCCTCTTTCTCACACACCTCCATCACGCACCTTACCTAAACCGATATTGCACATTGCCTCCATATATTTTCCCAGCCTGCAACACCACCCAAGAAAACCCCCAAAACCCCAGCCTCATATTTATTAGTGGCCCCTCCATCATTGACGAACATGCCTATTACATAAGGCATCCTCTTCAAACACTAATCTGCCGTAGTTTGAATCTACCGCGCAGAGCATTTAAAATCTGAGGAGCCTTCATCATGAGCGCACGCGACCTCATTCATGGCTTCAGTCATTATGAATTGGGTTCTCACTACGAAAAACTTCGTAAAAAATTAAAAACAAAAAGAAAATAAGAATAACTATCCAATAAGCTTTCCATCATATCGTGGATGTACTTGTGTGGATCTTTGACCAGACGCTGATTCAGGCGTCATTCTTCCTTCTCTGCTCTGCGGTCAACCGGCCCGGACGTGTCTCTCCACGCTCCGCTGGTTCCGCATTTGCTGCGTCCCTAGTGAGTTTTTTCTCATTTGTTTACTCCGGGATGTATCGAGTAAGGTTAGAATATGCGTAGCAGGAGTGTCCTGGGCTGGTTGCCCGCAGTGCAGTGTATTTTGGGTCGTGTGTTTGGGGCATCTATTTTGGATGTACCTTCGTGGTCCGGTTGTGGACATGTGAACTTTGTCACAGTTAGCTAGCTTTGTGATGCAGGCGGCTTTCATTACGCGTTATTGCTTTCTTTTATCTTTCTGATGAGGTAGCGTATTTTTGCTGACGTTCCCAGCATATTTTTCTTCACTTAGTGAAGTTTTTTCTGGGTCCCGAGTCAGTTCTTCCCTTTGCCGGAAGTATTTGCTACAGTGGTGTATTGGCGGTGGTTCCTGTTGTGATATAATTCAGTGCTTTTTGTTTATATTCCGACATGTTAATATTATCCGTCTGCCTAGGCCTAGCCAGCCTCTCGTAGCTTTACCACATATACAAGTGTTATTGATTTATTTTCTAAATATGTACTACTGTGTGATGTGTGTCCTGGTTTAGTTGTGTATTGGCTAATTCCACGGACTATTTATGTGTCCTGGGTTAGTTGTGTATTGGCTAATTACACGGACTATGTTGGGCCTGGCGTTAGTTGTGTTTTGGCTACGCCTCGGTCCTGTGTTGCGTTCAGATGGTATCTGGACGGGGTGGGTTATTTCCGGCGGGTTTTTCTCGGTTACACCATGAAAAAACCCGGCTGGTTACCGAATTTTGGCACGCGTGGTTTAAAAACAGGCTTGTTTCCCCGGTGAGTGGGTGTCTGTAGCTCCCCAGGACTGTGTCTCTGGGGTGCCTGTTTCAGGCTCCTTCTGATTCCCGGCGGGTTGGCTGTACCCATCTAACAGTGTTCATACGGACACGTGTTGTTTGTAGTTTTTTCGGTTTTGCAAAGCCAATATAAAACTATGCTGTTGTTGTATTTCCTCCCCGGCGATCTTTTACAAAGATGTGGGGTTAGGAACAATTGGGGTTAACTTTTAAACTTTAAATCACCCGGCGGGTGCAACCTGGTAAGGGGGGATGACCGAATTTACAAAATTCAGTTTAGTTGACCAGACAATTGAGGGATGCATTGTGTATCGCCTCCTTCAACATACGGCAATTTAAGGCACAATTGGGGTTAACGTTTTTTAAACTAATATTCACACCCGGCGGGTGCTGCCTGGAAGGGTGGGAATCACGAATTTACAATTCAGTTAGTTACCCAGACAATTGAGGGATACGTTTTGTATCGCCGCCTTCAGCTTACGGCGCAATTGGGGTTAACGTTTTTTAACCTAATATTCACACCCGGCGGGTGCTCCCTGGAAGGGTGGGAATAACGAATTTACAATTCAGTTAGTTAACCAGACAATTAAGGGATACGTTTTGTATCGCCACCTTCAACATACGGCGATCTAAAAAGATACTTCGGGAGAAGTTAGATCTCGTATATTTGTCAGGCTTCCCAGTTTTTGATCTACGAGATAATTCGGGGGCCGGCGTCTTTTTTAGTTTTTTTTTTCCAAAATTGAATCTTGAAACAAACACCACCGGAAAGACTTAATCAGTTATAAACGCCATGCTGGTCTTTATATATTATGTCAGAGGGTATTCATAAATCTTTTGGACAAATAAAGATATTCTGAAATCTTTTACTTAGGAAACCCCACCGCGTAGCGAGCTGTAGTCGTTGAGTATTACGTCTCGTTATCCGGCGGGTTATTTAACACTTGTGTGCGAACATGTTTGGGTTAACCTTATGAGCATTAATTCCTGGAAATTTTCTTTTTTTCCAGAGCTGGGTCCCGGTGGGTCTATGCAGAACCTGGAGTAAGTATCCCACCAGTCTCTGTCATGGCTACCTTTGCCCCGGTTTTTGCTTTATGCATTACACCCTCCTGTTCAGGTATCCCTATTTTTGCGCACACCCTTTGTATAAAATGTGTTAAAATGTCTCGTTTGGTGTGGGTTACCTTTCCGGCATTTTTTCTCGTTGCTCCGAGAACACCATTTTTGTTTACCGAGTTTTAGTCAGGATGGCTCAAAATAGGTAAGTTAGCCCGACGAGTTTGGTCGCTTGAGGGTTCATAAGAAACTGCGTTTTCTGTGGTCGAGCCTGGGATCAGGCTTTCTGTGTTATTCATTGCTTTATGCATTACGCCCTCCTGTAATGTATAGTTTAGTGTGGGTTACCTTTCCGGCGTTTTTCTCGTTGCTCCGAGGACACCGTTTTTGTTTACCAAGTTTTAGTCAGGATGGCTAAAATAGGTAAGTTACCCCGACGAGTTTGGTCGCTTGAGGGCTCATCAGAAACTGCGTTTTCTAGGGTCGAGCCTGGGATCAGGCTTCCTGGTTTATTCCCGTCGAGGGGGGCTCCACACAGTTTTCTAGGTGATCAGGCTGACACCTGTTGGACTTGGTTTTCTCTGCTTTTCAAAGCCATTGAAACAATGCTGTCTGTTTGTTTGGTCTTTACCTCCCGGCGACCTTTTTACAAAAAGGTCTGGGGCAGGTATAATTGGTTTGACATTGCATATAAAACCCGGCGGTTGTACCTTCGGGTGGTTATTTATTAGTGGCCCCTCCATCATTGACGAACATGCCTATTACATAAGGCATCCTCTTCAAACACTAATCCGCCGTAGTTTGAATCTACCGCGCAGAGCATTTAAAAACTGAGGAGCCTTCATCATGAGCGCACGCGACCTCACTCATGGCTTCAGTCATTATGAATTGGGTTCTCACTACGAAAAAAACTTCGTAAAAAATAAAAAGAAAAAGAAAAATAAGAATAACTATCTAATAAGCTTTCCATCATATCGTGGATGTACTTGTGTGGATCTTTGACCAGACGCTACTGCAGGCGTCATTCTTCCTTCTCTGCTCTGCGCTCAGCCTGCCCGGACCTGTCTCCCCACGCTCCGCGGGTTCCGCATTTGTTGCGTCCCTAGTGAGTTTTTTCTCATTTGTTTACTCCGGGATGTATCGAGTAAGGTTAGGATATGCGTAGCAGGAGTGTCCTGGGCTGGTTGCCCGCAGTGCAGTGTATTTTGGGTCGTATGTTTGGGGCATCTATTTCGGATGTACCCTCGTGGTCCTGTTGTGGACAGGTGAATTTTTTTTCACAGTTTAGCTAGCTTTGTGATGCAGGCGGCTTTTATTACGCGTTATTGCTTCCTTTTATCTTTCTGATGAGGTAGCGTATTTTTGCTGTTGTTCCCAGCGTATTTTTCTTCACTTAGTGAAGTTTTTTCTGGGTCCCGAGTCAGTTCTTCCCTTTGCCGGAAGTGTTTGCTACAGTGGTGTGTTGGCGATGGTTCCTGTTGTGATATAATTCAGTGCTTTTTGTTTATATTCCGACATGTTACTGTTATCCGTCTGCCTAGGCCTAGCCAGCCTCTCGTAGCTTTATCACATATACAAGTGTTATTGATTTATTTTCTAAATATGTACTACTGTGTCATGTGTATCCTGGTTTAGTTGTGTATTGGCTAATTCCACGGACTATTTATGTGTCCTGGGTTAGTTGTGTTTCGGCTAATTCCACGGACTATGTTGGGCCCGGCGTTAGTTGTGTTTTAGCTACGCCTCGGTCCGGTGTTGCGTTCAGATGGTATCTGGACGGGGTGGGTTTTTTCCGGCGGGTTTTTCTCGGTTTCACCTTGATAACCCTGGCTGGTTGCCAAGTTTTGGCCACGCATGGTTTAAAACAGGCTTGTTTCCCCGGCGAGTGGGTGTCTGTGGCTCCCCAGGTCTGCGTCTCTGGGGTGCCTGTTTCAGGCTCCTTCTGATTCCCGGCGGGTTGGCTGTACCCATCTAACAGTGTTCATACGGACACGTGTTGTTTGTAGTTTTTTCGGTTTTGCAAAGCCAATATAAAACTATGCTGTAGTTGTATTTCCTCCCCGGCGATCTGTTTCAAAGAAGTGGGGATAGGAACAATTGGGGTTAACTTTTAAACTTTAATTCACCCGGTGGGTGCAACCTGGAAGGGTGGGATGACCGAATTTGCAAAATTCAGTTTAGTTGACCAGTCAATTGAGGGATGCTTTGTGTATCGCCTCCTTCAACATACGGCGCTTTAGGGCACAATTGGGGTTAACGTTTTTTAAACTATTATTCACACCCGGCGGGTGTTTCTTGCACGGATGAGAATAACGAATTTACAATTCAGTTAGTTAACCAGACATTTGAGGGATACGTTTTGTATCGCCGCCTTCAACATACGGCGATCTAAAAAGATACTTCGGCAGAAGTTAGATCTCGTATATTTGTCAGGCTTCCCAGTTTTTTATCTACGAGATAATTCGGGGGCCGGCGTCTTTTTTAGTTTTTTTTCTCCAATATTTAATATGGAAACAAACACCACCGGAAAGACTTCATCACTTATAAACGCCATGATGGTCTTTATATATTATGTCAGAGGGTATTCATAAATCTTTTGGACAAATTAAGATATTCTGAAATCTTTTACTTAGGAAACCCCACCGCGTAGCGAGCTGTGGTCGTTGAGTATTACGTGTCGTTACCCGGCGGGTTATTTAACACCTGTGTGCGAACATGAGTGGGTTAACCTTATGAGCATTAATTCCTGGAAATTTTAAATTTTCCAGAGCTGGGTCCCGGCGGGTCTATGCAGAACCTGGAGTAGTTTCCCTCCAGTCTCTGTCATGGCTACCTTTACCCCGGTTTTTGCTGTATGCATTACGCCCTCCTGTTCAGGTATCCCTATTTTTGCGCACACCCTTTGTATAAAATGTGTTAAAATGTCTCGTTTGGTGGGGGTTACCTTTCCGGCGTTTTTCTCGTTGCTCCGAGAACACCGTTTTTGTTTACCGAGTTTTAGTCAGGATGGCTAAAATAGGTAAGTTACCCCGACGAGTTTGGTCGCTTGAGGGCTCATCAGAAACTGCGTTTTCTGTGGTCAAGCCTGGGATCAGGCTTCCTGTGTTATTCCCGATGAGGGGGGCTCCACACAGTTATTTTGTTTGGTCTTTCCTTCCCGGCGACCTTTTTTACAAAGAGGTCTGGGGCAGGTATAAGTGGTTTGACATTGCATATAAAACCCGGCGGTTGTACCTTCGGGTGGTTATATTAACTAATTTGCGATTCGCGATAATTTGCCAAACAAATTGATTGATACAATAGGGTATCACGGCCGTCAAGACGGCGATCTATGAGGGCTTCTGGCAGAAGCCGGATTAGAGATTAAGATAGGCTTAGACTTTTTATGGGATAAAAAGATGCCTGAATCTTACTAGTGTTTCAAGTGTAAAGGGATACTTGAAGGACTTCATCTTTAATAAAGATATGTTTCATCTTTATGAGGATTCAGAAGTTATGCTTAATTCTTTCGAACAGGTAAAAGATATGCTGAAATCCTTAATAAACAATTGGAACAATGTTGTTTGTTTGTTTAGTCTTTCTCTCCCGGCGACCTTTTTACAAAAAAGGTCTGGGGCAGGTACAATTGGTTTGACATTGCATATAAAACCCGGCGGTTATACCTTCGGGTGGTTATATTAACTGATTAGCAATTCGCGATCATTTGCCAAACAATTGATTGATACAATAGGGTATCACGGCCTTCAAGACGGCGATCTATGATGGCTTCTGGGAGAAGCCGGATTAGAGATTAGGATAGGCTTAGACTTTTTATGGGATAAAAAGATGCCGGAATCTTACTAATGTTTCAAGTGTAAAGGATACTTGAAAGACTTCATCTTTAATAAAGATATACTTCATCTTTATGAGGATTCAAAAGATATGCTTAAAATCTTCTGGACAGGTAAATATATCCTGAAATCTTTAATATGAAACTAAAGGAAAACGAAAAGTAGTGGTGGAGTGCTACGGTTCGTTGACCGGCGGTCTTGTGACACATATTTTGTACCATTTTTTGGGTGTAACCCTATGAGCATTAATCCCCGGAAAATTCTCTTTCCAGGGCGGAGTACCGGTGTTGCACCAGGTGACCAGGTAGTTCCCGGGGGCGGGGTAGTTTTCCCCCAGTCTCTGCCATGTCGGCACTTGAACCTCTCATTGCTGTATGTTCAACGCCGTTAAGATCAGGTATCCCTATATATTATTTTCATTTGTTAATGAAATAATTTAATCACTGAATAATAATAACCATATATATTTTCTATGATTATATTAGGATAATATTATGTTTATTTATAGTAATTTATTTTAATACAATTAAATATAAATTAAATTAATTAGTATACTTTATGATTTTGCTCACCAGCTCTGCTTTCAATGTGTTAATGAGCTATGGGAGCTTTTAATTATCATAAACCTTTACAGGGCTCTCTTTTATAGAGTATACCGAGCTCGCAAGCGAGGGACAGCCACAGCCAAGGTGTATAGAACTTTGGTGTAGACAACTACCGCCCAGTAGCACTTGCTAGTGTGGTGAGTAAGGTAGTTGAAATGATAATGCTAGAAAGAATGTCTGCATATATTGTCACCAGCAGCAATCAGTTTGGCTTTAAGAAAAATCACGGCACAGACCAATGCATATATGTGCTGAAAGAAGTGATTGATACATACAACAAACTAAATAGCTCAATTTTCTCTTGTTTTCTTGATGCAAGTAAGGCTTTTGATAGGGTGTGTCACAAAACCTTATTTGAAAAATTAGTTAACAGGGGAGTGCCTAGCTATATTGTTAGGATACTTATTTTCTGGTATGCTAATCAAAAAATGTGTGTAAGATGGGGCAATATCCTGTCAGGCTCTTTCGCCGTAACCAATGGTGTTAGGCAGGGGGGGATATTGTCTCCGTATCTTTTCAACGTCTACATGGATGATCTTAGTCTGGAGCTGAACAAGACTCGCACTGGGTGCTGTATTGGCAGCACCATTGTAAATCATCTCATGTATGCTGATGACCTAGCCTTAATCGCGCCCTCTGGAGCAGGACTGGATAAATTATTAAGAGTATGTGAAAAATTTGGAATCGAACATTCAGTCAAATTTAATCCTATAAAGAGCAATATCATAATATTTAAATCTAACCTTCTATTGAAATCAAAGCTACCTAAATTCCATTTGTATGAAGAAATTATAGAAGAAGTAAGTAAAGTAAAGTATCTAGGACACTATATTTCATGTGATCGCTCAGATGATGAGGATATGGGTCGTCAGCGAAGGCAACTTTACATGCAGGGAAATTCAATATTAAGAAAATTTCATATGTGCACATGGGATACAAAAATAACATTGTTCAACTCCTACTGCTCACCAATGTATACAGCACAACTATGGTGGAACTATAAGAAAATGACAGTGAATAGACTAAGTATCTCATATCACAATATCATGAAAATGTTTCTGGGGCTCTCAAAATATGAGAGTACAAGTACGCTATGTGCCTATATGAACTTACACTGTTACAAATCACTCATTAGAAAGCTAACATATAAATTCATTCAGCGCCTTAACACTTCTGAGAACAGGATCATTAAAATGCTACAAACTCCAAGCATAGTGTACACCTCCAGGATCCAGGCACACTGGAGGAAGTTGCTCTATATTTAACCTTAAGTAATGATTTCAGGTCTGCTACTCTACAGAATTAGCATACCGGTACTGATCCTCATAGTGCAGTACAGTACCGATATTCCTATACTGTACTGTAGCAACATACTGTACCGGAAGCTAAATGATGTGAGGCATGGTACTGTACACAATTAGGACAGTGGTTTTGGTAACACAGTAGTTTGATGACCACTGTTTTTGGTTGAGGCAGTGCTGTGAACTACATGATAGCAAGCTGGGTATTATTTAATTTCTGTTTATTTTATGTAGCCTATGTACAGTAGCTTATATATATTTATATATATTTATGTTACTGTAAGGTATATATGGACCCCAGTATGGTCCCCTCTGTACTGTGTGAGTCTGAAATAAAGTATTATTATTATTATTATTATTATTATTATAGCGATACTCACAGTCCTGGCAGGACAGAACACATCCCTTTGTGACTCAACTAGTGCTGACGTCCACGGGATGCCGATGTACCATCTTCTACCCCAGTTTTAACATGGCAACATGTGGAGGTCCCGGCTTCGGCGGGATCTTCCCATGATAAGCCAGACTTAACGGATGAAGAACAACGATCTCTGGTCTCAGAGATGGAGGTTGAAGAGTCCAGTCACCTTCTAGGCGACTCTCAGGGTACTGTCGAATCTCCACGGAGTTCGTCATCGGCTAGGTATGTACCGGCGGAAGAGATTGATGGACTACTATTGAATGCACTTAATAGGTTCTTTGGCCCTACGCCGGAACCTCCTTCTGACACGGGAGATCCCGCGATGTCGACGAATGTGCGACCTCTGGCTACATCCTTTGCTTTAGCGAAAATACCTAGCCATCCGCTTGTGTCAGGCCCAATTTCCAATGTGCCAGGCACAACAGCTCTCACTACTTCCACTGTGCGAGTCATATCAGAAATATCTCCCCCTCCTTTAGACAAGGCGCCAGTCAAAAAACAGGAGCTATGCCTCTTTTTACGGGCCTGATGAGTCAGGGGTAGCAATGTTACGGAAATGTTTTGGATGTTCATATTACGGACATTCCAAGTTATTATAACCATGACTTATTCTTACCACCAAATCCCTCCAGAACGCCATTCTTGGTTCTCTCTTCCGGTTTTTGGTGCCGGCGGAGTCCCCTCTGCTTGGCTGCCATTAGCACGCCTTCCCCAGCTTACCTAGACCGCGAGTTTAGGTTAAGAGGAAAAGCGTTTAAACTGTTTTCGCAATATATGGTTCCCAGAAAGTAACAAAGTCTCTGTTACGCTCTTCTCAGGCAATAGAAGCCGCGGAAGTCAGGAAGCCATTGAACTTTCCCGGCGCTTGCTTCTCCAGACTTCCATCCAAGTCTTTAGGAGATATTCGGACGGCCTTATTAGAGGCAGTTCGAGCAAGGCAGGATCTGAGGATGTTCTTAGTGAAGAAACTTCTTGACCGTATTGCAAGCCAAGTAGTTCTGTCTCCAGTTCTAATTCCTTCTTTGATTTCACCAGCAGTTTGGAAGACTGTTTTCAATTTGGCACAAGCATTCAAGCAAGGTCCCCGCAAGCCCTGATGCCCTTGTTAGAACAAGGGATCAGGGTCTGGTGGTATCTGGGCGACTAACTGGTGGTGGCAGAAACAGAAAAGTTACGCATCAGTCATGTCTACGTTACGTTAAACCATCTCATATCTCTAGGATTCAAGGTCAACTTAGTAAAAGTCAAACCCTTGTTCCCCCACGAGTATTTCAGGGGATAGGGCTGGTCGAGGACACAGCTTCTCTCACTCTGAGTCAGAGTGTGGACACTCGAAACAGATTTCGCAAAAACTGTTTATGTTTCTCCACAGTCTGAATACGACACAGAAACTTTAGGAATCTCTAGTCGGTTCTCTCAACGGGGTTCAGCTAACTGTGAAGTTGGGCCGGTTGAAAGTCTAACGTTTAATCTTGGAGGGCAACAAATTTTTCCCACTATTACCGGCGGGGATAGTATGGCCTATCCCAACGTTATTACACAACTTACTAGCGGTTTGGGCGACGAGAGAAAGGTTGCACGCAGTCATGTCATGAACCTCTCCTCCGCCGTCGGTATGGGTGGACATGGATGCGTCAGGCACGATAGGTTGGGGCTTGTAGTCAAACCTCGGGCATCAGGGTCAAAGGTTTTGGTCCCATTTAGAAATCTTCCACATCAATGTCAAAGACTTTCTAGTCCCCTTATCTGTCCTTCAGGCTCACGGCTCTGCTTTACGGGGCTAGTCGGTGGCCTTCAGAATGGACAATCTGAATGTGGTTCACTGTATTCAGAAACAAGGGTCAATAAGCTCTCGGAAGTGGCTAAACGTGTCAGAAAAGATTTTTATACTAGCCAACAGGCTGAACATTCATCTTCACGTATCTTATCTCCCAGGCGTTGTAAACGTCTGGGCAGACGCTCTGTCTCAGAGACAAAGCACTTCAGTGGAATGGGCGCTCTTGCGTGTGCGGAGCATGACCATCCACAAGTGGATTTGTTTGCGTCTGAGAAGACTTGCAAACTCCCACGGTACCTCACCCGCCGGACGATAACGCCGGCGGGCGGACCTGACGCTCTGATGACGGACGAGAACAGGTTGAGTTCCTTTTATCTATTTTCCGCCGCCAGACGCGTCTCTAATGTGCCACGTAGTCAACAAACTACAGGATTAGCGAGGCGTAGTCTCGCTAATCGCGCCCCTGTGGCCGGTGCAGTTTGGTACCAGCATTTGTACACGTGGTGCCCGCACCCAGTGTCACTCCCGGTCGGGTTGTTCCACTTAGAACACAATTGGCAACCTAGAAACCTCGCGGACTTGTTCATTATGGACATTCAGGAGGCCAAGTGGCTAGCACCATATGGTAGCGACGTGACCAAGATATTCACGAATCAATATACCCAGTCTACAAAGCGACAGTTTCAATCGCATTGGCAAGCTTTTATGTCTTGGATTCTTAGAACAAACCAAACTGTGCCCTCGGTGGCGTTGGTTGTTAATTATTTAATGTATCTGTTCATGCAGAAACATTTATCTGAAATTGATTTATGAGGGCAGGTTTTAAACTCCGCCCACCTCCCCGTCAGCTCAGGCCTACATGGTCTCTGGACAAAGCATCGTAGTTATTCTCGTTCCCGTATGTACCAAAGACTGCAGATTTTACAAAAGGGCAGTATTCCTTATGGCTTTGGCTACCGGGAACAGAGTATCTGAGCTGGCGGCGATGAGCAACACACCTATTTGCCTCAGGTTTGATAGGCTTCATGAGTGTATTCACATTGCACCTTCCCCAGGATTCTTATCCAAGAATGAGCACAGTGAACACGTGTTTTCAGAGTTCACGGTGCCGGCGTTAAAAAAGGGGAAAGGTGCACCATCTTTTTTGCCCAGTGCAAGCTCTAACCAAATATTTAAGAGTGGCACCTCTAAATCACCAGGGTGCTTTATGGGTCGCAAGTCCGGGTGAACGCTTGATGGAGCGTACACTGGCTTCTCTCTTGGTCAAGGACTTTAAAGAGAAGAATCCCGGCGTTGTGGGTAAGACCCACGATTTACGCAAGGGGACAGCCTCTTTACGTTTCCTTAATAATCTTTCGGTGGAAGTTATTAAGTCCACACAGTTGTGGGCCTCTAATCAGGAGTTTTTTTGACGCGATGCCTTTCAGTAGCTCTGGACAAACCTTCCTTGCCATGTATAGCTTTACGGCAGAGGGTCTAGGTGGCCCTTTTAGTCACGTTTTGTTTAATTTCAAGAAAAAGGGGGGGGAGGGTGCAGTCAGTGTGACATAGGACACCCTAGACCCCTCCGGAGTATGTGTTCGGAACATACGAGCTGGGATACTGTTTGTAGGCATTGTTTTATAAAATTTCTCTGTAGTATTTATTTCAGGAATTTGTGCTAAAGGCCAATAGTAGTGTTACAACAATTCTTGTTGTAAGTAGCTTTGGCTGTGAAGCAATAGATTTTTGAGAAATCTCGGTAGTTGCAACTACGACTTTTACTTTTGAAGTAATTACTTCTCCATAAGTACACGAGTTCAGTACGTCTATGAATGTACAAGAATTCATTTATGTTTGGTTATATTTTTAGGAATATATCCACTAGTTAATGGGGTTTATATGTGCACATGTAAACTTCTAAGTTTTTAGTTTTCACCACTTACTTTAAGTGGGGTGCCTTCTTAACTAGCAGATCTGTGTACAGAGTCTCAGAGTTAACCCTTTTTCAAGCAGGCTTCTTTGAAGCACGCTCCTGCTTGTACCCCTTTTTGAAGATTTAGGCTGTATAAAGTTTATGCACCCGAATATCTCTTTTTTACAAGAGTAAGAATACTATGTGGTTGTTTGATTATCTGCTGTTCTAGAGTTATGATATGATTACGAATGTCCCCCTCCAGTCTTAGAAATCAGGCATGTTCGTCAATGATGGAGGGGCCACTAATAAATTATAGGTTTGACTCCTGTAAGGAGATAAAGAAAACCTAATATTTAGTAGTGGCCCCGTAATCATTGACGACTGGGGCCCTCCCGACCATCCCCTTCCCATTCGTTGATGTATTCAGGATTTTGGTTTACTTGATATGTCAGTGAAGGAAGAATGACGCCTGCAGTAGCGTCTGGTCAAAGATCCACACAAGTACATCCACGATATGATGGAAAGCTTATTAGATAGTTATTCTTATTTTTCTTTTTCTTTTTATTTTTTACGAAGTTTTTTTCGTAGTGAGAACCCAATTCATAATGACTGAAGCCATGAGTGAGGTCGCGTGCGCTCATGATGAAGGCTCCTCAGTTTTTAAATGCTCTGCGCGGTAGATTCAAACTACGGCGGATTAGTGTTTGAAGAGGATGCCTTATGTAATAGGCATGTTCGTCAATGATTACGGGGCCACTACTAAATATTAGGTTTTCTTTATCTCCTTACAGGAGTCAAACCTATAATATTAACGGATTTGCGATTCGAGATAATTTGCCAAACAATTGATTGATACAATAGGGTATCACGGCCTTCAAGACGGCGATCTATGAGGGCTTCTGGGAAAAGCCGGATTAGAGATTAAGATAGGCTTAGACTTTTTATGGGATAAAAAGATGCCTGAATCTTACTAGTGTCTCCAGTGTAAAGGGATACTTGAAAGACTTCATCTTTAATAAAGATATGCTTCATCTTTATGAGGATTAAGAAGTTATTCTTAATTCTTTTGGACAGGTGAAAGATATGCTGAAATCTTTAATAAGCCATTGAAACAATGCCGTTTGTTTGTTTAGTCTTTCCCTCCCGGCGACCTTTTTACAAAGAGGTCTGGGGCAGGTACAATTGGTTTGACATTGCATATAAAACCCGGCGGTTGAACCTTTGGGTGGTTATATTGACTGATTTGGAATTCGCGATCTTTGTATTTCCTCCCCGGCTATCTTTTACAAAGAAGTGGGGTTAGGACCATTTGGGGTTAACTTTTAAAACTTTAAATCACCCGGCGGGTGCAACCTGGAAGGGTGGGATGCCCGAATTTGCAAAATTCAGTTTAGTTGACCAGACAATTGAGGGATGCATTGTGTATCGCCTCCTTCAACATACGGCGCTTTAGGGCACAATTGGGGTTAAAGTTTTTTTAAAAACTAATATTCACACCCGGCGGGTGCTCCTTGGAGGGATGGGAATAACGAATTTACGATTCAGTTCGTTAACCAGACAATTGAGGGATACGTTTTGTATCGCCGCCTTCAACATACGGCGATCTAAAAAGATACTTCGGGAGAAGTTAGATCTCGTATATTTGTCAGGCTTCCCATTTTTTGATCTACGAGATAATTCGGGGGCCGGCGTCTTTTTTAGTTTTTTTTTTTTCCAAAATTGAATCTTGAAACAAACACCACCGGAAAGACTTCATCAGTTATAAACGCCATGCTGGTCTTTATATATTATGTCAGAGGGTATTCATAAATCTTTTGGACAAATTAAGATATTCTGAAATCTTTTACTCGGGAAACCCCACCGCGTAGCGAGCTGTCGTCGTTGAGTATTACGTCTCGTTACCCGGCAGGTTATTTAACACTTGTGTGCGAAACTGTTTGGGTTAACCTTATGAGCCTTAATTCCTGGAAATTTTATTTTTTTCCAGAGCTGGGTCCCGGCGGGTCTATGCAGAACCTGGAGTAATTTTGGTGTAGGTTACCTTTCCGGCGTTTTTTCTCGTTGCTCCGAGAACGCCGTTTTTGTTTACCGAGTTTTAGTCAGGATGGCTCAAAATAGGTAAGTTAGCCCGACGAGTTTGGTCGCTTGAGGGCTCATAAGAAAGTGCATTTTCTGTGGTCGAGCCTGGGAGCAGGCTTCCTGTGTTATTCATTGCTTTATGCATTACGCCCTCCTGTAATGTATAGTTTAGTGTGGGTTACCTTTCCGGCGTTTTTCTCGTTGCTCCGAGAACACCGTTTTTGTTTACCGAGTTTTAGTCAGGATGGCTAAAATAGGTAAGTTACCCCGACGAGTTTGGTCGCTTGAGGGCTCATCAGAAACTGCGTTTTCTATGGTCGAGCCGGGGATCAGGCTTCCTGAGTTATTCCCGTCGAGGGGGGCTCCACTCAGTTTTCTAGGTGATCAGGCTGACACCTGTTGGCCTTGGTTTTCTCTGCTTTTCAAAGCCATTGAAACAATGCTGTCTGTTTGTTTGGTCTTTACCTCCCGGCGACCTTTTTACAAAGAGGTCTGGGGCAGGTATAATTGGTTTGACATTAATAATAATAATAATAATAATAATAATAATAATAATATAATAATATTTATTCAGTTAGCAATTTACAGAGTTGGTACCACATAGTATGTTATAAATATGACATGTACCTGCCTTGCATAATTCCAACTAAGGATAGCCCAATAAGGCCGTTAGGCGTATTTCCATTGGGGTCCTTGTATATAAAACCCGGCGGTTGTACCTTCGGGGGGTTATATTAACGGATTTGCGATTCGAGATAATTTGCCAAACAATTGATTGATACAATAGGGTATCACGGCCTTCAAGACGGCAATCTATGAGGGCTTCTGGGAGAAGCCGGATTAGAGATTAAGATAGGCTTAGACTTCTTATGGGATAAAGGGATGCCTGAATCTTACTAGTGTTTCAAGTGTAAAGGGTTACTTGAAAGACTTCATCTTTACTAAAGATATGCTTCATCTTTATGAGGATTAAGATGTTATGCTTAATTCTTTTGGACAGATAAAAGATATGCGGAAATCTTTAATAAGCCATTGAAACAATGACGTTTGTTTGTTTAGTCTTTCCCTCCCGGCGACCTTTTTACAAAGAGGTCTGGGGCAGGTACAATTGGTTTGACATTGCATATAAAACCCGGCGGTTGTACCTTTGGGTGGTTATATTAACTGATTTGCAATTCGCGATAATTTGCCAAACAATTGATTGATACAATAGGGTATCACGGCCTTCAAGACGGCGATCTATGAGGGCTTCTGGGTGATGCCAGATTAGAGATTAAGATAGGCTTAGACTTTTTATGGGATAAAAAGATGCCGGAATCTTACTAGTGTTTCAAGTGTAAAGGGATACTTGAAAGACTTCATCTTTAATAAAGATATGCTTCATCTTTATGAGGATTCAGAAGATATGCTTAAATCTTCTGGACAGGTAAAGATATGCTGAAATCTTTAATATGATACTAAAGGACAACGAAAAGTAGTGGTGGAGTGCTACGGTTCATTGACTGGCGGTTTTGAGGCACATATTTTGTACCGTTTCTTTGGTGTAACCCTATGAGCATTAATCCCCGGAAAATTCTCTTTCCAGGGCGGATTACCGGTGTTGCACCAGGTGACCAGGTAGTTCCCGGGGGCGGGGTAGTTTTCCCCCAGTCTCTGTCGTGTCGGCACTTGAACCTCTCATTGCTGTATGTTCAACGCCGTTAAGCTCAGGTAGCCCTATCTTATTTTTATTTATTAATGAAATAATTTAATAGCTGAATCATAATAAACATATATATTTTCTATGATTATATTATGATAATATTGTGTTTATTTATAGTAATTTATTTTAATACAATTAAATATAAATTATATTAATTAGTATACTTTATGATTTTGCTCACCAGCTCTGCTTTCAATGTGTTAATGAGCTATGGGAGCTTTTAATTATCATAAACCTTTACGGGACTCGGACGAGGGCTCCCGTTCAGGGAGTATACCGAGCTCGCAAGCGAGGGACAGCCACAGCCAAGGTGTATGACGATACTCACAGTCGTACCTCACCCGCCGGACGATAACGCCGGCGGGCGGACCTGACGCTCTGATGACGGACGAGAACAGGTTGAGTTCCATTTATCTCTTTTCCGCCGCCAGACTCGTCTCTAATGTGCCACGTACTCAACAAACTACAGGATTAGCGAGGCGTAGTCTCGCTAATCGCGCCCCTGTTGCTGGCGTAGTGTGGTACCAGCATTTGAACACGTGGTGCCCGCACCCAGTGTCCCTCCTGGTCGGGTTGTTCCACTTAGAACACAATTGGCAACCTAGAAACCTCGCGGACTTGTTCATTTTGGACATTCAGGAGGCCAAGTGGCTAGCACCTTATGGTAGCGACGTGACCAAGATATTCACGAATCAATATACCCAGTCTACAAAGTGACAGTTTCAATCGCATTGGAAACTTTTACGTCTCGGATTCTTCGAATAAAACAAACTGTGCCCTCGGTGGAGTTGGTTGTTTATTATTTAATTTATCTGTTCATGCAGAAACATTTATCTGAAAGTGATTTATGTGGGCAGATTTTAAACTCCGCCCACCTCCCCGTCAGCTCAGGCCTACATGGTCTCTGGACAAAGCATCGTTGTTATTCTCGTTCCCGTATGTACCAAAGACTGCAGATTTTACAAATGGGCTGTATTCCTTATGGCTTTGGCTACCGAGAACAGAGTATCTGAGCTGGCGGCGATGAGCAACGCACCTAATTGCCTCAGGTTTGATAGGCTTCATGAGTGTATTCACATTGCACCTTTCCCAGGATTCATAGCCGAGATTGAGCACAGTGAACACGTGTTTTCAGAGTTCAAGGTGCCGGCGTTAAACAGGGGAAAGGTGCACCATCTTTTTTGCCCAGTGCAAGCTCTAACCAAATATTTAAGAGTGGCACCTCTAAATCACCAGGGTGCTTTATGGGTCGCAAGTCCGGGTGAACGATTGATGGAGCGTACACTGCCTTCTCTCTTGGTCGAGGACTTTAAAGAGAAGCATCCCGGCGTTGTGGGTAAGACCCACGATTTACGCAAGGGGACAGCCTCTTTACGTTTCCTTAATCATCTTTCGGTGGAAGTTATTACGTCCACACAGTTGTGGGCCTCTAATCAGGAGTTTTTGCCTCGCTACCTTTCAGTAGCTCTGGACAAACCTTCCTTGCCATGTATAGCTTTACGGCAGAGGGTCTAGGTGGCCCTTTTAGTCACGTTTTGTTTAATTTCAAGAAAAGGGGGGGGGGGGCGCAGTCAGTGTGACATAGGACACCCTAGACCCCTCCGGAGTATGTGTTCGGAACATACGAGCTGTGATACTGGTTGTAGGCATTGTATTATAAAATTTCTCTGTAGTATTCATTGCAGGAAATTGTGCTAAAGGCCAATAGTAGTGTTACGACAATTCTTGTTGTAAGTAGCTTTGGCTGTGTAGCAATAGATTTTTGAGAAATCTCGGTAGTGGCAACTACGACTTTTACTTTTGCAGTAATTACTTCTGCATAAGTACACGAGTTCAGTACTTCTACGAATGTACAAGAATTCATTTATGTTTGGTTATATTTTTAGGAATATATCCACTAGTTAATGGGGTTTATATGTGCACATGTAAACTTATAAGTTTTTAGTTTTCCCCACTTACTTTAAGTGGGGTGCCTTCTTAACTAGCAGATCTGTGCTCAGAGTCTCAGAGTTAACCCTTTTTCAAGCAGGCTTCTTTGAAGCACACTCCTGCTTGTACCCCTTTTTGAAGATTTAGGCTGTATAAAGTTTATGCACCAGAATATCTCTTTTTTTACAAAAGTAAGAATACTATGTGGTTGTTTGATTATCTGCTTTTCTAGAGTTATGATATGATTACGAATGTCCCCCTCCAGTCTTAGAAATCAGGCAGGTTCGTCAATGATGGAGGGGCCACTAATAAATTATAGGTTTGACTCCTGTAAGGAGATAAAGAAAACCTAAAATTTAGTAGTGGCCCCGTAATCATTGCCGACTGGGGCCCTCCCGACCATCCCCTTCCCATTCGTTGATGTATTAACCTCTGAAGTGCGCATGGGGGTAATTGGAAACGTCCCCCTGTGCTGACGTATTTGAGGTGTTTCCGTCACTAAAATATTCATTGTGCCATTAATAGCATTAATACTTATCCATATGCGCCTATTATGGGTTGATTATAAAGGTATTAACCTGAAACAACAATAAAACGAGTGAAAACAGCGTTTGGATGGTCAAAATCGGAGATATAGCCCGCGAGTTGTATAATGTATGGGTGAGGCAATCTGCTTTCCCGCCAATTTCCCCCAAGGCCACTGAGACACAGTCGATCGATACTCTCTCTCTCTCTCTTGCACTCGCTTGCTATCAGTGATGACCACACCCTCCAATCGGATTTCTAATGTTAGCACGAAAATATACCTCAGAATAAGGGAATAACAGGGAAAATAGGTGATAACTGAAGGAGAGGAGGAAAGTGGGGAAGGAGGGGAGGTAGAGGACTGAGATTTTGCATGGCACAGGGGCCAAAAAAAAAAAAAAAAAAAAAATACAAAAATATTTTTTTTTCGATGTCAAAAGTTGATTTTTTTTTTCTCTGACTCTTAAGAGTCTCCCCGCAGTGCGCCGGGGGAACTCTTAAGAGTCTCCCCGCAGCTCCCGGGTTAAGGATTTTGGTTTACTTGATATGTCAGTGAAGGAAGAATGACGCCTGAATCAGCGTCTGGTCAAAGATCTACACAAGTACATCCACGATATGATGGAAAGCTTATTGGATAGTTATTCTTATTTTCTTTTTGTTTTTTATTTTTTACGAAGTGAGAACCCAATTCATAATGACTGAAGCCATGAATGAGGTCGCGTGTGCTCATGATGAAGGCTCCTCAGATTTTAAATGCTCTGCGCGGTAGATTCAAACTACGGCGGATTAGTGTTTGAAGAGGATGCCTTATGTAATAGGCATGTTCGTCAATGATTACGGGGCCACTACTAAATATTAGGTTTTCTTTATCTCCTTACAGGAGTCAAACCTATAATCCCCCCTTCACTCCCAGCTCCGTTTTCACGCGTTAGTCCCTCCCCTTCAGTTATTAACCCCTTCACCACACTGAAGAGGCCTCCTGTTAGTCCCACACACCTCACTCGATACATGACCTCCACCATGAACAAATCCGCACCATTCGTCGCCCCCGTCCCTACCCCCACGGGGAAGACTACACACCGTTCATACGAAAGGTTAAAGTAAAAACGTCCACAGGACGCTTAGCCCGTCTACAGCGCCCACATCAAGCCCGGGCAACCGCCCTCCACAACACCAAGGACACATTCCTACAGGTCTACATAGACCTGCAAAAGAAACCTGACCCTCGCTCTCTTGCTTGGTGGGACCTTCTCAATACACTCAAAATGACCCACCATGACTATGCTTCTTTTTACTTCACCCTTGAGGCTCGAGGACGAGCCTACAATGAAGGAGAGGGAAGTAAAATGCCCCAGAACGAGAAACCCACCACGGAAGCCACGAGCGAACACCACCAGGAAACGGGAATAGAAACACCCGAAGGAAAGGCCCACAGAACGAAAGGACCAGGTGACCAAGCCAACCAGTTAAGACAGGCCGAAGCCCGCAGGGCTAAGCAGCTCCAAACCACACCTGCCTATCCCTTCTAACCACTGACCTTTCCCCCACCTCGCATATACACTACCCCTCATGTCCTACACCTCTACCTAAATGATGATGAACATGAATACACCTTAATTTAATACACCCATGCCCTGTCCCTAGGTTGAGCCAATGCCAACCAGTTCAGACAGGCCTAAATCTATGTATGTTTTTTCCATCCAAGAAGTAATATGTTAACCCCCTGTCTTGCCAGACTAAGTTTCTGAAGACCAACCGCCCCCATAAATCTATGTATGTTCTTCCCAGGTTAATACACCCATGCCCTGTCCCTAGGTTGAGCCAATGCCAACCAGTTCAGACAGGCCTAAATCTATGTATGTTTTTTCCATCCAAGAAGTAATATGTCTTGCCAGACTAAGTTTCTGAAGACCAACCGCCCCCATAAATCTATGTATGTTCTTCCATCCGAGAAGTAGTATGTTAAAACCCAATGTCTTAATTGATAAGAAACTATGATACCCACGGGTACACCAGTGTATATATATAACCATCGTTCCTGTAAGACCTAGACAGAAATGACTGAAGATGATAGCCACCATACAGTAACTCTAATTCTTACCCCAACCAGAGATTAGCTGCATTTTGTGTTACCACCACTGATAAGCCATTGGGCTTTTGGCAGAAAATGCCAAAAATTATCAGTGATATCCGAGACATGTTTACATACAGTGTTCTCATCGTCCAGCATATTACTACTTCATATTCATCAGCCAACTTAAAATAGCCCTATATAATATTTAATTATCACTAGAACAATACATTATACCATGTAGGAAGTCTTCTGGAGAAATAGGGCAAATTTAGACAAAAATGCAAGATAAACTAAATCACAAATGTATGCTAGAATAGCATTGACAAATCGCTAGATAGTCACCAGACACTAACAACTTGTATGTCACTAGAACACATATGTTGAAGTATCTAGAATAATCTTTAACAATCGAAATATCTCTCCAATTCCTTAAAATAAGGAAACTAACTTTAATATCGCTAGAATTCATCGCATCTTGATGTCGCTAGATGGAAGTGATGTAAGTGATTCGCTGGATTTAGCGGTAGCAGCTACATTGGCAACATCGTACCAAGAACCTTCATTCCGTTATAATGAACAACGTTAGATTTCGAAATTATTTCAAAGTTCAGAGATCATCAGATTGGTTTGGAAGTCGAAGTACACAATTTCAGTTTCATTAGTTTAACAAACATTTACATAATAAATGATAATATGCTACTTAGAGGGTTTAATAAAGAAGGATTTCTTTCCCGATATCGTATAGGCGTACGCAAGCTGTTGTTCTTTTGTTTTGTTTTAAGAACGTCAACAAACGCTTCGTATATTTGGGGTTCTTAGTTATACATTAGAACATATTTATAGTTTGCACACTCTTATAAGTATAAACACTTACTTGTTAAAGAGGAAATACACAAAAGCCCAATTTAGAATGATCGTGAATATCTTTATTTTGGCGTATGTTTGGGCTAATTTAAGACTACATTTAGATTGATAGAATTTTTTAACACTCGCCAATGAAATATGATGACTTGCTTACAGATATATACTTAAAGCCCGAATCGGCTTGACTTTTACCCAGTTGTTTACTTGCTTTCCCTGTGGAGGAGCAGGGTTGAGTTGGCTTGATATTGGACACCCTTTTATGGCATTTGGGTGTGAAATACGACACCATTTCCAGTCTATCGGAGATAATGATGGTAAAGGAAAATGTGGTAATTGTATATACAACCCTCTTTTACCATTGTCTCGACGCATTTTCACCATGAAACAATACCGAAGCTACCCCTACGAACTGCCGCTTTCTTTGGTGTATATGTCATAGAAAACGCAGTAACCAGGAACAACTAGGTCAGCAAGAAATAGTGTCAGATTAACAGTGTCCATAACCATCGTATTGACGAGTAATAATACACCATGTTTTTCTCTACTTTTATCCACAGTCAAGCACACACCTACAGTTAACCTCCTCTTCCCCACAGCCCCACAGTCCACATGATTCTATCCCTTCCAGACTCATATACCACCCCATATTGCTCATCCCCCGGTAGCGTTTGGCTAACATACTTTCCCTGTCATTAACCCCCAAGCTACGATACCAACTGTAGTCTAATGCCACCCCTACGCCCAGAGACCTTAGGGTCAAACTTCCACGTAGCCCCCCTTAACCCTCTCCCTCTCGTTAACCTCTGAAGTGCGCATGGGGGTAATTGGAAACGTCCCCCTGTGCTGACGTATTTGAGGTGTTTCCGTCACTAAAATATTCATTGTGCCATTAATAGCATTAATATTTATCCATATGCGCCTATTATGGGTTGATTATAAAGGTATTAACCTGAAACAACAATAAAACGAGTGAAAACAGCGTTTGGATGGTCAAAATCGGAGATATAGCCCGCGAGTTGTATAATGTATGGGTGAGGCAATCTGCTTTCCCGCCAATTTCCCCCAAGGCCACTGAGACACAGTCGATCGATACTCTCTCTCTCTCTTGCACTCGCTTGCTATCAGTGATGACCACACCCTCCAATCGGATTTCTAATGTTAGCACGAAAATATACCTCAGAATAAGGGAATAACAGGGAAAATAGGTGATAACTGAAGGAGAGGAGGAAAGTGGGGAAGGAGGGGAGGTAGAGGACTGAGATTTTGCATGGCCCAGGGGCCAAAAAAAAATAAAAAAATAAAAAAAAAAAAATATAAAAAATATTTTTTTTTTCGATGTCAAAAGTTGATTTTTATTTTCTCTGACTCTTAAGAGTCTTCCCGCAGTGCGCCGGGGGAACTCTTAAGAGTCTCCCCGCAGCTCCCGGGTTAACCCCCCACGCTCCTCGACTCCTTTCCGACCTAGCCTCTCCACCATACCTCCTGAATATCCTTAATTTTTCCGTTGCTAACATTCTCAAACCTTTTGTATATATACTCCTATCCAGCCTACCTTCCCCCAGTAGGAAGGAACACCATTAGAACTTTACTAACCCTTTGCATGCCATCTATTCCCTCACAACCCATTCACAACCCTGTACCAAATGATCGTCAGTGCGAGGCTAGCCACCTCGCCAGTGACTAACTTCTATTGCCATACTTCCAGATAAATGTGGCAGAGTTAACAACCCAGTCTCCACCACATCCAACAAACCATGCAATTAACAACCCAACCGATTAAACCAGCTAGTCAAGGCACCTTCGGTTTTGGTATTACGAACACCCACATCTGTCTCATAAACAGAGGGTTATTACAAACACTTGTGATATGGCAAGCCCCTAGCCACAGCCGCCGGACGACCATCACAGATAGAGGGCGTGCACCTACCCCTTTTTACCCACCCGAGGAGGGAGACCCCCACCCCTGCGGAGGTATATCTGACCCCTGTTTTGACTTCCGGGTCATTGCCAGGTAGCACAGGAATTCTTCCTATCAATGAACTAACCATGCATGACTAACACCTTTACTAACCTCTATTAACCCACAATGACCCATTATCCTTTCTTACATACTCTGATAACCAAATTAGCACCTCAGCTATACCATAGAATGAAGACTGAACAATCTAAGAGAGACGCTCCTATCACAGCTGTCCCAGTCCTCGCAAAGTAGATCCAGTCTCTCTCCCCTATATATTTCCAGTACAGCCCAAATAGTACCTCTTACTAAGGCTCAGTTATATCACATTATGAAGGCTCCATATAGCCATGTGCCACAACAGTAATCACCACGTCCTTACCTAGTTCCCGTATCCATTGAGAGCTTAAATAAATCCATAAGAACTCGAGATCCCTATGGCCTACAGGGTTCAAAACCGAGCCTATAAACCAAGCTCCAGCCCCCAGTAAAATCAGTTGAAAGATAGACACCAACCAGTAGCTGGCCCCCTTAAGTTGACCTCTAGCTCTGCCCTTGTATTCTTCCTGAGAATTGAGTTCCAGAGCCGGCAGACTCCGTGGCAGATTGAGATAGAAGCATCTGTCCACGTACAAGAAATCTACGTGCACCTTATAACCTTCACAAACCAGTGCGTATATAAGCGTGTAGCCAGCAACGATCGCCAAGAGATCCGTCTTGAGAACTTCCTACATATGGACCCCCTGGACGGCCGCGGAACCAGTCGTTAGCCCCCAACATCACGGACGCAAGATAACCAGGACCAGACCAATCAAATACTACCCAAGATTCACTCTATCAGTACTACAGTGTTACAGTACTATTTAAAGACTCACTTATTCATATTTCTATGAAGTGGCTATATCTTCGGCCCAGTATAATTCATGTATAACCATTCCATTAGGAAGTGCTAAGCGTATCAGTGTTTATTAATTAACAGGCGATATTAACTCTCGTAATTACCCATATATCTAGATATTATTACATAGAAGTAAAACCCTAGTGATATCTAATGTTCACCCACTGATTTGCGTTCTACGTGTTTCTGCTATAAGAATATAAAACTTAGATCAGTACCCCCTGAGGTTACTAGAATTCCCGTGCTCTAAAATACGCGTGTCTAATCTAGTCTGTGAACTACTACTTGTGCACCAGAGCTACCAGTAATCAATCTAAATAGTGAAATTGAATCTATAAGTAACATTGATGGTCTCCAGTATTAAACTTGCGAACAAAGCCAGTGATCAGAAGATTAATACCTGAACGTTGGAAGTGGGAGACTAGGCTCCATCCAGATCCACTTAATGCTAGTTGTTCAATTCTATCATTTGTCTTGTACGAGTGTTCATACGTTCTTATGCTTCCTATTAACCATCATCAATAAACGTGATCGTGTGTCTTGTTACCGTGTGTTTAACTTGTGTTCTCTATTCCTCATACCTTGTTTTGTGCATGCAGCCTTATATACCCAGTCAGTTAGACCTCACATTACCCAAGTTAATCCTGTAGAAAAACAGGGCATAACAATGTCGAATTTAGCAGTTGCTGTTTACCTTGAACAGTAATGACAGAACCGAAAGCTTCTCTTGCCGTGTAGTACTCAAAGAAAGCAGGGTTACTTAAGCCGGCCCATACCGAACTGTTACCAAGTCAGAGATTCAGAGGTAACAGACCAATATACCACTAAATCACCCCCCTGATACAACTCTCCCCCCCTGATACTACTCTCCTTGACGCGGTTGGGGGGCTTCAGTGACTAATTTTGAGTAGTTTTTCATTCCTCATTCTATGATTTTCCCCTTCTATTCTTACTCTGTCCCATCTAAACGCCTGTGCAGTAATCTGGAGACAACCCTCCAAGCAAACTGCACATTTAAACAATAAGAAGAAGAAGACCACTAAATCATACAAATATCACTACAAAAAAGATAGGAAAATATTATATTAATGTCCTAGGTATTTGAAATTATGCAAATGAGTAAAATGCATTATGATATAATGATAATGGCATTGATTAGTATCTGGCAACAGTGTTGCACTATAATTTTTTAAACGTATGCGAACTTCGGAGTATTTATCCCATTAATAATAATAATAATAATAATAGTTCTTAAAGCTAGCACATGCTAAGCTAGCTAAGGATAGCTCAATAAGGACGATTAGGCGTATTTCCATTGGGGTCCTTTACTACTACCCCATCCCTTTGCTCATGAGGGATGGTAACGACTCAGTGCTTGTGAAAAATCTTAATGGGCCGAGCGTGGGCGCGAACCCGGGCCTTCTGGGTGGAAGTCCGAGACGCTAGTCACTACACCAAGCGAGCCCCATTAATATACACATCTATCTCTATTTAAATTTAATACAACCATACACAGTGCTATTACATATTATTTGAACATAATATAGGATGGTCTTTCCTCTAAACCATTTTCTATATCTAGGCCTATTCACGAAAAATATAGGCCGAGCCTAGGCAGCGCCTAGGTTCGAATTTTGATTGAGAGTGGGATTAGGCCTAGGCCTAGCCATAGGGCTTAACATGGGATACTGTTTGGGGGTTGGGAATAGGCTCAGGCTGCTTTAGGCCTAATTAGGTAAAAATAGTCCGTAACATTCAAGATACCTAGAGCCGCCTTATTTACCAAGTTTTTGTATATTTTTTCAAGGAATAGGCCTAGGCCTATAGTGTTTTATTGTTGTTTATCATATTTTTATTGGAGGATTTGCATTAACTTACCCATTATTCATTAATCTGAAGATACTCCGTCAAATGGCGCCATTTATTGGGTGCCTCGTGCTTTTACAGTAGGTAAGGAAAATTATGGGGAGGCCATGCACGCTTTCAAAATGTACAAATATTATATTAGATTAGATTAACCTAACATAACATAACCCTAGCCTAATATAGGCCTAATATAATATAATATCGTTTTTGTGAGTAACGTTCAAGCCATTTATTGGGTGAATCGCACTCACCGCATCTTTCAAAACAAGAAGAAGAGGACCCAGGTTGAAGGATTCATTGGGTGCAATGCTTTGTTTACGTTCGGAACATTATTTTTGTGTTATTTTTCGGTGTAATCGGGTTTTTTTAAGTGTCGATAACGAAATTCCTCCATGCGGACTATAATGAGAAAAATATGGCGAGTCTATTGGACCTATTGGTCCGAATGCCATCGAAGTCGGCGCAGATACGAACTCGTCTCACTCGTCGCACCAACTCGGCACCATATGCTCGGCGCATTTTGAAAATGTTCATTACGAATTTTCATATTTTATTGTGCGATCCACATCATTCAAATAATATAAATCTTCAAATAATTGCTTCATGGATGATGAAACCTAACCTAACCTAGTATTTTAGTGACAATTTAGTGATAAATAATAAGATAATATTCAAGGACACTAGTGCGACGTTATGAGAAACAATTTATCAGGGAAAATAGGCACCAATAGATTCGCCATATTTTTCTCTATAGGGCCCTATAGTCCGCATGGAGGATTTTCGTTATCAACAAATTGAAAAATACCCACTTCACAGACAAATACACCAAAAATATAAGTCAAAGCGGGGGTGTGGGGGCAGCAGCCCCCACCTATAATACTAGGATAGGTTAGGTAAGGTTGTTAGGTTAGGCTAATGTCCTTTCAAAGGGGTATAGGCTAGTAAACATTAGGATAGCCTATACCCGGTCAGAGGTAAGAAGAAGAAGAAGAGTCCTGCAGTAGTCTCCTTGAATGCTACCAATAATAATAGGTAGCATAATAGGAGACTACTGCAGGACTCTTCTTCTTCTTACCTCTGACCGGGTATAGGCTATCCTAGTGTTTACTACCCTATACCCCTTTGGAAGGACATTAGCCTAACCTAACCTAGTATTATAGGTGGGGGCTGCTGCCCCCACACCCCCGCTTTGACTTAGATTGTTGGTGTATAATTTTGTCTGTGAAGTGGGTATTTTTCAATTTGTTGATAACGAAAATCCTCCATGCGGACTATATGGAGAAAAATATGGCGAATCTATTGGTGCCTATTTTCCCTAATAAATTGTTTCTCATAATGTCGCACTAGTGTCCTTGAATATTATCTAATAATATTTTATACTAGGCTATACACTTTAAAAAAAAATCACAAAAGTATATTTGTATATCTATACAAATTGTATTATCTATATATAGCCTACTGTAGTCTCACTATATAATATCGTATTCAAAACACCTTTCATCATCCATGAAGCAATTATTTGAAGATTTATATTACTGTATTTGAATGATGTGGATCGTACAATAAAATATGAAAATTCGTAATGAACATTTTCAAAATGCGCCGAGTATATGGTGCCGAGTTCGTGCGACGAGTTGGTAGATGCGCCAAGTTCACCTGATACCATTGGTCCCTATTTTCCCTAATAAATTATTTCTAATAAGGCGGCGAAAGAGGTCTTGAATGTTATCAAATAGTCAAATCGAGACAATTGCACAGCCAACATAGGCTAGCCTATTTATAGGGTACCTTTCATTACTGCTGTTAAGCACAAACTTATTTTACAATGGAAAATAATGCATGAGGAGGGCTGGGTAGGCCTATTAGTATTTTGTGAAATAACTTAAATTAGGTTAGGCTATAGTATACTTCATTAGGTTATTAGGCCTATGAGAAAACAGGCCTACGCCTAGCTTAATGTTATTTCACTGCTCAACATGTTTTTTTTGTTTTTGCTGTTGAGCTCTGCATATATTCAGGTAGGCTTGGGTTTTAGTAAAATTGCATTAGGCTAGGCTACATATTTTTACTTCTATTAGAAAGCACAGGCCTACACAATAGTACACATGTTAAAGAATTTAGCCTAGCCTACCACAATTTAGCCTAGACTGAAAGAACAAACAAAAATAGGCTAGGCTAATTGCAGCTAAATAATTTAGCCTAGCCTCCACAATTTAGCCTAGACTGAAAAAACAAACAAAAATAGGCTAATTGCAGTTTTGGTAAGAGTTGTAGTTGTGGGCATACCAAAAGCTTTGTTTATATAGCCTAGTCGCACGCTCGCAGTTAGGCCTACATTCGCTTCTAATTTAACTGCTGGGGTAAACTTGGTAAAGCCACCCTCAATCCGCTGGCCGGTAACAAAACAATTTACCCAACGCCTGGCCGTGGGATACAATAATGGGTTGAGGGGGCTTTATCCCCGGGCTATGACTTATTGTCATCATCATATATATCACCAGCAGGGGCAAATAACCACAGTCAAATTAGACGCGAATGTAACTGCGAGCGTGCGACTACGTAAATAAAGGGGACGATAGACCCGCTAACACAACTCTTAACGCATTTTTTCCTTATGTATCAGATTTTTTATATATTTATGACCTCAACAGTTGAAAGATGACAATTTTATGGTTTATTTTATACAAAAACATTTGCTTTGTAACTTAGATACTCATATTTATGCTTATAATTGCAGTATGAGTGTTTTTTTTTTTTTATATGTAGGCCTAGGCTAAACAAATGTTAGTTTTTGTTTTATAGGCTAAACTAGGCTGAATTTATGCTAATAAATATTAATTGGAGGGAGCAAATCTGTCAAGGAATAGCCTAGATGTGGAAATTTACAGCCAATTTGCTCTAGCCCTTTTTGAGATACAGAGGTTAGAGATCGTTGGGTACAATAATATGTTGAGGGGGTCAATCACCCCCCATGACATATTGTCATCATCATATATATTGCCAGCAGGGGGCAAATAGCCTAGGCCTAGCCTAAATAAAACAAAAATCGCCGTCAAAATAGACGCGAACTTATATTAACTACGGCGATCGACCATTGCCCACACCAGCCGTCCCCCGGTTATTGTTGAGGTCCTGAGGAATCGTATGACTTTGACGAGCTCTTCCCTCCGCAGTCTCCACATCCCATGTATCGTCGTACGGTACCTCTTCCCCCTCCACATCCTACATCTGGTCGTCCTACATATGCCTCCTAAGCTTCGCCTCGTCCCGTCACTGAGCATGTGGATGGGCGTCCCTTTCTGGCTTCAAAGATGGATTCCTTCCGACAGCTCCTACTAGATTGTCTGGGGTTGGTTGATAAGGGCACCTCGCTTCAAGACATTGCTCTGGCCCTAGTACTGCGGTTTGTAGGTCTCTGCTCTCTGGTTCGCCACCTGATGACCTACTATTGGGTTGTTGCCTTTACAGTGTTACGGTTCTACGAATGACCTAGAGTGAAAGTGACACGGTGGTGAATTTTAACCTTAACCCGGGAGCAACGGGAAGACTCTTAAGAGTTCCCCCGGCGGACTGCGGGAAGACTCTTAAGAGCAGAGCTTTTGAACGCGTACCAAAACCGCGCGTTTATAGGCAGGCGGCTAAAAATTGGTGTGGGTATAGTACTACATGTCAACTCTCGACACTACCCCGCCACACGCTCGCCCCGCACTCGTGCAAGCACCACCGCGCCAGTAACCAAGCACTAGTCATGGAGCCCACACGTCCCTCACGCTCGCTCCCTGATGACACAACCAGCCCTCCTTCTGGTGGTGTCAGCCGCCGTGGAAGGCAGAGGGTGGCTGCTAAAGACCCTAGCTACCAGTACGACACGACCTACAGCTCGGAGGACGAAACACCAGCACCCAAAGCACGGAAAACACGTGCAAGCACGGCAAAGGTACAGAGGTCATTGGTGTTTCGGGACACTGCCACCACGACCCAGGCCACTGCAACAATCACTACCACCACCACTGCCACCAGTACCAGCGTCGCAGGAGGCTGCAGAACCTGCGGGGGCAGGCAAAATCAAAGGCACGGGCGTAGGGAAGAGAACCCGTACGCCTGCCACAGTGACCCTACCACCACCACCACCACTACCACCACCAGCCGCCCCTGGCCCGGCTGCCCCTGCCCAAGGAACAGGGAAAGAGAAAGGGAAAGGGGCGACAGGCACCACCATCATCTTGCCTGCCTCCAGGGCCACAAGACCACGCGCCCCTGCCGGCCCTTCTGTCCCTGTCCATAATACTCCCGTATGTGCTAGAGTGACCCGAAAAACTCTGACACCATCCAAATATGCCGCCCTGCTGTTTGATGGTGATTCGCAGGGCATTGGCAGCCCGGGTTTCGACGAAGACGCCCTAGCACGGGACCAAGGGTGGGGGGATTTGGGAGTGGACAGTGGCAGTGAGTCCGATGTCGGTAGCGAGAATGAGGAAGGGCGTCTGTCAAGTGAAGAGGAGGGTGATGATGATGCTGTGTTGTATCGCGACCATGGAAGCGATATTTCAGACGCAGAAGCAGACGCAGACGACATTCCGATCCCTGGCTTGCCTTCGTTCGAGTGGTCTGACGGGGTCAATTTTGTACCTAACGTGCCCCAGTTCAATCCTGGGACGTCAGGTACAACTGACGACTGGCCCTGTGACGAGCACGCAAACGAAAGCGACTTCTTCCTCGCTTTTTTCGATTTTGAGGTAATGACTTACATCGTTGCCCAAACAAACGCCTACTACAGGTGGGTGTTTGGCAGATTGGACGTCATTTCTCCAAAAGCGAGAATACGAGGCTGGGTGGATACGACTGTGGAAGAATTCATGACGTTCTTTGCCTTGTTGTTCCTCATGCCTCTTTGCAAGAAGCATGTGTTGCAACACTACTGGAAGCACGACCCTCTCATCGCCACCCCAACTTTCAATAAGTTCATGACTCGTGACAGATTTTTGTTGCTGCTAAGATTTATGCACTTTGCAGACAACGACAATCCTAACAGGATTGACAGGATATGGAAAGTTCGGGATGTGTTCACCATGTTGTTGGAGAGGTATAGGAAATACTTTTACCCCTTCCTTAATTTGGTGATTGATGAGTCGCTCGTGCTCTTCAAAGGACGTCTTGTTTTCAAGCAGTATATCCCCTTGAAAAGGCATAGGTTCGGAATCAAGCTCTTCGTTTTGTGTGACTGTGAAACTGGAATAGTGCTTGACATGATCGTGTATACAGGCACTGACATTGACGTACCGAAAGCCGCTGCCGGTGACCCCATGGGCATGTCAGGTGCCATCGTCAGGAAAATGTTGGCACCTTACCTGGGCAAAGGCCACATCATCTACACTGACAACTGGTATACTTCTCCTGCTCTCTGCCAGTTTCTTCATGACAACCAAACGGGGTCATGTGTGACTGTCAGAAAGACAAGAAAGTTTATGCCTAAGTTCACAGGTAATGTCATTCCTCTCTCAGATGTCTCCTCCAGTGACACACCTTCTGAAGACGACCTGGCCCAGGAACACCGCGAGAGGCATGTCCGAAGAAGGCGACGAGAGGGGCAGAAATACAAGCAGCTAGAAAAGTCTGGGAAAGTGATAGCCCTGAAGTGGAAGGACAAACGAGACGTCCACCTGCTTTCCACCGTCCACACAGGTGCCCAGATGGACTCTGGCAAAATCCACTACAAAACCAGGAAGACCATCTACAAGCCCGACATGGTAGTGGACTATACCAAGAAAATGCGCCTGGTGGACAAGTCTGACTGTCAGCTGTCAGGCGTTGAGTGTCTGAGGAAGACTGTGAAGTGGTATCACAAGCTCTTCCTCCACCTAGTTGACATCACGATGCTCAACGCCTACAACTTGTGGTTGGTGAAGAGGGAGATGTCCCCAAACCAGAAGCTGAAATTCCGGGAGTTCGTGTATAACGTGGCATACCAACTCCTGGAGAAGCATGGCACCACCACTCACAGACGTACGGCATGGCGTGGGGATCACGTTCCTGACAGAATCCAGCTGGGTGTCGAAAGACACTACCCAACCAACACCGAGCTGATTGGCACTCGTCACAGGCAGGTGCAGTGCCACGTCTGCAGCTCCAGTGTGAGAAAACCCCACGTCACCAAAGAGTCACCTCAATGTGCGCGGAGTGCAAAGTTGCACTCTGCTTGGGTGACTGCTTCAGGGACTACCACACCTTCAAGAACTACTGAGTGTCGCCCCCTGCCCTGCCCTGACCTGGACTCGCCCCGTGCCCTGCCCTGGACTCGCCCCCTGCCCTGCCCTGCCCTGCCCTGGACTCGCGCCCTACCTTACCTGACCTGACCTAATTGATCACGCTACCTCATAATGTAACATATATATTATATAATGTATAAGTTCCAAAGATGTCCCTGTGATATAGCTTTTACATTATATAATTGTATGTTTCATTATTTAGTTTATAAGTTTCAAAGATTTACATGTAATATGCCTTCTTTTTTTAGTATATCAATATATTATATGTTTGTTATAGCCTAAGTAATGTGTATATATTTTCTTACCTCAAATGAATTATACAAAAATAAATATGTTTCAATAAATCCTGTCAAACCTACTAAGATAATAATACAAAAAAAAAACAAGGTCATGTCATTGTATTCTTACAATATGATATATTCTATGAATATTTCATATTGTTTGAATACAATGGCATGATCTTGTAAAAAAAAAATCTATCAAATTTTTTCTAAACAGTATAAAACCTTCCCCATAACCCCCTGTTGGATTCGATCCCATACCCTACCACACTTTGAGTTTTCCAGTCCACGACCTTACCAACCATGCCACAGGAGCTCATACCAAATATCACTCAAAACTTTGTGTCTACAATCGAAATGACAATATACAAAAATAAATGAATTATCCCACCAATTTACGTTTGTAAATTGATGGGATTATCAATTATATCATGCCAAGGTTTATAAAAGTTTGTCTCTGTCAAGAATTAGTAATTATATAACTTTATTCTGTCAAAAATTGCCCAAACACTCAGCAAAATTGCCCCTCTCAGTTTGACTCCAGTCATTATCACACGGTCAAGCAGTCACTGGGTGACCCTTGCTGCTCCCTCCAGCCACTGCAGCTCTCTCTGGGAACAAAATTTGTATAAATACAATAATGCATAAAATACTCTTCACAAATACATTTGTATTGTATAATATTGTAAATAATAGTGAATAATAACTGTGTGGGTGTCGAAAATTGCTCAACCATCTTTCTTATGTCTCGCCTACGCCCTTACGCGCGTATATTGGATTATACATAGTCATGACTGTCATACAAATACTTGCAGTAGGTCTCGAATATACATTTAGATTGCATATTACTTGGAAATAAATAAATATAAGTTTTCTGGTGGCAATCTACCATTTCGCAAGTGTAAGGCGACACCAGTCTATATTTAGCTCTATCAAAAAAGGTTAAGCCGATGTTTACTGACCACCCTCGTTCCTGGTCTATAATATAGTACTTTATTTACAGTCAATGTTTCTGTGGTACTTCACATGTGTCTAAAATGCAATGTCTGCTTGCATAAAAATGCAATTCTGAAGTCCATTTATACGTACGACATACGCATGTCTCACTTTCTCTCTCTCTCCATTCCTGACTCATGTTATTGTAGACCTCTTGGTGGCAACGAACACCAGACACCTGCTAGACATAAGGTTCAAAATCCCAAGATATCCATACGCCTGGGGCGCCTCCACAATTATCACAGCTGCATATGTTTACTGCTAGATCTCCCTGCCTTCACTCTCTCCACGACTCACTCCCTGCCTCCCTCCCACCCACCCACCCTTTTAGGCTTCCGTCTGCTAGAAACTCATTGATAATGTGCGTAAATATCGCATGAATTATAGGTTTGACTCCTGTAAGGAGATAAAGAAAACCTAATATTTAGTAGTGGCCCCGTAATCATTGACGAACATGCCTATTACATAAGGCATCCTCTTCAAACACTAATCCGCCGTAGTTTGAATCTACCGCGCAGAGCATTTAAAAACTGAGGAGCCTTCATCATGAGCGCACGCGACCTCACTCATGGCTTCAGTCATTATGAATTGGGTTCTCACTACGAAAAAACTTCGTAAAAAATAAAAAGAAAAAGAAAATAAGAATAACTATCCAATAAGCTTTCCATCATATCGTGGATGTACTTGTGTGGATTTCTGACCAGACGCTGATTCAGGCGTCATTCCTCCTTCACTGACATATCAAGTAAACCAAAATCCTTAATACATCAACGAATGGGAAGGGGACGGTCGGGAGGGCCCCAGTCGTCAATGATTACGGGGCCACTACTAAATATTAGGTTTTCTTTATCTCCTTACAGGAGTCAAACCTATAATTTATTAGTGGCCCCTCCATCATTGACGAACATGCCTGATATCTAAGACTGGAGGGGGACATTCGTAATCATATCATAACTCTAGAAAAGCAGATAATAAAAACAACCACATAGTATTCTTACTTTTGAAAAATGTATTTAATACGGCGTAGGCCGGAAATATACAAAAAAAAGGGGTTCAGGCAGGTGCGTGCTTCAAAGAAGCCTGCCCGACAAAAATGGGTAACCCTGAAGATTCTGAACACAGATCTGTAGTTACAAAAGGCACCCCACTCAACGAGTGGTGACAAAAATAATAAGTTATAAGTTTATATGTGCACATCATAAACCCCAAAATACATGTGGAGATCAATTGCAAATGAACTCCATTGAACTAATATTACATTGCTTTCGCAGCTAAAACTACTATAACAACACCGTTGTTTTGTACTAAACCTTGTACTAGCACAATTTCTCGCAGAGAAATTTTCATATCACATTTTAACCTTAAATTGTATCACAGCTCTCATACTCCGGCAGGGTCTAGGGTGTCCTATGTCAACTGACTGCACCCCCCCCCCCCCCCTTCCGTGAAAGTAAACATAAGTGACTGCAGGGCCACCTAGACCCTCTGCCTTAAAGCTATACATGGTAAGGAAGGTTTGTCTAGAGCAACTGACAAGTATCTAGAGAGAAACGTATGATTAGACGCCCACAACTGTGTGGACGCAATATCTTCAACTGAAAAGTTTTTCAGGAAACGTAAAGAGGCCGCCCACTTGCGTAAATCGTGGGCCCTACCCACAACGCCGGGATTACTCTCTTTAATGACTTCTACCAGAAGAGAGGCTAATCGCCGTTTAAGTAAGCGTTTACCCGTACTCGCTACCCATAAAGCACCTTGGGGGTTTTGAGGAGCTATTCTCAAATATTTGGTTAGAGCTTGCACTGGACATAAATTATGATGCACCTTTCCCCTTTTTAACGCCGGCACCGTGAACTCAGAAAACACGTGTGCACTATGCTCATTCTTGGCTACAAACGCCGGGGAGGGTGCAATGGAAATTGAATCATTAAGTCTACCAAACCTAAGACAATTAGGTGTGTTGCTCATCGCCGCCAGCTCAGACACTCTGTTTCCGGTGGCCAAAGCCAAAAGGAAAACTGCCTTCTTTAAGATTAAAGCAAAGTCTGCAGTATTTTGATACAGACGAGAATGAAGTAAAGACAAAGCTTTGTCCAGAGACCAAGTAGGCATGAGCTGACGGGGAGGTGGGCGGAGTTTAAAACACGCTCTCATAAATCCTGTTTCCTCCGCCACCGGTATGGATAGACCTGTAAGGTCGAAAAAGGGCACTCTAATCGCAGTTAAGTGATTCTTCAAAGTTACCACAGATAAACGTTTCTGCTCAAACAGATAGTTCAAGTAATTAAAAACCAATGCCACTGAGGGTACAGTTTGTTCCGTTCTAACAATCCAAGAAGTAAAAGCTTTCCAATGAGATTGATATTGTCGCTTAGTAGACTGAGTATATTGATTGAGCAATTTATTGGTCACATCCCTACCGTATGGTGCTAGCCACTTGGCCTCCTGAATGTCCATAATGCAAAAGTCAGCGAGGTCGCTAGGTTGCCAATCGTGTCTAAGTGGAAGTACCCGACCGGGAGCGATACCGGGTCCGGGCACCACATTATTAATTGCTGGTACCACACCTGCGCCGGCCACAGGGGCGCGATTAGCGAGACTAAGCCTCGATAAACTCGTAGTTTGTTCACTACGTGGCACATTAGTGACGCATCTGGCGGCGGAAACAGATAGATGGAGCTCCATCTGTTCCAGTCTGTCACTAGGGCGTCTGGCCCCCCTGCCGGCGTTATCGCCCGGCGGGTGAGGTATAGAGGGAGCTTGTGAGTCTCGTCGGATGCAAAAAGATCCACTTGTGGATGGGAGAGCTCCGCAATCATTAGGTCGAAAATGGGTTGCTTGAGCTCCCATTCTACTGTCGTGCTCTGTCTCCGGGACAGAGCGTCTGCCCAGACGTTCGCTACGCCTGGGAGATAAGATGCGTGAAGATAAATATCTAGACTGCTGGCTAGAACAAAAATCTCTTCCGACACGAGTAGCAACTTCCTTGACCTCGTTGACCCTTGTTTCTGAATACAGTGAACTGCATTCAGATTGTCCATTCTGAAGGCCACCGACTTGCCCCGTAACGCCGGGCCGTGAGCCTGAAGGAAATACAAGGGGACTAGTAACTCTTTGACATTTATGTGAGAGATTTCTAAGTGGGACCAAAGTCCCTGACCCTGGTGCCCCTGATTTGACTGAAATCCCCACCCTATGGTGCCTGACGCATCCGTGTCTACCCATACCGTTGGAGGAGGAGAGGTCCATGACATGATTGAGTGCAATGTTTCCCTCTTCGCCCAGACCGCTAGTAAGGTGTGGATTAATTTTGGTATGGGCCATAATTTTCCCGCCGGTAAGAGTGGGAAATATTTGTTGCCTTCCAATATTAATCGTTTTACTTTCAACCGGCCCAACTTGACAGTTAGCTGAATCCAGTTGAGAGAGCCGACCAGAGACTCCCAGACTCTTCGTGTCGTAGTCAGACTGTGAAGAAACCTGAACAGTTTCCTGCGAAACCTGTTGCGATTGTCCACACTCTGACTCAGAGTGAGAGCGGCGGTGTCCCAGACCAGCCCTATCCACTGAATTACTCTTGAGGGAACAAGGTTTGACTTTACCAGATTTACCTTGAAGCCTAGAGTTTTGACATGATTTAAAATTATATTGACATGTTTTATGCATAATTGTTGTGTCTCTGCCACCACCAGCCAGTCGTCTAGATACCACAACACACTGATTCCCTGTTTTAACAACGGCATCAGGGCTTGCCGGACTAGTTTCGTGAATAGTCGAGGTGCTAGGTTCAAACCAAACGGCATCCTCTGAAAAACAAAATTTTGGTGCCTGATCGTCAAGGCCAGAAACCTTTGAAATCTTTTGTTGACCGACACGTGCCAATAGGCGTCTGTCAGGTCTAGGGAACACATCCAGCCTCCCGGCGGAAGTGTTAGCCTGATTTGATGAACTGTTAACATTCTGAAAGACTCGTTGTAAATGTGAAGATTCAGATAAGACAGGTCTACGACCGGCCTCATCTGAACACTGTCCCGTTTGGGAACCAAAAACAGTTTTGACGTGAATACAGGGTAATCTGGAGGGACCGGGATGATGACATTCTTGGCAATCATCTCCTGGACCAGCGACTCCACCTCTAATGAAACACAATTTGCCGTTGTCGGCTGACGTAAGCGAGGTCGCCGGAGCCACTGCCAAGTGATGCCTTTGCGTGCCACCATCCGTGCCCAGGTTTTTAACGGCCATGCTTGGTGACACGTTCGGAACGACCCAGTTAGCAGACAAGGGTTCGCCGGCTGTACTTCCCTCGGTTCCTCCGGCCTTAAGATAGGCACTGGGAGTGAGAGAGACTTTAGTTTTTTGATGGTGGGTTTGGTGGTGTTGGACGCTTCGCCGGCTGGCTGGTGTGGGCCGAAGACTGGCCCTGCCCCGGCTTATACTGGCCGCGTCCTCTCTGTCCTGAAAACCCTCTCTGTCTATGCCTGTACTGACCCAGGGGGGATTGGGAGGACTTAGGCGGAAGAAACGGCTTAGAACCCCCTGGCTGAGCTTTAGTAGGAGGCTTAGGTTTGGGGAAGTTAAATGCAGGTTTCTTAGCCTGTGCGGGACTGTGCTTCACGGCCTGTGCCATGTTAAACACTGTTCGCCATACATCAGGGGACATTAAAGAAGGAGTAAGTACTGGGGACATTACCACCTGGTTAGCAATGCGATCAGGCAGCTTGCGAACTAATGACATCCTAAGATCCTGTCGTGCTCGCACCGCCTCAAGTAAGGCTGTGCGTATGTCACCTAAGGATTGAATCGACGACTGAAGAATCAGACGCCGGGATAACTCAACTGATCTTCGAGCATCCGCGTCTGCGATTGCCTGAGTAGACCGGAGTAAAGACTTAGCCACCTGCTGAGAAACTATGTACTGTGAAAACAGGCGGAAAGCTTTTCCCCTTAGCCTAAATTCTCTGTCTAGGTGAGTAGGGGTAGGGGTAGTGAATGGGTCCTTTAGTTCACAAAGATTAATCTTAGGGGCAGCTAGAAAAGAAAATAAAGCTGACGGAACTCCGCCGGCAGAACCTACCGGCATGGAGAACCATGAATGTGTATCCTGAGGGATCTGGTGGGAAGATTTAGAAGTGAAAGTGGTTGCAAAGTTTTGAGCCTCTACCTCCCAATCCACCCAAGGTCCTGGTCCCAACTGTCCCACCTTCAACACTGGATTAGCTGTCTCGTCTGTGACGGTCTGTAAATCTAGTTCAGGAGTAAGAGCCGACAGAGCCTTAATATCATTAAACCCATCCAGCTTAGACCAGTCTGAAAAAAGTTTTGAAGCTGAGGCAGGGGGTTAAAGCAGGCTTAGATGCATAAACAAAATAATCCTGATGATAATAACTAGGTATAGCCTTGATATTTACGTCCAAAACATTACCCAAGGCATCCAATGCCCTTAATTTCTTTGACTTATTTCCCTGGATAAACCACTCACGTGGTACCGGGAGTTCCCCTGACAAGGTAGGCTGGGCAAGCTCTGGCTTAGAGGGGTTCAAAAGAACACATGACTCGTCTGGCCCATAAAGCAGGGGCATAGCTACCTTTCTAAGAGGCGCTTTGTCTAGAGGGGGTGGATTAACATCCGTGATGACCCTGACATTTGACGTAGTGAATGCCGCCGTAGCTGGCTTAGAGCTCCCTGCCGGTGACAGAGTAGGAGGGTTAGGAATCTTAGATAAATCGATTGACGTTATCAGAGGCCGTACCGCAGAACTTGTCAAGGGAGCCCCCAAGTCCATTGTGGGGTTTTCTCGTTGTTGACTAAAGAATTTAGATAGAGCATGAGTAAGTAACCCATCAATTTCTTGTGCTGTAACAAACTGGTTAGATGCAGAACTTTCAGGTGAATCAGTATTATCATGGGCGGCGTCCAGGCCTGAGCCTGACCCTTGTCCATCCCTATCTGAAATTATTGACACTTCATCTTGTTCCTCCCGATCCTCCTGAGAAGACCCCGCCGAGGCAGGGGCACCTTGTTTCCAAGATAAGTCAGGGATAGAGGATGGGGTCGCCGCGTCCCTGTGGACATCGGCTACTGTGTGACTCGTATGAGTCGGACGTGGATGGTCAGACCCTGGTTGAGCAAACCGCCAAACACCGAGGCTCTGGCCTACGCTCTGTTGAGAGTCTGAAACATTCTCAATTATTGAATTTCCTGAACTTTCCATTTCTAGGGTTAAAATATCAATAGGTAAATCTTGTTTAGGGACAGGCGCTTCACTATACTCTGAGGCTGTAACAGAAACATTTTCAGGTGTAGAGGTACGACGAGATGCACTAGACTTAGGAGAATGTCGAGAGGACTTCCTATGGGAATCCTTTTTGGAGGATTTGTGGCTACGGTGTGACTGCGAACTAGACCTAGATTTGGAAGAATCACCACCATGACCACTGGTGGAAGCTTCCGTCTTACTCTTCTTACTCGCCGGGGAAGAGGCACGACTTGAAGACTGCTGTCTGAGAGGTGACCTTGACCTCGATCTCACCTGCGACGAGGAGGTGGCTGCCGGGGGAGTAGGCTCTCTCGGGCGTTTAGACGTATCCACAGACGATACAGAACCCTGGCTAGTCTCTGTCGGCTTAAAACCCGTTACTCTAGAGGTACGTTTAGGGGGGGGGTGCTCTGACAGCAACTTATCCCAAAGTGGGACGTTGTCACATTGAAGTGACTTATGTGCGACAATGGTAGTGTAGGCCGACATTTGTTGTCTGACCTCTCTCAACGCTACCGCCGCGGTCTTGTCATTGTCACACAGGACTTTATTGGCTAATTGGGAGCAAAAGGAACAATTAAGTGTAACCCAGAGACCCCTTGAACGTTCTAGACATTTAACACACCTTATGCAAAGGGTATGCGCAAAAATCGGGATACCCGCGCAAGTAGGGGTAATGCACAGGGCAAAAACTGGGGCCACAGTAGCCATGACAGAGACTGGTGTGAGGAAACTACCGCCGGGTCTGTATTGGTCCGCCGGAGCTCAGCTCTGGAAAAATAAAGAAAAATTTCCAGGAATTAATGCTCATAAGGTTAACCCAAGTGTTCGCATACAAGTGTTAATAACCCGCCGGGTAACGGGATGCAAAGACACAGCTAACACATCTCGCTACGCGGCGGGGTGTAAAGAGGCTAAACAAATCTTTTTAGCTAAAGAACATGAAGAATACCCTCTGATATAATGGTCCAGTATGGCACTTATAGTCTGTAGGAGGTGGTGACTGTCTCAAGATTCAATTTTCTAACAAAGCCCCCTCATAAAGACGCCGGCCCTTGAAATATTTTAGTAGAATAGCCCAGGGCACGAATATACGAGATCTGATATTTTAACGAATTGTCCCAAAAGATCGTCGTAAAAATAGAAGGCGGCGATACTGAATGTATCACCAAATTAAGGTTAATCGAAATTGAATTTGTTATAAATTCCTTAGTTCCTCCACTTAGGAGCACCCGCCGGGTGTGGGAATCGATTTGGTTAAACCTCATTGAACCTTCAATTGCCGTAAGAGTAAAGGCAGCGATACACAGAGTATCACTAAAATGGATTGGTTAACTATAAGAGACCTAAGTCGTTTATCCCACCCTGCTCAGGTGCACCCGCCGGGTGAGAAGTCTAAAAGTTAACCCCACAAGTTCCTGACCCCACTTCTTTGTAAAAGATCGCCGGGGAGGAACGCCTAAACAACAGCTAGGTTTTCCATGTGGTTGTCGTAAACCAGGTAGAAAAATCCTATAAAAACGAATGTTCGCAAGAACGTCGTTTTTTATATATATATATATATATATAAGGATGGGTACAGCCATCCCGCCGGGAATTAAAGGAGGCCTGAAACCAGGCACCCACAGAGACGCAGTCCTGGAGAGCCACAGACACCTCCCCACGCCGGGGAACCAGCCAGAGTTAAAAACCACGTGTGGCCCAACACTGCTCATCGGTCAGGATTTTTCATGGTGAAACCGAGAAAAAACCCGCCGGAAGGCAAGCCCCACCCTGAACAGACACCATCTGAACAATACGACACGAGGAGAGTCACGCACGACTAACCAAGGTCACAACATAATCCGTGGAATTAGCCAATACACAACTAAACCAGGAAACAATTATAGTCCGAGGAATTAGCCAATACACAACTAAAACCCGGATACACATGACACAGTAGGGCATATTTATAAATAAATATAATAACACTAGACATGTGGCAAAGCTACGAGCGGCTGGCTAGGCCTAGGTAGACGGCATGAAAATAGTTGAAATATAAACACACATTGGAATATCACAACAGGAACCACCGCCAACACACCACCGTAGCGATAACTTCCCACCCCGGGAAGCCTGACACGGACCCAGAAAAAACTTCACTAAGTGAAGAAAAATACGCTGGGAACGTCAGAAAAAAACACAGCTTACCTCATCAGAAGGATAAAAGGCAGCAATAATTAACGCGTAATGAAAGCCGCCTGCATCACCAACTAACACAACTGTGAAAAGTTCACGTGTCCACAACAGGACCACGAGGGTACATCCGAAATAGATGCCCCATACATACGACCCAAAATACACTGCACTGCGGGCAACCAGCCCAGGACACTCCTGCTACGCCTATCCTAACCTTACTCGATACATCCTAGAGTAAACAAATGAGAAAAAACTCACTAGGGACGCAACGAATGCGGAACCAGCGGAGCCTGGAAGGTACGTCCGGGCAGGCTGAGCGCAGAGCAGAGAAGGAGGAATGACGCCTGAATCAGCGTCTGGTCAGAAATCCACACAAGTACATCCACGATATGATGGAAAGCTTATTGGATAGTTATTCTTATTTTCTTTTTGTTTTTATTTTTTACGAAGTTTTTTCGTAGTGAGAACCCAATTCATAATGACTGAAGCCATGAGTGAGGTCGCGTGCGCTCATGATGAATGCTCCTCAGTTTTTAAATGCTCTGCGCGGTAGATTCAAACTACGGCGGATTAGTGTGAAGAGGATGCCTTATGTAATAGGCATGTTCGTCAATGATGGAGGGGCCACTAATAAATTGGTCTATATGCGGTATATATATTGATATATGGCACGTCTACATACGTACAAGTCTGTATTATAGCATGACAGTGCTCTAAGTACAAGCTATAAGTGATATTTATGGCATAACACACCCTCTCCCCCTTTCATTCCCAGCACAACTCAATCACACCTTGGTTCACGCATAGAAACTCATTGATAATGTGCGTAAATATCGCATGAATTGGTCTATATGCGGTATATATATTGATATATGGCACGTATACATACATACACATAGACACAGTGGACAAGAGGGAAGGATGGGTAGACTGTGCCTACCTAGACTTTAAAAAGGCATTTGACAAAGTTCCACACAAGAGATTGCTGTGGAAATTAAAACATGAGGGAAAAGTAGGAGACAAACTGCTGAAATGGATGAAGAGCTACCTTAGCGGAAGACAGATGAGAACAACAGTAAGGGGGAAATCGTCAAACTGGACTCAAATTACGAGTGGAGTACCACAAGGATCTGTCCTAGCCCCAATCATGTTTCTAATATTTGTAAATGACTTACCTGAGGGACTAACAAGCTACATGAACATGTTTGCGGACGATGCTAAGCTGCTTAAAACGATCAGAACCCAGGAGGATTGCCTTGAGCTCCAAGCAGATTTGCAAAAGATCCATGAATGGAGTATCAAATGGAATATGGAGTTCAATGCAGGGAAGTGTAAGACTCTAGAAATGGGTAAAAGCAAGTACAGACCTAGAAAAGATTATAAACTAGGAAACGAAGTGATTCCCAAAGCAGAAAAAGAAAAAGACTTGGAGATAGAATTTGAGGATAACATGTCTCCAGAAAGCCACGTAAATAAGATAGTGAGAGAATCACTAGCACTATTGGTAAATATCAGGCTGTCTTTCAATTATCTTAATGAAAACTCCATGAAACAAATAATAACGGCAATAATAAGACCCAGGATGGAATATGCATCTGTAGTGTGGTCACCTCACATGAAGAAACATATCCACAAAATTGAGAGGGTACAGAGGGCAGCTACGAGGATGATCCCAGGTTTGGAAAATTTGGAGTACCAAGAGATGCTCGAGAGATTGAATCTACCTACACTGGAACAGAGAAGGAAACGAGGACAGCAAATTCAGATATACAAATGTGTTAGAGGTATTGACAAAATCGACCAAGAAAACTTCATAGAGAGGGATGGAGGTGAGAGAACAAGAGGTCACAGCTACAAACTAAAAGTGCTTAATAGTAAATCTGATCTGAAAAGTAAAAGATTTCCTACCAACTCGATTAGTGGGTGGAACAAATTGCCAGCCGAAGTAGTGTCTGCACCATCAGTGCATAGTTTCAAAGCACGGTATGACAAACATATCTTAGGAGGCGGGAATTAACGAGCATGCTCACTCCCGCAAATACAACTAGTGTAAGTACAACAACTAGTGTAAGTACAAGTCTGTATTATAGCATGACAGTGCTCTAAGTACGAGATATACGTAATATTATAGCACAAACCACACTCTCATCTCATAAATTGCCGCCAAACCTCCAACCCATCTTCATTCCCGCCTAAAAATTCTTTGATAATTCCCTTATACAGTACAGTATATTGCAATTTTTGGTCACTATGAGGCATATTGATTGTTATATGGGTGGCCTACACACGTATACGTACTCTACATAGCCTAAAAGGGATAAAAAAAGGAGATATACGTGATAATACGAGGTAACCCACCCCCTCCTCCCTCTGGTTCTATCCCCTGGGCGCGTGAAAATTCGGCATGGAAATCTCGCCGCTTGATGACAATCTAGCCGCGCGGTGCCATTCGCTCCACATTTTTCAACTACGGACCGTTCCCCCACCCCCCCCAGAATTTTTTTGGGGGGTCAAATATATATGGGCCGATGCACGCAAACATTCCCTACACGCTGATGTACTTTTTATCGAAATTGGCAATGGGTCCCAAAATCATCATACATGTGCACAGTATGACCCTGTAAAAAAAAACCTGTGCACTGCGGAGAGGTTAACTATAAACTAATTTAATTGTGACATAGGATCTCCGCGACTACGGTAGGGCCGGAGCGGGCGAGTATTCGCCTGAGGTTGCCCTTAACCCCCAAGACAAGACAAGACAAAATTCTAGTGCTGGTTTTACTCGGATTTTGTGAGTTTTAATTTAGCCTAGCCTAGGCCTAAGAGTTCAGAAGATATGCAAAATGCACCCCATACTAGCCTACCCATAGCCTAATAGGCCTAGTGATTCTTTTTTGGCAGACCACCCACAAATTTTCATATAGCCTAGGCCTAGGCTAGCCTAAGTTCTGGAATGCATGTTGGAATAGCCTTCCTATAAACTGTAGGCTAGGCTACTTCCTTTTAATTTAAGTTTGATTCTTTGGAAAAATATATTAGGCCTAGACCAGGGCAGGAAAGTAACATTTTAAATGACGTATTAAAAGTCGCCCATAAACGGCGGGCCGCTATGTTATTGTAATTTGGGAGCTTATTTCGTCTGTTGATTGACTTTATCCTTAACCTAAGAAGTGCGCATGGGGGGTATGAGACACCACACTCCTGTGCTGACGTATTTGAGCTGTTCCCATCACTAACATCGTTATTTTACCATAAATAGCATTAATACTTATCCATATGCGCCTATTATAGGTTGATTATAAGGGTATTAACCTGTTAAAACAATAAAACAAGTGGAAACAGTGTTTGGATGGTCAAAATCGGCGATACAGGCCGAGAGTTACATAATGTATGGCTGAGGCAACCTTCCTGCCCTCCACCCCTCCCCTTGTCTGGAGAGACACTGTTCCGCAATAGTCTCTCTCTCGCTCTTTCCCACGCTTGGTAACAGTGATGACAACGCCCTGCTACCAACTCGCTAATGTTAGCACGAAAATAAATCACAGAATAAGGGAATAACAGGGAAAATAGGTGATAACTGAAGGAGGGGAGGAAAGTGGGGAAGGAGGGGAGGTGGAGGAGTGATATTTGGCATGGCCCAGGAGCAAAATAAAAATATTTTTTTTTTTTTTTTTTTTTTTTTGTAATACCCTCGAAAATATCCCGCAACCCCAATAATGTACAGTACTACCCGAGTTGACGTCAGGTATAGTGTAAAATAGTCGTTGATGGGAAGTCCAATAAACTCATCACATGAAACACCACGAGACTATCACCTGGTTCTTACAAATCGGACTAAGGTTACTATACTTTTGTACGTCCGTGGTAGTACAGTGGGTTAGCGCGCGGGCCTGGTTGACTTATGAGGGGTAATGGTCACTAACCAGGGTTCGAACCCCACCCAAGGCATCTCAAAAAACCTGTGGGTTTTTAGGAGGGTTAAACTCCCTTCAGAGGTTCGAGCCCCGCGCCAGGCACCAGGAAAGGTTGACCCAAAGTGGGCCTGGGGAGTTTTCAGGACAGAAAAATTCCCTTCACACCCAGCATTTCATTGGTGGCAGTCACGGAACGTGATCTGGTAGCTACATAGAGCACCCATCACGCGGACCCTAACAATATTGAGATTGCTGAGGTGATACAGCTACGATACCTTACGACCTTAAAGAGGCTAGGGACTAGCCTAGTTAAAGAAGGATGTAATGTAATACCCTCGAAAATATCCCGCAACCCCAATAATGTACTACCCGAGTTGACGTCAGGTATAGTGTAAAATAGTCGTTGATGGGAAGTCCAATAAACTCATCACGTGAAACACCACGAGACTATCACCTGGTTCTTACAAATCGGACTAAGGTTACTATACTTTTGTACGTCCGTGATAGTACAGTGGGTTAGCGCGCGGGCCTGGTTGACTTATGAGGGGTCATGGTCACTAACCAGGGTTCGAACCCCACCCAAGGCATCTCAAAAAACCTGTGGATTTTTAGGAGAGTTAAACTCCCTTCAGACGTTCGAGCCCCGCGCCAGGCACCAGGAAAGGTTGACCCAAAGTGGGCCTGGGGAGTTTTCAGGACAGAAAAATTCCCTTCACACCCAGCATTTCAGTTTTAAATGGATTTTTTTTTCCCTTACTCTTAAGAGTCTTCCCGCAGTCCGCCGGGGGAACTCTTAAGAGTCTCCCCGCAGTTCCCGGGTTAATTGGGGATCTTATGAATTAGCACAGATGATGATGACTTACCGTACATCATAATACGTGACGGGCCGACGTGGGGGGGCAGAGCCGCAGAGACCCCCTCAACATATTTTGTGTCCCACAGTAACTTTTAATGGGATGGATGTAGTTACCGGGTGTACGGTCGTCATGTTTACATAGGGCGATCGCCGTGGTTAACTTCGCGTCTATTTTGACGGCGATTTTTTCGGCATATTTCATTTTATTCACTTCCTTTTATATTTAGGCTATAATCTAGCTTTGGCACGACAATAACCCTAACCTAGTCTTTCTTAAAGATTCTTCTAATCTTCCAGTAGCCTATAGCCTAATTTAGGTCATTTTTAAAGGCACACAATTAAATGGTTGGTATTTTAAACGACACTACTGCAGCATTATGAGAAACAATTTATTAGAGATAATAGGCAACAATAGATTCGCCATATTTTTCTCCATAGGCTATAGTCCGCATGGAGGATTTTCGTTATCGACAAATTGAAAAAATTCTCACTTCACAGACAAAATAGACAAATACACCAAAAATCGGGGTGTGGGGGGAGGCAGCCCCCACCCATAATAGCCTACTATAATAGGTTAGGTAAGGTTGTTAGGTTAGGCTAGGCTAATGTCCTTTCAAAGGGGTATAGGCCTAGTAAACACTAGGATAGCCTATACCTGGTCAAGGGTAAGTCCTGCTGTAGTCAACTTGAATGCTACCTTAAATTGTAATATTAGACTAGGCCTAGCCTATATATAAAATAGACTAGCCTACTTATTTATTGTAGCCTATAATATAGGCCTAGCCGGGTAAAATGTAGAGTTCTGGCGTACCGCCACCATTGTTTACACTGCGCAGATCGGCGACGGAAGCTTGCCATCATGTTCCCGTCCATTTTGAATGCCGTTGGATACGATAATATGTTGAGGGGGGCAAACACCCCCCATGACATATTGTCATCATAATATAATTTGCCAGCTGGGGGCAAATAGGCCTAACCAAAAAAAATCGTCGTCAAACACTCAAAATAAACGCGAACTTACAGTAACTGCGGCGATCGACCATGTAAACATGACGACGGCGGCGGCGGTGGACCCTTGCGATCATGTTCCCGTCTATTTTTACTGCCATTGGATACAATAATATGTTGAGGGGGAGGGCTTTGTGGCAATTTTTTTGGTTGTTTGCCCCCTACTGGCAATATATATGATGATGACAACACGTCATGGGGGCAAAGCCCCCCCTAAACATATTATTGTATCCAATGGCATTCAAAATACACGGGAACATTATCGCAAGTGACCGACGCCAACACCGCCACCGTCATGTTTACATATGTCGATCACCGTGGTTGGTTCACACATAGCCGAGTCGGTGCGCAAGTCCAACACGAGTCACACTCGTCGATTATCGCCGTCGCTGGAGGCTGAGTCGGCTGCGAGTAGCAATTGCTCCCGAGTCAAGGAGAGTGTAACACGAGTTAACTCGAGTCAATACGAGTCAACACGTGTTCATGCAAGAGTCTGTATGAGTAACTGAGAGTCAAAACGAGTGTAACACGAACCCAACACGAGTGTCAAAAATTTGAAAAATAATGGCCACATTCCAGGGCACGTAAACAAAGAGTATGGACGAGTCTAACACGAGTCAACGCGATTGTTACACGGATCAACACGATTGTTATACGGATCAACACGAAAGACAACGCGTTGACTCTCGTTGGATCTCTGTTGCACACGTGTTGACTCGTGTTACATCCGTGTAAACTCGTGTAAACTCTCGTTGATTCGTCCTTCATTTTTGAAATAACGGTACCGGTATTTCAAATGACACTTGCTTTTTCGTGTTACACTCGTGTTTTTTCTCAGTGGATCGTGTTTACTCTTGTTTACTCGTGTTTTCACTCGTGTTTGAATCGTGTAAACTGTGGCATCATGGGGGCACCAAATTTTGGCACTCACATTCGTGCTTTCTACTCTTGTTGATACGTGTTGCATGTGTGTTACATACGTGTTGTTCCGTGTAGACACGTGTTGCTTCGTCAACGTCGAAATGATGACGAAAAGCGACGAATCATCAAAGAGTGTTACACGGGTTTACACAAGTCAACATAAGTTAACACGAATAACGAAGAGTTATTCAGAGTCAAACACGAGTTAACACGTGTGTACACGAGTCTATACGAGTGTTGAGGAGTATCGACGAGTCATTGCTGAATAGCAAAATTTCATCACTCGTGTTGGACTCGCGCACCGACTCGGCTATGTGTGAACCAGCCTTTAGTTCGCATCTATTTTGAAGGCATTTTTTTCGGTTATTTGCCTCCTGCTGGCAATATATATGATGATGACAATATGTCATGGGGGGGTGACCCCCCTCAACCTATTATTGTATCCAAAAGCAGTCAAATAGACGGGAACATGATGGCCAGCGTCCGCCGCCGCTCCGCGTAGTGTAAACAAGGCTGGCGGTACACCCGAACTCTACATTCTACCCCACTAATTTTCCAACTAGCATAACCGATGATTATCAATGATCAATCCCAGTCAGAAACGTCCATGCTTCCCTCCCATAAGTCAATGTCGGGATTACCACACTGTCATGCAAGGACTTCTTTACTTCCATGCTGACCACCCTATTTCTTCTTACTGCTTTCAGAGTTCCTACAATGCTCTTCCCCTGTTACACTTTCTCCCACACTTCTTCATACATAGGCCTACTCACATCTTTACTCAACACACTGCCCAAATACTTAAATGAGCTGACATTCTTCATAGCCGTTCAACCTCACTTCACACTCTATTGTTGCACCCCTTTCAAAGACCATAATATTGCTCTTCCTAGCATTTACCTCCAGATTCCGTTTTTCACACACTGTTCCAAACATATTTACCTGACCCTGCAACTCCCATTCACTATCGCTCATCAGAACTGTGTTGTCAGCAACAGTAGTACCAGTACTGTACTGTTGAGGCAACTTCCACTCGTTTCCTTCCCTTATCAGTGGTACACCAACATCCGCTGCTCTTCCTTGTATTTCTTTCATGACTCCATCCATATACTGTACCGGTATATATTGAACAACCATGGGGACATCACACACACCCTTGCTTTAACCCAACATTCAGATTAAAGAACTCGCTCTGTTAATTATCCACACATACTGACACCTTTGCACCCTCATACATGCTCTTCATTGCTTTCAGCAACTTGCCATCTACTCCGTATATTCTCAGTACTTTCCACATACCTTCTCTATCAATTCTGTCATAGGCCTTCTCCAACTCCATAAATGCAGCATACAACTTTTGTCGCTTCTCCAGATATTTCTCCACAACACATTTCCGGGCAAAAATCTGAGCTACACATCCTCTTCCCTTCCTAAGATGACTACAGTATGCTAACCGTTTCCCCAGCAATACTGACTGAAAATGCCCAAATATATTGCATGTCCTCTTCAGATTTATCTAAAATATGTAAAATGACACCAAATACCACTACAGTAGCACTGAAATCAATAAAACTCACTAACAGGATAAATAAATGGAAGAAATACTCCAAAAGATTAATATGTTAACCCTTTACCCAGCAATACTGACTGAAAATGCCTAAATAGATTGCATGTGCTCTTCAGATTTATACATACATACGTACATAACATTTTAAGACTGAGTGCTCCACACAGATGTGCAGTTTCAGTCTCTTTTCCTAATATCGGCGTTCCAGGCAACCCTGTTAAGGGATGCTTTACTTGTCAAGTTTTTGGATTTGAGATCGGCACGTATAGTCCGATCCCAGGTCTTACTCGGTCCACCCCTTGGTGCAGCTCCCTCCACAATCGCAGACCTGCATCTTTTCACCCAATTTTGTTCATCCATTCTCTCCACATGTCCATACCATCCCAGTTTACTTGTACGCATCTCCTCGCTAATACTCTTTATACCTAAACGTCTCTTCAGCTCATTATTTGTTATTCTGTTGACATCCTTTATCTGAAATATGTAAAATTACACCAATTACCAACTACATTACCAAAATTTTTAATAAAGTACACTAACACGATAAAGAAAATGTAAGAAATAGCCCTAAAGATGAATTTATCTATCTATCTATTGACGGACGCCTTGATCCCCGAAGGATTGGCCACGAACGAAACACCCCTATGCACCTCTGTCCCCAGTCAGTCGATGCCCCTCCTCCCATCCAGCACCGCTTTCACGCATATACTTCTTAACTCCATTCTTCCACCTCTCTCTCGGTTTATTTCTCCCTCTGTCCTTCCACCTCACTCGTACACTCTCTTAGTCATTCTCTCGCTTCCCATATGTTCCACATGGCCGAACCATCTCAAGGTGTTCTTTTTCGCACTTTCCAGTACATTCACACCACACCTCTCTCGTACTTCCTCATTCGTCTGTCTATCCCTCCATGTAACTCTGCACACACTTCTCAAGTAACTCATTTCCATCCCTTTCACTCTTGGTTTGAATCTCTCCAACAACGTCCATGCTTTGCTTCCGTAAGTCAGTGTCGGGATTACCACACTGTCATGCAAGGACTTCTTCAGTTCCATGCTGACCACCCTATTTCATGTTACTGCTTTCAGCATTCCTACAACCCTCTTCCCCTGTTGCACCCTCTCCCACACTTCTTCATCCATACTCCCATCTTTACTCTGTACACTGCCAAGATACTTAAATGAGCTGACAATCTCCATAGCCTGACCGTTCAACTTCACCTCACACTCTGTGGCTTCACCCCTTTCGAAGACCATAACCTTGCTCTTCCCCGCATTTACCTTCAGATTCCATTTTTCACACACTGTTCCAAACATATTTACCAGACCCTGCAACTCCCATTCATATCGTCAGCAAACAGCAGTACACAAAGATCCACTGCTCTTCCTTGTATTTCTTTTATGACTCCATCCATATACTGTATATATAGAACAACCATCGGGACATCACACACCCTTGCTTTACCAAACATTCAGATCAAAGAACTCCCTCTGTTCATTCTTCACACATACTGATACCTTTGCACTCTCATACATACTCTTCACTGCTTTCAGCAACTTGCCATCTACTCCATATATTCTCAGTACTTTCCACATACCTTCTCTATCAACTCTGTCATTCCACTCATTGCCTTCCCTTATTAGTGGTACACCAACATCCACTGCTCATCCTTGCATTTCTTTTATGACTCCATCCATATACAGTACAGTATATATTGAACAACCACGGGGACATCACACACCCTTTCTTTAACCCAAAATTCAGATCAAAGAACTCGCTCTGTTCATTCTCAACACATACTGACACCTTTGCACCCTCATACATGCTTTTCACTGCTTTCAGCAACTTGCTATCTGCTCCGTATATTCCAAGTACTTTCTACATACCGGTACCTTCTCTATCAACTCTGTCATAGGCCTTCTCCAAGTCCATGAAGGCAGCATACAACTTTTGTTTCTTCTCAAGATATTTCTCCACAACATATTTCAGGGCAAAGATCTGAGCTACACATCCTCTTCCCTTCCTATGATGAATACTGTATGTTAACCGTTTCCCCAGCAATACTGACTGAAAATGCCCAAATATATTGCATATGCTCTTCTGATTTATCTAAAATATGTAAAATTATACCAAATACCAACTACATTAGCACAAAACTCAATCAATCACAGAAACAGGATAAAAACATAGAATAAATACCCCACAAGATGAATACGTTAACCCTTTCCCCAGCAATACTTACTGAACATGCACAAATAAATTGCATATGCTCTTCAGATTTAGCTGAAATATGTAAAATTACACCAAATACTAACTAGATTAGCACAAAAATCAATCAAGCACTTTAACAGGATAAATAAAATGGAAGAAATAGCCCAAAAATGAATTTATCTATAGCCTACTGGTATATATTGCCGGACACCTTGATCCCCGAAGGGGTGACCATGAACGAAACGCCTGCGTATTACAAGCTCGCTTGAGTTATCACTCGATCGTCTTTTAGAGCTTTTTGGCCCGGGGTAATTACCACACCATTGCGTCATAAGGAGTTTGAGGGGGTTAAATTGCTAGATACATAGAGGAAGAGGAATGCCAAGTAAAGCTAAACAAAAATATATAAAATATTTTTAACATGAGGTTGCTTATAATAATTTGTACCTCTGCAGTTTCTCCATGGCTAACGAAAAAGGTCACATTCCTAAGAAGCCCCAGCCAAAAAGGCCAAGCCTCTGTACAGAAAAAATGCCAGACCATTACCCTTATGGTGACCCTATCAAATAATCAAAACAACCACACTTCTTAACCCAATTCCTGCGGGGCCGAGACGGAGACGAGCCGGAGACGGGCCGGAGACGGAGACGAGCCGGAGACGATTTTCCGGCTATTTTGTAGCCTGTGAGCCAGGCCAGCTTTTGCAAGCAGCACGGATGGACGTCACCCAGAGCCTACAGGCCCTGCCACGACACTGAGGTTTGTGTGAGAGAGAGCTCACTTATGTGCAGCGTCACACATAGCGAAAACAGAAAATAATTGGTAATTTTTAACGATTTCGCCTATCGGATTTGGTAATTTTTAGCAATTTTGCCCTTCGTTTGCAAGATCCTTACAAGAAAACCAGACGTCGTACAGGGATGATGCAGGAGTAATTTGAAAGCTATTACCGTACTTTCACGAATACATAATTGTATTACGCTCTGGCTTTTGCTTATGCATGAAAATGAGCAGGGAATGAAGGCAATTTCGGGCAATTATGCCTACTCGTACAGGAGTCCTTGGAGCGGCTTCGGTCGCGTCGGGAATTTCCACACCTCTCACACCATACACACACATCACACAGTTTTTCCTACACCGAGAAATGACTCTCCGGCCGTCATTTCTCGAAGACTTCTTCTAGCCGGTGTGACGTTAACCACTCCGTTAGAACCGCATGGCTTGTCCTACAGTGACTCGCTAGGATCGCCAGGGCAGTGGATGGGGCTACAGTTTATGTATTAGAGTGTGCTTTATTTCATATGAAAGCTCGTGTCATGGGCAGTCCAGAAAGGCTCTTTGTTTTCACCCATGTCAAGGCTTTGTATATTTAATTGTAAAGTATATGTTTTGTCATTGACTAGTAATGATGGGATCTGGGAGAGAGAGAGAGAGTAGAACAGAGTGAGAGGGGGGCGCGCAGTGTTTTTGCCCCGCTCGATGACGTCACGGCTGGCTGCCTCGTGGGGGTTGGTTGAGAGAGGTCCTTACCATGCTGCTAGCTCCCTTGCTAGTGGCTAGAGGACTTGTTACCGCTTTTTTCCCACGCGGCTCGACCTAGTCCCGGTATATATACTGGTTCCTCGCCACTCTCTCCCTCAGATCTGGTTTCTAGAACGCATTCATCTTTATCCCTTGCTACCTGTCCCCCTTCTGCACCTGAGAATCTTTTCCTCTGCCTACCTCTCTCTTTTTCCATATCTTTCACCACCTTTTATTAATATTATACCCCCTCTGGTTAACTCTGCAAAATCAGCTTCATGCTGACCAGTTGTATTGTGCGTTAAGGTCTGATATAACCCATGTATGTTAGTTGTTAAGATAAGTAGATCACGAAGCATTGGTTGGCATTCATATTGTTTAGTACCGCTTCCTATAAATATTAGTGTTCTGCTGGATTAGATGATGCTAGACTAGGGGTCTGATATTATAAGGTATTGTTTCCTATGAGTGCTGGCTTTAGTTAAAAGCTGCACGACATACCTGAGAACTGGAGTTGATTGGGTAAATTCTAGTCTGTGTGCCATTGAGAGTAGAGCATGCACGAATGAGGGCTTTTTGCCTATACCATTCTGCCCTGTTCTAGTCTCGATTGTTTGTCTTTGAGGTACGCCAGGAGAACGCTTAATACTTCGGTATTAAGGTTTCTCAAGAGAGCTACCCTTCCCTATAACGTAATATTTGACGCACAGACTTGAGATTTGCACTAGGCTATGCGGCATGCCATGCGCACCAGTATCTCGTATCATTGACTCTAGCTAGACTTCATCAATCATAGTAGACATTAAGTATATTAATCCAATTACTCTTTTTTATGCATACCCAGTTATGATTACACAAGCATTTCGCAGCCTAGTTTGATGTATTGAGACACAAACGACTTAGGCTCTTTTTGTTGATAGGAATACTGCATTGTCGTGGCGATTATTATTGTTGTAGCGTTTAGGATATTCTTGGCCCCGACTGCATTATATATCCTGCCTTTTTTTGTGCATAGCCTGCACGAGCATTGTTCCGCTGCCTGCCTTTTTGGGTTCCATTTCCGATACGAGCATCTTTATAGCATCTAACATTTAAAGAAGATTCCTTGTTAGTGTTGAAGGACTTTAGTGCACTTTCTTTCATGCAGGAGTGCCTGACATTTATTGATTAAAGTAACGTAAGCTGTAACTTCTCTTACCACCTTACTTTGCATACCATAACCAAGCACCTTCGGTTATAGGTAGTAATAGGCTGTTTTCACATAACATTAAGCCTAGAGTAGATGCACATTTATTGAGAGTTTGATAGCCTATTATTGCATATAGAACTCTAGAGTATTTGTGTTCTTTGTTCACTGGGAATATACATCAGAGGTGGGATCTAGCGCTTTCCGTTGTAGCATTTATGCCATTACTAGTCCAATGAATAAGAGCCCTGATATATTTAAACCCCAGTCGTAACAAATGGCAACCTTACCTAGGATTTGGTGAACCTACATTTATTAGCAGGGAACATTTGTTGTTTTGGGGAATATTTTGCGGGGATCAGCAAGAATATTTTTTGTTTGCAACATAGTATAGCCCTTGAGTATTTCCGAGAATTTTTGTGTGTATATCGAGGTATAAGAGTTTGGGGTGCTTCTTTTCTGAATATTGTGGTGAGAAATTTTTGTGAGCATCATGTCTTATACCGGATCAGAGGAGAATGGAGACACAGTACGTAATGTCGAAACTGAGGAACAGCAGTATGGTGAAATGGTTAATCAGGGTGGGTTGCCCCTGGGGGGACCACCGGTAATTTTAAACCGTAACCGTGCTCCTGATCAGTCTGTCTCGCACTTATGGAAACTGGTTCCGGTGTTTGATGAGAGTGGGGTAACAGAATTTTTCGCACGCTTTGAGAAGAAGTGCCAGGAACACCAGTGTCCAGAGAATAAATGGGCAGCACTTGTATCCTCTAGATTAAGAGGCAAGGGTCTTAAAGCCTACGATGCGTTACCTTTGGAGTCATGTATTGTGTATGAGGATCTCAAGGAGGCTGTCTTGAGGGCTTACAAACTGCAACCAGAAACGTACCGTTTGAAGTTCCGGGGTGTAACTAAGAGAAGAGATAGCACCTTTTTGGAACACGCCCGGGACTTGTCCGATGCTATGGGGAACTGGCTCCGATCTGAGGTCACAACATTTGATGAAATTAAGCAGTTAATGATGTTGGAGCAGTTCTTTAAGAGCACGGGCGGTGATCTAACTTTGAACTTAAAGGAGAAAAACCCAAGAACTCTAGTCGAAGCAGCAGAAATGGCTGATCGACGGCTGTCGTTGATTCGGGGTTGCAGGTCCTCACAGAAGTACGATGTAAGTGCTAAGGACCGTTATCCTCCCCCTCCCCGTAACAATGACACATTTAAACAGAAGAGCCATGAAACTAAAACTGAATCCAAACCTTACACCACACCGTATGTGAAAAGTCAGGGGCCTTTTACATCACAGTATAAGCCGAAACCGAAATTTATGTGTTTTAGTTGCCACCAGGAGGGTCATAAGGGAAATGAGTGCCCTAGTCGACCTCCTCCGGCAGCCGTGTCTTTTGCTCACGGCATTGGAGTGTTCAAGAGGACATCGGAGTTTGTTAGAGGCATTTCTTCCGAGGTAAATACACTGCCAGTGCAGAAGGATCCGGAAGGCTTATTCCCTGTCCGTGATGCCTTTAGTGACCACAGGGGACTCGGTTGTGTGGAGTGGGGGGGTAGAAGACATGAGGTGAGAATTTTGCGTGACACTGGGGCATCGCAAACACTGTTGAGAAATTTCACTGGTAAACCTGTCAATACGGCGCGGGTGGTTGTGGTTCAGGGAGTTAATGCGACAAGGTCATACCCGCTTGTAAGAATGAAGGTGGAAGTTGATGGTGTGACTCGGGACCTGGATGTAGGAATTGTGGAGAAGTTACCTGCTGGGGGCGTCGACCTCCTTCTCGGCAACGACTTTGCGGGACCTACTTCTGAGGCTCCACCCTTGGTCGTGCCGAGAAGCCGGCCGACGTGAGTAGGGAGGAGCAGGAGTGGGTTGAGAATTGTCCGGTGCAGCCTATGGCGTGTGTTGTCACCGGAGATCCTGCATCCAGGGAGTCACATTCTGGTCAACAATCTTTAGATCAGCGGAGGAAGGGTACCGAGAAGGGGTTGAAAGTTGATGCGGTTGAGAGTTTAGTGTCAACGGACCTTCTCGGGGACTCATTATTAGGACCACATTTCGAGTCTGGAGAAGACCCAGTAACTGTTCCTGAAGGGGCAGAGGATGGGCTTAAAAAGACGAAAGAGTTGAAGGAGGACAGTGAGGCACAGTCGGGAGATGTAGCGACAAGGTACCCTGACGCGTACCCTATGAGAAATGGGTCGGCGAAGACGGTGGTCCGAAGCTTGCTAGTGTATTTTTCCCGGTATGGTTACCCGCAGGGGATTCAGTCAGTCCAGGGACCCAACTTCACTTCTAGCCTCTTTGTTCAAGCAATGCCGCAGCATGAGATTGTTGGGGTTGTGTCATCTGCGTATCATTCGGAGAGCCAGGGTGTGTTAGAGCGATGGCACTCAGCCTTGAAATCTGTGCTTCGTTGTTGTTGCTTTGAGAGTGGGAAGGATTGGGATCTTGGCCTGCCATGTGTTTTGTTTGCTGTGCGGGAGGTACCTGGGGAGAGTTTGGGATTCAGCCCTAATGAGCTCGTCTTTGGACACCGTGTCAGAGGGCCTCTCCATATGGTTGAAGAAGTATGGGAGGGCGCAGAAAAACCTTGTTCTATGCTCAAGTGTGTCCTCAACAGTCGAGAACGGATGTTGCGCAGTCTGGAGTTGGCTGGCCGTAATTTGACTAGCTCTCAGGCCCTCAGGAAGGACAGGTACGACCTCAAGGTTGAACTCAGGGAGTTTCACGTGGGTCAGAAGGTGTTGATTCTACTGCCCCTTGTAGGTCACCCCTTATCCGCGAAGTACGCTGGTCCTTATAGGGTGGTGGAGGAGCTATCAGACCTGGATTACTTGGTAGCCACTCCAGACAGACGGAAGCGCAATCAGTTATGTCATGTTAATATCGTGAAGGAGTATGGGAGGCACCCCCCTGAGCCTCTCACTGTGCCTGTGATGACGTTTAGCAGTCAAGGTGGAGAAGGAGAACGGGACAGTCAAGCTCAGGTGGAGGATAACTGGAAGGATAAGAAGTTCAAATGGGCGCCTGAGTGTGAGAAGGTGTTTAGAGAAGTAAAACACCTGTTGTGCACTCACCCGATCCTCAGGGCCCCTGACTTTAGCCTACCTTTCCAACTAGCAACGGAGGCTAGTGGTGTGGGGGCTGGTGCCGTCCTTGTGGAAAAGGACGATGATGGGCTGGAGCATCCTGTTAGTTTCTGCTCGGAGAAGTACAATTCGGCCCAGGGGAGCTGCTCTGTTGTCGAGGAGGAGCTGCTGGCGGTTGTGCTTGCGCTGGGGAATTTCGAGGTCTATGTTCCAGCCTATGGTCCGGTCGTTGTAGTTTACCCAGATCATCACCCTCTCAAGTTCTTGGACCAGTTTCACAATCGGAATATGAGGCTGACCAGGTGGTCACTAAGGTTATTGGTATATAACCTGGACATACGCCATATTGCCGGTTGTGACAACGTGGTTGCAGATTGTCTTTCAAGGGTATATGATCCTGGGTAGATTGACACACGGGTAGCCTCCTGCTTTAGTTTGAATAGTATTTTGCGCTTGGTGCTTGTTGGCTCGCGGTTGTAGCCCAGCGTATTGGGTCGTAAAGCAGGAGTTGAGCGTTTGGTATAGAAGAAAAAACTAGGCTTGCCCCTATAGTGCAGCCGAAATAAACAAATTAAAAACATAAAAATCAAATAAAAACTCTTTCTTTGATAGTTGAATTTTTCAGTATGTTATAGCAGTAATTCTGAGTTGCACTCCTCTCAGAATGCTGGGCTAGAGAAGCTCGCTCTTGAGGAGCATAACTACATATAATTTAACCTATTGTGTGGGGAGGGTTATAATTTTGTAAAATGTTTTGTTGAGGAACTGTGCCAGATATTTTCCTGCCGCTGGGTGATGGGAAGTAGAGATATAGCATGGGTTCTAACCATCAGATTTTTGTGAGCCTTGGGGCCTCTGAGAAAAATCTTGGGGGGGTGTGACGTTAACCACTCCGTTAGAACCGCATGGCTTGTCCTACAGTGACTCGCTAGGATCGCCAGGGCAGTGGATGGGGCTACAGTTTATGTATTAGAGTGTGCTTTATTTCATATGAAAGCTCGTGTCATGGGCAGTCCAGAAAGGCTCTTTGTTTTCACCCATTTCAAGGTTTTGTATATTTAATTGTAAAGTATATGTTTTGTCATTGACTAGTAATGATGGGATCTGGGAGAGAGAGAAAGAGTAGAACAGAGTGAGAGGGGGGCGCGCAGTGTTTTTGCCCCGCTCGATGACGTCACGGCTGGCTGCCTCGTGGGGGTTGGTTGAGAGAGGTCCTTACCATGCTGCTAGCTCCCTTGCTAGTGGCTAGAGGACTTGTTACCGCTTTTTTTCCCACGCGGCTCGACCTAGTCCCGGTATATATACTGGTTCCTCGCCACTCTCTCCCTCAGATCTGGTTTCTAGAACGCATTCATCTTTATCCCTTGCTACCTGTCCCCCTTCTGCACCTGAGAATCTTTTCCTCTGCCTACCTCTCCCTTTTTCCATATCTTTCACCACCTTTTATTAATATTATACCCCCTCTGGTTAACTCTGCAAAATCAGCTTAATGCTGGCCAGTTGTATTGTGCGTTAAGGTCTGATATAACCCATGTATGTTAGTTGTTAAGATAAGTAGATCACGAAGCATTGGTTGGCATTCATATTGTTTAGTACCGCTTCCTATAAATATTAGTGTTCTGCTGGATTAGATGATGCTAGACTAGGGGTCTGATATTATAAGGTATTGTTTCCTATGAGTGCTGGCTTTAGTTAAAAGCTGCACGACATACCTGAGAACTGGAGTTGATTGGGTAAATTCTAGTCTGTGTGCCATTGAGAGTAGAGCATGCACGAATGAGGGCTTTTTGCCTATACCATTCTGCCCTGTTCTAGTCTCGATTGTTTGTCTTTGAGGTACGCCAGGAGAACGCTTAATACTTCGGTATTAAGGTTTCTCAAGAGAGATACCCTTCCCTATAACGTAATATTTGACGCACAGACTTGAGATTTGCACTAGGCTATGCGGCATGCCATGCACACCAGTATCTCGTATCATTGACTCTAGCTAGACTTCATCAATCATAGTAGACATTAAGTATATTAATCCAATTACTCTTTTTTTATGCATACCCAGTTATGATTACACAAGCATTTTGCAGCCTAGTTTGATGTATTGAGACACAAACGACTTAGGCTCTTTTTGTTGATAGGAATACTGCATTGTCGTGGCGTTTATTATTGTTGTAGCGTTTAGGATATTCTTGGGCCCGACTGCATTATATATCCTGCCTTTTTGTGTGCATAGCCTGCACGAGCATTGTTCCGCTGCCTGCCTTTTTGGGTTCCATTTCCGATACGAGCATTTTTATAGCATCTAACATTTAAAGAAGATTCCTTGTTAGTGTTGAAGGACTTTAGTGCACTTTCTTTCATGCAGGAGTGCCTGACATTTATTGATTAAAGTAACGTAAGCTGTAACTTCTCTTACCACCTTACTTTGCATACCATAACCAAGCACCTTCGGTTATAGGTAGTAATAGGCTGTTTTCACATAACATTAAGCCTAGAGTAGACGCACATTTATTGAGAGTTTGATAGCCTATTATTGCATATAGAACTCTAGAGTATTTGTGTTCTTTGTTCACTGGGAATATACATCAGAGGTTGGATCTAGCGCTTTCCGTTGTAGCATTTATGCCATTACTAGTCCAATGAATAAGAGCCCTGATATATTTAAACCCCAGTCGTAACACCAGAGACATTGGGAGCAACCCAGGACCCACCTACACATACATATGTCCAACTTGCTCAAAACCCATCACTTCGAGTCACCACACTAAGGGTTCAGTTCTCTGCAATTCATGCAGGAACTGGACCCACTTCACCTGCACACCACTTGCCTCCAAGAAACACTACACGAACACCTGGACCTGTTCCTCATGCCGATCCCTCTCCCAGTCAAATCCCTCGCCTAAAAGCCGTCCACCTCTCCTCCCCAACCCACCTAACCTTCCCTTATCATCCACTCCCCCCCATAAAACCCGTCCCCCTCTCCTTCCTAACCCACCTAACCTTCCCATACCATCCACATCCTCAACTCAACACACCACACCCCATCCTAATCCATTCGAACCCCCATCTCCTGCTCCCCAATCCCCACCCCCACCTCACCCATCCCAACACCCAGCCCCTCCCTCACCCCCACCCCATCCTCGTGCAGCAGCACCCAACATACATCGTGCACATAACATTAACATTCTCCAATTGAACATAGATGGCATCAACACAAAGAAACACGAACTCTCACACTTCATCAAAAAACACAACATACACATTGCCATCTTACAAGAAACAAAACTCCGCACAACACAAAAAAACACCCACATTTCATGATTTCACCACCATCAGACAAGACCGGGCTGTCGGCGGAGGCGGTGGACTCATCACCCTGGTACACAAAGAAATATCATACATAGTTACCAGTGTACAAACCAAATCCCTCCTCCCCCCAAATGATAACACAACAGAAATACAATCAATTAAAATACGCACTGGCAACTACTCCAACATAACCATCATAAACACATACATCCCTCCCCAAATATCCCCTACAGTACCAAATGAATACAGACCACACTTGCAACACATCACAAACACCCTACACATCATCCTGGGTGGTGACTTCAACGCCAAGACGTTGGCCTGGTTTGTCGACAACCCCGACACAGACAGAGGGCTGGTACTACAAAACCAAACTGATAACCTCATCATCCTTAACGACATCCATCAACATACCCATATTCCTCACCAAGCCCTCTATAACCCATCATCTCCAGACAACACCTTTTGCTCCCCAGAACTTGCCCCCACAACATCCTGGAGGGTGGTCAGAACCTTAAGCTCTGACCACCTCCCGATCATTATCACCACCAAAACCAGACTCACCCCAGCTAGCCACAAAACACACATACACCAATTATAAAAGAGCTAACTGGGAAGCATTCACAAATGAGACAGAACAACACTTCACAACTCTAAACAGTACACCCATCACTAACATCAACAATGCTGTACACATACTCAATAAAACTATCCACAACGCTGACAAGAAACACATTCCAAGAGGTAACAGAAAAAGACACAACCCCAACTTCACACCAGAAATTCAAAACCTCATCAGACAACGCGACATACTGAAACACTCCCCAGCACTCCACACACAAGACATCACACAACAAATCCAAGCACTCAACACCCAAACTAACAACAAAATACAAAAACAACAAAAACTAAATTGGAATAACTTCCTACAAACACTTGATCACAAACAAACCCCAAAAAACTCTACAAAACACTAAACAGCATCACACTTTCCAACAGCAACACAACACAATCACATGCTGCAATCACAACAACAGACTCTACTCCTTCATGTAAACAACAAGCAAACACTTTCATCAATCACTTCTCACATGTCAGCCACCTAAAACCTCACAAAGACGACCGTCGTGTCATCCGACGTAAGAGACAATTCCCCACAGACCCTGACTATACACCCTTCACCAATCACCAGACAAAGCATATCATCAACAATCTTAAGCACTCACCCGCTTGTGGCCTAGACAATATAAGCAACATACACCTCAGACACCTGGGACCACAAGGCATACAAGCACTCACTAACATATCAAACTACAGTTATTCACACAACACAATACCAGACATTTGGAAGCATGGTATCATCACCACATTCCCCAAACCCAACAAAGACCCCACGCTACCCTCCTCGCACCGCCCCATCACACTCCTTTGCTCCCCCTCCAAGGTCATGGAACGCCTAGTATTACAACTAATTACACCCGACCTACCCCTAGCTCCAACACAACATGGCTTTAGGCCACTGCACTCCACAAACACTCTTCTCACAGACCTTACACAAAGAGCTTTTGATGGCATCAACTCAGCTAGACCACCACACAGATCACTATTAGCCACACTCGACATTAGTAAAGCCTTCGATGCCATCCCCCGTCACAACCTAACAAACAAAATCTACAACACAAACATGCACAACACAAAAAGGTGGCTGGCCAACTTCATAGCAGGCAGATGTGCACACGTATCTTTTGCCAGTCAGTCATCTAAAATCAGAAACTTTCCAAACGGAGTCCCACAAGGATCCGTCCTATTGCCCGCACTCTTCAATCTGTACATGCACGATATAACTACACCCAATATGCCCCAAATAAACTTAGCCTCCTATGCAGATGATATAACACTCACATGCACACACCATGACCCAAAAAGAGCAACAGATCTCCTTCAACCCTATCTCCACACACTACATGGCTGGTGCACTACAAACAGACTTAATCTAGCCCCAGCCAAATCCACCTCAACCCTGCTCACAAGCTGGACAGAACACGAATACATCCCTCAACTCACCATAAACAACACACCCCTAACACATACACACACACCCAAAATCCTAGGAGTAACATATGATACTCATATGACATTCAAACAGCACACCACAAACATTAAAAAGAAACTGACATCCAGACTTAACGCCCTCAGGTCACTTGCTCACACAAAATTTGGACACAACAAAGAAACTACCACCACAGTATATAAACAATACATAAGATCAGTGATGGAATACGCAAGCCCAGCCTGGGCTTCTAACCTAGCTGAAACACATCATAAGACCTTACAGACTATTCAAAACAAAGCCCTGAAGATCATTACAGGCTGCACAGCTACTGCACCCACAGATCACCTACATCAAGAAACCAAAATCCTCAAAGTCAAAGACCATCTGGACATGAGAGGCACTCAATTCCTGGCAGCAGCCTCCACGAACCAAGACCACCCACTAAACTACATGGCAACACACCCACAGACACCAAGAAATATCAAACAACACCCAGCACACGGTATCACACACAATTACTGTCCTCTCTCCCTCCCTTCCCACCCCGAACCAACTTCCAGAAGCACATCCATACTCATATCTCTCGCCGATCCATCCACTCACTCACAGACAACACGCAGCTGCAAGCACGACCTCCCGAAATCCATCCTTCCGAATCCTCCCTTCCTTGCGAGGACAGAGTCCACCTGGCCAGGCTGAGATGCGGACACCATCCAGCTCTCCTGAGCTATCAGAAGAGACTGGATGACTCCGTTGTCGACGCCTGCCCGGGATGTAACACAGCACCCCATACCATTAAACACATCATAGAAGACTGCATTTCACACAACCACTTACGCCAACAACACAATCTACACTCAATGAGAGCTCTGTGGGAAAGCCCGATCGTGGCCATGGCCTTCCTCAGGGACTCGGGGCCGTTCGGCCAGGCAGCTTAGGGAACAACAACAACAACTCGTACAGGATTAATAGCTTTAACCAAAATGGTCACACTCCTTAACACCTAACGAGCGGCCTAGGCGGTAATTTATATGTACCGCCCAGCGGGGTGTTTTTACCCTAAATAGGGTTGTTTACGTGATCATTTTCATGCCTAAATAAGACCCAGAGCGTAAAACAAGTATCTATCACTGAAAGGGCATAAACAGAGCTTTCCAATGACACCCCAACCATCCTTGTACGACCCCTAGTTTTCTTGCAATGATCGCACAACACGAGTGCAAAAACCATGTAATTAGGTAGTTTCCCTACATAATTCCCTGTGTAGCGAGTGTGTGAGGGTTGGGGAGGGTGGAATTCATGTCAGTAGGCCCGCCGCGGTGCAGTCATACGCTTGCTACTCTCCTGCCACCACTTATCTTTCTCTCTCAGCAACATTACGTGCTAAAAATGGCACACGACATAAGTTGTGAACCGCCACTTAGTCCAAATTTCTTTCACACGACATAAGTTGCGCGCCGCTAATAAAGGGTTAATGGTCTAAGTGGCCATAGCCAAAATGGCTACACTATATTCCTTCTGTACTTTCTCCATGCCTGATAAGATACATGATATTTTGATATATGTGCACAGCCCTTGTATCTAGCACAATACCCTGCGTGCAACCCCGCTCGAACCCCGCACAACGTTGCTTGCAACTTTAATTATTATTATTATTATTATGTGGTGCCCCTGGAGCGTTGTCAAAGAAGGTCGTTGCATTGTCAATTTTCTTTTCTTCATTTGGTGGGCTGAAGACACTTTCATATTGCTGTTTGAGTATCTTTGCCATTTCGGTTGGGTCACTCTCAAGTTCACCAGTGGGTTTTGCAAGCGGTCCTATTGTTGAGGTATTCTGGAGTCTCCTTTTAGCATATGCGTAGAAGAATTTGCTATTTACTTGGATGTTTGCAACTGCTCGGAGTTCTTCACAGGTTGTTTGCTCTTGGTGTGACTGGATGAGTTTTCTTTCAATTTCATCGAGATCTTCTTGCAGTTTGGTGATAGTGTGCGCATGGCTGGTCTTCCTTAGCTTGGCTTTCATGTTTGTCCTTGTCTTCATTAGTATTTTTCTGTCTCTGGGAATCTGTTTTATCTGCTTCCTGCTTGATTTGGGTGGTATGATGTTTTTACAGATCTCCAGACATAGTTTCTGGATACTGAGTGTTTCGTCGACGTTTTTATCTTCGAATAGTGCCCTCCAGTCAGTTTCTGCCAGTTCTGCTCTCAGTCTGTCCAGTCTATTTCTTTGCTGTAGAAGTTGAGATCTTTCAGAGATGTGCAGGGGGTTTGGTTTGCGTCCTGTTGACATCTTCTGGATGGTGTGAAAATGGGGGTCATGACTTTGATGAGGCTGTGGTCGGACATTACAGTTTTAACAGTTTCATACGAGTGTACCAGGTCGAAGTTGTTGTGTTATGCCCTGTTTTTCTACAGGATTAACTTGGGTAATGTGGGTTCTAACTGACTGGGTATATAAAGCTGCATGCACAATACAAGGTATGAGGAATAGAGAACACAAAATAAACACACGGTAACAAGACACACGATCACGTTTATTTAAGTAGGTTAATAGGGAGCATAGGAAAGTAGGAATACTCGTACAAGACAAATGATAGAAATGAACCGCTAGCATTAGTGGATCTGGATGGAGCCTAGTCTCCCACTTCCAATGTTCAGGTATACTCTTCTGATCACTGGTTTGGTTCGCAAGTTTATATACTGGAAGACCTCAATGTTACTTATGGATTCAATTTCACTAATTAGATTTATTACTGGCAGGTCTGGTGCACAAGTAGTAGTTCACAGACTAGAATTAGACACGCGTATTTTAGAGCACGGGAATTCTAGTAACCTCAGGGGGGTACTGATCTAAGTTTTATATTCTTATGGCAGAAATACGTAGAACACAAATCAGTGGGCGAACGTTAGATATCACTGGTTTTAATATCTGGATAAAGGTAATTACGAGAGTTAATGTCGCCTGTTAATTAATGAACACTGATACGCTTAGTACTTCCCAAATGGAATGGTTATATATGAATTACACTGGGCAAAGTTATAGCCACTTCATAGAAAGATTAATAAGTGAATTTCGAATTAGTACTATAACACGTTAGTACTAATAAAGTGAATCTTGGATAGTATTTTGTTGGTCTGGTCCTGGTTATCTTGCGTCCGTCATGTTGGGGGCTAACGACTGGTTCCGAGGCCGTCCAGGTGGTCCAAATGTAGGAAGTTCTCAAGTCGGATCTCTTGGCGATCGGTGCTGGCTACACGCTTATATACCCACTAGTGTGTGTGAAGGTTATAAGGTGCACGTAGATACTTGTACGTGGACAGATGCTTCTATTTTAAATCTGCCACGGAGTCTGCCGGCTCTGGAATCTCACAACTCAGGAACAACACAAGGGCAGAGCTAGAGGTTAACTTCAGGGGGTCAGCCACTGGTTGGTGTCTATCTTTCAACTGATTTCACTGGGGGCTGGAGCTGGGTTTATAGGCTCGGTTTTGGACCCTGTAGGCCATAGGGATCTCGAGTCTTATGGACTTATTTGAGCTCTCAAAAGATACGGGGACTAGGTAAGGTGGTGATTACTGTTGTGGCACATGGCTATAGGGAGCCTTCATAATGTGATATAACTGAGCCTTAGTAAGAGGTACTATTTTGGCTATACTGGAAGTATTGAGGGGAGGGAGACTGGATCTACATTGCGGGGAGGACTGGGACAGCTGTGATAGGGGCGTCTCTCTTATATTGTTCAGTCTTCATTCTATGGTATAGCTGAGGTGCTAATTTGATTATCCGAGTATGCAAGAAAGGTGAATGGGTTATTGTGGGTTAATAGAGGTTAGTAAGGGGGTTAGTCATGCATGGTTAGTTCATTGATAGGAAGAATTCCTGTGCTACCTGGCAATGACCCAGAAGCCAAAACAGGGGTCAGGTATACCTCCGCAGGGGTGGGGGTCTCCCTCCTCGGGTGGGTAAAAAGGGGTAGCTGGGCGCCCTCTCTCTGGGATGGTCGTCCGGCGGCTGTGGCTACGGGCTTGCCATATCACAAGTGTTTGTAATAACCCTCTGTTTATGAGACAGATGTGGGTGTTCTTAATACCAAAACCGAAGGTGCCTTGGCTAGCTGGTTTTAATCGGTTGGTTGTTAATTGTATGGTTTGCTGGATGTGGTGGAGACTGGGTTGCTAACTCTGCCACATTTATCTGGAAGTATGGCAATAGAAGTTAGTTACTGGTGAGGCGGCTAGCCTCGCACCGACGATCATTGGGTAAAGGGTTGTGAATGGGTTGTAAGGGAATAGATGACATGCAAGGGGTTAGTAAAGTTCTAATGTTGTTCCGGCCTACTAAGGGAAGGTAGGCTGGATAGGAGTATATATAAAAGGTTGGAGAGCGTTAGCAACGGAAAAATCAAGGATCTTCAAGAGGTATGAGGGAGAGGCTAGGTCGGAAAAGAGTCGAGGAGCGCGGGGTGTTAATGAGAGGGAGAGAGTTCAGGGGGGCTACGTGGAAATTTGACCCTAGGTCTCCGGGCGTGGGGGTGGCATTAGGCTACAGTTGATATTGGAGTTTGAAAGGACAGTGAAAGTACGTTAGCCAAATGCTACCGGGGGATGCAACTATGGGGTGGTATATGAGTCTGGAAAAGATAGAATCATGTGGACTGTGGGGCTGTGGGGGAGAAGGAGGTTAACTGTAGGTGTGTGCTTGACTGTGGATAAAGTAGGGAAAAAACATGGTGTATTATTACTCGTCAATACGAGGGGTTATGGACACTATTATTTGACACGATTTCTTGTACGTCTAGTTATTCCTGGGATCTGCGTTTTCTATGAAATATAGACCAAAGAAAAGCGGCAGTTCGTAGGGGTACTTCGTTATTGTTTCGTGATACTATGATAGACAATGGACAAAAAAAGGTTATCTATACAATCTCTGGTTGGGGTAAGCATTAAGTTATAGCATGGTGGCTAACATCTGTAGTCATGGCTGTCTAGGTCTTACGGGGGCAATGGTTCTATATCACTGGTGTACCCGTGGGTATCTTAGTTTCTTATCAATTAGGACATGGGGTTTTAACATACTACTTCTCGGATGGAAGAACATACTATAGGTTTGACTCCTGTAAGGAGATAAAGAAAACCTAATATTTAGTAGTGGCCCCGTAATCATTGACGAACATGCCTATTACATAAGGCATCCTCTTCAAACACTAATCCACCGTAGTTTGAATCTACCGCGCAGAGCATTTAAAATCTGAGGAGCCTTCATCATGAGCGCACGCGACCTCACTCATGGCTTCAGTCATTATGAATTGGGTTCTCACTACGAAAAAACTTCGTAAAAAATAAAAAAACAAAAAGAAAATAAGAATAACTATCCAATAAGCTTTCCATCATATCGTGGATGTACTTGTGTGGATCTTTGACCAGACGCTGAATCAGGCGTCATTCTTCCTTCACTGACATATCAAGTAAACCAAAATCCTTAATACATCAACGAATGGGAAGGGGATGGTCGGGAGGGCCCCAGTCGTCAATGATTACGGGGCCACTACTAAATATTAGGTTTTCTTTATCTCCTTACAGGAGTCAAACCTATAATTTATTAGTGGCCCCTCCATCATTGACGAACATGCCTGATTTCTAAGACTGGAGGGGGACATTCGTAATCATATCATAACTCTAGAAAAAGCAGATAATCAAACAACCACATAGTATTCTTACTTTTGTAAAAAAGAGATATTCGGGTGCATAAACTTTATACAGCCTAAATCTTCAAAAAGGGGTACAAGCAGGAGCGTGCTTCAAAGAAGCCTGCTTGAAAAAGGGTTAACTCGGAGACTCTGAGCACAGATCTGCTAGTTAAGAAGGCACCCCACTTAAAGTAAGTGGGGAAAACTAAAAACTTATAAGTTTACATGTGCACATATAAACCCCATTAACTAGTGGATATATTCCTAAAAATATAACCAAACATAAATTAATTCTTGTACATTCGTAGAAGTACTGAACTCGTGTACTTATGCAGAAGTAATTACTGCAAAAGTAAAAGTCGTAGTTGCCACTACCGAGATTTCTCAAAAATCTATTGCTACACAGCCAAAGCTACTTACAACAAGAATTGTCGTAACACTACTATTGGCCTTTAGCACAATTTCCTGCAATGAATACTACAGAGAAATTTTATAATACAATGCCTACAACCAGTATCACAGCTCGTATGTTCCGAACACATACTCCGGAGGGGTCTAGGGTGTCGTATGTCACACTGACTGCACCCTCCCCCCCCCCCCTTTTTCTTGAAATTAAACAAAACGTGACTAAAAGGGCCACCTAGACCCTCTGCCGTAAAGCTATACATGGCAAGGAAGGTTTGTCCAGAGCTACTGAAAGGTATCGAGGCAAAAACTCCTGATTAGAGGCCCACAACTGTGTGGACGTAATAACTTCCACCGAAAGATGATTAAGGAAACGTAAAGAGGCTGTCCCCTTGCGTAAATCGTGGGTCTTACCCACAACGCCGGGATGCTTCTCTTTAAAGTCCTCGACCAAGAGAGAAGCCAGTGTACGCTCCATCAATCGTTCACCCGGACTTGCGACCCATAAAGCACCCTGGTGATTTAGAGGTGCCACTCTTAAATATTTGGTTAGAGCTTGCACTGGGCAAAAAAGATGGTGCACCTTTCCCCTGTTTAACGCCGGCACCGTGAACTCTGAAAACACGTGTTCACTGTGCTCAATCTCGGCTATGAATCCTGGGGAAGGTGCAATGTGAATACACTCATGAAGCCTATCAAACCTGAGGCAATTAGGTGCGTTGCTCATCGCCGCCAGCTCAGATACTCTGTTCCCGGTAGCCAAAGCCATAAGGAATACAGCCCATTTGTAAAATCTGCAGTCTTTGGTACATACGGGAACGAGAATAACAACGATGCTTTGTCCAGAGACCATGTAGGCCTGAGCTGACGGCGAGGTGGGCGGAGTTTAAAACCTGCCCACATAAATCACTTTCAGATAAATGTTTCTGCATGAACAGATAAATTAAATAATAAACAACCAACGCCACCAAGGGCACAGTTTGTTTTGTTCGAAGAATCCGAGACGTAAAAGCTTTCCAATGCGATTGAAACTGTCGCTTTGTAGACTGGGTATATTGATTCGTGAATATCTTGGTCACGTCGCTACCATAAGGTGCTAGCCACTTGGCCTCCTGAATGTCCACAATGAACAAGTCCGCGAGGTTTCTAGGTTGCCAATTGTGTTCTAAGTGGAACAACCCGACCAGGAGGGACACTGGGTGCGGGCACCACGTGTTCAAATGTTGGTACCACACTGCGCCGGCCACAGGGGTGCGATTAGCGAGACTACGCCTCGCTAATCCTGTAGTTTGTTGACTACGTGGCACATTAGAGACGCGTCTGGCGGCGGAAAAGAGATAAATGGAACTCAACCTGTTCTCGTCCGTCATCAGAGCGTCGGGTCCGCCCGCCAGCGTTATCGTCTGGCGGGTGAGGTACGACTGTGAGTATCGCCAAACACCTTGGCTGTGGCTGTCCCTCGCTTGCGAGCTCGGTATACTCCCTGAACGGGAGCCCTCGGCCGAGTCCCGTAAAGGTTTATGATAATTAAAAGCTCCCATAGCTCATTAACACATTGAAAGCAGAGCTGGTGAGCAAAAGCATAAAGTATACTAATTAGTTTAATTTATATTTAATTGTATTAAAATAAATTACTATAAATAAACACAATATTATCATAATATAATCATAGAAAATATATATGTTTATTATGATTCAGCTATTAAATTATTTCATTAACAAATAAAAATAAGATAAGGCTACCTGAGCTTAACGGCGTTGAACATACAGCAATGAGAGGTTCATCTTAATCCTCATAAAGATGAAGCATATCTTTAGTAAAGATGAAGTCTTTCAAGTAACCCTTTACACTTGAAACACTAGTAAGATTCACGCATCTCTTTATCCCATAAAAAGTCTAAGCCTATCTTAATCTCTAATCCGGCTTCTCCCAGAAGCCCTCATAGATCGCCGTCTTGAAGGCCGTGATACCCTATTGTATCAATCAATTGTTTGGCAAATTATCTCGAATCGCAAATCCGTTAATATAACCACCCGAAGGTACAACCGCCGGGTTTTATATACAAGGACCCCAATGGAAATATGCCTAACGGCCTTATTGGGCTATCCTTAGTTGGAATTATGCAAGGCTGGTACATGTCATATTTATAACATACTATGTGGTACCAACTCTGTAAATTGCTAACTGAATAAATATTATTATTATTATCATTATTATTATTATTATTATTATTATTATTATTATTAATGTCAAACCAATTATACCTGCCCCAGACCTCTTTGTAAAAAGGTCGCCGGGAGGTAAAGACCAAATAAACAGACAGCATTGTTTCAATGGCTTTGAAAAGCAGAGAAAACCAAGGCCAACAGATGTCAGCCTGATCACCTAGAAAACTGAGTGGAGCCCCCCTCGACGGGAATAACTCAGGAAGCCTGATCCCAGGCTCGACCATAGAAATCGCAGTTTCTGATGAGCCCTCAAGCGACCAAACTCGTCGGGGTAACTTACCGATTTTGAGCCATCCTGACTAAAACTCGGTAAACAAAAACGGCGTTCTCGGAGCAATGAGAAAAAACGCCGGAAAGGTAACCTACACCAAAATTACTCCAGGTTCTGCATAGACCCGCCGGGACCCAGCTCTGGAAAAAAAGAAAATTTCCAGGAATTAAGGCTCATAAGGTTAACCCAAACATGTTCACACACAAGTGTTAAATAACCTGCCGGGTAACGAGACGTAATACTCAACGACGACAGCTCGCTACGCGGTGGGGTTTCCCAAGTAAAAGATTTCAGAATATCTTAATTTGTCCAAAAGATTTATGAATACCCTCTGACATAATATATAAAGAACAGCATGGCGTTTATAACTGATGAAGTCTTTCCGGTGATGTTTGTTTCAAGATTCAATTTTGGAAACAAAAAAAACAAAAAAAGACGCCGGCCCCCGAATTATCTCGTAGATCAAAAACTGGGAAGCCTGACAAATATACGAGATCTAACTTCTCCCGAAGTATCTTTTTAGATCGCCGTATGTTGAAGGTGGGGATACAAAACATATCCCTCAATTGTCTGGTTAACTAACTGAATCGTAAATTCGTTATTCCCATCCCTCCAAGGAGCACCCGCCGGGTGTGAATATTAGTTTTTAAAAAAAACTTTAACCCCAATTGTGCCCTAAAGCGCCGTATGTTGAAGGAGGCGATACACAATGCATCCCTCAATTGTCTGGTTAACTAAACTGAATTTTGCAAATTCGGGCATCCCACCCTTCCAGGTTGCACCCGCCGGGTGATTTAAAGTTTAAAAGTTAACCCCAAATGGTCCTAACCCCACTTCTTTGTAAAAGATCGCCGGGGGAGGAAATACAAAGATCGTGAATTGCAAATCAGTCAATATAACCACCCAAAGGTTCAACCGCCGGGTTTTATATGCAATGTCAAACCAATTGTACCTGCCCCAGACCTCTTTGTAAAAAGGTCGCCGGGAGGGAAAGACTAAACAAACAAACGGCATTGTTTCAATGGCTTATTAAAGATTTCAGCATATCTTTCACCTGTCCAAAAGAATTAAGAATAACTTCTTAATCCTCATAAAGATGAAGCATATCTTTATTAAAGATGAAGTCTTTCAAGTATCCCTTTACACTGGAGACACTAGTAAGATTCAGGCATCTTTTTATCCCATAAAAAGTCTAAGCCTATCTTAATCTCTAATCCGGCTTCTCCCAGAAGCCCTCATAGATCGCCGTCTTGAAGGCCGTGATACCCTATTGTATCAATCAATTGTTTGGCAAATTATCTCGAATCGCAAATCCGTTAATATAACCACCCGAAGGTACAACCGCCGGGTTTTATATGCAATGTCAAACCAATTATACCTGTAAAAAGGTCGCCGGGAGGTAAAGACCAAACAAACAGACAGCATTGTTTCAGGGTGAGGGAGTACACCTGGCAGCGGGGGTGAGCTATGACGCGGCTCGCTTGGGCGCTGACGGCGTTGGCGGCCGGGTGGTCAACTAGTCCCTTCCCATCGTGGCCTCGGGTTCTTTACCAGCTCAGAGCTTGCCTGACACGCGTATCGCCTACACCCTTTGCAATTCTGTCCCCCATACTCGCCACTTTGCATACTATTTCTCTCTCTCGACTTCTCCTTTCTCATTCTCTACTCTTTATTAAACTCAACATCCCTTCTGGTTTCAGCATAGACGTTCACCGTCGACCAGTCGTATTGTACGCGAAGCTCTCAGATATTTCCATGTATTAGGTTAAGGAGGTATTATGCTTTATTGAGGTTAGAGAGACGGACTTTTCCGTATGTGTCCTCTCTCGGGAAGGTTATAGACCGGTATATGTCTCCCTGGCAAGGTGTTGAGTGATTCTGCTTGGTTATCTAAAGCTAGTAGGGTTACTGTGTCGTTGTCTCCGATGTGTGCAGTGTTAGCTAAGCCCTGCACGACATCGACAGGTACTGTGGGAGCCTAAGTTGTCTTCGGGTGGGTTTACTTTGCGAGCACAGTGCTGTGGTGTGAGAGGGCCATAGCCTATCCCTCACAACATAGTGCTGCCTCTTTGTGTTGACTTCTGAGGGATCGCCAGGATAGAACTAGGTACTAGAGACCTAGATTTATCAAGAGAGCATCCCCGTCATATAACGTAATCTTCATTATACCACCTTCGGACAACGTTAGGCTACGAGCCGCATGCTCACCCATTGTTGCCCTGCCTTGATACCCCAGCTAGACTTTATTAACTGAGCAGACACTGGTTAGAGATAAGCCTCCATTATTATATGTATGCAACATTATTATTCACTGCACTTTTGAGCCGAGGTTGTTGTGAGTTGCACAACCCTAGTAGGCTGTTGCGTTGTGTCACGAAGCATTTCTTTAGTTGTCGAGCATTACTACCTTTGCACAGTCTTTATTATTCGCCTGCCTATTATTACTATATGTCCTAGTATTTATTGTGACCCGTGTTCTGCATTAATTTGTTCAAGATTCTTTACGAACATCCCAGCATCAGACTTATTTCAGAAGTTTCCAGTTGATGTTGCAGGACTAGCATTGCACTTTCTTTAATACAGAGTGCCAGTTATTTGAGTATCTACCGTAACGTTAATTAATCACGTTAACTATCTTTTCTTTGTGTAACCTAATCGAGTAATCTTTTACTGTTTGAGAATAGGCTGTTTCATCGAGCGTCAGCCTAGTGTGTGTGCACCAGTTACCGAGTCATAGGATACCTCGTTGTCCAGGCACGACTCAGGGCGGTAATGGTGTTTTGTTTTCCAGTGTTTAAGGCAGGGGTTGGATCTAGTGTTACCGTTGTTGCATTTTGCCATTATCTAGTCCAATGTTGAAGAGCCCTGTGTCTTTGAGAACCTGGATCGTAACAAATGCATAAAGCAAAAACCGGGGCAAAGGTAGCCATGACAGAGACTGGTGGGATACTTACTCAAGGTTCTGCATAGACCCTCCGGGACCCAGCTCTGGAAAAAAAGAAAATTTCCAGGAATTAATGCTCATAAGGTTAACCCAAACATGTTCGCATACAAGTGTTAAATAACCCGTCGGGTAACGAGACGTAATACTCAACGACTACAGCTCGCTACGCGGTGGGGTTTCCTAAGTAAAAGATTTCAGAATATCTTAATTTGTCCAAAAGATTTATGAATACCCTCTGACATAATATATAAAGACCAGCATGGCGTTTATAACTGATTAAGTCTTTCCGGTGGTGTTTGTTTCAAGATTCAATTTTGGAGAAAAAAAAAACTAAAAAAGGCGCCGGCCCCTGAATTATCTCGTATATCAAAAACTGGGAAGCCTGACAAATATACGAGATCTAACTTCTCCCGAAGTATCTTTTTAGATCGCCGTATGTTGAAGGCGGCGATACAAAACGTATCCCTCAATTGTCTGGTTAACTAACTGAATTGTAAATTCGTTATTCCCACCCTTCCAGGGAGCACCCGCCGGGTGTGAATATTAGTTTAAAAAACGTTAATCCCAATTGCGCCGTAAGCTGAAGGCGGCGATACAAAACGTATCCCTCAATTGTCTGGTTAACTAACTGAATTGTAAATTCGTGATTCCCACCCTTCCAGGGAGCACCCGCCGGGTGTGAATATTAGTTTAAAAAACGTTAACCCCAATTGTGCCTTAAATTGCCGTATGTTGAAGGAGGCGATACACAATGCATCCCTCAATTGTCTGGTCAACTAAACTGAATTTTGTAAATTCGGTCATCCCACCCTACCAGGTTGCACCCGCCGGGTGATTTAAAGTTTAAAAGTTAACCCCAATTGTTCCTAACCCCACATCTTTGTAAAAGATCGCCGGGGAGGAAATACAACAACAGCATAGTTTTATATTGGCTTTGCAAAACCGAAAAAACTACAAACAACACGTGTCCGTATGAACACTGTTAGATGGGTACAGCCAACCCGCCGGGAATCAGAAGGAGCCTGAAACAGGCACCCCAGAGACGCCGTCCTGGGGAGCCACAGACACCCACTCGCCGGGGAAACAAGCCTGTTTTGAAACCACGCGTGGCCAAAACTCGGTAACCAGCCGGGTTTTTTCATGGTGTAACATAGAAAAACCCGCCGGAAATAAGCCAGATACCATCTGAACGCAACACAGGACCGAGGCGTAGCCAAAACACAACTAACGCCGGGCCCAACATAGTCCGTGGAATTAGCCAATACACAACTAACCCAGGACACATAAATAGTCCATGGAATTAGCCAATACACAACTAAACCAGGACACACATCACACAGTAGTACATATTTAGAAAATAAATCAATAACACTTGTATATGTGGTAAAGCTACGAGAGGCTGGCTAGGCCTAGGCAGACGGATAATATTAACATGTCGGAATATAAACAAAAAGCACTGAATTATATCACAACAGGAACCCCCGCCAACACACCACTGTAGCAAATACTTCCGGCAAAGGGAAGAACTGACTCGGGACCCAGAAAAAACTTCACTAAGTGAAGAAAAATGCGCTGGGAATGTCAGCAAAAATACGCTACCTCATCAGAAAGATAAAAGGAAGCAATAACGCGTAATGAAAGCCGCCTGCATCACAAAGCTAGCTCACTGTGACAAAGTTCACCTGTCCACAACTGGACCACGAGGGTACATCCGAAATAGATGCCCCAAACACACGACCCAAAATACACTGCACTGCGGGCAACCAGCCCAGGACACCCTGCTACGCATACCCTAACCTTACTCGATACATCCCGGAGTAAACAAATGAGAAAAAACTCACTAGGGACGCAGCAAATGCGGAACCAGCGGAGCGTGGAGAAACACGTCCGGGCCGGCTGACCGCAGAGCAGAGAAGGAAGAATGACGCCTGAATCAGCGTCTGGTCAAAGATCCACACAAGTACATCCACAATATGATGGAAAGCTTATTGGATAGTTATTCTTACTTTTCTTTTTCTTTTTTCTTTTTTATGAAGTTTTTTCGTAGTGAGAACCCAATTCATAATGACTGAAGCCATGAGTGAGGTCGCGTGCGCTCATGATGAAGGCTCCTCAGATTTTAAATGCTCTGCGCGGTAGATTCAAACTACGGCGGATTAGTGTTTGAAGAGGATGCCTTATGTAATAGGCATGTTCGTCAATGATGGAGGGGCCACTAATTAATATAGATTTATGGCTGTCTGACTGGTTGGCATTGGCTCAACCTAGGGACAGGGCATGGGTGTTTTAATATGAATGTGTATTCCTGTTCATCATGTAGGTAGAGTCTGGCGGGTAAGAGGTGTAGGACACGAAGCAAAATGGAGTAGTGTGGACTGTGGATACGAAGGAGGTGAGTGGAAGACGTATAACAATTGTGGAAAAGTAAATGGAAAAGATGAACACAATGGCGGATAAAGATAACTAACCTAAGGATTGAATACATAGATTTATGGGGGCGATTGGTCTTCAGAAACTTAGTCTGGCAAGACAAGGTATTTTAGGGTATGTTGATATTAATAACTAATCTAAGGATTGAATACATAGATTTATGGGGGCGATTGGTCTTCAGAAACTTAGTCTGGCAAGACAAGGTATTTTAGGGTATGTTGATATTAATAACTAACCTAAGGATTGAATACATAGATTTATGGGGCGATTGGTCTTCAGAAACTTAGTCTGGCAAGACAAGGTATTTTAGGGTATTTAGGGTGATATTAATATCCTAAACTTAGGGACAGAGCATGGGTGTATTAACTTTAAGGTGTATTTATGTTCGTCATCATGTTGTTGTTGTTGTTGTTGTTCCCCAAGCTGCCTGGCCGAACAGCCCCAAGGCCCCGAGCAAGGCCAAGGCCATAACCGAGCGCCCCCACAGAACCCTCCCCGCCGACCACAATAAAGCCTGGGTGACCGAAGCCACTCCATGGCGGGGAGCTTGAGGAGGGTGCGGAAACGCCCGGGAAACCAAAGCCCCACCCAGGGCCCTGTGCCCCTCAGCAATTATGAAGAGAAAGTTGAGGGGCAAGGGAAAAATGTGACGCTTTGGCTTCCAATCTTGGTAGATTGGGAGGTCAATCCACGTTAGAGACGCTGTCACTTGAGATCTAGAAAATATATAAGTAAAAGGAACAGTCAGAGTAAGCTATGGGTATGGCAGAGATTGCTCAGTTCTCACTCTGATAGACCAGCCCATCACCATCGTCATCATGTAGGTAGAGGTGTAGGACACGAGGGGTAGTGTATGTGAGGTGTGGGAAAGGTCAGTGTTTAGAAGGGCTAGGCAGGTGTGATTTGGACCTGCTTAGCCCTGCGGGCTTGGGCCTGTCTGAACTGGTTGGCTCGGTCAGCTGGTCCTTTCGTTCTGTGGACCTTTCTTTCGGGTGTTTCTGTGTGGTGTTCGCTCGTGGCTTCTGTAGTGGGCTTCTCGTTCTGGGGCATTTTACTTCCCTCTCCTTCATTGTAGGCTCGTCCCCGAGCCTCAAGGGTGAAGTAAAAAGAAGCATAGTCATGGTGGGTCATTTTGAGGGTATTTAGAAGGTCCCACCAAGCAAGAGATCGAGGGTCAGGTTTCTTTTGCAGGTCAATGTATACCTGTAGGAATGTGTCCTCTGTGTTGTGGAGGGTGGTTGCCCGGGCTTGATGTGGGCGTTGTAGACGGGCTAAGCGTCCTGTGGGGGTTTTTACTTTAACCTTTCGTATGAATGGTTTGTAGTTTTCCCCCGTGGGGGTCGGAGTGAGGTGTGTGGGATTGACAGGAGGTCTGTTTAGTGTGGTGAATGGGTTACTAACCGAAGGGGAAGGATTACCACGCGAAAACGGAGCTGGGGTTGAAGGGGGGATATGAGTCTGGGGTTTTTGGGGTTTTCTTGGGCGGTGTTGTAGGCTGGGAAAATATAGTGAGGCAATGCGCAAGATCGGTTTAGGTAAGGTGCGTGAAGGAGGTGTGTGAGAAGGAGGGGGTGTGTGTGTTGTGTGGCTTGGGTCTTTAGTGTCAGAACGGGGTGTTGTTTTTGTATAACTGTCTTTAAATCTGATGGGTCTGTTGATTATTCTACCTTTGGAGGTCCTGGTGGGAAGGTAGATGTTTGTCGTGGGACTTGAGTCGCTCGACGATGTTTTATAGTGAGGGGAAAAACGTTTTACAGGTGAAGGGCATCTATTGGGGGCGAGGTCGGGGTTATTTGAGAGGTAGATGCGTGTGGAGGTTTTGTTGGGTGAGGGTGGTAGGCGGAATGGAAGAGGATTTGGTGGGATATGTATGGGGGTTCTCGCGGGGGTGACTTGGGGGGGTTGGTTGGTTGGGTGTTCGATGAGATGAAGAGGTTGGTTGATGTGGGTGGGGTTGCAGGGATAGTGGAGGGGAAGGGGTGGATGCGGGGGGGGGGGGGGGGGGGCTAAACGGGTGGGTAGGGAGTGTAGATTTAAGTTGGAGGGTTGGGGTAGGGACGTGTGTGGGGTGTGTTCTTTGGTGAGGTCGGTGATTTGCTGGTGGTGGAAGTAGGCGGTTTTATGGGTGTTTGGTGGGGGGGTAGATCTAGCAGGTCATTCGGGGTAATGAGGTGGGGGTGGAGAGGGGATGAGGTTGAAGAGGAAGGTATGTGTTTTCGTGGGAGGTGGGGGCTGTTACTTCTGGAATATAGTTAGAAGGTTTATGGTGTTTACTGATGATTATTCGTCTTCTTTCCCTTTGTGGAGGAGAATTCGACGAAGAAGAAGAAGAGGAGGAGGAGGAGGGTAGTGGTCTGGCAGCCCTACGGAACTTGGTTAGCAGGGTGTGTTTTCTGGAGGTTTTAAAAGAATTTTGTCGTGGGCGTAAGTTGTAGCGTGAGGTTACTGAGGTAGATTGTGTGATGTGTTTGGGTGTGTACTTGGTTTTGGGTAGGGGGGGGGGGGTTTCTTACTGTGGTGCCTGGGGGAGGTATCTCAGGGCTAGACGGGAGTTTCTGTTGTGGTCGGGGTTGTGGGTGGAGGTTTTCGTACTTGGATAAGTTGGGGAGGTACTTGACTATCAGAAGTGAAAGAAGGTGTCATGGTGGAGTAGGGTGTGATAGTGGGGGCTTGGGGTTTGTGGAGGTTAGTTTGGGGGGTATGTTGAGGAATGATATGTCTGTTCGGTGTCGGAGGGCTTAGGTCCTTAGGGGTTTGTATGGGAATATTCATAGCCTGAGTGGAAAGGTTAGTAGGGGTGTTTAATTCCGGTTCAGATGTGTGGGGTGGGGTATTGTCTTGTGGTTTTAGAGGTTTAAACGCTCGGACGAATCTAGTTCGGAACGTGCGAGTCACGCCGTGATAATCGATGGTGACTTGATAGGCGTTTGGGACTTGTGTGATGGTGTAGGGCCCGACATAGCGAGGGCCTAATTTGTTGGTGACAGGGAGGTTGGCTACCTCCCTAAAACTTTGCTTTAATATCTGGATAAAGGTAATTACGAGAGTTAATGTCGCCTGTTAATTAATGAACACTGATACGCTTAGTACTCCCAAATGGAATGGTTATATATGAATTACACTGGGCAAAGTTATAGCCACTTCATAGAAAGATTAATAAGTGAATTTCGAATTAGTACTATAACACGTTAGTACTAATAAAGTGAATCTTGGATAGTATTTTGTTGGTCTGGTCCTGGTTATCTTGCGTCCGTGATGTTGGGGGCTAACGACTGGTTCCGCGGCCGCCCAGGTGGTCCAAATGTAGGAAGTTCTCAAGTTGGATCTCTTGGCGATCGGTGCTGGCTACACGCTTATATACCCACTAGTGTGTGTGAAGGTTATAAGGTGCACGTAGATACTTGTACGTGGACAGATGCTTTTATTTTAAATCTGCCACGGAGTGTGCCGGCTCTGGAATCTCACAACTCAGGAACAACACAAGGGCAGAGCTAGAGGTTAACTTCAGGGGGTCAGCCACTGGTTGGTGTCTATCTTTCAACTGATTTCACTGGGGGCTGGAGCTGGGTTTATAGGCTCGGTTTTGGACCCTGTAGGCCATAAGGATCTCGAGTCTTATGGACTTATTTGAGCTCTCAAAAGATACGGGGACTAGGTAAGGTGGTAATTACTGTTGTGGCACATGGCTATAGGGAGCCTTCATAATGTGATATAACTGAGCCTTAGTAAGAGGTACTATTTTGGCTATACTGGAAGTATTGAGGGGAGGGAGACTGGATCTACTTTGCATGGAGGACTGGGACAGCTGTGATAGGGGCGTCTCTCTTATATTGTTCAGTCTTCATTCTATGGTATAGCTGAGGTGCTAATTTGATTATCCGAGTATGCAAGAAAGGTGAATGGGTTATTGTGGGTTAATAGAGGTTAGTAAGGGGGTTAGTCATGCATGGTTAGTTCATTGATAGGAAGAATTCCTGTGCTACCTGGCAATGACCCGGAAGTCAAAACAGGGGTCAGGTATACCTCCGCAGGGGTGGGGGTCTCCCTCCTCGGGTGGGTAAAAAGGGGTAGCTGGGATGGTCGTCCGGCGGCTGTGGCTAGGGGCTTGCCATATCACAAGTGTTTGTAATAACCCTCTGTTTATGAGACAGATGTGGGTGTTCTTAATACCAAAACCGAAGGTGCCTTGGCTAGCTGGTTTTAATCGGTTGGTTGTTAACTGTATGGTTTGCTGGATGTGGTGGAGACTGGGTTGCTAACTCTGCCACATTTATCTGGAAGTATGGCAATAGAATTAATTTACTGGCGAGACGGCTACCAACGCTCCGACGATCATTGGGTGCAGGGTTGTGAATGGGTTGAAGGGAATAGATGACATGCAAGGGTTAGTAAAGTTCTAATGTTGTTCCGGCCTACTAAGGGAAGGTAGGCTGGATAGGAGTATATATATAAAAGGTTGGAGAGCGTTAGCAACGGAAAAATCAAGGATCTTCAAGAGGTATGAGGGAGAGGCTAGGTCAGAAAAGAGTCGAGGAGCGCGGGGTGTTAATGAGAGGGAGAGAGTTCAGGGGGGCTACGTGGAAATTTGACCCTAAGGTCTCCGGGCGTGGGGGTGGCATTAGGCTACAGTTGATATTGGAGTTTGAAAGGACAGTGAAAGTACGTTAGCCAAATGCTACCGGGGGATGCAACTATGGGGTGGTATATGAGTCTGGAAAAGATAGAATCATGTGGACTGTGGGGCTGTGGGGGAGAAGGAGGTTAACTGTAGGTGTGTGCTTGACTGTGGATAAAGTAGGGAAAAACATGGTGTATTATTACTCGTCAATACGAGGGGTTATGGACACTATTATTTGACACGATTTCTTGTACGTCTAGTTGTCCCTGGGATCTGCGTTTTCTATGAAATATAGACCAAAGAAAAGCGGCAGTTCGTAGGGGTACTTCGTTATTGTTTCGTGATACTATGATAGACAATGGACAAAAAAAGGTTATCTATACAATCTCTGGTTGGGGTAAGCATTAAGTTATAGCATGGTGGCTAACATCTGTAGTCATGGCTGTCTAGGTCTTACGGGGGCAATGGTTCTATATCACTGGTGTACCCGTGGGTATCTTAGTTTCTTATCAATTAGGACATGGGGTTTTAACATACTACTTCTCGGATGGAAGAACATACATAGATTTATGGCTGTCTGACTGGTTGGCATTGGCTCAACCTAGGGACAGGGCATGGGTGTTTTAATATGAATGTGTATTCCTGTTCATCATCATGTAGGTAGAGTCTGGCGGGTAAGAGGTGTAGGACACGAAGCAAAATGGAGTAGTGTGGACTGTGGATACGAAGGAGGTGAGTGGAAGACGTATAACAATTGTGGAAAAGTAAATGGAAAAGATGAACACAATGGCGGATAAAGATAACTAACCTAAGGATTGAATACATAGATTTATGGGGGCGATTGGTCTTCAGAAACTTAGTCTGGCAAGACAAGGTATTTTAGGGTATGTTGATATTAATAACTAACCTAAGGATTGAATACATAGATTTATGGAGGCGATTGGTCTTCAGAAACTTAGTCTGGCAAGACAAGGTATTTTAGGGTATGTTGATATTAATAACTAACCTAAGGATTGAATACATAGCTTTATGGGGGCGATTGGTCTTCAGAAAATTAGTCTGGCAAGACAAGGTATTTTAGGGTATGCTGATATTAATATCCTAAACTTAGGGACAGAGGATGGGTGTATTAACTTTAAGGTGTATTTATGTTCGTCATCATGTAGGTAGAGGTGTAGGACACGAGGGGTAGTGTATGTGATGTGTGGGAAAGGTCAGTGTTTAGAAGGGGTAGGCAGGTGTGATTTGGAGCTGCTTAGCCCTGCGGGCTTGGGCCTGTCTGAACTGGTTGGCTCGGTCAGCTGGTCCTTTCATTCTGTGGACCTTTCTTTCGGGTGTTTCTGTGTGGTGTTCGCTCGTGGCTTCTGTGGTGGGGTTCTCGTTCTGGGGCATTTTATGTTGCCAAATAGTAAGTCCAGTGTGTTGTTGCTTGTAGGTTCCTCGATGAATTGCTTCAGGTATGCAGTGTCCATGATAGTCATTATCTCCTTGGCTTGCTGCTTTTCATCCCTGGATCCTCCATTTATTTTCATGGCTGTCCAATTGATGATGGGCAGGTTGAAATCGCCTGTGATAAGAGGGAGTTGGCAGATTTTGTAGGAGTAATTGTATCTTCTCTGTGACCTCCTTGAAAATTTCCCCTGTGGTGTTTGGGGGTTGATACAAAATTATGATGAGCATGTCAATTTTTCTTATGTGTACTGCTAGTAGCTCTGTTGTGCCATTTGAGAATACCAGTAAAGTTTCGGAATTTGCAGCCATATCCTCCCTTAGGTAAAGTGCTACTCCTCCATGGCTTCTATCCGCTCTGTCGGCTCTGAATAGTGTGAAGTTTTGGATATTAATTTCTGCATCCAAAATGTTTTTGTTCAAGTGTGAGGACTAGAAAAATTGAGTTATCTTCCTCTGCGATTTCTTCCAACATTGGAACTTTACATTGATTATTTTGTGGGTAAAGTCCTCTGATGTTGCCAACATAAAACTATTTAGTGGCAACTGCACCTTCCTCTGGGTTTCATGTTTGGCCCCTCGGTTTGGGCTAGGAATCTCCCCATTATTGCCTGAGACTGTTTTTCCACTTCCAGAAGACGTTCCATCAGTAACTCTAAAAAAGCACTTTGGTCGGGCATAGTCGTGTGTACCGCGGCTGGTCTGTCCTTTACAGTTTGCTGAATGGTTGGCCAGCTTCTAAGATCATTGCGTTGGCTGTCTAGTTGTACATCACGTGTTGATGTTGAAGCATATTATTTAAACTTATCTTTATGGCATTTATACAAATATTGTTATTGATTAGGAATTATAAAGTTCAGGCTTTATGCCGTCCGGTTCTGAAGCTTTTTAGGTTTTAGCTTCTTTAGATAATCCTTTATGTCACGGTCAGATATTTTCGGCAAACTCATTGGTTTGATTTTTAATTTAGGCTTAAACACCATGTCAAAATGTTCCTCCATTATGCTCTGGAGCTGTGTATAGCTCGTCCCTATCTGTTAATATGTCTATCGCATTCTCCTGTTAGTGGTAATGTTTATAAATTGTTTTGTTACTGGATTCCAAACTAACTCTATTTTATTGCTGTGCTTTTTGTAAATTTGTGTCCAGTAATTTTCTAATTCTTGTTCCGCTTCCTGTTGTCTAATTTTTCTCCTTCTCCGTTAAATATATTAACTTCTTTTTTGGACTTCGTATTTTTACCCCTTAATTTATTATATTCTCCATAATTTTTATTTCCCTTGTCTCTTTTTATTTCACATGTAATTTTTATTTCATTTCTCGTTTTGCTTTACGTATAAGATCTTGATTTGTATTTTTGCATCAAGTATTTATTGTTTAAAATTTCTTTTTTATTCCCGTCGGGTTCATTTCGCTTCATTCTGTTATATGTCTTCCTAAGCTTAATTTCCTCCCTAATATTTTGGTTTATCCATATAGGTTCACTTTTTGTGTCCCCATTACTGGTTTTTGTTTTAAGCCGTCGTGTTTTTCTCATGTTTTTATCTGCCAGATTCATTATTTTCTCATCGATATTCTCTATTTTTATGTTATTATCATCTAAGTTCTCTAATTCTTCCTCTAATTCATCCACATACTTTCTTATATTTGCATAGCTGAATTGCAGGTAACTTATGTTTGGCCATTTACTCTTACTATATACTGTAGAGATCCCCCATTCTTTTTTAGCATTAAATCTATGATTATTAAGTTTCTCGTATATTCCCCGGGAAAAACATGCTGCGGTTTATTCCCACTGAAGGAATTAAGACTACTTATCTATGATATTGCATATCACTGACCTATATACATAATTGCTCTTCTGCCGCTGACAGAATCGAGCCATGACTCTTCCACCGTGCCGACAGATTAGAAGTCTCCCCGCCGCGTGAGGAAAATTTTAAATTTATATAGGTGATTTATTCCAGCTCTGCCGGAATCCCTGTGGAAGCCTTTCCCCTTCCGCCGGGAGTTCGCTCTTGGCTCAGGACTAGAAACTGGTTAATTGGATTGAGGTGCACCAGACCGCTGCTAGCAATAATCCCGCCGGGAGCAGTACTCAACTTACGCCCTGCCGGGAAACCAGATCCTAACCCTTGCATGTTTTAACTGGTTTGCAACCAGATAAAACGCACACAGATATAGGCCAACATAAGTCAGGACATCTCCCGACACCCTCAACTTTAGTACAATATATAAGAGAAGAGAGTCACATTATGGCTTAAAATTATCAATAATAATAATAATTATACAATAACATCCTGGCAATAGAAATGTCCTACACAGAGGCTGGCCACGTGGCCTAGGACAAGGTAGACGACGATCAGGCGACACTCTTACCTCCAGGACGAACCAGCAGCTGCCACCACACGACGACAGGACCATAGGGAAAAAAGACGGCGCAGATACCTAAAGAAGGCTTCCCACCACGTGAGGCCACCCTTAAACTATAGGTTTTGCCCATGAATAAAAAAACACTCAACCCACCAGAGAGAATCCCTCCAGCGTTCCCCTGAATATAAAAAAACTCCAATACTGCTAGCTAGGCTAAAATTAGAGCAACACCAATAAAATAAATGGCGGCCTCGGCCAAGGGGACCTGAGGGGATGTCAACACATAACACCCTTAATAACACAATCCTAGTGGTCGTGTTGACTGCACGCCCGACCTATCTAGTCTAAGCCTATTCTAGAACATCTCAGATAAGACAAATTAGCAAAAGACTCGCTATTCCAGACGCTAGAATGCAGAATGAATAGAGGTCGGAACAACACGTCCGTCGACAATGAGCCCCGAAGCGCGAAGGAGGAATGACGCATCACTGTCTAGGGGCAAACCCACGCTAGCAACATCCACACAATGGAAAGCATAGCAGATTTAGAGTATTGATACTTTTTCTTTTATTATTTTTATTTTTTGTTTTTTTCGTAGTTGGCATCCGCTTCATAATGACGAGTCCGTAAGAAATTATGAGCGTACACTTACGATGTTGGTCTCTAACGCTTCGGGGGCGGGTGTTTTGAACACTCCCCTTTGGGTTCAAAGAGTGCCATTAATGTTTAAGGCATATCGTCAATGATAAAGGGGCCACTAATAGATATATCGAGGCTCGGTCAGCTGGTCCTTTCGTTCTGTGGACCTTTCTTTCGGGTGTTTCTGTGTGGTGTTCGCTCGTGGCTTCTGTAGTGGGCTTCTCGTTCTGGGGCATTTTACTTCCCTCTCCTTCATTGTAGGCTCGTCCCCGAGCCTCAAGGGTGAAGTAAAAAGAAGCATAGTCATGGTGGGTCATTTTGAGGGTATTTAGAAGGTCCCACCAAGCAAGAGAGCGAGGGTCAGGTTTCTTTTGCAGGTCAATGTATGTAGTAGGAATGTGTCCTCTGTGTTGTGGAGGGTGGTTGCCCGGGCTTGATGTGGGCGTTGTAGACGGGCTAAGCGTCCTGTGGGTTTTTTTACTTTAACCTTTCGTATGAATGGTTTGTAGTTTTCCCCCGTGGGGGTCGGAGTGAGGTGTGTGGGATTGACAGGAGGTCTGTTTAGTGTGGTGAATGGGTTACTAACCGAAGGGGAGGGATTACCACGCGAAAACGGAGCTGGGGTTGAAGGGGGGATATGAGTCTGGGGTTTTTGGGGTTTTCTTGGGCGGTGTTGTAGGCTGGGAAAATATAGTGAGGCAATGCGCAAGATCGGTTTAGGTAAGGTGCGTGAAGGAGGTGTGTGAGAAGGAGGGGGTGTGTGTGTTGTGTGGCTTGGGTCTTTAGTGTCAGAACGGGGTGTTGTTTTTGTATAACTGTCTTTAAATCTGATGGGTCTGTTGATTATTCTACCTTTGGAGGTCCTGGTGGGAAGGTAGATGTTTGTCGTGGGACTTGAGTCGCTCGACGATGTTTTATAGTGAGGGGAAAAACGTTTTACAGGTGAAGGGCATCTATTGGGGGCGAGGTCGGGGTTATTTGAGAGGTAGATGCGTGTGGAGGTTTTTGTTGGGTGAGGGTGGTAGGCGGAATGGAAGAGGATTTGGTGGGGATATGTATGGGGGTTCTCTCAGGGGTGACTTTGGGGGGTTGGTTGGTTGGGTGTTCGATGAGATGAAGAGGTTGGTTGATGTGTGGGTGTGGTTGCAGGGATAGTGGAGGGGAAGGGGGTGGATGCGGGGGGGGGGGGGGGGGGCTAGACGGGTGGGTAGGGAGTGTAGATTTAAGTTGGAGGGTTGGGGTAGGGACGTGTGTGGGGTGTGTTCTTTGGTGAGGTCGGTGATTTGCTGGTGGTGGAAGTAGGCGGTTTTATGGGTGTTTGGTGGGGGGGTAGATCTAGCAGGTCATTCGGGGTAATGAGGTGGGGGTGGAGAGGGGATGAGGTTGAAGAGGAAGGTATGTGTTTTCGTGGGGAGGTGGGGGCTGTTACTTCTGGAATATAGTTAGAAGGTTTATGGTGTTTACTGATGATTATTCGTCTTCTTTCCCTTTGTGGAGGAGAATTCGACGAAGAAGAAGAAGAGGAGGAGGAGGAGGGTAGTGGTCTGGCAGCCCTACGGAACTTGGTTAGCAGGGTGTGTTTTCTGGAGGTTTTAAAAGAATTTTGTCGTGGGCGTAAGTTGTAGCGTGAGGTTACTGAGGTAGATTGTGTGATGTGTTTGGGTGTGTACTTGGTTTTGGGTAGGGGGGGGGGGTTTCTTACTGTGGTGCCTGGGGGAGGTATCTCAGGGCTAGACGGGAGTTTCTGTTGTGGTCGGGGTTGTGGGTGGAGGTTTTCGTACTTGGATAAGTTGGGGAGGTACTTGACTATCAGAAGTGAAGAAGAAGGGGTCGTGGTGGAGGAGGGTGTGATAGGGGGGGCTTGGGGTTTGTGGAGGTTAGTTTGGGGGGTATGTTGAGGAATGATATGTCTGTTCGGTGTCGGAGGGCTTAGGTCCTTAGGGGTTGTATGGGAATATTCATAGCCTGAGTGGAAGGTTAGTAGGGGTGTTTAATTCCGGTTCAGATGTGTGGGTGGGGTATTGTCTTGTGGTTTTAGAGGTTTAAACGCTCGGACGAATCTAGTTCGGAACGTGCGAGTCACGCCGTGATAATCGATGGTGACTTGATAGGCGTTTGGGACTTGTGTGATGGTGTAGGGCCCGACATAGCGAGGGCCTAATTTGTTGGTGACAGGGAGGTTGGCTACCTCCCTAAAACTTTGGTTTTAATATCTGGATAAAGGTAATTACGAGAGTTAATGTCGCCTGTTAATTAATGAACACTGATACGCTTAGTACCTCCCAAATGGAATGGTTATATATGAATTACACTGGGCAAAGTTATAGCCACTTCATAGAAAGATTAATAAGTGAATTTCGAATTAGTACTATAACACGTTAGTACTAATAAAGTGAATCTTGGATAGTATTTTGTTGGTCTGGTCCTGGTTATCTTGCGTCCGTGATGTTGGGGGCTAACGACTGGTTCCGCGGCCGCCCAGGTGGTCCAAATGTAGGAAGTTCTCAAGTTGGATCTCTTGGCGATCGGTGCTGGCTACACGCTTATATACCCACTAGTGTGTGTGAAGGTTATAAGGTGCACGTAGATACTTGTACGTGGACAGATGCTTTTATTTTAAATCTGCCACGGAGTCTGCCGGCTCTGGAATCTCACAACTCAGGAACAACACAAGGGCAGAGCTAGAGGTTAACTTCAGGGGGTCAGCCACTGGTTGGTGTCTATCTTTCAACTGATTTCACTGGGGGCTGGAGCTGGGTTTATAGGCTCGGTTTTGGACCCTGTAGGCCATAAGGATCTCGAGTCTTATGGACTTATTTGAGCTCTCAAAAGATACGGGGACTAGGTAAGGTGGTAATTACTGTTGTGGCACATGGCTATAGGGAGCCTTCATAATGTGATATAACTGAGCCTTAGTAAGAGGTACTATTTTGGCTATACTGGAAGTATTGAGGGGAGGGAGACTGGATCTACTTTGCAGGGAGGACTGGGACAGCTGTGATAGGGGCGTCTCTCTTATATTGTTCAGTCTTCATTCTATGGTATAGCTGAGGTGCTAATTTGATTATCCGAGTATGCAAGAAAGGTGAATGGGTTATTGTGGGTTAATAGAGGTTAGTAAGGGGGTTAGTCATGCATGGTTAGTTCATTGATAGGAAGAATTCCTGTGCTACCTGGCAATGACCCGGAAGTCAAAACAGGGGTCAGGTATACCTCCGCAGGGGTGGGGGTCTCCCTCCTCGGGTGGGTAAAAAGGGGTAGCTGGGATGGTCGTCCGGCGGCTGTGGCTAGGGGCTTGCCATATCACAAGTGTTTGTAATAACCCTCTGTTTATGAGACAGATGTGGGTGTTCTTAATACCAAAACCGAAGGTGCCTTGGCTAGCTGGTTTTAATCGGTTGGTTGTTAACTGTATGGTTTGCTGGATGTGGTGGAGACTGGGTTGCTAACTCTGCCACATTTATCTGGAAGTATGGCAATAGAAGTTAGTTACTGGCGAGGCGGCTAGCCTCGCACCGACGATCATTGGGTGCAGGGTTGTGAATGGGTTGAAGGGAATAGATGACATGCAAGGGGTTAGTAAAGTTCTAATGTTGTTCCGGCCTACTAAGGGAAGGTAGGCTGGATAGGAGTATATATATAAAAGGTTGGAGAGCGTTAGCAACGGAAAAAATCAAGGATCTTCAAGAGGTATGAGGGAGAGGCTAGGTCAGAAAAGAGTCGAGGAGCGCGGGGTGTTAATGAGAGGGAGAGAGTTCAGGGGGGCTACGTGGAAATTTGACCCTAAGGTCTCCGGGCGTGGGGGTGGCATTAGGCTACAGTTGATATTGGAGTTTGAAAGGACAGTGAAAGTACGTTAGCCAAATGCTACCGGGGGATGCAACTATGGGGTGGTATATGAGTCTGGAAAAGATAGAATCATGTGGACTGGGGCTGTGGGGGAGAAGGAGGTTAACTGTAGGTGTGTGCTTGACTGTGGATAAAGTAGGGAAAAAACATGGTGTATTATTACTCGTCAATACGAGGGGTTATGGACACTATTATTTGACACGATTTCTTGTACGTCTAGTTGTCCCTGGGATCTGCGTTTTCTATGAAATATAGACCAAAGAAAAGTGGCAGTTCGTAGGGGTACTTCGTTATTGTTTCGTGATACTATGATAGACAATGGACAAAAAAAGGTTATCTATACAATCTCTGGTTGGGGTAAGCATTAAGTTATAGCATGGTGGCTAACATCTGTAGTCATGGCTGTCTAGGTCTTACGGGGGCAATGGTTCTATATCACTGGTGTACCCGTGGGTATCTTAGTTTCTTATCAATTAGGACATGGGGTTTTAACATACTACTTCTCGGATGGAAGAACATACATAGATTTATGGCTGTCTGACTGGTTGGCATTGGCTCAACCTAGGGACAGGGCATGGGTGTTTTAATATGAATGTGTATTCCTGTTCATCATCATGTAGGTAGAGTCTGGCGGGTAAGAGGTGTAGGACACGAAGCAAAATGGAGTAGTGTGGACTGTGGATACGAAGGAGGTGAGTGGAAGACGTATAACAATTGTGGAAAAGTAAATGGAAAAGATGAACACAATGGCGGATAAAGATAACTAACCTAAGGATTGAATACATAGATTTATGGGGGCGATTGGTCTTCAGAAACTTAGTCTGGCAAGACAAGGTATTTTAGGGTATGTTGATATTAATAACTAACCTAAGGATTGAATACATAGATTTATGGAGGCGATTGGTCTTCAGAAACTTAGTCTGGCAAGACAAGGTATTTTAGGGTATGTTGATATTAATAACTAACCTAAGGATTGAATACATAGCTTTATGGGGGCGATTGGTCTTCAGAAAATTAGTCTGGCAAGACAAGGTATTTTAGGGTATGCTGATATTAATATCCTAAACTTAGGGACAGAGGATGGGTGTATTAACTTTAAGGTGTATTTATGTTCGTCATCATGTAGGTAGAGGTGTAGGACACGAGGGGTAGTGTATGTGATGTGTGGGAAAGGTCAGTGTTTAGAAGGGGTAGGCAGGTGTGATTTGGAGCTGCTTAGCCCTGCGGGCTTGGGCCTGTCTGAACTGGTTGGGGCTCGGTCAGCTGGTCCTTTCATTCTGTGGACCTTTCTTTCGGGTGTTTCTGTGTGGTGTTCGCTCGTGGCTTCTGTGGTGGGGTTCTCGTTCTGGGGCATTTTATGTTGCCAAATAGTAAGTCCAGTGTGTTGCTCTTGTAGGTTCCTCGATGAATTGCTTCAGGTATGCAGTGTCCATGATAGTCATTATCTCCTTGGCTTGCTGCTTTTCATCCCTGGATCCTCCATTTATTTTCATGGCTGTCCAATTGATGATGGGCAGGTTGAAATCGCCTGTGATAAGAGGGAGTTGGCAGATTTTGTAGGAGTAATTGTATCTTCTCTGTGACCTCCTTGAAAATTTCCCCTGTGGTGTTTGGGGGTTGATACAAAATTATGATGAGCATGTCAATTTTTCTTATGTACTGCTAGTAGCTCTGTTGTGCCATTTGAGAATACCAGTAAAGTTTCGGAATTTGCAGCCATATCCTCCCTTAGGTAAAGTGCTACTCCTCCATGGCTTCTATCCGCTCTGTCGGCTCTGAATAGTGTGAAGTTTTGGATATTAATTTCTGCATCCAAAATGTTTTTGTTCAAGTGTGAGGACTAGAAAAATTGAGTTATCTTCCTCTGCGATTTCTTCCAACATTGGAACTTTACATTGATTATTTTGTGGGTAAAGTCCTCTGATGTTGCCAACATAAAAACTATTTAGTGGCAACTGCACCTTCCTCTGGGTTTCATGTTTGGCCCCTCGGTTTGGGCTAGGAATCTCCCCATTATTGCCTGAGACTGTTTTTCCACTTCCAGAAGACGTTCCATCAGTAACTCTAAAAAAGCACTTTGGTCGGGCATAGTCGTGTGTACCGCGGCTGGTCTGTCCTTTACAGTTTGCTGAATGGTTGGCCAGCTTCTAAGATCATTGCGTTGGCTGTCTAGTTGTACATCACGTGTTGATGTTGAAGCATATTATTTAAACTTATCTTTATGGCATTTATACAAATATTGTTATTGATTAGAAATTTATAAAGTTCAGGCTTTATGCCGTCCGGTTCTGAAGCTTTTTTAGGTTTTAGCTTCTTTAGATAATCCTTTATGTCACGGTCAGATATTTTCGGCAAACTCATTGGTTTGATTTTTAATTTAGGCTTAAACACCATGTCAAAATGTTCCTCCATTATGCTCTGGAGCTGTGTATAGCTCGTCCCTATCTGTTAATATGTCTATCGCATTCTCCTGTTAGTGGTAATGTTTATAATTGTTTTTGTTACTGGATTCCAAACTAACTCTATTTTATTGCTGTGCTTTTTGTAAATTTGTGTCCAGTAATTTTCTAATTCTTGTTCCGCTTCCTGTTGTCCTAATTTTTCTCCTTCTCCGTTAAATATATTAACTTCTTTTTGGACTTCGTATTTTTACCCCTTAATTTATTTATATTCTCCCATAATTTTTTATTTCCCTTGTCTCTTTTTATTTCACATGTAATTTTTATTTCATTTTCTCGTTTTGCTTTAGTATAAGATCTTGTACTTTGTATTTTTGCATCAAGTATTATTGTTTAAAATTTCTTTTTTATTAACCCGTCGGGTTCATTTCGCTTCATTCTGTTATATGTCTTCCTAAGCTTAATTTCTTCCTAATATTTTGGTTTATCTATATAGGTTCACTTTTTGTGTCCCCATTACTGGTTTTTGTTTTAAGTCGTGTTTTTCTCATGTTTTTATCTGCCAGATTCATTATTTTCTCATCGATATTCTCTATTTTATGTTATCATCTAAGTTCTCTAATTTCCTCTAATTCATCCACATACTTTATATTTGCATAGCTGAATTGCAGGTAACTTATGTTTGGCCATTTACTCTTACTATATACTGTAGAGATCCCCCATTCTTTTTTAGCATTAAATCTATGATTATTAAGTTTCTCGTATATTCCCCGGGAAAAACATGCTGCGGTTTATTCCCACTGAAGGAATTAAGACTACTTATCTATGATATTGCATATCACTGACCTATATACATAATTGCTCTTCTGCCGCTGACAGAATCGAGCCATGACTCTTCCACCGTGCCGACAGATTAGAAGTCTCCCCGCCGCGTGAGGAAAATTTTAAATTTATATAGGTGATTTATTCCAGCTCTGCCGGAATCCCTGTGGAAGCCTTTCCCCTTCCGCCGGGAGTTCGCTCTTGGCTCAGGACTAGAAACTGGTTAATTGGATTGAGGTGCACCAGACCGCTGCTAGCAATAATCCCGCCGGGAGCAGTACTCAACTTACGCCCTGCCGGGAAACCAGATCCTAACCCTTGCATGTTTTAACTGGTTTGCAACCAGATAAAACGCACACAGATATAGGCCAACATAAGTCAGGACATCTCCCGACACCCTCAACTTCTTAGTACAATATATATAAGAGAAGAGAGTCACATTATGGCTTAAAATTATCAATAATAATAATAATTATACAATAACATCCTGGCAATAGAAATGTCCTACACAGAGGCTGGCCACGTGGCCTAGGACAAGGTAGACGACGATCAGGCGACACTCTTACCTCCAGGACGAACCAGCAGCTGCCACCACACGACGACAGGACCATAGGGAAAAAGACGGCGCAGATACCTAAAGAAGGCTTCCCACCACGTGAGGCCACCCTTAAACTATAGGTTATGCCCATGAATAAAAAAACACTCAACCACCAGAGAGAATCCCTCCAGCGTTCCCCTGAATATAAAAAAACTCCAATACTGCTAGCTAGGCTAAAATTAGAGCAACACCAATAAAATAAATGGCGGCCTCGGCCAAGGGGACCTGAGGGGATGTCAACACATAACACCCTTAAACACAATCCTAGTGGTCGTGTTGACTGCACGCCCGACCTATCTAGTCTAAGCCTATTCTAGAACATCTCAGATAAGACAAATTAGCAAAAGACTCGCTATTCCAGACGCTAGAATGCAGAATGAATAGAGGTCGGAACAACACGTCCGTCGACAATGAGCCCCGAAGCGCGAAGGAGGAATGACGCATCACTGTCTAGGGGCAAACCCACGCTAGCAACATCCACACAATGGAAAGCATAGCAGATTTAGAGTATTGATACTTTTTCTTTTATTATTTTTATTTTTTGTTTTTTTCGTAGTTGGCATCCGCTTCATAATGACGAGTCCGTAAGAAATTATGAGCGTACACTTACGATGTTGGTCTCTAACGCTTCGGGGGCGGGTGTTTTGAACACTCCCCTTTGGGTTCAAAGAGTGCCATTAATGTTTAAGGCATATCGTCAATGATAAAGGGGCCACTAATAGATATATATCGAGGCTCGGTCAGCTGGTCCTTTCGTTCTGTGGACCTTTCTTTCGGGTGTTTCTGTGTGGTGTTCGCTCGTGGCTTCTGTAGTGGGCTTCTTGTTCTGGGGCATTTTACTTCCCTCTCCTTCATTGTAGGCTCGTCCCCGAGCCTCAAGGGTGAAGTAAAAAGAAGCATAGTCATGGTGGGTCATTTTGAGGGTATTTAGAAGGTCCCACCAAGCAAGAGAGCGAGGGTCAGGTTTCTTTTGCAGGTCAATGTATACCTGTAGGAATGTGTCCTCTGTGTTGTGGAGGGTGGTTGCCCGGGCTTGATGTGGGCGTTGTAGACGGGCTAAGCGTCCTGTGGGGTTTTTTACTTTAACCTTTCGTATGAATGGTTTGTAGTTTTCCCCCGTGGGGGTCGGAGTGAGGTGTGTGGGATTGACAGGAGGTCTGTTTAGTGTGGTGAATGGGTTACTAACCGAAGGGGAGGGATTACCACGCGAAAACGGAGCTGGGGTTGAAGGGGGGATATGAGTCTGGGGTTTTTGGGGTTTTCTTGGGCGGTGTTGTAGGCTGGGAAAATATAGTGAGGCAATGCGCAAGATCGGTTTAGGTAAGGTGCGTGAAGGAGGTGTGTGAGAAGGAGGGGGTGTGTGTTGTGTGGCTTGGGTCTTTAGTGTCAGAACGGGGTGTTGTTTTTGTATAACTGTCTTTAAATCTGATGGGTCTGTTGATTATTCTACCTTTGGAGGTCCTGGTGGGAAGGTAGATGTTTGTCGTGGGACTTGAGTCGCTCGACGATGTTTTATAGTGAGGGGAAAAACGTTTTACAGGTGAAGGGCATCTATTGGGGGCGAGGTCGGGGTTATTTGAGAGGTAGATGCGTGTGGAGGTTTTTGTTGGGTGAGGGTGGTAGGCGGAATGGAAGAGGATTTGGTGGATATGTAGGGGGGTTCTCTCAGGGGTGACTTGGGGGGGTTGGTTGGTTGGGTGTTCGATGAGATGAAGAGGTTGGTTGATGTGTGGGTGGGGTTGCAGGGATAGTGGAGGGGAAGGGGGTGGATGGGGGGGGGGGGCTAGACGGGTGGGTAGGGAGTGTAGATTTAAGTTGGAGGGTTGGGGGTAGGGACGTGTGTGGGGTGTGTTCTTTGGTGAGGTCGGTGATTTGCTGGTGGTGGAAGTAGGCGGTTTTATGGGTGTTTGGTGGGGGGGTAGATCTAGCAGGTCATTCGGGGTAATGAGGTGGGGGTGGAGAGGGGATGAGGTTGAAGAGGAAGGTATGTGTTTCCGTGGGGGTGGGGGTGTTACTTCTGGAATATAGTTAGAAGGTTTATGGTGTTTACTGATGATTATTCGTCTTCTTTCCCTTTGTGGAGGAGAATTCGACGAAGAAGAAGAGGAGGAGGAGGAGGGTAGTGGTCTGGCAGCCCTACGGAACTTGGTTAGCAGGGTGTGTTTTCTGGAGGTTTTAAAAGAATTTTGTCGTGGGCGTAAGTTGTAGCGTGAGGTTACTGAGGTAGATTGTGTGATGTGTTTGGGTGTGTACTTGGTTTTGGGTAGGGGGGGGGGGGGGGTTTCTTACTGTGGTGCCTGGGGGAGGTATCTCAGGGCTAGACGGGAGTTTCTGTTGTGGTCGGGGTTGTGGGTGGAGGTTTTCGTACTTGGATAAGTTGGGGAGGTACTTGACTATCAGAAGTGAAAGAAGGTGTCATGGTGGAGTAGGGTGTGATAGTGGGGGCTTGGGGTTTGTGGAGGTTAGTTTGGGGGGTATGTTGAGGAATGATATGTCTGTTCGGTGTCGGAGGGCTTAGGTCCTTAGGGGTTTGTATGGGAATATTCATAGCCTGAGTGGAAGGGTTAGTAGGGGTGTTTAATTCCGGTTCAGATGTGTGGGGTGGGGTATTGTCTTGTGGTTTTAGAGGTTTAAACGCTCGGACGAATCTAGTTCGGAACGTGCGAGTCACGCCGTGATAATCGATGGTGACTTGATAGGCGTTTGGGACTTGTGTGATGGTGTAGGGCCCGACATAGCGAGGGCCTAATTTGTTGGTGACAGGGAGGTTGGCTACCTCCCTAAAACTTTGGTTTTAATATCTGGATAAAGGTAATTACGAGAGTTAATGTCGCCTGTTAATTAATGAACACTGATACGCTTAGTACCTCCCAAATGGAATGGTTATATATGAATTACACTGGGCAAAGTTATAGCCACTTCATAGAAAGATTAATAAGTGAATTTCGAATTAGTACTATAACACGTTAGTACTAATAAAGTGAATCTTGGATAGTATTTTGTTGGTCTGGTCCTGGTTATCTTGCGTCCGTGATGTTGGGGGCTAACGACTGGTTCCGCGGCCGCCCAGGTGGTCCAAATGTAGGAAGTTCTCAAGTTGGATCTCTTGGCGATCGGTGCTGGCTACACGCTTATATACCCACTAGTGTGTGTGAAGGTTATAAGGTGCACGTAGATACTTGTACGTGGACAGATGCTTTTATTTTAAATCTGCCACGGAGTCTGCCGGCTCTGGAATCTCACAACTCAGGAACAACACAAGGGCAGAGCTAGAGGTTAACTTCAGGGGGTCAGCCACTGGTTGGTGTCTATCTTTCAACTGATTTCACTGGGGGCTGGAGCTGGGTTTATAGGCTCGGTTTTGGACCCTGTAGGCCATAAGGATCTCGAGTCTTATGGACTTATTTGAGCTCTCAAAAGATACGGGGACTAGGTAAGGTGGTAATTACTGTTGTGGCACATGGCTATAGGGAGCCTTCATAATGTGATATAACTGAGCCTTAGTAAGAGGTACTATTTTGGCTATACTGGAAGTATTGAGGGGAGGGAGACTGGATCTACTTTGCATGGAGGACTGGGACAGCTGTGATAGGGGCGTCTCTCTTATATTGTTCAGTCTTCATTCTATGGTATAGCTGAGGTGCTAATTTGATTATCCGAGTATGCAAGAAAGGTGAATGGGTTATTGTGGGTTAATAGAGGTTAGTAAGGGGGTTAGTCATGCATGGTTAGTTCATTGATAGGAAGAATTCCTGTGCTACCTGGCAATGACCCGGAAGTCAAAACAGGGGTCAGGTATACCTCCGCAGGGGTGGGGGTCTCCCTCCTCGGGTGGGTAAAAAGGGGTAGCTGGGGATGGTCGTCCGGCGGCTGTGGCTAGGGGCTTGCCATATCACAAGTGTTTGTAATAACCCTCTGTTTATGAGACAGATGTGGGTGTTCTTAATACCAAAACCGAAGGTGCCTTGGCTAGCTGGTTTTAATCGGTTGGTTGTTAACTGTATGGTTTGCTGGATGTGGTGGAGACTGGGTTGCTAACTCTGCCACATTTATCTGGAAGTATGGCAATAGAAGTTAGTTACTGGCGAGGCGGCTAGCCTCGCACCGACGATCATTGGGTGCAGGGTTGTGAATGGGTTGAAGGGAATAGATGACATGCAAGGGGTTAGTAAAGTTCTAATGTTGTTCCGGCCTACTAAGGGAAGGTAGGCTGGATAGGAGTATATATATAAAAGGTTGGAGAGCGTTAGCAACGGAAAAATCAAGGATCTTCAAGAGGTATGAGGGAGAGGCTAGGTCAGAAAAGAGTCGAGGAGCGCGGGGTGTTAATGAGAGGGAGAGAGTTCAGGGGGGCTACGTGGAAATTTGACCCTAAGGTCTCGGGCGTGGGGGTGGCATTAGGCTACAGTTGATATTGGAGTTTGAAAGGACAGTGAAAGTACGTTAGCCAAATGCTACCGGGGGATGCAACTATGGGGTGGTATATGAGTCTGGAAAAGATAGAATCATGTGGACTGTGGGGCTGTGGGGGAGAAGGAGGTTAACTGTAGGTGTGTGCTTGACTGTGGATAAAGTAGGGAAAAAACATGGTGTATTATTACTCGTCAATACGAGGGGTTATGGACACTATTATTTGACACGATTTCTTGTACGTCTAGTTGTCCCTGGGATCTGCGTTTTCTATGAAATATAGACCAAAGAAAAGCGGCAGTTCGTAGGGGTACTTCGTTATTGTTTCGTGATACTATGATAGACAATGGACAAAAAAAGGTTATCTATACAATCTCTGGTTGGGGTAAGCATTAAGTTATAGCATGGTGGCTAACATCTGTAGTCATGGCTGTCTAGGTCTTACGGGGGCAATGGTTCTATATCACTGGTGTACCCGTGGGTATCTTAGTTTCTTATCAATTAGGACATGGGGTTTTAACATACTACTTCTCGGATGGAAGAACATACATAGATTTATGGCTGTCTGACTGGTTGGCATTGGCTCAACCTAGGGACAGGGCATGGGTGTTTTAATATGAATGTGTATTCCTGTTCATCATCATGTAGGTAGAGTCTGGCGGGTAAGAGGTGTAGGACACGAAGCAAAATGGAGTAGTGTGGACTGTGGATACGAAGGAGGTGAGTGGAAGACGTATAACAATTGTGGAAAAGTAAATGGAAAAGATGAACACAATGGCGGATAAAGATAACTAACCTAAGGATTGAATACATAGATTTATGGGGGCGATTGGTCTTCAGAAACTTAGTCTGGCAAGACAAGGTATTTTAGGGTATGTTGATATTAATAACTAACCTAAGGATTGAATACATAGATTTATGGAGGCGATTGGTCTTCAGAAACTTAGTCTGGCAAGACAAGGTATTTTAGGGTATGTTGATATTAATAACTAACCTAAGGATTGAATACATAGCTTTATGGGGGCGATTGGTCTTCAGAAAATTAGTCTGGCAAGACAAGGTATTTTAGGGTATGCTGATATTAATATCCTAAACTTAGGGACAGAGGATGGGTGTATTAACTTTAAGGTGTATTTATGTTCGTCATCATGTAGGTAGAGGTGTAGGACACGAGGGGTAGTGTATGTGATGTGTGGGAAAGGTCAGTGTTTAGAAGGGGTAGGCAGGTGTGATTTGGAGCTGCTTAGCCCTGCGGGCTTGGGCCTGTCTGAACTGGTTGGCTCGGTCAGCTGGTCCTTTCATTCTGTGGACCTTTCTTTCGGGTGTTTCTGTGTGGTGTTCGCTCGTGGCTTCTGTGGTGGGGTTCTCGTTCTGGGGCATTTTATGTTGCCAAATAGTAAGTCCAGTGTGTTGTTGCCTCTTGTAGGTTCCTCGATGAATTGCTTCAGGTATGCAGTGTCCATGATAGTCATTATCTCCTTGGCTTGCTGCTTTTCATCCCTGGATCCTCCATTTATTTTCATGGCTGTCCAATTGATGATGGGCAGGTTGAAATCGCCTGTGATAAGAGGGAGTTGGCAGATTTTGTAGGAGTAATTGTATCTTCTCTGTGACCTCCTTGAAAATTTCCCCTGTGGTGTTTGGGGGTTGATACAAAATTATGATGAGCATGTCAATTTTTCTTATGTGTACTGCTAGTAGCTCTGTTGTGCCATTTGAGAATACCAGTAAAGTTTCGGAATTTGCAGCCATATCCTCCCTTAGGTAAAGTGCTACTCCTCCATGGCTTCTATCCGCTCTGTCGGCTCTGAATAGTGTGAAGTTTTGGATATTAATTTCTGCATCCAAAATGTTTTTGTTCAAGTGTGAGGACTAGAAAAATTGAGTTATTGAGTTATCTTCCTCTGCGATTTCTTCCAACATTGGAACTTTACATTGATTATTTTGTGGGTAAAGTCCTCTGATGTTGCCAACATAAAAACTATTTAGTGGCAACTGCACCTTCCTCTGGGTTTCATGTTTGGCCCCTCGGTTTGGGCTAGGAATCTCCCCATTATTGCCTGAGACTGTTTTTCCACTTCCAGAAGACGTTCCATCAGTAACTCTAAAAAAGCACTTTGGTCGGGCATAGTCGTGTGTACCGCGGCTGGTCTGTCCTTTACAGTTTGCTGAATGGTTGGCCAGCTTCTAAGATCATTGCGTTGGCTGTCTAGTTGTACATCACGTGTTGATGTTGAAGCATATTATTTAAACTTATCTTTATGGCATTTATACAAATATTGTTATTGATTAGAAATTTATAAAGTTCAGGCTTTATGCCGTCCGGTTCTGAAGCTTTTTTAGGTTTTAGCTTCTTTAGATAATCCTTTATGTCACGGTCAGATATTTTCGGCAAACTCATTGGTTTGATTTTTAATTTAGGCTTAAACACCATGTCAAAATGTTCCTCCATTATGCTCTGGAGCTGTGTATAGCTCGTCCCTATCTGTTAATATGTCTATCGCATTCTCCTGTTAGTGGTAATGTTTATAAATTGTTTTTGTTACTGGATTCCAAACTAACTCTATTTTATTGCTGTGCTTTTTGTAAATTTGTGTCCAGTAATTTTCTAATTCTTGTTCCGCTTCCTGTTGTCCTAATTTTTCTCCTTCTCCGTTAAATATATTAACTTCTTTTTTGGACTTCGTATTTTTACCCCTTAATTTATTTATATTCTCCCATAATTTTTTATTTCCCTTGTCTCTTTTTATTTCACATGTAATTTTTATTTCATTTTCTCGTTTTGCTTTACGTATAAGATCTTGTACTTTGTATTTTTGCATCAAGTATTTATTGTTTAAAATTTCTTTTTTATTCCCGTCGGGTTCATTTCGCTTCATTCTGTTATATGTCTTCCTAAGCTTAATTTCCTCCCTAATATTTTGGTTTATCCATATAGGTTCACTTTTTGTGTCCCCATTACTGGTTTTTGTTTTAAGCCGTCGTGTTTTTCTCATGTTTTTATCTGCCAGATTCATTATTTTCTCATCGATATTCTCTATTTTTATGTTATTATCATCTAAGTTCTCTAATTTTTCCTCTAATTCATCCACATACTTTCTTATATTTGCATAGCTGAATTGCAGGTAACTTATGTTTGGCCATTTACTCTTACTATATACTGTAGAGATCCCCCATTCTTTTTTAGCATTAAATCTATGATTATTAAGTTTCTCGTATATTCCCCGGGAAAAACATGCTGCGGTTTATTCCCACTGAAGGAATTAAGACTACTTATCTATGATATTGCATATCACTGACCTATATACATAATTGCTCTTCTGCCGCTGACAGAATCGAGCCATGACTCTTCCACCGTGCCGACAGATTAGAAGTCTCCCCGCCGCGTGAGGAAAATTTTAAATTTATATAGGTGATTTATTCCAGCTCTGCCGGAATCCCTGTGGAAGCCTTTCCCCTTCCGCCGGGAGTTCGCTCTTGGCTCAGGACTAGAAACTGGTTAATTGGATTGAGGTGCACCAGACCGCTGCTAGCAATAATCCCGCCGGGAGCAGTACTCAACTTACGCCCTGCCGGGAAACCAGATCCTAACCCTTGCATGTTTTAACTGGTTTGCAACCAGATAAAACGCACACAGATATAGGCCAACATAAGTCAGGACATCTCCCGACACCCTCAACTTCTTAGTACAATATATATAAGAGAAGAGAGTCACATTATGGCTTAAAATTATCAATAATAATAATAATTATACAATAACATCCTGGCAATAGAAATGTCCTACACAGAGGCTGGCCACGTGGCCTAGGACAAGGTAGACGACGATCAGGCGACACTCTTACCTCCAGGACGAACCAGCAGCTGCCACCACACGACGACAGGACCATAGGGAAAAAAGACGGCGCAGATACCTAAAGAAGGCTTCCCACCACGTGAGGCCACCCTTAAACTATAGGTTTTGCCCATGAATAAAAAAACACTCAACCCACCAGAGAGAATCCCTCCAGCGTTCCCCTGAATATAAAAAAACTCCAATACTGCTAGCTAGGCTAAAATTAGAGCAACACCAATAAAATAAATGGCGGCCTCGGCCAAGGCGACCTGAGGGGATGTCAACACATAACACCCTTAATAACACAATCCTAGTGGTCGTGTTGACTGCACGCCCGACCTATCTAGTCTAAGCCTATTCTAGAACATCTCAGATAAGACAAATTAGCAAAAGACTCGCTATTCCAGACGCTAGAATGCAGAATGAATAGAGGTCGGAACAACACGTCCGTCGACAATTAGCCCCGAAGCGCGAAGGAGGAATGACGCATCACTGTCTAGGGGCAAACCCACGCTAGCAACATCCACACGATGGAAAGCATAGCAGATTTAGAGTATTGATACTTTTTCTTTTATTATTTTTATTTTTTGTTTTTTTCGTAGTTGGCATCCGCTTCATAATGACGAGTCCGTAAGAAATTATGAGCGTACACTTACGATGTTGGTCTCTAACGCTTCGGGGGCGGGTGTTTTGAACACTCCCCTTTGGGTTCAAAGAGTGCCATTAATGTTTAAGGCATATCGTCAATGATAAAGGGGCCACTAATAGATATATATCGAGGGAGGACAAATAAATCTCCCCTTAACTTATTGGGGATTATGACACATTTTGACAATATATTCTGGCTATCTTAGATGAATATATTCAGCTTAGGATGAACATTGATTTATAGAGATCCCACTCCAAAACTGCATAATATCGACTAATGATAACCAGAATACAGTGTAAAAATGTGTTCTCAAATACTGACAGTGTTATAATAATAATAATAATAATAGTTCTTAAAGCTAGCGCATGCTAATCTAGCTAAGGATAGCTCAATAAGGCCGATTAGGCGTATTTCCATTGGGGTCCTGTACTACTACCCCATCCCTTTGCTCATGAGGGATGGTAACGACTCAGTGCTTGTGAAAAATCTTTAATGCGCCGAGCGTGGGCGCGAACCCGGGCCTTCTGGGTGGAAGTCCGAGACGCTAGTCACTACACCAAGCGAGCCGCCTTGAGGATTATATTACGCGTTTTGACAGTATATTCTGGCTATCATTTGACGTTTTTATACAGCTTAGGAAGGGTCTGAGGGAATTTAAAGAGTTAAGGATCATCTCAATTAACCCTCGGACTTCCATAAACCCTTAATAATGTGAATAAAACCATCCAATTATAGCTAGAAAACAGATTATAATGTAAATCTTTCAAAATAAAAAAAATAAAACTGGGACGATACAAGATAAATGCAAAAGAACTGATCAAAATCGCTATGTGGAAACAACGCTTAATAAAATAAAATTTTGAAATAAAAGAACACAATCCACCACATAGGGTGTACACACACAACTACATGAGCAAGTCAATATTTAATAGTGGCCCCTCCATCATTGACGATATGCCTATTAGTATAATAGTCTCCCATCAAACACCGCAGTCGCTAGTTTGAATCTACCGCGCGGAAGGACAGGAGTACTAACCTCATAAGTGCAATGCGTATTCTCTTATGGAATCGTCTTTATGATTGGGTACTCACTACGAAAAAACTTTGTAAAAAGAAAAACAAAATTAACTTAATAATTGCTATACTCAAGCTCTCCCATACGTGGATTTCTTGCGTGTGGATTCCTGACGCTGGCCCTCTAGCGGCCATACTTCCTTCCTCCTCCCGCGTCCGTTCCGTGAGGGTGGGTTGGTCTGTGCTCCAGCTTCATTCTTCGTTCGATCGCTTCTAGTGAGTCCTTGCTCATTCGTATACATCTGAGTTGTATTGAACATGTGTTTAGATTAGCTAGCACAGGCTACCCCATTGGTACGTCCGCAGGAGGTGTGTAAATTAGGGTACTATTGTAAGAGGCGCCTACGTATCCCAGGATTATCGCGCTATGTTTGTTATTGTGAGTTTTGTTTTGCGCCTTTAGCTTTCCGATAGTTATTTAGGAGGCTACCATTCCGCAAGTTTATGCTTCAGGCCGTCACTATGAGGTAGTTGCATAGTTTATTTTAGCAGATGCTCTAGTTCAAGGGTTGCCACACGTGGTGTGGAATTTTCTGGAGTCCATATCTGCGCGTGGGCCCCTATCGTGGGCCTCTTCCTCCTCGTGCTGCTGCTGCTGGGTCTTCGGAGCGTCTGGTTGCAGCCACCTCGATGTTTCGTCGTCACCTAATGGTCAGCCTCATTAGGGGTCTCCAATGTAGGCTAGGGGTTATTTATAATTTATAAATTAAGTTCTATAGGCCTATATGTGTAAGCCTAATATTTTCCCCCTATATGTGTTTTTGCATGTGTGCTTTACATGCTTGAGGGGTTTGGGAGACGTCCCGTTTATTTGGTGGGTTTTTTGGGGGTGTTTGACTTTCCCATATAAGTCCTCACCTCTGAAAATTTTGGTTCGTTTTTCCGGCGGCTTTCTCAACAAAGCCGGCGTTTTCTCGTCTCAGACGATAAGAAACCAACCAAATGTCCCGGCGTGGTGTGCTGAACCACGAACCTTCCGGAGGAATATGCTAAATTCTTAAGGGAGTCAACTCGGCCCGCCGAGTGAACTCGCCCTGACCGATAGCCTCACGCAGCAACTTCTCTCGCCCGGTGTAAGTCAAGTGAGCTTAAGGGGACCGACCGATTATTTACTAACTTCCAGGCCTTACTTCCAATGTAAATGCAATTTGGCACAGGTGTATGTGACCATAAAACTAGGTCAAAAACAATTGTTTTTGTTTTTATTTTGCTTTTTTCTTACAATTTAGGTGAAAAAAGGTTGCAAACTATAGCACTACTACGACCCATTCTACTCCTACAGAAATCCCTATATCACGTGCTGTATGTGATCAAACAACTCACAATAGGTGTGTCTGTAGTTGCTATAAAGAAAATTATATATATTTTGTGTATTTTTGGATTTAGGTGATTATGAATTAAGGTGAAATTATTTTGTAGAATTTTACGACTGTGACAACATGCTGCAACCAAACAAAGTTGGCTAGAGTAAATTGGCTTTATAGGACTTGTAGTGTTTTTAATTACCTTTCCAATGGTATATACACCATTCCTATAGGCCCAATACAAATTTTAGAGTAACATCCGAAAGTGCAACAATATAGGTTCTGATAAAAACATGTGAAAGTCTAAGGTAATTAGGTGAACATTTTTAGTTTTGTTTTTTAGATTTACAATATTTTACGCAGGAACATGGCAAAGTAGAAGATAAAGAGTATGGGAGGTTGTAGAGTAGCTTACGCTCTTTCGATTTATATAGGTATGCTCCTCGTACGACCAGTAGTTACTGAGCATGTTAATTTCAAAGTTCGCTATATAACGTTTTTAGAATTACAGGAAAAGTTTGGAAAACATAAAAAAAAACTATTTCCAATGGGTTTTCACTAATAACATTTCACTGGCTTATGAAGGGATGTTGACTCTTGTTGAGTAAACACCTATTGGTATTTTCAGGATTTCGAGGTTTTTAAGCCTAAATTAACCGGTCGGTCCCCTTAACCATGATTCAAGTGATAAAGCGAGTTAACTATCTATCTAATGCAAATAGTCAATGATAAGTAAAACGCTGAAGGTCTATTGGGCCAGTGATGCTTTTTTACAGGTAAGCAGTTCATATGTATGATAAAAGAAAGACCCGGGGTCTTTCTACCGGGTCCAGCGGAAGGTTAGAGTAGCAGTGGCTATAACTAATTTTCCGGGGGACTTGAGGTAGGATTTTTTTTTTTTTTTTTTTTTTCTATGTGATTGAGGGAGGCAAAAGGCATAACTGCCTATAGCGAGTGCCTCCCCCATAGTTGAAAGAGTGACAGGGCCAAAATCAAGGGACGTTCGAGCCAAAATGCCTGGACACACGGAGTTGAAGCAATTTAAGTCATAGGAAGAGGGAAAGACTGATTCTGGGAGAGAGTTCCAGAGCTCAGCTGTTGAGTAGAAGAAAGTTTGAGAGTAACGTTTCACTCTTGGGTTGGAGAGTTGCACAGAGTAGGGGTGGGATTGAGTTGCAAGACGGGTACCACGTGCCCTACGTAAAGGAGGTGGTATGCACTGGGATAGCTCTGAGGAACACTGATTATTATAGTAGCGATAGAATAGCGAGAGAGATGCAACATTGCGGCGTAGAGAGAGAGATTGCAGAGAGTTGGTGAGTGGACGGGAGTTAATGATACGAAAGGCCTTCCTTTCAACTTTGTCTAGGAGAGCGGTGTGAGAGGAACCTCCCCACACATGTGAACAATACTCAATACAAGGGCGCACTATGCCCCTGTACAGAGCAAGAAGCTGTGCAGGGGAAAAGAACCCCCTAAGGCGGTTGAGCACACCCAGCTTCTGGGAGGCTGCCTTAGCAAGACTGGTAATATGGTCCTTCCAAATGAGAGCAGAAGAAAAAGAGACACCAAGAATATTGAGAGAAGATGAAGGGTTGATTTTTGTATTGTTGAAGAATAAGGGATAGTCCGCTGGGAGATCCTGACGGGTAGATAGATGGAGAAATTGGGTTTTGGAAGCATTAAAGTTAACAAGGTTTTCTCTGCCCCAATTGGAAATAGTATTTAGATCAGAATTTAAGAGTTCTATGGCTTCATTACGTTTGTCGTTGAGGGATTGCTGGCTGGGGCGTTCTGAAAAACTAATGGAGTAGTGTAAGGTTGAGTCGTCTGCGTATGAATGGATGGGAATTAAGGTACAGTTAAGGAGATCATTTATAAAAATTAGAAAGAGAATAGGAGATAGGACAGAGCCCTGAGGAACACCGGAGTTTATAGGGTGAGGAAGTGAACAATGGCCGTCCACAACCGCAGCTATGGAACGGCCGGAAAGGAAATTAGAGACAAAGGCACAGATGGAGGGATAGAAACCGAAGGAGGGTAGTTTAGAAATTAAAGATTTATGCCAGACTCTATCGAAGGCTTTCGATATGTCTAGTGCAATAGAAAAAGTCTCACCGAAGTCCCGGAAGGAGGATGACCAAGAGTTAGTAAGATATGAAAGAAGATCACCAGTAGAGCGACCCTTAAGGAAGCCATACTGGCGATCTGAGAGCAGATTATGAGAAGAGAAATGCTTAAGAAATTTGGAAGCAAGAATAGTTTCAAAAACTTTAGAAAGACAAGAGATAAGAGCAATTGGACGATAGTTGGAGGGTTGAGAGCGGTCACCCTTCTTTGGGACAGGTTGAATGTGAGCAAACTTCCAGCATGAAGGGAAGACGTTAGAGGATAGACAGAGACGAAAGAGTTTGCCTAGGCAGGGAGTCAGCACGGAAGCACAGTTTTTGAGAACAACAGGAGGAACACCGTCCGGACCGTACGCCTTATTAGTGTTAAGCCCAGAGAGGGTAGAAAGTACATCTTTAGAAGAGATTAGGATATTAGGCATAAGTAAGAGAGAGGAGGGCGGAGAGGGAGGAATAGCACCGGAATCATCCAAGGTGGAGTTTCTAGCAAAAGTTTGAGCGAAGAGTTTAGCTTTGTCAGAGGAAGAAGTGATGGTTGTGCCATCAGAGTGGGAAAGGGGAGAGAAAGACGAGGAAGAGAAATTGTTGGAGAGGTTTTTGGCTAGATGCCAGAAAGCTTGGGAAGAGCTAGAGTTGGATAGTTCAGTGCATTTATTATTGATGAAAGAGTGTTTGGCAAGTCGAAGAACAGATTTGGCTTGATTCCGGGCAGAAACATATGAATGAGAGTCTTGAGTTTTAAGGCGTCGGTACCGTTTGAATGCTTCCTCCTTATTGCGGACAGCAGTAGAACAGGCGTGAGTAAACCAAGATTTTTTAGCATTAGTCTGAGAGAAAGAGAATGGAATGTATGCTTCCATGCCCGATAGGATTACCTCGGTAATGCGTTCAGCACTCTCCGAGGGTCCTCGGCCATGGAAGCAGAAATCATTCCATGGGAAATCAAAGAAGTACTGCCGAAGAGCCTCCCAGTCGGCAGCGCCAAAGTGCCACAAGCGCCGCCGGCTAGGAGGATCGGGTGGCTGTACTGGAGAGATAGGACAGGTGACAGAGATAAGTTTATGGTCGGAGGAGCCCAGAGGAGAGAAAAGATCGACAGTATAAGAAGAAGGGTTAGAAGTTAGAAACAAGTCAAGAATGTTGGGCCGATCTCCGATGCGATCCGGGATACGGGTGGGTTGCTGAACTAACTGCTCTAGGTCATTTAGGATAGAAAAGACGTAGGCTTGTTCACCAGGTGGATCAGTAGTGTGAGAGGAGAGCCAATGGCGGTGGTGAACGTTGAAATCTCCTAAGATGGAGATTTCTGAGAAAGGAGAAATGGATAGAATGTGTTCCACTGTAGAGTTTAGATAGTCAAAGAATTTCGGAAAGTTGGTAGAGTTAGGGGAAAGATAGACAGCACAGAAATATTTAGTAAGAGAATGACAGGAAAGTTTGAGCCATAAAGTTGAGAATTCAGAGCAGTCGAAATCGGGAACACGAGAGCAAGTGAGTTTGTTGTGCACATATGCACAACATCCGCCTTTGGCTTTGAAACTAGGATAGAGAAAGTAGGAGGATACAGAGAAGGGGTTGCTGGAAGTTGCTACAGACACCTGAGTTTCGGTGAGGAAGAGAAGATCAGGTTTGTAGGAGGAGAGATGGTGCTCAACAGAGTGAAAGTTAGAGGAAAGTCCGCGAATGTTGCAGAAATTAATAGAAAGAGTAACAGGCCGAGGTCCAGGTAATTGTGTGGGGTCGTCAGGGGATGGTCGGTCGGATGAGGGGGCATTTATGGTACCCCCCCCTGGGGACTCCGAGGCTGGGCTACAATTCATAATTTTTTTTTTTTTTTATTTTGGTGTGGAGGAATGAAGTGTGGTGTGCATGTTTAGTGTAGTGAAGTGGATAGGAGGAGGAGGTGTTTGTGAGAGCTAGCTGGATTGCTCTCAATGTAAATGAGGCACAAAGAAAATCAGTAAGAGAGGCCAAGCAAATGAAACAGGAGTTCCAGGATGTGTTAACACCTCTCAGGTTATCCTTATGAGCATTGATTCCTGGAAATTTTCTATTTCCAGAATCTCGACACTTCAGTAGTAGCGGTCCCGGCAGCAGAGGAGTTGCCGATTCCGGCAGGGGAGGGGGGGGGGGTCCCTAGCTCCATCATGCCTCGCTTTGACCTTTGCGCTACGCCTACCTGCTCTCTATTACCAGATTTTTCTCACAGTTTATGTATAAAATGTGTAAAGAGTCTTGATCGCTCAAGGGGACTATGGGTATCGAAATGGTGTTCCGTGTGTTTTGAGTTAAGAGCGGCAGTGTTCCATAAGAGAGATTTTTCTTGCTTAGCAGCCTTGAAGGAGATTAATTTTTTAATGTTTATGCGAAAGACACTGCTCATAAAGCTCTCTATTGCGATAATGAGGAGCTCTGGGAGCACCTCGTTATTAAATCTCCATTAGTTAAGTCAACTCCGGCCAAGTCAACCAAACCTAAAATTAAATCGAAAGTACTTTCCAAGCAGGTAAGCACTACTTTCACGAGTAGTGAAAGTGACAGTGACAGGCTCGGCCGCCCCCCCCCCCCCCCCGGTCTAAGAGGAAACGGTCGCATTCTAGATCTCGTTCTAGATCCCCTAGGAAACAGTCCAGACTCTTCCGTCGAGTCGTCGAGGTCGACAAAACGCCGGAAGGAGGGCTCTGCTTCTTCAACGCCGTCCACTTCAAGTCATATAAGTGCGCGTACGGTCATCTCACAACCGCTTCCCCAGCCCTTGCCGGGGTCGCGGCCACCTCCCTCCACTCCTACTTCTTTAACGTCTAACGTCCAATCTGGCGACTCACATGTAGGGGCGGAGGGGATGGAGTCTAGTCCCAGGGATGAACAATCTTTGAGTGAGCCGCAAGAGTTTACATTCGCCATTCCTAAGTTAAGTTATGTGCCACGTAAAGGTCCCCCGGTTATACCTAACAGAGTGTTAGCGGATCAGTATAGGGGTTCTCCGTCTTGCTCACATCAGATTTCTGATAGCTCCCAGGTGATACAGGACTCCTAGCCACCCGCGGCACAAAGCCGGGGGATCTGTAGACAATCAGAACCCTCACAGGTTCATCTTAATGCTCAGGACATGAATAGGGAAAGTGGACAGGTAGAAATAATACCCTCATCAGTCCCTGATCTGGTGTGGCCACCGGCGGCCCCAGTGACTGTTCCCCGGCCACCAACGCCAGAAGTGATAGAACTACCAGAGGAGCCGGAAGACATAGCACTGTCCTCAGCTCAACCAGTTAATAATGAAGTAGAGTCAGAAGGTGGGTCTCAGTCCTCTCGAGGATCCCACGGTAAGTGTGTTACTACTGAGGAACTAAATTATATTCTTCACAGAGTAATGCAACAGTATCAGCTACATCCTTCTCAAGCTCCTTCCACTAGCACACCGGTAGTTCCCCCACTTGAGTCTACGGTAAGGCCGTAAAAACCCTCAGGTGTTTCACATCCCCATTCCTCTTTGCCTTCGGTTAACGTAACTCCGGCGACGACCACGGCTAGTAGCACGCCAGTGCCGGCCTCCTTGACTACCGCTAACGTCCGTGTCATTACAGACGTTACTCCTCCCCCTCTTGATAAGCCCCCACAGAGGAGAGGCCCTATGCCTCTCCTCTATGGGCCAGATTGCTCATGGGTTCCGTCCATACCTCAGAAACTGCACCTGGCACAAGCTACCGTATCGGGGGAGCTACCGGTCCCTAGTGATTGGACCATTGAGATTAACAAGAGTCGAAAACTAAGGGCTAAGAATGTGCAAGGAAGGTTATTAGATGTTACCATTAAGGCCATCCCAACTGTTTATTGTGCTGATTTCTTTGTGTATTCTGCTTCCCCGGCGATACCTTCGGCCTCATCTGCAAAACTGTTTGCTGACTGGTCACGAAATGACGGCGTCAATGATATAAAAGGTCTGCATGCACTTACGCCAGAACTGGATACAGTCCCGGTACTAGATCAGACAAACACACCAGTCTTGCAGGTGGGGCAGGTAGGAGTTGGTCCGTGGGTGGACTGGGAACTGGAGGCGCAGGTATTTGCATCTACCATTACCACTAAATCCTCCTATCAGGTACCTCAGGAAATTCATTCATGGTTCACTTTACCGGTTAACAAAGCAGGTGGAGTGTCACCTATTTTATTTGAATTCCTGGCAGCTCCCAAACTATCACTTTATGACCTGCACGAACCCTTTTTCACACCCTCCGGCTCACTTAGACAGAGACTTTAAGCTACGCAATAAAGCTTATAGACTGTTCTCTCAATACCTCGTCAGTCGCCAGGTTGCCCAGTCACTCACGAGAACTATAACAGCCATATAAGACCAACATGTAAGGAAAGCCACGGACATGTCACGTAGGCTCCTTTTGCAAAATTCTATTCAATCTTTGGGTGATATCAGAATAGCTATCATGGAGGCGGTTAGAGCAAGACAGGATTTGAGGGTGTACTTGGTAAAGAAGTTGCCGGAGGACATAGCCCGCCGAGTAACTCTCTCCCCGGTATTAACTGCACCACTTCTCCCTCTAGAAACATGGAGTATTGTTTTCAATTTGGTAGATGTGTGGAAGCAGAGTACCTCCCAGCCAAAGAAAGATACCTTTAAGAAACCTTACTCGAAACCTAAGAGCGGCGGAAAGCCCCAACCTACTCAAACTAAACAGTCCTTTCGAGACCCAAGGCCTCCTCAGCAGCAGGGAGGTACTCAGCACAAACCTAGGCAGGGGAAACATTCAGGCTATAGAGGTAAGTCACACCAAAAGCCTACTCAAGGACAGACGCCTATCAAATATAGCCAGCCGTCTAACCCCACTCTGCCGCCACCACCAAAAAACTAGTCAGTTACACTCTCTCTCTCCCGGGGCCTACCGCAGGCGAGTTGGATTCGAGAGTTGTCCTACCGGACAGACCCAGTACAGAAACTGGGTCATTCCAAGCATGGCGCAGGGCTTGGTCCCGGCGGACGTGGGCCAGGACAGTGATAAGCAAAGGCATAACTTGACGGTGGCTCCGGCGACCTTGTTTACGTCAAACTCAAGAATTCAACAATGTTTCTTTAGAGAGTCACTTGTCCAGGAAATGATCAACAAGCAAATCATTGTCCAAGTAGATCCAACTTGCCCTGTTTTCACCTCCAGACTCTTTCTAGTGCTAAAGAGGGACAGTGTGCAGATGCGACCAGTAGTCGATCTCTCGCGTCTGAACACACATATTCACAATTTACCCTTCAGGATGCTTACAGTGAATAAAATCAGGCTCTCACTCCCACCGCAAAGCTGGATGTGCTCATTAGACCTGAAAGACGCCTATTGGCATGTCCCCATAAACAAACGGTTCCAAAAATTCCTCGCCTTGAGGATCAGGCAAGAGACTTACGTCTTTCGGAGAATGCCTTTCGGTTTGAACCTGGCACCGAGAATTTTTACAAAATTAATCCGGCAGGCCCTCATGCCCTTGCTAGCCCATGGTATCAAGTTGTGGTGGTATCTAGACGACTGGCTAGTATTAGCGGAGTCAGAGGAGTTATGTCATCTCCATGTCAATCAAATATTACATCATGTACAAACTCTAGGATTCAAGGTCAACTTAGCAAAGTCTCTCCTTGTTCCCACAAGAGAAATTCAGTGGATAGGACTGGTCTGGGACACTGCCAATCTGACTCTTACTCAGAGTGTGGCCAACCGCAACAGATTTCGCAGGAAACTGTTTCGTTTTTGTCACAGTCTGAATACGATGAGGAAAACGTGGGAGTCACTGGTCGGTTCACTCAACTGGATCCAATTAACTGTGAAGTTGGGCCAGTTGAAAGTAAAGAGATTAATCATAGAAGGCAACAAATTTTTCCCGCTATTGCCGGCGGGAAAACTATGGCCGATTCCGCGGTTAATTCACAACTTGCTGTCGGTCTGGGCAAAGACCGAAACATTGTACTCTATAATGACATGGGTTTCTCCTCCACCTACGGTATGGGTAGACACAGATGCTTCAGGGGTAATAGGCTGGGGTTATCAATCCAACCTAGGTCACCAAGATCAGGGTCTTTGGCCCCAAGACGTAACTGTTCACATCAACAAACAAGAGCTTCTAGTCCCATTATTTTTTCTTCAAGCTCACGGCTCTTCCTTGCAGGGGAAGTCAATTGCATTTCGAATGGACAACTTGACTGCAGTTCACTGCATTCAGAAGCAAGGGTCAACGAGGTCTCGAGAGTTGATGAGGTTGTCAGAACAGATTTTTGCTCTGGCCGAATCGCTGAGCATTCATCTACACGCATCTTACCTCCCGGGGTTAGCGAACATCTGGGCGGACACCCTGTCTCGGAGACAGAGCACCCTAGTAGAATGGGCTCTCAAGCAAACCGTCTTCGACAAGATGATTGCCGAGCCTTACCGTCCACAAGTGGATCTCTTTGCGTCCGAGGGAAATCACAGACTACCTCTCTATCTGACCCGCCGGGCAATAACTCCGGCGGGGGGTCCCGACGCTTTGCTAGAGGACTGGAACAGGTGGAATTCAATCTACCTTTTTCCTCCTCCAGATGCTTCACTCATGTGTCAAGTAGTTCACAAACTGCGGGGTTACCGGGGCATAGTCTCGATGATCGCGCCAATGTGGCCGGCTCAAGTGTGGTACCACCAATTGCAAACGTGATACAGGAACCCGGTGTCACTCCCGGTCTCTGTCTTCCACTTGGAGACAATTGGCAACCTTCAGACCTCGCTAACTTTTGCCTTATGGATATTTACAATGCCAAATGGCTAACTCAGTACAGTACAAGGAAAGTGTCACTAGTAAATTTCTGAATCAATATACTCTGTCCACCAGGAGACAATACCAATCACATTGGAAAACTTTCACAACCTGGATAGTAGAAACAGCACAATCTGATGCTTCAATGGCTTTAATTTTTAAATACTTAGATTATTTGTTTGAACAGAAGCGCTTCTCAGTTGTTACATTAAAGAATCACTTATCTGCCATTAGAAATCCCTTTTACGACCTAACTGGTCTATCCATACCGCAGGCGGAGGAAAAGGGGTTCATGAGGGCATGTTTCAAACTACGCCCACCACCGCATCAGCTCATGCCTACTTGGTCGCTGGACAAAGCGTTATCATTACTTCAGTCGCGCAAGTTTAACCATGCGCCAGATTTTGAGTCAGTATTAAAAAAGGCTGTGTTCCTTATGGCTTTGGCGACAGGTAACAGGGTTTCAGAGCTGGCGGCGATGAGCAACGAGCCAAATTGTCTCAGGTTTGGGAGACTGCACGAACATGTGCAAATTGCGCCGTCTCCCACATTTAATCTCAGTCCCGGTGCTTAAACGTGGACACACGCATCACATTTTATGCCCGGTACAAGCTTTAGTTAAGTTTATGAGGATTGCACACCCTCTACAACCAGGCTCCCTATGGGTTAACCAGACAGGTACTTGCGTCACGAGAAGGAAATTGGCTTCTTTACTCGTAGACGTAATTAAGGAAGTAATCCCAGCATGGTAGGCAGAGCCCACGATATTAGAAAGTGGGCCGTCTCCCTCAGATTTATGCAAAAAAATGTCATTAACGACATAGCCGACACTCGGTTGTGGGTGTCTAATCACACATTCCTTACGCGATACCTGTCAGTCGCTCTGGACAAGCCAAAGCGGACCTGTGTAGCATTGCGACAACGGGTCTAGTAGTCCATGTGCTAATTTTATGTAAGTGTTCTTCAGGCAAAAAAAAAAGGGGGGGGGGGTAGTGCAAAATAACTCTAAGACCCACTAGAACCCTTCCGCCGGAGATTGTGATAAATCACGAGCTGTGATGTGAATAGAACTGGTTATACAGTTTAATCAAATTTTTATTTTTATTTAAAAAAATCTATCATATAGCCTAGTTGCATCTATGTAGTATTAACAGAATGTACAAACAGATTTTATTGTACAAATAATTTTAAGGCCAGAACATAATCCAAGGGATTAAGGTTTTCGTTATGAGAGTACAAGAATGTTCTCACTAAACATGCAATAGATCTCAAGTGAAGGTCCAGTCATGTACAAGCAGCTCTTCTTTGAAGTAACGCACTGCTTGCCTTTTTTTATATTTTTATATTGTATGTACACAATAACAAACTTATAATGTTATACGGATTCTCTGTTACCTATGGTATTTAGGTTGGTGGTTTTGATATTGTCACGAATGTCCCCCTCCAGTCTTAAATATCAGGCATATCGTCAATGATGGAGGGGCAACTATTAAATTATAGGTTTGATTCCCGGAGGGAAGTAAAGAAAACCTAATATTTAGTAGGGCCCCGTAATCATTGACGATGTTAGTGCCCTCCCTGCCATCCCCTTCCCATTCACTTGATTTCTGAGTTGTATCTTGATATGTCAGTGAAGGAAGTATGGCCGCTAGAGGGCCAGCGTCAGGAATCCACACGCAAGAAATCCACGCATGGGAGAGCTTGAGTATAGCAATTATTAAGTAAATTTTTATTTTTTACGAAGGTTTTCGTAGCGAGTACCCAATCATAAAGACGATTCCATAAGAGAATACGCGTTGCACTTATGAGGTTAGTACTCCTGTCCTCTCGCGCGGTAGATTCAAACTAGCGACCGCGGTGTTTGATGGGAGACTATTATACTAATAGGCATATCGTCAATGATTACGGGACCCTATTAAATATTAGGTTTTCATTACTTCCCTCCGGGAATCAAACCTATATTGTTTCCCAAGTAAACTGATCGCACATATAACTATGCACCTCGTCATGTTCAAGGAATTAGTCAATTTGGGAAGTCCGGGACGTTCTGGTAAATTTTACTAAATTCTGTATGAATAAAGAAACTACAATTTATATCAAATTTATGTTAAGCTAAATTTGCAATTTGATAAGATATCAACAAAAGTACAAAAAAACATAATCACTCACTGCACTAACAATAGTGCTATCGGGTAGGTACCTGTAAGCATAGCATGCTTCAAGATATAAGAAATGTGTTATTGTATCTTGAAAAGGTTAAACCTTCCAAAATCCGATTAAGCATTTCTTTTCTGATTTCTGGAAATTATTAGACAATCTTATTCAAATTAGGAAGGGTATATGGATGTCAGAGGGTTAGTTGAGAAAGTCTGAAAGGGTTAAAGACAACTAAATTATTATTATGAAACCAATTAAACTTTCCTGGAGCTCAACAAATATTCCTTCTAATAATTTCCTAACATTTACCCTTTCAAGATACCATGACGCATTTTTTGGCTATTATTAGATGATTGTATTCAGATCAGGAAGGGTATGTAGAGGTCAGAGGGCTAATTGATATAGTGTTTACTCTTTTAATTCCCACAGATCCTTCAGTAGCTGTACACAATCGATTAATGATTTCCAGAATAAACTCAAAACGCGACATAATCCTCAAGGGGTTAAATAAATAATGACCATCCCTACATTTTTACTAATTATAAACACATTTATAAGATAATAAAACTAAACTAAACTTCCTTAACCCTTTCAGCATTCAAGGACGCATTTTCACTATATTGTGGCTAACATTAGACGATTATATTCAGGTTTCAAAGGTCCTTAGGGAATCTTCATCAAAAGTTAGAGTCACACCTTAAGGGTAACGAATAGGCCTACTGTATGTCCAGCCCTGGTTATATCACCTGTCACTTAATCAATTAACCCACCCACCTGTGTCCAAGTCTATACTAGGACAAACACCAAAGACCAACCCACTGAGAGAAGTAAAATACCCCAAAAAGGGAATTCCCCCACCAACCTCCCAACCAACAACCCAGTGGTAATTCCGCAAGAACCAGAGCGAAAACCAACCGGGACGAAAGGACCCAACAGCAAGAAGGGAAATTGGGACGCTCCCGCAAGATCAAAGGAAGCCGCCAACCCTGTCAGTCAACAGAGGAGCGCACGACTGGACCAGGGGACCGACCCCAACACGGCCGGAAAGAAAAAGGCCCCAAAGGCACGTAGGCCAAAAATGGTGGATCCCCAACCTTTTTAACATTCACAACACTCACATACCAAACCTCGTGCTCAGTTGCCCCCTTGCCTTGTTCTTTTAGTAACTAAGTGTATATATAATATTAACCGGAGTATGCCACCTGTATTGATGCGACATAGCGGCACTGTCCTTGTGTCGTATTGTGCCACGTGCATACCAACCCGGGTTCATCATCTTATTAGGACGACGTATATAATGCCGTCGTTTATGCATGTATTCACTCCTTAGGGTAACTATCTGTTATCCACGATGTTTCTCTTTTCCATTTAACTCCGCATCTTACACGCCTATTAAAAACCCAGTCTTCTAAAATACAAACCACATGATTTTCCTCCTAGACATTCCTGATGTACCAACTAAGTATGTATTTCATGAGATAACCACCTTGTGGGTTATAGTACTTTCATTTGTGTAGGTGCGAAGGCGAGCTCAAAACACCTTCGATTTCCAGTCCACAACGAGCCCGATCATGATTATGTCACCCCTATAATTAATTATGTAACCCCTTGCTCAGCTGTTCCTTTCTTCTGTAGTAACTAGATATATATAGATATGTGCCCCGTGCTCAGTTGCCCCTTGCCTTGTTCTTTTAGTAACTAAGTGTATAATTATAATATTAACCGGAGTAGGCCACCTGTATTGATGCGACATAGCGGCACTGTCCTTGTGTCGAATCGTATTCCGTGCATTCCAACCAAGTCCCATTCACCTTAAGTTGACAACAACTAATACCGTCCTTCATGCATGTATTTCAGTCCTTAGGGTAATTATCTTCTATCCGCCATGTTATTCCTCTCTTCCATTTACTTTTCCACAATTGTTACATGTCTCCCAATCACCACCTCCTAATCCACAATCCACATTACTCTGTTTTGCTTCGTGACCCCATGCTCAGTAGTCACCTGTTTTGTGGGTCACCCTGTCTTTTGCTCCTTCACGCTGCACACGCCACCCTACCTGTTCGATCGTAGGGAAATGCCACCCCTATGTCCAGCGCATTAAGGATCACGACCCTAGGTCATGAGCGGCGCGGCGCCTAGCCTCAAGCCACCCCTTTCCAATATCCAACCCCCACCTGTAAAGACGCCCAGACGAACGTTCTAACATGCCGATCCCGTTCTTTTCCTCACCCCAATAAATAGCAGATAAAGACTCATTCTTGTAAACCCCTTTACTACTCTCTAACTTACTAGCCCAACTCACAACCTGAACCAGGAGGGCGGACGGCGCGAGGCTATAACAGCCAACCTCTCACCCCTAAGATGTCGACGGTTCCGCCTGACTTGCATTTTCACGAAAACTACTATTATGAGCCCCCTGAGTAATCCTAGTAAGTGAAAACTAGAACCCAGGATCAACCCTCCCTAGGAGTATCACTCTTGACACCACCACATCATAAGAAAACCCCATTAGCGTAGAGAATCCCATATATACATATTTAGGGAGTGGCATGCCCCCCACCCCAAAGGGACCCCCCCAACCCCCGTGGATGTTCACCTTGACCCACACGTAGCCAACAACTTCTTGCCAGACACCAGGTGAATTTCCAACAGGTGATGAACTAACCCTCTAAATACCTATCCAAATACCATCCTATCCCATCCTTAACCAAAACCAAAATCTTCCTTATCCCCTCCTAGATTACGAATAGCATGTCAGCTAGACCAGAGAAGGATATGTAGGTGAATTGATGAATAATACCTCCCAGCCTATTCACGTAGTGCGCCAGTAAAGTAGTCCCTATGAACCTTCACCAAATCCGCTTAAATAACTCTACTAGTACCTCATACTAGAGTAAAGATATCCACGATCATAAATCAGATAACAAGTTACTTACCGCCACATTAAAGACCCCCTCCCTAACCCCCTAAGTTCACCAGAATAAATTAACTACTTCATAGCATTGACATCCAATACTTCTAGAACATTCCTGAAGCTTCCTTGACCTGCCTATAAATAAGACACAGAGACAACAGTCGGGCAGTTGAATATTAGAGCTCAAAGCAACGGTTGACCGCATTGTGTTGTCATCTAGTGTTCCCCCCCCCCCTCAAGATTCGCAATAACTTCGGCGTTCCGTGATCTGTGCAACTCTGTGAAGAAGTGAATTTAAGCTTTTTATGAATATATTATTGCGTTCGGGACTGCCGGCAGTATGTACTTGTGTGGATTTCTGACCAGATGCTGAATCAGGCGTCATTCCTCCTTCTTTGCTCTGCGCTCAGCCTGCCCGGACGTACCTTTCAGGCTCCGCTGGTTCCGCATTCGTTGCGTCCCTAGTGAGTTTTTTCTCATTTGTTTACTCTAGGATGTATCGAGTAAGGTTAGGATAGGCGTAGCAGGAGTGTCCTGGGCTGGTTGCCCGCAGTGCAGTGTATTTTGGGTCGTGTGTATGGGGCATCTATTTCGGATGTACCCTCGTGGTCCTGTTGTGGACACGTGAACTTTTCACAGTTGTGTTAGTTGGTGATGCAGGCGGCTTTCATTACGCGTTAATTATTGCTGCCTTTTATCCTTCTGATGAGGTAAGCTGTGTGTTTGCTGACGTTCCCAGCGTATTTTTCTTCACTTAGTGAAGTTTTTTCTGGGTCCGTGTCAGGCTTCCCGGGGTGGGAATTTATCGCTACGGTGGTGTGTTGGCGGTGGTTCCTGTTGTGATATTCCAGTGTGTGTTTATATTTCAACTATTTTCATGCCGTCTACCTAGGCCTAGCCAGCCGCTCGTAGCTTTGCCACATGTCTAGTGTTATTATTTATTTTATAAATATGCCCTACTGTGTCATGTGTATCCGGGTTTTAGTTGTGTATTGGCTAATTCCTCGGACTATAATTGTTTCCTGGTTTAGTTGTGTATTGGCTAATTCCACGGATTATGTTGTGACCTTGGTTAGTCGTGCGTGTCTCTCCTCGTGTCGTATTGTTCAGATGGTGTCTGTTCAGGGTGGGGTTTGCCTTCCGGCGGGTTTTTTCTCGGTTTCACCATGAAAAATCCTGACCGATGAGCAGTGTTGGGCCACACGTGGTTTTTAACTCTGGCTGGTTCCCCGGCGTGGGGAGGTGTCTGTGGCTCTCCAGGACTGCGTCTCTGTGGGTGCCTGGTTTCAGGCCTCCTTTAAATTCCCGGCGGGATGGCTGTACCCATCCTTATATATATATATAGATATATATAAAAAACGACGTTCTTGAGAACACTCGTTTTTAAGGGTTTTTTCTACCTGGTTTACGATAACCACATGGAAAACCTAGCTGTTGTTTAGGCGTTCCTCCCCGGCGATCTTTTACAAAGAAGTGGGATCAGGAACTTGTGGGGTTAACTTTTAGACTTCTCACCCGGCGGGTGCACCTGAGCAGGGTGGGATAAACGACTTAGGTCTCATATAGTTAACCAATCCATTTTAGTGATACTCTGTGTATCGCTGCCTTTACTCTTACGGCAATTGAAGGTTCAGTGAGGTTTAACCAAATCGATTCCCACACCCGGCGGGTGCCCCTAAGTGGAGGAACTAAGGAATTTATAAACAAATTCAATTTCGATTAACCTTAATTGGGTGATACTTTCAGTATCGCCGCCTTCTATTTTTACGACGATCGTTTGGGACAATTCGTTAAAAAATCAGATCTCGTATATTCCTGCCCTGGGCTATTCTACTAAAATATTTCAAGGGCCGGCGTCTTTATGAGGGGGGCTTTGTTACAAAATTGAATCTTGAGACAGTCACCACCTCCTACAGACTATAAGTGCCATACTGGACCATTATATCAGAGGGTATTCTTCATGTTCTTTAGCTAAAAAGATTTGTTTAGCCTCTTTACACCCCGCCGCGTAGCGAGATGTGTTAGCTGTGTCTTTGCATCCCGTTACCCGGCGGGTTATTAACACTTGTATGCGAACACTTGGGTTAACCTTATGAGCATTAATTCCTGGAAATTTTTCTTTATTTTTCCAGAGCTGAGCTCCGGCGGACCAATACAGACCCGGCGGTAGTTTCCTCACACCAGTCTCTGTCATGGCTACTGTGGCCCCAGTTTTTGCCCTGTGCATTACCCCTACTTGCGCGGGTATCCCAATTTTTGCGCATACCCTTTGCATAAGGTGTGTTAGATGTCTAGACCGTTCAAGGGGTCTCTGGGTTACACTTAATTGTTCCTTTTGCTCCCAATTAGCCAATAAAGTCCTGTGTGACAATGACAAGACCGCGGCGGTAGCGTTGAGAGAGGTCAGACAACAAATGTCGGCCTACACTACCATTGTCGCACATAAGTCACTTCAATGTGACAACGTCCCACTTTGGGATAAGTTGCTGTCAGAGCACCCTCCCCCTAAACGTACCTCTAGAGTAACGGGTTTTAAGCCGACAGAGACTAGCCAGGGTTCTGTATCGTCTGTGGATACGTCTAAACGCCCGAGAGAGCCTACTCCCCCGGCAGCCACCTCCTCGTCGCAGGCGAGATCGAGGTCAAGGTCACCTCTCAGACAGCAGTCTTCAAGTCGTGCCTCTTCCCCGGCTAGTAAGAAGTGTAAGACTGAAGCTTCCCCCAGTGGTCATGGTGGTGATTCTTCCAAATCTAGGTCTAGTTCGCGGTCACACCGTAGCCACAAATCCTCCAAAAAGGATTCCCATAGGAAGTCCTCTCGACATTCTCCTAAGTCTAGTGCATCTCATCGTACCTCTACACCTGAAAATGTTTCTGTTACAGCCTCAGAGTATAGTGAAGCGCCTGTCCCTAAACAAGATTTACCTATTGATATTTTAACCCTAGAAACGGAAAGTTCAGGAAATTCAATAATTGAGAATGTTTCAGACTCTCAAGGGAGCGTAGGCCAGAGCCTCGGTGTTTGGCGGTTTGCTCAACCAGGGTCTGACCATCCACGTCCGACTCATACGAGTCACACAGTAGCCGATGTCCACAGGGACGCGGCGACCCCATCCTCTATCCCTGACTTATCTTGGAAACAAGGTGCCCCTGCCTCGGCGGGGTCTTCTCAGGAGGATCGGGAGGAACAAGATAAAGTGTCAATAATTTCAGATAGGGATGGACAAGGGTCAGGCTCAGGCCTGGACGCCGCCCATGATAATACTGATTCACCTGAAAGTTCTGCATCTAACCAGTTTGTTACAGCACAAGAAATTGATGGGTTACTTACTCATGCTCTATCTAAATTCTTTAGTCAACAACGAGAAAACCCCACAATGGACTTGGGGGCTCCCTTGACAAGTTCTGCGGTACGGCCTCTGATAACGTCAATCGATTTATCTAAGATTCCTAACCCTCCTACTCTGTCACCGGCAGGGAGCTCTAAGCCAGCTACGGCGGCATTCACTACGTCAAATGTCAGGGTCATTACGGATGTTAATCCACCCCCTCTAGACAAAGCGCCTCTTAGAAAGGTAGCTATGCCCCTGCTTTATGGGCCAGACGAGTCATGGGTTTTTTTGAACCCCTCTAAGCCAGAGCTTGCCCAGCCTACCTTGTCAGGGGAACTCCCGGTACCACGTGAGTGGTTTATCCAGGGAAATAAGTCAAAGAAATTAAGGGCATTGGATGCCTTGGGTAATGTTTTGGACGTAAATATCAAGGCTATACCTAGTTATTATCATCAGGATTATTTTGTTTATGAATCTAAGCCTGCTTTACCCCCTGCCTCAGCTTCAAAACTTTTTTCAGACTGGTCTAAGCTGGATGGGTTTAATGATATTAAGGCTCTGTCGGCTCTTACTCCTGAACTAGATTTACAGACCGTCACAGACGAGACAGCTAATCCAGTGTTGAAGGTGGGACAGTTGGGACCAGGACCTTGGGTGGATTGGGAGGTAGAGGCTCAAAACTTTGCAACCACTTTCACTTCTAAATCTTCCCACCAGATCCCTCAGGATACACATTCATGGTTCTCCATGCCGGTAGGTTCTGCCGGCGGAGTTCCGTCAGCTTTATTTTCTTTTCTAGCTGCCCCTAAGATTAATCTTTGTGAACTAAAGGACCCATTCACTACCCCTACCCCTTCTCACCTAGACAGAGAATTTAGGCTAAGGGGAAAAGCTTTCCGCCTGTTTTCACAGTACATAGTTTCTCAACAGGTGGCTAAGTCTTTACTCAGGTCTACTCAGGCAATCGCAGACGCGGATGCTCGAAGATCAGTTGAGTTATCCCGGCGTCTGATTCTTCAGTCGTCGATTCAATCCTTAGGTGACATACGCACAGCCTTACTTGAGGCGGTGCGAGCACGACAGGATCTTAGGATGTCATTAGTTCGCAAGCTGCCTGATCGCATTGCTAACCAGGTGGTAATGTCCCCAGTACTTACTCCTTCTTTAATGTCCCCTGATGTATGGCGAACAGTGTTTAACATGGCACAGGCCGTGAAGCACAGTCCCGCACAGGCTAAGAAACCTGCATTTAACTTCCCCAAACCTAAGCCTCCTACTAAAGCTCAGCCAGGGGGTTCTAAGCCGTTTCTTCCGCCTAAGTCCTCCCAATCCCCCCTGGGTCAGTTCAGGCATAGACAGAGAGGGTTTTCAGGACAGAGAGGACGCGGCCAGTATAAGCCGGGGCAGGGCCAGTCTTCGGCCCACACCAGCCAGCCGGCGAAGCGTCCAACACCACCAAACCCACCATCAAAAAACTAAAGTCTCTCTCTCTCCCAGTGCCTGTCTTAAAGCCGGAGGAACCGAGGGAAGTACAGCCGGCGAACCCTTGTCTGCTAACTGGGTCGTTCCGAACGTGTCACCAAGCATGGCCGTTAAAAACCTGGGCACGGATGGTGGCACGCAAAGGCATCACTTGGCAGTGGCTCCGGCGACCTCGCTTACGTCAGCCGACAACGGCAAATTGTGTTTCATTAGAGGTGGAGTCGCTGGTCCAGGAGATGATTGCCAAGAATGTCATCATCCCGGTCCCTCCAGATTACCCTGTATTCACGTCAAAACTGTTTTTGGTTCCCAAACGGGACAGCGTTCAGATGAGGCCGGTCGTAGACCTGTCTTATCTGAATCTTCACATTTACAACGAGTCTTTCAAAATGTTAACAGTTCATCAAATCAGGCTAACACTTCCGCCGGGAGGCTGGATGTGTTCCCTAGACCTGACAGACGCCTATTGGCACGTGTCGGTCAACAAAAGATTCCAAAGGTTTCTGGCCTTGAGGATCAGGCACCAAAATTTTGTTTTTCAGAGGATGCCGTTCGGTTTGAACCTAGCACCTCGACTATTCACGAAACTAGTCCGGCAAGCCCTGATGCCGTTGTTAAAACAGGGAATCAGAGTGTTGTGGTATCTAGACGACTGGCTGGTGGTGGCAGAGACACAACAATTATGCATAAAACATGTCAATATCATTTTAAATCATGTCAAAACTCTAGGCTTCAAGGTAAATCTGGTAAAGTCAAACCTTGTTCCCTCAAGAGTAATTCAGTGGATAGGGCTGGTCTGGGACACCGCCGCTCTCACTCTGAGTCAGAGTGTGGACAATCGCAACAGGTTTCGCAGGAAACTGTTCAGGTTTCTTCACAGTCTGACTACGACACGAAGAGTCTGGGAGTCTCTGGTCGGCTCTCTCAACTGGATTCAGCTAACTGTCAAGTTGGGCCGGTTGAAAGTAAAACGATTAATATTGGAAGGCAACAAATATTTCCCACTCTTACCGGCGGGAAAATTATGGCCCATACCAAAATTAATCCACACCTTACTAGCGGTCTGGGCGAAGAGGGAAACATTGCACTCAATCATGTCATGGACCTCTCCTCCTCCAACGGTATGGGTAGACACGGATGCGTCAGGCACCATAGGGTGGGGATTTTAGTCAAATCAGGGGCACCAGGGTCAGGGACTTTGGTCCCACTTAGAAATCTCTCACATAAATGTCAAAGAGTTACTAGTCCCCTTGTATTTCCTTCAGGCTCACGGCCCGGCGTTACGGGGCAAGTCGGTGGCCTTCAGAATGGACAATCTGAATGCAGTTCACTGTATTCAGAAACAAGGGTCAACGAGGTCAAGGAAGTTGCTACTCGTGTCGGAAGAGATTTTTGTTCTAGCCAGCAGTCTAGATATTTATCTTCACGCATCTTATCTCCCAGGCGTAGCGAACGTCTGGGCAGACGCTCTGTCCCGGAGACAGAGCACGACAGTAGAATGGGAGCTCAAGCAACCCATTTTCGACCTAATGATTGCGGAGCTCTCCCATCCACAAGTGGATCTTTTTGCGTCCGAGGAGACTCACAAGCTCCCTCTATACCTCACCCGCCGGGCGATAACGCCGGCAGGGGGGCCAGACGCCCTAGTGACAGACTGGAACAGATGGAGCTCCATCTATCTGTTTCCGCCGCCAGATGCGTCACTAATGTGCCACGTAGTGAACAAACTACGAGTTTATCGAGGCTTAGTCTCGCTAATCGCGCCCCTGTGGCCGGCGCAGGTATGGTACCAGCAATTAATAATGTGGTGCCCGGACCCGGTATCGCTCCCGGTCGGGTACTTCCACTTAGACACGATTGGCAACCTAGCGACCTCGCTGACTTTTGCATTATGGACATTCAGGAGGCCAAGTGGCTAGCACCATACGGTAGGGATGTGACCAATAAATTGCTCAATCAATATACTCAGTCTACTAAGCGACACTATCAATCTCATTGGAAAGCTTTTACTTCTTGGATTGTTAGAACGGAACAAACTGTACCCTCAGTGGCATTGGTTTTTAATTACTTGAACTATCTGTTTGAGCAGAAACGTTTATCTGTGGTTACTTTGAAGAATCACTTAACTGCGATTAGAGTGCCCTTTTTCGACCTTACAGGTCTATCCATACCAGTGGCGGAGGAAACAGGATTTATGAGAGCGTGTTTTAAACTCCGCCCACCTCCCCGTCAGCTCATGCCTACTTGGTCTCTGGACAAAGCTTTGTCTTTACTTCATTCTCGTCTGTATCAAAATACTGCAGACTTTGCTTTAATCTTAAAGAAGGCAGTTTTCCTTTTGGCTTTGGCCACCGGAAACAGAGTGTCTGAGCTGGCGGCGATGAGCAACACACCTAATTGTCTTAGGTTTGGTAGACTTAATGATTCAATTTCCATTGCACCCTCCCCGGCGTTTGTAGCCAAGAATGAGCATAGTGCACACGTGTTTTCTGAGTTCACGGTGCCGGCGTTAAAAAGGGGAAAGGTGCATCATAATTTATGTCCAGTGCAAGCTCTAACCAAATATTTGAGAATAGCTCCTCATAACCCCCAAGGTGCTTTATGGGTAGCGAGTACGGGTAAACGCTTACTTAAACGGCGATTAGCCTCTCTTCTGGTAGAAGTCATTAAAGAGAGTAATCCCGGCGTTGTGGGTAGGGCCCACGATTTACGCAAGTGGGCGGCCTCTTTACGTTTCCTGAAAAACTTTTCAGTTGAAGATATTGCGTCCACACAGTTGTGGGCGTCTAATCATACGTTTCTCTCTAGATACTTGTCAGTTGCTCTAGACAAACCTTCCTTACCATGTATAGCTTTAAGGCAGAGGGTCTAGGTGGCCCTGCAGTCACTTATGTTTATTTTCACGGAAGGGGGGGGGGGGTGCAGTCAGTTGACATAGGACACCCTAGACCCCGCCGGAGTATGAGAGCTGTGATACAATTTAAGGTTAAAATGTGATATGAAAATTTCTCTGCGAGAATTTGTGCTAGTACAAGGTTTAGTACAAAACAACGGTGTTGTTATAGTAGTTTTAGCTGCGAAAGCAATGTAATATTAGTTCAATGGAGTTCATTGGCAATTGATCTCCACATGTATTTTGGGGTTTATGATGTGCACATATAAACTTATAACTTATTATTTTTGTCACCACTCGTTGAGTGGGGTGCCTTTTGTAACTACAGATCTGTGTTCAGAATCTTCAGGGTTACCCATTTTTGTCGGGCAGGCTTCTTTGAAGCACGCACCTGCCTGAACCCCTTTTTCTTGTATATTTCCGGCCTACGCCGTATTAAATACATTTTTCAAAAAGTAAGAATACTATGTGGTTGTTTTTATTATCTGCTTTTCTAGAGTTATGATATGATTACGAATGTCCCCCTCCAGTCTTAGATATCAGGCATGTTCGTCAATGATGGAGGGGCCACTAATAAATTATAGGTTTGACTCCTGTAAGGAGATAAAGAAAACCTAATATTTAGTAGTGGCCCCGTAATCATTGACGACTGGGGCCCTCCCGACCGTCCCCTTCCCATTCGTTGATGTATTGAGGATTTTGGTTTACTTGATATGTCAGTGAAGGAGGAATGACGCCTGATTCAGCGTCTGGTCAGAAATCCACACAAGTACATCCACGATATGATGGAAAGCTTATTGGATAGTTATTCTTATTTTCTTTTTGTTTTTATTTTTACGAAGTTTTTTCGTAGTGAGAACCCAATTCATAATGACTGAAGCCATGAGTGAGGTCGCGTGCGCTCATGATGAAGGCTCCTCAGTTTTTAACCTTAATAGCGCGGCGCGAGTCGCAAATAAGGCGGACTATGCTTAAAGTGGCTGACTATGTGGCTGAGAGGCAATGGTTACGGGGGCACAACTAGAGACTAGCGTATGACTGCTCCAGACACCGCGGCGAACCTACTGACAAATCTCCAGTCCCTCCTCCCTCTCACTCGCTATGTACATACTGAAAGTACCGAAAGTACCGAATTACCTGCTTTTTGCACTCGCGTTTATTGCAAGAAAACTAGCCATCATACAAGGATCGTTATGGTGTCATTCGAAAGCTCTGTTTATGCCCTTTCAGGGATAGGTACTTGTTTTACGTTCTGGGTCTTATTTAGGCATGAAAATGATCACGTAAACAGCCCTATTTTGGCTAAAAACACCCCGCTGTGCGGTACACATAAATAAACCGCATAGGCCGCTCGTAAGGTGTTAAATGCTCTGCGCGGTAGATTCAAACTACGGCGGATTAGTGTTTGAAGAGGATGCCTTATGTAATAGGCATGTTCGTCAATGATTACGGGGCCACTACTAAATATTAGGTTTTCTTTATCTCCTTACAGGAGTCAAACCTATAATTGCGTTCGGGACTGCCGGCAGTAATATTATATTGGTAAACAACCAATTCACCCATTTTTGATTGTTTCCTGAACGTCTGGTAGTGCCTCCTCTACTACTTAAGTTCATGAATAATCATAACTCATAACTGATCTAAGGCAGAAAGATCGTTATGTTAGAAGGGATTATGTGAGCAACCTAATAGAGGATTCTGCAAGCATAACTCCTTGGCAACAATTGACTGTAGGCCTTATCAGCATTGTTGACAAAAAGGCGAAAAGCCGCCCGCGTTCCTTGAACCTCTTCTACATATTGGGACGTCATCACGGCTACGCAAAAAGCCCATCTGTAAACCTTCTCTACACTCCCGGACAACTTGGACAGCCCCGGAGCTGCTGTTAACCCCCGACACCACCGAGACAAGATAACCAGGAAAACTCGATCACAGTGTTAACTCGCAAAGTACCAAATTACGGTACCATTAACTCAACCATCCAGTGTATGCGTTTATGTATCAATCTTCTCTGTTGTTCGGAAGCAAGTGATTTATTATGCTAGTATGTATTAACATATATCAGTGAAATTTAGTTTAGGCGAACTGACTCCCGTAATTATTCTTGCCATCAGGTTTTACCTCGCCAAAGAAATAAGTCCACATTATTAGGACTACGGCTCGAGCAAAAGCAATTTTGAAAGAAGTGATTGTGACTCCACCAGAAACCTGATTCGCCCCTCACTGATATTTTTCGGTCTAAATTGCTACCTAAACAGCCAAATATACTAGACCAGTGCAACTAGCTACAGTTATCCCTTTACGTTAATTCTTGGGCTATAACCATATTACCTATACCTTCATCCTAGATTGAGAGTCATATTACCAGAGAGTTAATACAGCGAGATACCTAACACGCGTGATTCGTGTACTCTAATATCTTACAAATAAGGTGATCAGAAGCATAATACCTGAACGTTGGAAGTGGGAAGTGAACCTCCATCCAAATCCGCGAGAAGTGCTAGAGATTGTAAAAAGTCCAAAACTACGTATCTGACTTATTCAATTTACCATTGTTTCAAGTGCACATATAACCATTATTCTACCTAGTGTTTTTGGAGAAAAAAGCTGCATTATAAACCATTACTGTGATGTTATTTATACCATCGGTTGATTCTATTGTGTACTGTGCGTGAAGTCCTATATACCCAATCTTGCAGAACTCACCTATACCAAGTTAATCCTGTATAAAATCAGGGCATAACAAGAAGTCCACTCAATACACGTAGCTATAGCCTCGTCCTGCTCTTACTATATCCGGTGCCCAACTGCCGGGTCAACCAGCCGCACCTACTACGTCCTCTCCTCTCCCACCCCATACCCCCCCCCCCCCCCCCCCCCCCCCGCAAACAACCCAACTCTCTCTCCCTCCCTTGCCCCCTTCTCCCATTCAGTGATTAGCCTCATTTAACCCACGGTTACATAACTACCATAGAAAGACCCCCAGCGATGTCATTCGGAAGTTCGGGCAGAACTTTTACTTTTAGATAAACGATAGAGGTCACATCAATGGTTAAAAAAAGTAAAGAAAAAGAAACCCACACTTTTTGCCAAATCCCTGTCTTATTCTTTTGGCCCATCGGTTAATCTTGGCTAATGGTTGGGGTTAGATCGTCGACAGCCGATCGCCGACAGCCGATTCCCCATACACTAACTTTCACTTTTATTATGCCTCTCTCACGCACTGTTTATTGATTTTATACTTTATCGTATGTTTTATAGTTAGAATATGAGTTTTACACATTGTTTTAGGCACTTTTGTCTTAGAATATAGGTTTCAGTCCCGAAGGCAAGAAGGAAAACCTAATATTTAGTAGTGACCCCGGAATCATTGACGATGCCCCTTACAATGGTAATGGGCCTAATGGCCAATCTTTGAACTCAAGGCTCGCCGTTCAAACGACCCGCCTAGGAGAGCAAAACGTACGATTGCCACACATCGTGAGCGAAACGCTCTTAAATATAACAAAACCACTCACGGAATCGTCCTTATGATGTGGGTACCACTACTAGAAAAAAACTAGTAAAAAATTAAATAATAAAACATTAAACATGATCCAGCCTAATGCGCTTCTGAGGCGTCTGCGGTCTAATGTGGGCGTCATCCCAGTCTTATCTGGGCGCATATGTCCTTCACTGATATATTAACCCTTTCAGACTCATATGATGCAGAGGTTGCCAGATTAGCAATAAGAAATAGAGTTCTCTCACTCTTATAATTACCTCTCCAAAATTAGTTTTCTGCCCACAGCTAACTCAAAGACAACTGCAGTCTGCAGAGGTTGAAGTAACTAAACTATAGGTTTGACTCCTGTAAGGAGATAAAGAAAACCTAATATTTAGTAGTGGCCCCGTAATCATTGACGAACATGCCTATTACATAAGGCATCCTCTTCAAACACTAATCCGCCGTAGTTTGAATCTACCGCGCAGAGCATTTAAAATCTGAGGAGCCTTCATCATGAGCGCACGTGACCTCACTCATGGCTTCAGTCATTATGAATTGGGTTCTCACTACGAAAAAACTTCGTAAACAATAAAAACAAAAACAAAATAAGAATAACTATCCAATAAGCTTTCCATCATATCGTGGATGTACTTGTGAGGATCTTTGACCAGACGCTGCTTCAGGCGTCATTCTTCCTTCTCTGCTCTGCGATCAGCCGGCCCGGACGTGTCTCTCCACGCTCCGCTGGTTCCGCATTTGCTGCGTCCCTAGTGAGTTTTTTCTCATTTGTTTACTCCGGGATGTATCGAGTAAGGCTAGGATAGGCGTAGCAGGAGTGTCCTGGGCTGGTTGCCCGCAGTGCAGTGTATTTTGGGTCGTGTGTTTGGGGCATCTATTTCGGATGTACCCTCGTGGTCCTGTTGTGGACAGGTGAATTTTTGTTTTTTCACAGTTGAGTTAGCTTGTGATGCAGGCGGCTTTCATTACGCGATTATTTCTGCTGCCTTTTATCTTTCTGATGAGGTAGCGTTGCTTTGCTGACGTTCCCAGCGTATTTTTCTTCACTTAGTGAAGTTTTTTCTGGGTCCCGAGTCGGTCTTCCCTTGGTCGGAAGTTTTTGCTACAGTGGTGTGTTGGCGGTGGTTCCTGTTGTTATATTTCCAGTGTTTTTTGTTTATATCTCAACAGTTCTTGTGCCGTTTGCTTAGGCCTAGCCAGCCGCTCGTAGCTTTGCCACATGTACAAGTGTTTTTTATTTATTTTATAAATATGTCCTACTGTGTCATGTGTATCCGGGTTTAGTTGTGTATTGGCTAATTCCACGGACTATGTTTGTTTCCTGGTTTAGTTGTGTATTGGCTAATTCCACGGATTATATTTGTGGTCCCTAGGTTAGCCGTGCTTTGGCTATCTCTCGGGTCCTATGTGCGTTCAGATGGTGTCTGTTCGGGGTGGGTTTCTTTCCGGCGGGGTTTTCTCAGTTTCACCATGAAAACTGCGGCCGTGAGCCGTGTTTGGCCACGCGTGGTTTCAAAACAGGCGGGTGTCCCCGGCGAGTTGGTGTCTGTGGCTCTCCAAGACTGCGTCTCTGTGTTGGTGCCTGTTTCAGGCTCCCTTTGATTGGTGGTACCCATCTAACATTGTTCATGCGGACATATGTTATGTAGTTTTTCTACCCGGTTTTACAAACCAAAGGAAAAACCCTAGCTGTTGTTGTGGGCGGAACTTATGGGGTTAACGTTTAAGACATCAGATCTCACCCGGCGGGTGTACCTTGTTAAGGTGGGATGAACGAATTGGTAATTCAGTTTAGTCAACCGGTTCATTTTAGTGATACTATATGTATCGCCGCCCTCACTCTTACGGCAATCGACGGCTCAATTAGGGTTAACGTATTTTTTATAAGTTGGCCACACCCGGCGGGTGCTCCTGGGAGGGGGAAATACGGAATTTACAATTCAAGCTAGTTAACCAATTAATTGAGAGATACGGCTATGTATCGCCGCCTTCACCATACGGCGATCTATGTGACAATTCATTAGAAGTCAGGTCTCGTATCAACCTGCCCTGTGTTAATCTGCTAGATAATTCAGGGGCCGGCGTCTTTGTGGGGGGTTGTTTTCAAAATTGAATCTTGTAACAGTCACCGCCAGAAAGACTTTATAAACGCCATACTGGTCTTTTATATTATGTCAGAGGGTATTCTTAAAACTTTCTTAAAGACATCTCTAGATATTCGGATATCTTTATAGAACCCCGCCGCGTAACGAGCTGTAATCATTGTGGGATTACGTCTCGTTATCCGGCGGGTTATGAACACTTGTATGCGATCATTTTGGGTTAACCTTATGAGCATTAATTCCTGGAAATTTTCCTTTTTTCCAGAGCTGGGCCCCGGCGGACCAATACAGACCCTGCAGTAAGTTCCCACCAGTCTCTGTCATGGCTACCTCTGCCCCAGTTTTTGCTTTATGCATTAATCCAACCTGTGCCGGTGTCCCTCTTTTTGCGCACACTCTTTGTATCAGGTGTGTTAAATGTCTAGACCGGTCAAGAGGTCTGTGGGTGATGCGCAACTGTTCCTTTTGCTCCCAACTAAGTGTCAAAGTCCTCCAAGATAATGATAAGACCGCAGCGGTCGCCTTACGAGAAGTTCGGCAACAAATGTCAGCGTATACTACGATTGTGGCTCATAAGTCACTTCAATGTGACAACGTCCCTCTTTGGGATAGGCTTCTTCTTGAGCACCCTCCCCCTAATAAACGTTCCTCTCGAGTAACTAGTCATAAGCCAGCGGAGACTGGACAGGGTTCTGTGTCATCTCCTGCCCCTGCTACTTCGAAATGTCACCGTGAGCCTACACCTCCGGCGGCAGTCTCCTCGTCTCGGGCGAGATCTAGGTCTAGGTCACCCCTTAGACACCAGCCACCCAGTCTTGCCTCTTCACCATCGAGTAAGAGGAGTAAGACAGAAAGTTCCACCAGGGGTCACGGCGATAAATCCTCCAAATCAAAGAGTAGTTCACGGTCACACCGCAGCCATAAATCTTCCAAAAAGGATTCCCATGATAGAAAGGCCTACCGACACTCACCTGTTTCTAGTGCTTCTCGTCATACCTCTACCCCAGACAGAGTTTGTGTTCGGTCTCAAGGGTCCAGTGTAGTACCTGTACCTAAAGATGATTTACCCATTAACATTTTAACCCTGGAGTTGGAGGGTTCAGAGGGCTCAGTGGTTGAGAGTGTTTCAGACTCCCACGGGAGTAGGCCAAGGCCTAGGTGTTTGGCGATATTCTCGTCCGGGGCCTGACCACCCACTTCCGGCTCAAACTATTCACACAGTGGCTGACGTCCACCGGGACGCGGCGATCCCTTCCTCTATTCCTAACTTCTCTTGGCAACAAGATGGTACCCCAGCTTTGGCAGGATCTTCTCAGGAGGAACAGGATGACAAAGACGAGGTTTCGATGATATCGGATATGGAAGGGCAAGAGTCAGGTTCAGGCTTCGATGCCGCACAAGATCTTAATGATTCACCAGTGAGTACATCATCAAATCAATTTGTCACTGCACAGGAAATTGATGGGCTACTTGTTAATGCTTTATCTAATTGTTTGGCCAACAGCAGGAAACTCCCACAGTGGACTTGGGAGCTCCCACGACAAGCTCTACGGTACGGCCTCTGATGACTTCTCTTGCTTTGACTCAGATCCCTCACCCCCCCTCTATGTCACCATCGGTGGTTACTAAGCCTGCTACGGCGGCATTGACCACTTCGAATGTAAGGGTTATAACGGATGTCAATCCGCCCCCTCTAGACAAAGCGCCTCTCAAAAAGGTAGCTATGCCCTTGCTTTACGGACCAGACGAGTCATGGGTCCTTTTGACCCCCACTAAACCAGAGCTAGCCAAGCCTACCTTGTCAGGGGAGCTCCCAGTGCCGCGTGAGTGGGTCATACAGGGTAATAAATCTAAGAAATTAAGGGCCTTGGATACTTTGGGGAATGTGCTAGATGTCAACATCAAGGCTATACCTAGTTATTTTCACCAGGACTATTTTGTTTATACTGCTAAGCCTGCTTTACCTCAGCTTGAAGCCTCAGCTTCAAGATTGTTTTCTGACTGGTCTAAGCATGATGGGTTTAATGACATTAAGACACTGTCAGCTCTCACTCCAGAACTCGATTTGCAAACCGTCACAGACGCGGCAGCTAATCCAGTCTTGAAGGTGGGGCAGTTGGGTCCAGGACCTTGGTTGGAATGGGACACAGAGGCTCAAAACTTTGCGACCACATTTACTTCCAAAACTTCCCACCAGATCCCTCAAGATACTCATTCTTGGTTCTCCATGCCAGTGTGTTCTGCCAGCGGAGTCCCTTCAGCTTTGTTTGCTTTCTTAGCTGCCCCTAAAATTAATCTTTGTGAGCTAAAAGACCCTTTCACTACCCCTACCCCAACTCACCTAGACCGTGAATTTAGGCTACGGGGGAAAGCTTTTCGCCTGTTCTCTCAATACATAGTGTCTCAACAGGTAGCTAAGTCTTTGCTCCGGTCCACTCAGGCAATCGCAGACGTGGATGCCAGACGGTCGCTTGAATTGTCCCAGCGACTGCTTCTTCAGTCGTCAATCCAATCATTAGGTGACGTACGCACTGCCTTGCTTGAGGTGGTACGAGCGAGACAAGATCTTAGAATATCCTTAGTCCGAAAACTGCCTGATCGCATTGCGAATCAGGTGGTCATGTCACCAGTGCTCACTCCCTCTTTAATGTCCCCTGAAGTGTGGCGAACGGTTTTTAATATGGCTCAGGCCGTTAAACACAGTCCCACCCCTTCTAAGAAACCTGCCTTTAACTTCCCCAAACCCAGGCCAGTCGCTAAAGCTCAGCCGGGGGGATCTAAGCCCTTTCTTCCACCTAAGTCCTCCTCCACTCAAGGTCAGTTCAGGCATAGACAGGGTAGGTTTTCAGGTCAGAAAGGACGCGGCTATAATAAGCCAGGTCAGGGCCCCGTCTTCTGCCAACGCCAGCCAGCCGGCGAAGCGTCCACCACCGCCAACTCCACCACCATAAAAAAACTAAGGTCTCTCTCACTCCCGAAATCAGGCTAAAATCAGGCCAAATCAGGCTAACACTTCCGCCGGGAGGTTGGATGTGTTCCCTAGACCTGACAGACGCTTATTGGCACGTATCGGTCAACAAAAGATTTCAAAGGTTTCTGGCCTTACGGATCAGGCACCAAAATTTTGTTTTTCAGAGGATGCCATTCGGTTTGAACCTGGCACCTCGACTATTCACGAAATTAGTCCGGCAAGCCCTGATGCCGTTGTTAAAGCAAGGAATCAGAGTTGTGGTACCTAGACGACTGGCTGGTGGTGGCAGAGACAGAGCAATTATGCATCAAACATGTCACCATACTTTTAACTCATGTCAAAGCTCTAGGGTTCAAGGTAAATCTGGTAAAGTCAAACCTTGTCCCCTCACGAGTTATTCAGTGGATAGGGCTGGTTTGGGACACAGCTGCTCTCACTCTGAGTCAGAGTGTGGACAATCGCAACAGGTTTCGCAGGAAACTGTTCATGTTTCTTCACAGTCTGACTACGACACGGAGGGTCTGGGAGTCTCTGGAAAGGTTTCTAAATACCCCTGATGGTAACAAAGGGCCCTAATATGCTCAAATCGCGTCATATGTCGGAAGGGGTTAAGACTTTCTTTCAATATAGCAGATGAATGGGAAGGGGATGGTGGGAGGGCCGGAATCGTCAATGATTCCGGGGCCACTACTAAATATTAGGTTTTCCTTCTTGCCTTCGGGACTCAAACCTATAATTTATTAGTGGCTCCTCCATCATTGACGATGCGCCTGCTGTCACAAGTCTGGAGGGGGTCATTCATCGAGAATATCAGAACCACTAACAAATTACTAAGGTCAAAGCAAAAACACACACAAAGATCAATGTTTAATAGAAAAAATAGAACAGGGGTACAGGCGGCGTTTATTAAGGGTTAGCCTGTCGTGTTGTAACCAGATTAGATTCTAGTGTTACTGCTGAGAATCTCAAGAATCTCAAGAGAGCGTCGTGATGGTGTAGCTGTGTGTATTGCTGTATGTGTATTGTGATTAGAGGCACAAAAGCACGATCAACTGAGGGCGGAAAATTAGATGTTAACTGGTTGGTGTTCATGAAGGCTCTGGTGTTCCTCGAAGACACACCTTGCTGCCTTGGCAAAACGCCAGGAGCCCAAATTATCGTACTGCATCTAGGTTGCTCTATACGATAAATTATATTAATATATACGATAAATTCATATATACTACATAAGACCATGGCAATATTGCTTAATAGCATATTAGGCCTTTTATAACTTAACTTATTTACAATCTTATAATATACGATCTACTCGTCCTACGTCGTGCTGTAGGAGCGATCGTGACGTCACAGAGACATACGAGATCACAAAAGAGTCATATTCTATCGTATTTATACGATACACTCCCCCCACAAAAAAAGACCTGATCCCCACCTTAAACCTAAAGTTGCCCAGTGGCTATCTTCTGACACCACAAGTCGACGGCGCCAGCAGCAGCGCGTCTGGGATGCGTCCCGGTCCGAGAATGATCACCATCAGTAAGAGGTGAGTCGTTCCTTTGAGAATCCTCGGACCCAGCAATAACAGGTGGAGCATCAGATTGCAATGCGGAATCGAGCTCCAAAGCGTACAAACGTGCGATAGGACGAACAGTAGTTCCAGTGGCTGTCTTCAATAGTGCCACCCGCTCTACAGAGTCTGCCCCCTTGTATACCTCCAACACACGGCCCAATTTCCTGTATAAACAAGGACTATCTTCTTTAATTAAAACAACTTCACCAACTGTAGGTGCCGTTGGTCTACCAGAGGGAGTAACACTCCTTTCCCTCAATGCTAGCAGACATTCACTAATCCACCGTTTCCTAAAATCCTCGATTATCCTGGATATATACTGGTATCTCTTAGACACCGCTACCTCAGAGTACAACGAGGGATCCTCTAACTCTACTATGGACTGAAAATCAGATGGAAATGCAGTCAATGGTTTTCCATATAGCAAGTGAGCTGGCGTTAATGGTAGTGGTTCTTGCAGGTCGGTGTACACATATGTAAGCAGGCGATCATTCACGACTGCCTCTATCTCTGTGAGAACTGTCGTCAACTCACTCTTCTTTAATAGAGCACGTCCTACAACCGCTCTGAGTCCTGATTTTACTATGCCGACACACCGTTCCCACATTCCACCAAACCAAGGTGCCTTAACTGGAATGAACCTCCATTCGCACTTCTTCTCTCCCAAAAAAGTGATGATAGTAGAATCACTACTCATATCCTTTAGATATTTTGATGCTTGGACATAAGTGGGAGCATTGTCGCTAAGAATGAGTTGAGGGAATGAACGACGGGCATAAAACCGTCTAAACGCCAGCATAAATTCTTCACTAGACATATTATCACATAGTTCTAGGTGTACCGCTCGAGACGTTGCACAGGTAAACAATAATATATAAACCTTCTCATGATCCCTCGTCTTCAATGCCCCTGTGTAATCTAATCCTACCGCTTGGAAAGGTTCTACGTGCTTTACACAGCATTCAGGTAGAGGTGGAGCTGGTCCAGTTGCATATGGTTTACCTTTTAGTCTCTGGCATATTACACACTTTCTTACTACGCGTCGAGCTACTTGTCGAACTCTGGGTATCCACCATGTGAGACGTAAATTTGATATAATATGACATACCCTGTAGTGTTTTACTTCCCTATGTGCACGTATGATCAATAGATCAGTAACGTGATGTCTTGTTGGCATAAGTATAGGGCGGTTTGTGCTGTCTGGTACACCCGACCACTTCAGGCGACCCTCACACTTGATGAGGCCATTGTCTAGGTGCAACCTTAGTTGACGCACTATATTAGGCATTAATGTCTTATTCGAGCTTTGCATGGATTCTAATTCATTGGAAAAGGTTTTTACTTGAACCCATTTGATCAAAGTTACTTCAGCTGCTTTAAATTCACGAGCATCAATGTTGTGACCCCTGTTGCAGAGTTGGCCCGTTACTTTAAGCTTGCGATTGGATACATATCGCAATACCCAAGCTACAACTCTGACTAGTTTATTATAGTCACCGAATCTTGCCCACTCTATGATAGGACCCGGTGGCTCATTTGGTTGGACTGTAACTGCCACTGTTTCCAATGGCAGAAGTCCCTCACCAACAGCATGCCAAATCGTCCATTCACTTTCATGGAGCAGCCACTTTGGACCATGCCACCACAATTCGGATTTCATTAGCTGGCTAGCCGTTATACCCCTAGTTATGAGATCACTAGGGTTTTCTTTTGTATTTACATAATGATAAGCAACGTCTGGCAAAAGGGCTCTAATCTCATCTACCCTATTCCTCACATAAACTGGCAGAGACTTCTTACTATGTATCCAGTTGAGTGCGACCTGACTATCGCACCATACATGAACGATTTCAATATTTAATTCGCTCTCGTATGCTGTGCGTACATGTTGCACCAGACGTGCTAATAGCAGCATGGCAGTCAATTCCATTTTAGGGATAGTTACCTTCTTAACCGGGGCTACCTTGGCCCGGGCTGTACCTAAATGTGCCCCAAATGAAGTAACGACATATATGGCTACCCCGTATGCCGTGGCGCTAGCATCACAAAACGTGTGTAACGTAACATCACCGTACGCCACCACTGTACGAGGTATAGGTTTAGTACATAGGATGGCATACTCATTCAACAACATTGTCCCTTGGTCATTCAGGTCCTCGGGCAAACTGTCATCCCATCCTAATTTACGTCTCCAAACTTCCTGCATTAGAATCCTAGCTCTTATGGTAACGGGTAATGCTAGACCCAAAGGATCAAAAAATTGCGCAACTTTGCTCAACAGACTTCTTTTGGTGTGCGCTCCTGTCTGCTGAGCAAAAGACCTTGTTTGAAAAGTTAGTATGTCATGGTTAGGTTGCCAGATCATTCCCAAATTTCTGGACTTTTCCTGGTTAAGAGATGCCGTACCGTCCACCTGTATTAAACTCTGAAGATCTTCACTATTAGTAACCCACTCGCGGAGAAATAGATGTGCATCTGCAAACAATCTGCGTGCTTGCCAGTATGCATATAACAAATCATCCTGTCTATCGCTAGAACCCTGCAAATTGTCAATATATAATCCACGAGATAGTTTACTTGTGTCCTCATGAGTGTCGGCTAGATGTTTTCTGATTGTGGCATTTAACAAAAACTGCGAGCACGTGGCCCCAAAGAGTACAACCCGAAAACGGTATATTATGATTGGACTTTCAGAGTCGCTAATGTCGCTGAGCCAAAGAAAGCGGGTAACATCTCAATCTTCCTCCTTTAGCTTGACCATCAAGAATGCTTTCTCGATGTCACTGGTATAGGCGTACTTTCCCAGCCTAAACCGCAATAGATGTTAGGACAGGTCCGACACCATGGACGGACCTGTCAACAGGCATTCATTTAGACTGGGTTGTTGACCTTGGTGGGCAGAACAGTCATACACCACCCGTATTGGTGTGGTGACGCTGTCTTTCCTTACCCCATGATAGGCCAGATAGTGAACCCTACCCTTCTTAAACGGTTCCTTGACATCGACTCTCTCAATAAAGCCCCTATCCTCATAACTCCGAAATACATCGTCATACTCCTGGCGCGTGCTCGGTTCGTTAGACAATTTACGCTGTAATGCGCGCAAGCGACCTAATGCCAAACCATAGTTGGTAGGCAGGCTTATCTCACTGTTCTTCCAGGGTAAACTAACTTTATATTGCTTGTCTGAGGCACAGTAGCACACAGACTCGTCAAACCTTTGTAGCGCAACTTCCGAGTCATAATCAGTCTCCATAGGATTAATGCCTATGTGATCCAATCTCCACAGTCGTTCCAGGTCAAACTCGGCAGCCATCTTAGGGTCACTAGGTTGGGAATCCTCCCTTCCCAACTCCTCTGCCGCGGTTACATTGACTCTATATATCGAGACCGTGTCGACCAGGACCTTTGACTGTGTGGTATGCACCTTTCCGCTCATGCAATATCCAAATTTAGTGGGGATTAAAATTACACCACACATCTTTTTAAATCCAGGGTATACTACTTCATAATAATAATAATAATAATAATAATAATAATAATAATAATTCTTTATTCCAGACACATAAGATAGATACAGTATAAATACAGTACGACCTAATGGTCCATATCACTATAGGTTTGACTCCTGTAAGGAGATAAAGAAAACCTAATATTTAGTAGTGGCCCCGTAATCATTGACGAACATGCCTATTACATAAGGCATCCTCTTCAAACACTAATCCGCCGTAGTTTTGAATCTACCGCGCAGAGCATTTAAAAACTGAGGAGCCTTCATCATGAGCGCACGCGACCTCACTCATGGCTTCAGTCATTATGAATTGGGTTCTCACTACGAAAAAACTTCGTAAAAAATAAAAACAAAAAGAAAATAAGAATAACTATCCAATAAGCTTTCCATCATATCGTGGATGTACTTGTGTGGATCTCTGACCAGACGCTGATTCAGGCGTCATTCTTCCTTCACTGACATATCAAGTAAACCAAAATCCTCAATACATCAACGAATGGGAAGGGGACGGTCGGGAGGGCCCCAGTCGTCAATGATTACGGGGCCACTACTAAATATTAGGTTTTCTTTATCTCCTTACAGGAGTCAAACCTATAATTTATTAGTGGCCCCTCCATCATTGACGAACATGCCTGATTTCTAAGACTGGAGGGGGACATTCGTAATCATATCATAACTCTAGAAAAGCAGATAATAAAAACAACCACATAGTATTCTTACTTTGAAAATATATTTAACAACGGCGTAGCCGAAAAATACAAGAAAAAGGGGGTTCAGGCAGGTGCGTGCTTCAAAGAAGCCTGCCTGACAAAAAATGGGTAACCCTGAAGATTCTGAACACAGATCTGTAGTTACAAAGGCACCCCACTCAACGAGTGGTGACAAAAAATAACAAGTTATAAGTTTATATGTGCACATAATAAACCCCAACATAAACTTGGAGATAAATTGCAAAGGAACTCCATTATTCTAAAATTAAATTGCTTTCGCAGCTAAACTACTCTAACAACACCGTTGTTTTGTACTTAACATTGTACTAGCACAATTTCTCACTGAGAAATTTTCATATCACATTTTAACCTTAAATTGTATCACAGCTCTCATACTCCGGCGGGGTCTAGGGTGTCCTATGTCAACTGACTGCACCCCCCCCCCCCTTTCCCGTGAAAGTAAACAAAAGTGACTGCAGGGCCACCTAGACCCTCTGCCTTAAAGCTATACATGGTAAGGAAGGTTTGTCTAGAGCAACTGACAAGTATCTAGACAGAAACGTATGATTAGACGCCCACAACTGCGTGGACGCTATGTCTTCAACTGAAATTTTTTTCAGGAAACGTAAAGAGGCTGCCCATTTGCGTAAATCGTGGGCCCGACCCACAACGCCGGGATTACTTTCTTTAATGACTTCTACCAGAAGAGAGGCTAATCGCCGTTTAAGTAAGCGTTTACCCGTACTTGCTACCCATAAAGCACCTTGGGGGTTTCGAGGAGCTACTCTCAAATATTTGGTTAGAGCTTGCACTGGACATAAATTATGATGCACCTTTCCCCTTTTTAACGCCGGCACCGTGAACTCAGAAAACACGTGTGCACTATGCTCATTCTTGGCTACAAAACCTGGGGAGGGTGCAATGGAAATACATTCATTAAGTCTACCAAACCTAAGACAATTAGGTGTGTTGCTCATCGCCGCCAGCTCAGACACTCTGTTTCCGGTGGCCAAAGCCAAAAGGAAAACCGCCTTTTTTAAGAGTAATGCAAAGTCTGCAGTATTTTGGTACAGACGAGAGTGAAGCAAAGACAAAGCTTTGTCCAGAGACCAAGTAGGCATGAGCTGACGGGGAGGTGGGCGGAGTTTAAAACATGCTCTCATAAAACCTGTTTCCTCCGCTACCGGTATGGAAAGACCCGTAAGGTCTAAAAAGGGCACTCTAATCGCAGTTAAGTGATTTTTTAATGTTACCACAGATAAACGTTTCTGCTCAAACAGATAATTCAAATAATTAAAAACTAATGCCACTGAGGGTACAGTTTGTTCTGTCCTAACGATCCAAGAAGTAAAGGCTTGCCAATGTGATTGATACTGTCGTTTTGTAGACTGAGTATATTGATTAAGTAATTTATTTGTCACATCTCTACCGTATGGTGCTAGCCACTTGGCCTCCTGAATGTCCATAATGCAAAAGTCAGCGAGGTCGCTAGGTTGCCAATCGTGTCTAAGTGGAAATACCCGACCGGGAGCGATACCGGGTCCGGGCACCACATTTTCAATTGCTGGTACCACAACTGCGCCGGCCACAGTGGTGCGATTAGCGAGACTAAGCCTCGATAATCTCGTAGTTTGTTCACTACGTGGCACATTAGTGACGCATCTGGCGGTGGAAACAGATAGATGGAGCTCCATCTGTTCCAGTCTGTCACTAGGGCGTCTGGCCCCCCTGCCGGCGTTTTCGCCCGGCGGGTGAGGTATAGAGGGAGTTTGTGAGTCTCCTCGGACGCAAAAAGATCCACTTGTGGATGGGAGAGCTCTGCAATCATTAGGTTGAAAATGGGTTGCTTGAGCTCCCATTCTACTGTCGTGCTCTGTCTCCGGGACAGAGCGTCTGCCCAGACGTTCGCTACGCCTGGGAGATAAGATGCGTGAAGATAAATATCTAGACTGTTGGCTAGAGCAATAATCTCTTCCGACACGTTTAGCAACTTCCTTGACCTCGTTGACCCTTGTTTCTGAATACAGTGGACTGCATTCAGATTGTCCATTCTGAAGGCCACCGACTTGCCCCGTAACGCCGGGCCGTGAGCCTGAAGGAAATACAAGGGGACTAGTAATTCTTTGACATTGATGTGCGAGATTTCTAAGTGGGACCAAAGCCCCTGACCCTGGTGCCCCTGATTTGACTGAAATCCCCACCCTATTGTGCCTGACGCATCCGTGTTTACCCATACCGTTGGTGGAGGAGAGGTCCATGACATTATTGAGTGCAATGTTTCCCTCTTCGCCCAGACCGCTAGTAAGGTGTGGATTAATTTCGGGATGGGCCATAATTTTCCCGCCGGTAAGAGCGGGAAATATTTGTTGCCTTCCAATATTAATCGTTTTACTTTCAACCGGCCCAACTTGACAGTTAGTTGAATCCAGTTGAGAGAGCCGACCAGAGACTCCCAGACCCTTCGCGTCGTAGTCAGACTGTGAAGAAACCTGAACAGTTTCCTGCGAAACCTGTTGCGATTGTCCACACTCTGACTCAGAGTGAGAGCGGCGGTGTCCCAGACCAGCCCTATCCACTGAATTACTCGTGAGGGCACAAGGTTTGACTTTACCAGATTTACCTTGAACCCTAGAGTTTTGACATGATTTAAAATGATATTGACATGTTTTATGCATAATTGTTGTGTCTCTGCCACCACCAGCCAGTCGTCCAGATACCACAACACTCTGATCCCCTGTTTTAACAATGGCATCAGGGCTTGCCGGACTAGTTTTGTGAATAATCGAGGTGCCAGGTTCAAGCCGAACGGCATCCTCTGAAAAACAAAATTTTGGTGCCTGATCCGTAAGGCCAAAAACCTTTGAAATCTTTTGTTGACCGATACGTGCCAATAGGCGTCTGTCAGGTCTAGTGAACACATCTAACCTCCCGGCGGAAGTGTTAGCCTGATTTGGTGTACTGTTAACATTCTGAAAGATTCGTTGTGAATGTGAAGATTCAGATAAGACAGGTCTACGACCGGCCTCATCTGAACACTGTCCCTTTTGGGAACCAAAAATAGTTTGGACGTGAATACAGGGTAATTTGGGGGGACCGGGATGATGACATTCTTGGCAATCATTTCCTGGGCTAGAGATTCCACCTCTAAAGAAACAAAATTCGCCGTTGTCGGCTGACGTAATCGAGGTCGCCGGAGCCACTGCCAAGTGATGCCTTTGCGTGCCACCATCCGTGCCCAAGTGTTTAACGGCCATGCTTGGTGACACGTTCGGAACGACCCAGTTAGCAGACAAGGGTTCGCCGGCTGTACTACCCTCGGTTCCTCCGGCCTTAAGGTAGGCGCCGGGAGTGAGAGAGACTTTAGTTTTTTGATGGTGGGGTTTGTGCTGGACGCTTCGCCGGCTGGCTGGTGTTGGCCGAAGACTGGCCCTGACCTGGTTTATGTTGGCCGCGTCCTCTCTGACCTGAAAACCTACTCTGTCTATGCCTGAACTGACCCTGGGGGGAGTGGGAGGACTTAGGCGGAAGAAAAGGCTTAGATCCCCCTGGCTGAGCTTTAGTAGTAGGCCTGGGTTTGGGGAAGTTAAATGCAGGTTTCTTAGAAGGGGTGGGACTGTGCTTAACGGCCTGTGCCATATTGAACACTGTTCGCCACACTTCAGGGGTCATTAAAGAGGGAGTAAGCACTGGTGACATAACCACCTGATTAGCAATGCGATCAGGTAGCTTGCGAACTAACGACATCCTAAGATCTTGTCGTGCTCGTACCGCCTCAAGCAAGGCGGTACGTATGTCACCCAAGGATTGGATTGACGACTGAAGAATCAGTCGCCGGGATAACTCAACCGATCTTCGAGCATCCGCATCTGCGATTGCCTGAGTGGACCGTAGTAAAGACTTAGCCACCTGCTGAGATACTATGTACTGCGAGAACAGGCGAAAAGCTTTTCCCCGTACCCTAAATTCTCTGTCTAGGTGAGTAGGGGTAGGGGTAGTGAACGGGTCCTTCAGCTCACAAAGATTAATCTTAGGGGCAGCTAGAAATGAAAACAAAGCTGACGGGACTCCGCCGGCAGAACCCACCGGCATGGAGAACCATGAATGAGTATCCTGAGGTATCTGGTGGGAAGATTTAGAAGTGAAAGTGGTTGCAAAGTTTTGAGCCTCTACCTCCCAATCTACCCAAGGTCCTGGTCCCAACTGTCCCACCTTCAAAACTGGATTAGCTGCGTCGTCTGTGACGGTCTGTAAATCTAGTTCAGGAGTGAGAGCTGACAGAGTCTTAATATCATTAAACCCATCCAGCTTAGACCAGTCTGAAAATAGTTTTGAAGCTGAGGCAGGGGGTAAAGCAGGCTTAGAAGCATACACAAAATAATCTTGATGATAATAACTAGGTATAGCCTTGATGTTTACGTCCAGAACATTACCCAAAGTATCCACGGCCCTTAGTTTCTTTGACTTATTGCCCTGGATGACCCACTCACGCGGTACCGGGAGTTCCCCTAACAAAGTAGGTTGGGCAAGCTCTGGTTTAGAGGAGTTCAAAAGAACCCATGACTCGTCTGGCCCATAAAGTAAGGGCATAGCTACCTTTCTAAGAGGCGCTTTGTCTAGAGGGGGTGGATTGACATCCGTTATGACCCTGACATTTGAAGTTGTCAAAGCCGCCGTAGCAGGCCTAGTGATCCCTGAGGTTAACAGAGTGGGAGGGTTAGGGATCTTAGATAAATCAATCGAAGTCATCAGAGGCCGTACCGTAGAACTTGTCTTGGGAGCCCCCAAGTCCATTGTGGGGTTTTCCTGTTGTTGACCAAAAAATTTAGATAAAGCATGAGTAAGCAGCCCATTAATTTCTTGTGCCGTAACAAACTGGTTTGATGAAGAACTTACAGGTGAATCATTAGTATCCTGTGCGGCGTCCAAGCCTGAGCCTGACCCTTGTCCTTCCATCTCCGAAATTATAGAAACTTCATCTTTCTCCTCCTGATCCTCCTGAGAAGACCCCGCCGAGGCAGGGGTACCTTGTTGCCAAGATAAGTCTGGGATAGAGGATGGGATCGCCGCGTCCCTGTGGACATCGGCTACTGTGTGACTCGTTTGAGTCGGACGTGGGTGATCAGACCCTGGTTGAGCAAACCGCCAAACACCGAGGCCCTGGCCTACGCTCTCTTGAGAGTCTGAAACATTCTCAATTACTGAACCCCCTGAACTTTCCAATTCCAGGGTTAAAAAATTAAGTGGCAAATCCTCTTTTGGGACAGGCACTGCACTGGACTCTTGGGGCTTAACACAAACTCTGTCTGGGGTAGAGGTACGATGAGATGCACTAGAAGTTGGTGAATGTCGAGAGGACTTCCGTTTATGAGAATCCTTTTTAGATGATTTATGGCTACGGTGTGACCGCGAACTATTCTTAGATCTAGAGGAATCCTCGCCGTGACCACTGGTGGAACCTTCCGTCCTGCTCTTCTTACTCGCCGGTGAAGAGGCCCGACTAGATGACTGGTGTCCACGAGGAGACCTAGACCGGGATCTCGCCCGAGACGAAGAGGCGGATACCGGGGGTGTAGGCTCTCTTGGGCGTTTAGGTGTAGCCGCAGAGGATACAGAACCCTGACCAGTCTCCGCCGGCTTAATACTCGTGACTCTAGAGGAACGTTTAGGGGGAGGGTGTTCGGAGAGCAATCTATCCCAAAGTGGGACGTTGTCACATTGAAGTGATTTATGTGCAACAATGGTAGTGTAGGCTGACATCTGTTGCCTAACCTCTCTCAAGGCTACCGCCGCGGTCTTATCATTATCACAAAGGACCTTTAAAGCTAATTGGGAGCAAAAAGAACAATTACGCATAACCCAGAGACCCCTTGAACGGTCTAGACATTTAACACACCTTATGCAACGGGTATGCGCAAAAATAGGGATACCAGCACAAGCAGGGGTAGTGCACAAAGCAAAAACTGGGGCCACGGTAGCCATGACAGAGACTGGTGGGAGGAAACTACCGCCGGGTCTGTATTGGTCCGCCGGAGCTCAGCTCTGGAAAAAAAGAAAATTTCCAGGAATTAATGCTCATAAGGTTAACCCAACATGTTCGCACACAAGTGTTAATAACCCGCCGGGTAACGAGATGTAATGGCACAAACACAGCTCGCTACGCGGTGGGGTTCAGAAAATCTAAACAAATCTTTTGTTAAAGAAATTGAAGAATACCCTCTGATATAATATAACGGTCCAGCATGGCGCTTATAGTCTCTTGGTGGTGGCGACTGTCTCAAGATTCAATTTTGTAACAAAGCAACCCCCAAAAAGACGCCGGCCCTTGAAATATTTTAGTAGAATAGCACAGGGCAGGATGATACGAGATCTGATGTCTAACGAATTGTCACAAAAGATCGCTATAAGTTAGAAGGCGGCGATACCTACTTGTATCACTAAATTAAGTGGTTAAATCGAAATCGAATTTTGTAAATTCCTTAGTTCCTCCACCTAGGAGCACCCGCCGGGTGAGAAGAATCGATATATTAACCTAAATTGAACCTTCAATCGCCGTAAGAGTAAAGGCGGCGATACACATAGTATCACAAAAATGGATTGGTTAACTAACTGAAAGACATAAGTCGTTCATCCCACCCTACCCAGGTGCACCCGCCGGGTGAGATGTCCAAACGTTAACCCCATAAGTTCCTGTCCCCACTTCTTTGTAAAAGATCGCCGGGGAGGAAAGCCTAAAACAACAGCTAGGTTTTTCAAGTGGTTTTTGTAAAACCGGGTAGAAAAACTACATAACGTATGTCCGCATGAACAACGTTTTATAGATGGGAACAGCCATCCCGCCGGGAATCAAAGGAGGCCTGAAACCAGGCATCCACAGAGACGCAGTCCTGGAGAGCCACAGACACCCCAACGCCGGGGAAACAAGCCAGTGTTAACAACCACGTGTGGCCCAACACGGCTCGCGGCCGGGATTTTCATGGTGAAACCGAGAAAACCCCGCCGGAAGGCAACCCACCCTGAACAGACACCATCTGAACAACAAGAGACATGAGGAGAGCCATGCACGACAACCCCAAGGTCACTCCATAATCCGTGGAATTAGCCAATACACAACTAAACCAGGAAACAATTATAGTCCGAGGAATTAGCTAATACACAACTAAAACCCGGATACACATGACACAGTAGGGCATATTTATCAATAATAAACAATAACACTAGTACATGTGGCAAAGCTACGAGCGGCTGGCTAGGCCTAGGTAGACGGCATAATAAAAGTTGAAATATACACAAACACTGGAAATATCACAACGGGAACCACCGCCAACACACCACCGTAGCACAAACTTCCGACCAAGGGAAGACTGACTCGGGACCCAGAAAAAACTTCACTAAGTGAAGAAAAATACGCTGGGAACGTCAGAAACAAAGCTTACCTCATCAGAAAGATAAAAGGCAGCACTAACTAACGCGTAGTGAAAGCCGCCTGCATCACAAACTAATTCGGCTGTGAAAAAATTCACATGTCCACAACGGGACCACGAGGGCACATCCGAAATAGATGCCCCATACACTCGACCCAAAATACACTGCACTGCGGGCAACCAGCCCAGGACACTCCTGCTACGCCTATCCTAACCTTACTCGATACATCCTAGAGTAAACAAATGAGAAAAAACTCACTAGGGACGCCACGAATGCGGAACTAGCGGAGCGTGGGGAGGCACGTCCGGGCAGGCTGAACGCAGAGCAGAGAAGGAAGAATGACGCCTGAATCAGCGTCTGGTCAGAGATCCACACAAGTACATCCACGATATGATGGAAAGCTTATTGGATAGTTATTCTTATTTTCTTTTTGTTTTTATTTTTTACGAAGTTTTTTCGTAGTGAGAACCCAATTCATAATGACTGAAGCCATGAGTGAGGTCGCGTGCGCTCATGATGAAGGCTCCTCAGTTTTTAAATGCTCTGCGCGGTAGATTCAAAACTACGGCGGATTAGTGTTTGAAGAGGATGCCTTATGTAATAGGCATGTTCGTCAATGATGGAGGGGCCACTAATAAATATACACTTCTCGTCAGAGCACAGATAATAATTATACACAAAGATATATTAATAAAGACACAATAAAATAAAAAATACAGTAGGCCTATTTACAGAATAGAGCACATATCACATTTTGTCACAATATAACACAGATAGGCTAATGATCCACACCTAGTAGAACATGCACCTCACTCTGATTTCCCATGGGATCTGACAAGTTAACCCCTTTGCTACGTAATGCGTGTTCCACCTTCTTCACTCCTACAGATACATATTCTGGTAGGGTGTCTACTACGATACAAGTCATAAAGTACCGGTTTTTACGGTAGAAATATGAAATCTCCGCTATCTCGTAGTCTTGCTTATCAGTAACCCCTGTGAAGCCCTGTAATCGAAGAGTCTCAGCCCCTACGATTCGGTGCTTCAGTCCCACTAGTACGGACCTCTTTATAAAGGAACGTTGAGACCCTTGATCTAGAAGTACCCGACAAACTTTATTACTGTCATTACCTTCCATGGGAATCTGTATTGTGGGCAATATAGTGGTGTCTTGCGTGCTACCTAGTGTCACAGTTGTAGTACCCTCTGTTTTGATGTCTTTGACTTTATCTGCTGTAGGACACAACTTATCAAAGTGATGTCATTTGCAGTGGCGACAGGGCCTTAAATATGTAGCAGTACATTGTCCCTGCTTGCCATGTTCCCCACTTAAACAACCTACACATAGCTTCAATCTTTTCGCCTGTGCTAGTTTTGTCTCATTTGTTGGGTATTTTACGCAGAAACTCCATTTATGTTTGTTGTTACATAGCTTACATAGAATCTGAGCAGGTTCCTTATACACACCCTCTTTCTTTTCTTTAGTCTCCACTGTCATGCTTACTGTTCCCCTCTTCTCCACATTCTCACTCCCTCCCGACACATACATTCTCCCTTTGTTCAACTGTAGATTATTGATTTCCTTACTGAACTGAGTTTTGAACTACCCCCCCCCCCCACTCAAATGATCTTACCTTATCAAGTATTGCCATAGGAAGCTTCTGATGCAAGATAATGACTATCATTTCCTGCGTGGTAAGCCCTAGGGTGTCTAGCGATCGAGTATGGCACTCCATATTTGCCCTGAAGTTTGTCAACTCCTCAACCTTATACTGTGGTTCTGCGAGCCTTAACAAGGCAAAGACATGGGCCATCTTCAACTGCTCTTTATCCCCGTATGTGGACTCTAATAAGTGTACCGCTTCAAGATAACTACCACCCACTACTGCAAAACCCTCTATTAAATGTAAGGCCTCTCCTTCCATTTGTCCCTTCAGATAGTGAAACTTGCGGACATTATCCAAAGAGGATTCATGAACCGTAGATCGAAATACGTCCCAAAAAGCTAACCACTCCGTTAACTTGCCCCCAAATGTAGGAAGATTGAGCTTTGGGAGGTGTACAGTATATTTTGGGTCAGCCCTTCTATGGGCCTCATTATCGCCTCCCTTCTTACTCGCGACAGCACGCTGTAATAGGTACTTCGCTCTAAAGACAGGTTCGTCATAGAGGGCGCGATTATCACACTCTGTAACTATCTCTTCCTCCTCTATCATGTCAGCCACAATCACCTCACTCAGAGCCGTAATACGACCTTGGGTAACCTGGACGTTTTCTAATCTAGCCTCCAATTCCTCTAGTTCAGCAGTAGTGATGAAAGTGTTGACGTCCACAATTAGCCTATTTAATACTCCCCGAAGTCCCGCCCTTTGATTTTTAGGGGCTTTGATCAGCACCCCACTAGACGGTGTCTCTTTATTGTCTTTATTCATTTTGCATGTGAGCCTATAGACTATGTATCTAAATGTTAAGTTACAAAGACAACGGCAAAATAATAGTCTAGGTAAGAGACGCCGACCGGCGGACTTCTATGTTATGGAGAAAAAATAGTACACTAAATAGCAATACCTACTAATGGATCATATTGAACAAGAAAAAATGTTAGGTCAGGTCATATGTCACAGGAAGTCTGAAACGGAAAAGAACATTATTGGGGGAAGATGATGGGTGGGATGCAGGATTTGGGCAGGTGCAACGATGTGACCCTGCATTCCAGCTCTAACCACCGCTTGGCTAGTCCTACCAGATTATCATAGAGTTGTTCCTGCATCCTGTTATATGTCCCCTTGTTCATTGCCTTAAAATCCCTTACTGGTAGCTAATTCCCGGGGTCTGGGCACCAATGTGGTAAACTATCAATGGAAGTTAAATATTACTAAGCTATAATGAATCAAATAAATCAATCTAAATGAATACTACTCCATACCTAAATTGAATTCAATCTGAAACAAGCTAATTTATATCCAAAGGTCTCACATAATAAATTTATATAATAGGGTAAGGTTATAAGGGTTAATATTAGCCAGGAATTAACTCACCAATAGTTCCACGTGGCAATGAGGCAAGGGAGAACGTTTTACCCAATATGGCGGTGGACAATGGGGAACGAGACTTCGGTCCCAAGACTCGAGTCAAGTTAAAGAAAGAATAAATGATTACATGGGAATGGACATGAATAATATGCTTATCTATCAGTCAGTCATGGTGTCGATGAGAGCGTCGTGATGGTGTAGCTGTGTGTATTGCTGTATGTGTATTGTGATTAGAGGCACAAAAGCTCGATCAACTGAGGGCGGAAAAATTAGATGTTAACTGGTTGGTGTTCGTGAAGGCTCTGGCGTACCTCAAAAGCACACCTTGCTGCCTTGGCAAACTGCCAGGAGCCCAAATTATCGTACCGCATTTAGGTTGCTCTATACGATAAATTATATTAATATATACGATAAATTCATATATACTACATAAGACCATGGCAATATTGCTTAATAGCATATTAGGCCTTTTATAACTTAACTTATTTACAATCTTATAATATACGATCTACTCGTCCTACATCGTGCTGTAGGAGAGATCGTGACGTCACAGAGACATACGAGATCACAAAAGAGTCATATTCTATCGTATTTATACGATAGGGTGGAATAGTTTGGCCGCAGCATTGAAAACTGTCTATTCTTAAATTAATTTAAAACCGCATTCGCTACCCACACAAAGTTTACCGTCTACAGTCTATAGGCTTCCACGCATCCCCCAGTTTTGCTTAATAACATAATCTCTTTATTATTCAGATCTATAATTTGTTTTGTATTTAACTCTCTCAAAACAGTTCGAGTCCCTACGAATTCCAGCAATTATTTAGCCAACCTACCTATACATACCTACCCTACCATATAATAATGATAATTCAAATTTATTTTTGGTGAATGACAGAGTATTGGCTAAGGTTTTTAAAAATTCCTCCCTTTGCCAAATGCTTAGTTTAATAACAATGATATGGACCTTTAAAGTTTTGGCAATTGCCCGTGTGACTCATATTTTAACCCTCCTAAAGTGTTACCACGAAATACCGCTAGATCCTTTCTCAAAAGTCGCTAGCATGTTGCTACATAGCCAAACAATGTTAGGATAATGCTGCAATTTCTAAAGTTTTGGTTTGTTTGTTTTGCAAATTTTACAATGTAATATGACTAGAATGTCTGAAAATTTTAAATTATCCCTAGTAAATCTCTCTAGATATGAAAAAATGGCTGCTAAATTGAAGTAAATAGCTCTACATCTAGCGGTAATATGTAGCGATACAACTGGCAACACTGCCTAAGTGTTACCCCAAAATACCGCTAGATCCTTACTCAAAAGTCGCTAGCATGTTGCTACATAGTCAAACAATGGTAGAATAATGCTGCAATTCCTAAAGAGTTTTTATTTGTTTGTTTTGCAAATTTTACAATGTAATATAACTAGAATGTCTGAAATTTTCAAATTATACCGAGTAAATGTCTCTAGATATGAAAAAATGGCTGCTAAACTGAAGTAAATAGCTCTACATCTAGCGGTAATATGTAGCGGTACAACTGGCAACACTGCCTACAACCACCCTCTCACCGCCAATGATTATGCTCTGAGGTTTGTATTTTGCTTATCTTATCCTGTGTATAAATGTAACCCTTACACATGTTTCTATTAAATAATGACATTAAACAGGATTCATGATTTAAATACAAGGCTAGATATTTATCGGAAGTACGTATTTACCTTCGGAAAGCTAAAATATAATGTTTACACATATGGGATAGGGAGGAGGGAGGGAGGTATAAGAGGTGGACCGATGAAAGGGAAGAGAACCCCGATATACGAGATACATAGCTTCACATGCGCGTATTGATCACTTTCATGCTATTATGTATGCATACAGAAGTAGCAGGACACATATGTCAAGAGTGAACACCAATAACTTAATCCATACACAGTAAAAAAGACGGAAATAATATCGTACAAGTCATACGAAGTGATGGAATGGGTATGGGGGGAGCGTGTATGATATGTAAACAGGACAGTTCGTCACTAGATAGGTGTGTGTGCTTGTGATGGTCTTGTGTAGCTATGTGTGTGCTTGTTTGAGTGTTGTTATAGGCTACGCATTAGTTATCTCTCTCTCTCTTATTTATCGCTGTCTTCCTTATGATTACGACATACTGTTGGCCTACTAGTGCATGAGAACAGGAAATAGGGAGCCTCGCTCTCTCTCTCACAAATGAGAACATAAGTAAACAGGAGTCTGCAGAGAGCCGATTGGCTATAGGACTCGGTAGCCTATTCCACATATCTACAACTCTGTTACTAAACGAATAGAGGCAGATCCCTTACACACCCAGTCTCTCTCTGTCGCTCGTTTGTTTGCACACCGATACAAATGAGGCAGATCCCTTACAAGATGAACATGGGAATCTGCAGAGAGACAAGTGGCCCACAAAAAGCAGATCCCTTTCACATCCAACCCATTTCGTCCATATGACTATCTGATTTTATCTTGAAATTCTCTATTGTTCTTGATCCCACTATAGCACTAGGTAGCCTATTTCACATATCTACGAATGACTCTGTTACGAGAGAGGCAGATCCCTTACACAGCCAATCTCTCTCTTATTTGCACACTGGTACAAAGGAGGCAGATCCTTACACATGCTACCAAGATGAAAATGGGAGTCTGCAGAGAGCCGATTGGCCCACACACGGCAGATCCCTTTCACACCCAATTTATCTCGTCTTATCAAATTTTATGTTGAAGCTCTATTGTTATTGATCCCACTATAGCACTTGGTAGCCTATTCCACATATCTACAACTCTTACCAAGCGAATAGATCCCTTACACAGCCAATCTCTTTCTCTCTCGCTCTTGTTTGTTTGCACACCGGTACAAATGAGGCAGATCCCTTACACATGCAACCAAGATGAAAATGGGAGTCTGCAGAGAGCCAAGTGGCCCACATATGGCAGGTCCCTTTCACACTCAACCCATCTCATAAACGTTACCTGTTATTTACACTACTTACTATACACCCATGTTATCATATACCTGCAACCAAAACACAATTGTAAGAAATAGGAACATAAGAAAATGGGAGTCTGTAGAGAGCCAATTGGCCCACACAAGACAGATCCTTTTCACACCCAACCCATCTCATAAAATCTCATTTATCTCTGTCTTCCTTACCGTAAAGTGGGGTAACTTCGTACTGCGGTGATAATTTCGGACATCGGCGATAATAAGTAATTAGCCATTGTCATTATATAATGGAAACGCTTTTTATTTTATTTTTTTTGTGGGGTCCGTTTAGAGAAATGGCAAAGGAAGAGCATGTAAAAGTCTAGGAAACTGACATGAGTATATTTATTAGTGGCCCCTCCATCATTGACGAACATGCCTATTACATAAGGCACCCTCTTCAAACACTCATCCGCCGTAGTTTGAATCTACCGCACAGAGCATTTAAAATTTGAGGAGCCTTCATCATGAGCGCACGCGACCTCACTCATGGCTTCAGTCATTATGAATTGGGTTCTCACTACGAAAAAACTTCGTAAAAAATAAAAACAAAAGGAAAATAAGAATAACTATTCAATAAGCTTTCCATAATATCGTGGATGTACTTGTGTGGATCTTTGACCAGACGCTGACTCAGGCGTCATTCTTCCTTCTCTGCTCAGTGCTCAGCCTGCCCGGACGTGTCTCCCCACGCTCCGCTGGTTCCGCATTTGCTGCGTCCCTAGTGAGTTTTTTCTCATTTGTTTACTCCGGGATGTATCGAGTAAGGTTAGGATATGCGTAGCAGGAGTGTCCTGGGCTGGTTGCCCGCAGTGCAGTGTATTTTGGGTCGTGTGTTTGGGGCGTCTATTTCGGATGTACCCTCGTGGTCCTGTTGTGGACATGTGAACTTTTTCACAGTTAGTTAGCTTGTGATGCAGGCGGCTTTCATTACGCGTTATTATCGCTGCCTTTTATCTTTCTGATGAGGTAGTGTTGCTTTGCTGACGTTCCCAGCGTATTTTTCTTCACTTAGTGAAGTTTTTTCTGGGCCCCGAGTCAGTCTTCCCTTTGCCGGAAGTTTTTGCTACAGTGGTGTGTTGGCGGTGGTTCCTGTTGTGATATAATTCAGTGCTTTTTGTTTATATTCCGACATGTTATCTTTTCCGTCTGCCTAGGCCTAGCCAGCCTCTTGTAGCTTTGCCACATGTACAAGTGTTATTGATTTATATTATAAATATGTACTACTGTGTCATGTGTGTCCTGGTTTAGTTGTGTATTGGCTAATTCCATGGACTATTTTTGTTTCCTGGATTAGTTGTGTATTGGCTATTTCCACGGACTATTTGTGGGCCCGGGGTTAGTTGTGTTTTGGCTAACTCTTCGGTCCTATGTGGCGTTCAGATGGTATCTGGACGAGGTGGGTTGTTTCCCGGCGGGCTTTTTCTCGGTTTCACCATGAAAAACCCGGCTGGCAGGACTGCGTCTCTGTGGTGGTGCCTGTTTCAGGCTCCCTATGATTCCCGGCGGAATGGCTGTACCCATCTAACAGTGTTCATGCGGACACGTGTTGTGAAGTTGTTTTCCCCGGTTTTGCAAAACCGGGAAAAAATCTAGCTGTTGTTGTTTGGTTTTCCTCCCCGGCGATCTTTTACAAAGAAGTGGGGACAGGAACATTTGGGGTTAACTTTTAACATCTTGTTCAGCCGGCGGGTGCACCTTGGAAGGGTGGGATGAACGAATTGGTAATTCAGTTTAGTTAACCGGACAATTAACCTGATAAGCGCTAAATAGCAGTAGGAGCTAGGGTAGTTATTTGTGCATTTCTGCCAAAATATTCGATCTCACAGAATTTAAAAAAAAGTACCTCAATGTCTTGGAAATAAGCAGCCACATCCGCCAATATATATATATCCACCCTAAAAAAATGTGGGTGTGGAGTTACGGTGGCTGCAAGTTGAAAAAAATGGGCTGATAGGCACGACATCCCCGAGCGAGCGAGTGTGTGTGAGTGAGTCAGGCGGGAGGAGAGAGAGAGAGGGTGGAGGCAAGAACGTGCGATTGATGAGAAGCAACGCTCTATATCTCGCCTAAAAAGCACCTTTATGGTTTCACCTGTTCATATTCATGAGTAAGGCAGCCCATGTGAATAATATACACTGATAAATGAAGCGCAGAGAGGCATACGGACGAATAATAGGCGAAATAAGAGTGGTGTATTGAGAAAGGTGGGTGGCACGGGAGAGAAAACGGGTCAGATTACAGTAAGTAGATGAGATTAGCGTGGGTGTATGCACAAATTTAGACCTTATAGACACTTTGTGTTGTCGTTGCTATATTGTAAACAACGATAAGACTTCTTGGATGGCGCAGTATGTTAGAGTAACCCGATATCTCATTACACAATTTTTACGCACTATTTGCTTGCAACTCATGGATGAAAGGTTATTTATTTACTTGTAAATTTCTTTACTGTTTGTTCGTAATGATAGAATGTTAGGTTATGTAAAAGTATTATACATACTAAATACTTCGATATACACAAGTGTATCGAGGGTATATATATATTTTTTTTTGTCAAGCATTCGTCTGCCCGAAAATACGTACGCACTAATCGCTGTCAGTATAGTGTGAACAGTCATGGTCTAGTGGTTAGAGTGATGGACTGAGTGAGATGTAGGCCTAGAGACGTAGGCCTAGAGACGTGGGTTCGAAACCAGAGAGGTTATGGGGATGTTTTTGGAGTGTTTATATCACTTGAAATTTTTTTTTTTTTACATACTTACGCCCTGCTATTCATAAAGTCGAAAACTTTGATGAATAGCAGAGCGTAAGTATGTTTTTTTGTGTTTATTTATTTGTTTTTTTGTTTGTTTTTTTGTTTGTTTGTTTTATTATTACAAAAGGTTGTTACAAAAGGTTAGTACATAAGTATAATATTACATAGGTATATATATAAATAAAACAAAATATTGCCTGGCTAATGAATTAAACTGAAATAATAAATGAAAATATTGCTTATATATACAGTATACTGTATACAATAATATACTGTGTATATATATATATATATATATATATATATATATATATATATATATATATATATATATATATATATATATATATATATATATATATATATATACAGTATATACCAAAACATATGAACTTATCCTACAACTATAATTTGTACATGTTATGATAATATTATCACGTTGGTCAGGTACGGGCAAGTAGGTAGGCAGGCAGGTGTTTTGAGATCACGTTGGTCAGGTACGGGCAGGTCAGGTACGGGCAGGTAGGTAGTGAGGTAGGTAGTGAGGTAGGTGGGCGGGGCAGGAGTTTGGCTGAGATAGGGCGACACAGGTACCACTCCTAGTAGTACTTGAGTGAGTGGTAGTCCCTGAAGCACTCGCCCAAACACAACCCAACGTTGCATTCCTTGCACATTGATGTGACTCGGCTTCTTCTTTGTGGCTTTCTGGTGGAGTGGGCACAGACCTGGCACTGTACTTGCAGCCTCCGGGTGCCAGATAGCTCGGTGTGGATAGGGTAGTGTTTGTCATATCCATCAATGACTCTGTCTGGGAGGTTGACTGCACGGCGACCCCTGTGACCGGAGACTGGTTGGTGTTTTTGTAGGAGTTGGTAGGCGACGTTGTATATGAACTCCCTGAACTTGAGTTTTTTGTTCGGGGCCATGTCTTTTTTTACAAGCCACATGTTGTAAGCGTTGAGCATCGTGATGTCAACAAAGTGAAGGAAAAGCTTGTGATACCACTTCACTGTTTTTCGTAGGCACTCAACGCCTGCAAGCTGGCAATCAGACTTGTCCACAAGGCGCATGTACTTGGTGTAATCCACCACCATATCAGGTTTCTGGATAGACTTCTTGGTACGGTAGTGGAATTTACCAGAGTCCACTTGGGCACCTGTATGGACAGTCGAAAGCAGGTGAACTGGTCGCTTATCGAGCCACTTTACCGCCAGAACTTTCCCAGACTTCTCCAGCTGCTTGTAGTGCTCTTTCTTCTTTCTTCTTGGTCTGTCCAGTCTGCGGCGCCTTTGTTCCTCTGCCAAGTCGTCATCAGAAGTGGTGTCACTGTGGGAGGGGTTGTCCAGTTCTATGCGATTGCCTTGGAACTTAGGCATGAACTTCCTGTTAGTTCTGACAGTCCCACATGCCCCCGTTTTGTGGTCATGGAGGAACTGGCAGAGTGCAGGACTTGTATACCAATTGTCGGTGTACAACGTGTGCCCCTTGTTCAGGTAGGGCTCCAGCATCTTTTTCACAATGTGCCCTGACATGCCCAATGGGTCGTTGCCACCGACTTTTGGAATGTCTACATCAGTGCCGGTGTATACGATCATGTCGAGCACTATTCCACTTTCACAATCGCACAACACAAAGATCTTGATCCCGAACCTGTGTCTCTTCAAGGGGATGTACTGCTTGAACACCAGGCGTCCTTTGAAAAGCACGAGCGACTCATCAATCACCAGGTTGGCAAAGGGGTAGAAGAATTTCCTGTACCTTTGCAACAACATGGTCAACACATCCCGAACTTTCCATATTCTATCAGCTCGGTTTGGATTATTATTGTCTGCGAAGTGCAAAAATCGCAGAAGCAAGAAAAATCTATCACGAGCCATATATTTCCGGAAAATTGGGGTGTTGATGATTGGGTCGTGCTTCCAATAATGCTCCATTACATGCTTCCTGCAGAGAGGCATGATTAGCAACAACGCAAAGAACACAAGGAGCTCAGGGACAGTCGTATCAACCCATGCACGAATTCTTGCTCTAGGAGATATCATATCAATTCTTTCCCTCACCCAGGTAAAATAGCCATTGGTTTGGGAAACGAGATGAGATAATACCTCCTGGTCAAAAAATGCACAGAAGAAATCAGATTCCGTGGACTGGTCATTGCAGGGCCAGTCTGCTGTTGAACCAGCCAGATTGGCATTGAACTGGTGCAAATCTGGTTGGAAATGGGACCCTTCAGACCAGGCAAAATTATACGCCCGTGGGGGATCAGGATCAGCCCCTCCGTCAGCCACGTCGTCTGCGCCTTCGTCGTCAGACAGGTCTTGGTCATGGTCACGGTGCAGAAGTACATCGTCGTCTTCCGAATCCTCTGCACCTCCCTCATATTGGTCTTGATCCTCCTCAGACTCGCTCCCACTATCACCACCCCAGCCATAGTTCCTGGGATCGAAGGCTTCCCCTTCTGCAGCGTCGTCGTCAGAGGAGTCAGGAGGGAAGAGGAGGGCGTCAAACTTGGATGGCGTTAGACCGGCTGCCAAAACTCTACGAGGCCCTCCAACAGCAGCAGGGGCATGGGTGGGCGTGGGTGGTGGAGCAGGGGCGTGCGTGGGCGGTGGTGCAGGGGCGGCCGTGGTGGGCAGTGGTGCAGGGGCGGCCGTGGTGGGTAGTGAGACAGGGGCGGCCGTGGTGGGTGGTGGTGGTGGTGGCAACGCGGGGGTGGTAGAGGCGGGAGGTGTCACCTTACTCCTCTTGAACTGATAAGGGTGTCCTTTACCCTTACCCTTCTTGCCAACTACCCCCGATGCTCCTGCATCCCCAGGACGGCCACTTGTACTTCCTGTGGTGGTGGGCGCCGTGGGCGTCGTTGCCACAACAGTAGAGGCAGTAGTTGTTGTGGTAGCAGTTGTCAGAGCAAATGCTGAGGACAATGACCTCTTCGCACTCGTCGTGCTTGGTGCACGTGTCGTGCCTCTCCCACCACATGTCGTGCCTCTCCAAGCACGTGTAGGTCTTCTTGGCTGCACTGGCTCATCATCCTCAGAAGTATATACGTAGGAGGGGTCCCTGGCACGTATTCGTGTCCTGCCACGAGCACTAACACCGCCAGCAACAGGGTTGGGCGAGTCAACAGGGAGCGAGTCAGGGGAGCGTGTAGGCTCCATGGTGACTGAGAGCGTACTGCGTGTGTAGACTGTGTGGGGTGCGTGCGGCGGGTGGTTGTGGGTGCCATCGAGAGGTACCATGTCGCACTAAACGTGGCGCAATTTGTGACTCCCCAGACAGCTTGGCGCCGTTTTGGTACGCCTTTAAAAATCCTGCTTCCGTGAGGCCTATCGCGTTCCCTATAGGAAGCCTTCCGTGAGGCCTATCGCGCTTGCCGGGTTAAGGGATACTTTTTGTATCGCCACCTTCAATATACGGCGATTGAGGGCTCAATTGGGGTTAACTTTTTAATAAAAACTTACTTTCACACCCGGCGGGTTCTCCTTGGTAGGGTGGAATAACGAATTTACAATTCAGTTTAGTTGACCAAGACAATTGAGAGATACGTTTGTGTATCGCCGCCTTCAACGTACGGCGATCCTAAGACAATTCTTTAAAAGTCAGATCTCGTATTTTGTCAGCCTTCCCAGTTTTTGATCTGTGAGATAATTCAGGGGCCGGCGTCTTTTTGGGGGGTTGTTTTGCCAAAATTGAATCTTGAATCAGACACCACCGGAAAGACTATTTCAATTATAAACACCATGCTGGTTTTTTATATTGTGTCAGAGGGTATTCTTAAATCTCTTGGACAAGTTCAGACATTCTGATATCTTGACATAGGAACCCCACCGCGTAGCGAGCTGTGATCGTAGAGTATTACGTCTCGTTACCCGGCGGGTTATTAACACTTGTGTGCGAACATGTTGGGTTAACCTTATGAGCATTAATTCCTGGAAATTTTCTTTTTTCTAGAGCTGGGCCCCGGCGAGTCTTAAAGAACCTGGAGTAGCTTCCAACCAGTCTCTGTCATGGCTACCTTTGCCCCGGTTTTTGCTTTATGCATTACGCCCTCCTGTTCAGGTATCCCTATTTTTGCGCACACCCTTTGTATAAAATGTGTTAAATGTCTAGACCGCTCAAGGGGTCTGTGGGTGATGCGAAACTGTACCTTTTGCTCGCAACTCAGCGTTAAAGTTTTACAAGACAATGATAAGACCGCAGCGGTCGCCTTAAGGGAGGTCAGGCAGCAAATGACTACTTATACTACTACTGTAGCTCACAAGTCACTTCAATGCGATAACGTCCCGCTTTGGGATAAGTTACTAATTGAGCACCCTCCCATTAAACGTCCCTCTAGAGTAACTGTTCGTAAACCGGCGGAGACTGGACAGTGTTCTATACTTGCTCCCGCCCCAGGCACATCTAAGCGACAGCGAGAACCGACGCCCCCGGTGGCAGCCTCCTCGTCACGGGCGAGGTCTAAGTCCAGGTCCTCGCTTAGACAGCAGCCGCCGAGTCGCTCTACTTCACCAACGAGCAAGAAGAGTAAGACGGAGGGGTCAACAAGTGGATATAGCGAGAAATCTTCTAAATCCAAGAGCAGTTCGCGGTCGCACTGTAGCCACAAGTCTTCCCGCAAGGACTCACATGATCGAAAGGCCTACCGGCGTTCACCGGAGTCTAGTGCCTCTCGTCATACCTCTACCCCCGACAGAGCTAGTGTTCAATTTCATAGAGATAGTTTAGTACCAGTACCAAAAGACAGTTTACCACTTAGTATTTTAACCCTAGAATTGGAAAGTTCAGTGGACAGTGATCGTCCGAGGGCTGAGTCAAGTGGGAGCTCCATGATGGAGGGTATTTCAGACTCCTAAGAGAGTGCAGGCCAAGGCCTGGGTGTTTGGCGGTATTCTCAACCTCTGGCTCAAACTATACAAACAGTGGCTGAGGTCCACCGGGACGCGGCGATCCCATCATCTATTCCTGACTTGTCTTGGCAACAAGATGGGACTCCGGCTTCGGCGGAATCCTCTCATGATGAGCCGGATGACAAAGACGAGGTATCTATCATCTCAGATATGGAAGTGCAAGAGTCGGGTTCAGTTTTAGACGCCGCACAGGATCGTAATGATTCACCTTTGAGTTCATCATCGAATAAATTTGTCACAGCAGAGGAAATAGATGGGCTGCTGGTTAATGCTCTCACTAAAAAAATTGGCCAACAGCCAGAGACTCCTACAGTAGACCTGGGAGCTCCTATGACAAGTTCTAATGTCTGGCCTCTGATGACTTCTATTGCCTTGACTCAGATCCCTCACCCTCCCTCTATATCACCATCGGTGGTCACTAGGCCTGCTACGGCGGCACTGACTACTTCTAATGTCAGGGTTATAACGGATGTCAATCCACCCCCTTTAGATAAAGCACCTATGAAAAAGGTAGCTATGCCCTTACTGTACGGCCCGGATGAGTCATGGGTTCACTTGATCCCCACTAAACCAGAGGTCGCTCAACCTACCTTGTCAGGGGAACTTCCAGTGCCACGAGAGTGGGTAATACAAGGCAATAAATCTAAAAAATTACGGGCCTTGGATACTTTGGATACTAGATGTTAATGTTAAGGCCATTCCTAACTATTATCACCAGGACTATTTTGTTTATACTGCTAAACCTGGCCTACCCCCTGCCTCAGCTTCGAGACTGTTTTCTGACTGGTCCAAACAGGATGGTTTTAATGACATAAAGACACTGTCAGCTCTCACACCAGAACTCGATTTGCGAACTGTCACAGACTCAGCCGCTAATCCAGTGTTGAAGGTGGGGCAGTTGGGTCCGGGACCTTGGGTGGAATGGGAGACGGAGGCTCAGAACTTTGCAACCACCTTCACCTCAAAATCTTCCCACCAGATCCCTCAGGATAGTCATTCTTGGTTCTCTATGCCAGTGTGTTCTGCCGGCGGAATCCCTTCGGCTTTGTTTGATTTCTTAGCTGCCCCCAAAATCAATTTATGTGAACTCAAGGACCCTTTCACTACCCCTACCCCAACTCGCCTAGACCGAGAATTTAGGCTACGGGGGAAAGCATTTAGACTTTTCTCACAGTACATTGTGACGCAACAGGTCGCTAAATCGATGCTCCGGTCCACTCAGGCATTCGCAGACGCGGATGCCAGAAGATCGGTGGAACTGTCTCGGCGACTGCTCCTTCAGTCGTCAATTCAGTCATTGGGTGACGCCTTGCTTGAGGCGGTGCGAGCTCGTCAGGATCTCAGGATGTCCTTGGTACGGAAGCTTCCTGATCGTATTGCGAATCAGGTGGTCATGTCACCAGTGCTCACTCCCTCTTTAATGTCCCCTGAGGTGTGGAGAACAGTTTTTAATATGGCTCAGACCTTTAAACAGAGGCCTGCCCCTTCTAAGAAACCTACCTTTAACTTCCCCAAACCCAAGCCAGTCGCAAAAGCACAGCCGGGGGGATCTAAGCCCTTTCATCTACCTAAGTCCTCCTCCCCTCAAGGTCAGTACAGGTATAGACAGGGTAAGTTTACAGGTCAGAAAGGACGAGGCTATAATAAACCAGGTCAGGGCCCGTCTTTTGCCAACGCCAGCCAACCGGCAAAGCGTCCACCACCACCACCTCCACCACCATCAAAAAACTAATGTCTCTCTCATTCCCGGGGCCGGTCTCAAGGCGAGTGGATCCGAGGGTAGTACAGCCGGCGAACCCTTGTCTGCTAACTGGGTCGTTCCGAACGTGTCACCAAGCATGGCCGTTAAACACTTGGGCAAGGATGGTGGCACGCAAAGGCATCACTTGGCAGTGGCTCCGGCGACCTCGCTTACGTCAGCCGACAACGGCGAATCTAGTTTCTTTAGAGGTGGAGTCACTGGTCAAGGAAATGATTGCCAAGAATGTCATCATCCCGGTCCCTCAAAATTACCCAGTCTTCACATCCAAGCTATTTTTGGTTCCCAAAAGGGTCAGTGTTCAGATGAGACCCGTCGTAGACCTGTCGTATCTGAACCTTCATATTCACAACGAGTCATTCAGGATGTTAACAGTGCACCAAATCAGGCTAACACTTCCGCCGGGAGGTTGGATGTGTTCCTTAGACCTGACAGACGCTTATTGGCACGTCTCGGTAAACAAAAGATTTCAAAGATTCCTGGCCTTACGGATCAGGGACCAAACTTATGTTTTTCAAAGGATGCCATTCGGTTTGAACCTGGCACCTCGCTTATTCACGAAATTAGTCCGGCAAGCACTGATGCCATTGTTAAAACAAGGGATCAGGATTTTGTGGTACCTAGACGACTGGCTAGTGGTGGCAGAGACAGAGCAAGTATGCATAAATCATGTCAACATAACATTAAAACATGTCAAAACTCTAGGGTTCAAGGTAAATCTGGTAAAGTCAAACCTTGTTCCCTCACGAGTAGTTCAGTGGATAGGGCTGGTTTGGGACACAGCTGCTCTCACTCTGAGTCAGAGTGTGGACAATCGGAACAGATTTCGCAGGAAACTGTTCATGTTCCTTCACAGTCTGACTACGACACGGAGGATCTGGGAGTCTCTGGTCGGCTCTCTCAACTGGATTCAACTAACTGTAATGTTGGGCCGGTTGAAAGTAAAGCGCTTAATATTGGAGGGCAACAAATATTTTCCACTATTACCGGCGGAAAAATTATGGCTCATACCAAAATTAATCCACACCTTACTAGCGGTCTGGGCGAAGAGGGAAATGTTGCACTCAATAATGTCATGGACCTCTCCTCCGCCGACGGTATGGGTAGACACGGATGCATCAGGAACGATAGGTTGGGGTTTTCAGTCAAACCAAGGGCACCAGGGTCAAGGGCTTTGGTCCCATTTAGAAATCTCCCACATCAATGTCAAAGAATTACTAGTCCCCTTATATTTCCTTCAGGCTCACGGCTCTACTTTACGGGGCAAGTCGGTGGCCTTCAGAATGGACAATCTGCATGCAGTTCACTGTATTCAGAAACAAGGGTCAACGAGGTCTCGGACGTTGCTAAACGTGTCAGAAGAGATTTTTATTCTAGCCAACAGGCTGGACATTCATCTTCAAGCATCTTATCTCCCAGGCGTAGCAAACGTCTGGGCAGACGCTCTGTCTCGGAGACAGAGCACAACAGTAGAATGGGCGCTCAAGCAACCCATTTTCAACCTAATGATTGCAGAGCTTTACCATCCACAAGTCGATCTGTTCGCGTCCGAGGAGACTCACAAACTTCCACTGTACCTCACCCGCCGGACGATAACGCCGGCAGGGGGGCCAGACGCCCTGGTGACAGACTGGAACAGGTGGAGTTCCATCTATCTGTTTCCGCCGCCAGACGCGTCTCTAATGTGCCATGTAGTAAACAAACTACGGGATTATCGGGGCTTAGTCTCGATAATCGCGCCCCTGTGGCTGGCGCAGTTGTGGTACCAGCAATTGAAAACGTGGTGCCCGCACCCGGTGTCGCTCCCGGTCGGGTCTTTCCACTTAGACACGATTGGCAACCTAGCGACCTCGCTGACTTTTGCATTATGGACATTCAGGAGGCCAAGTGGCTAGCACCATATGGTAGAGATGTGACCAATAAATTGTTGAATCAATATACTCAGTCTACAAAACGACAGTATCAATCACATTGGCAAGCCTTTACTTCTTGGATCCTTAGAACGGAACAAACTGTGCCCTCGGTGGCGTTAGTTTTTAATTATCTAAATTATCTATTTGAACAGAAACGTTTATCTGTGGTAACGTTAAAAAATCACTTAACAGCGATTAGAATACCATTTTGGGACCTTACCGGTCTCGCCATACCAGTTGCGGAGGAAACAGGTTTTATGAGGGCATGTTTTAAACTCCGCCCACCTCCCCGTCAGCTCATGCCTACTTGGTCTCTGGACAAAGCATTGTCATTACTTCACTCCCGTCTGTACCAAAATACTGCAGATTTTACATTACTCTTAAAAAAGGCTGTATTCCTTTTGGCTTTGGCCACCGGGAACAGAGTGTCTGAGCTGGCGGCGATGAGCAACACACCTAATTGCCTCAGGTTTGGTAGGCTTAATGAATGTATTCACATTGCACCTTCCCCAGGGTTTGTAGCCAAGAATGAGCACAGTGCACATGTGTTTTCGGAATTCACTGTGCCGGCGTTGAAAAGGGGAAAAGTGCACCATAATTTATGTCCAGTGCAGGTTCTAACCAAATATTTGAGGGTAGCTCCTCTAAACCCCCAGGGTGCTTTATGGGTAGCAAGTACGGGTAAGCGCTTGCTCAAACGTAGATTGGCTTCTCTTTTAGTCGAAGTCATTAAGGAGAGTAATCCCGGCGTTGTGGGTAGGGCCCACGATTTATGCAAATGGGCAACCTCTTTGCGTTTCCTGAAGAATTTTTCTGTGGAAGATATTACGTCCACGCATTTGTGGGCCTCTAATCATACGTTTTTGACTCGATACCTGTCAGTAGCTCTAGACAAACCTTCCTTGCCATGTATAGCTTTAAGGCAGAGGGTCTAGGTGGCCCTTAAGTAATTTTTTGTTTTAATTTCAAGGAAAGGGGGGGGGGGGTGCAGTCAGGGTAACATAGGACACCCTAGACCCCGCCGGAGTATAAGAGCTGTGATACTAGTTATGGGTATTGTTGATATGAAAGTTTCTCTGTACTATTCAATGCAGGAAATTGTGCTAGTACAATGATAGTACAAACAACAGTGTTGTTATAGTAGTTTGGCTGTGAAAGCAATTTAGTTTAAGCATTGGATATATTTTGCAAAATATTTCCACGAGTATTATGGGGTTATATGTGCACATGTAAACTTATAAGTTTTTATTTTTCACCACTTATGTTGAGTGGGGTGCCTTTTTAACTTACAGATCTGTTCGCAGAGTCTCAAGAGTTAACCTTTTGTATCAAGCAGGCTTCTTTGAAGCACGCCCCTGCTTGACCCCCTTTTGTATATATGTGCTGCGCCATTAAATATATATTTTTCAAAGTAAGAATACTATGTGGTTGTTTGATTATCTGCTTTTCTAGAGTTATGATATGATTACGAATGTCCCCCTCCAGTCTTAGAAATCAGGCATGTTCGTCAATGATGGAGGGGCCACTAATAAATTATAGGTTTGACTCCTGTAAGGAGATAAAGAAAACCTAATATTTAGTAGTGGCCCCGTAATCATTGACGACTGGGGCCCTCCCGACCATCCCCTTCCCATTCGTTGATGTATTAAGGATTTTGGTTTACTTGATATGTCAGTGAAGGAAGAATGACGCCTGAGTCAGCGTCTGGTCAAAGATCCACACAAGTACATCCACGATATTATGGAAAGCTATTGAATAGTTATTCTTATTTTCTTTTTGTTTTTATTTTTTACAAAGTTTTTTCGTAGTGAGAACCCAATTCATAATGACTGAAGCCATGAGTGAGGTTGCGTGCGCTAATTATGAAGGCTCCTCAAATTTTAAATGCTCTGCGCGGTAGATTCAAATTACGGCGGATGAGTGTTTGAAGAGGGTGCCTTATGTAATAGGCATGTTCGTCAATGATTACGGGGCCACTACTAAATATTAGGTTTTCTTTATCGCCTTACAGGAGTCAAACCTATAATGTACACTAAAAAATATTATATATATGACGAAAATATGTACATTTTTCGCTACCATGCCAAACTTCTATCGCCCTGAAGAAATTTTTTTGTATGAATGATCTTGTGACTGATATAATTTTGTAGTAACCTTACCAGAGACAACATCCACCAAAGGAAATTTGTTACACTTGTATAACGCTCTAGCTAGAACACTATCATTTAGCCGATTGTGTTTAAAAAAAAAAACTTGCTAACTTCGGACATGGAACAAAACAATCGTTTGTTATTATTTGCCCTATGAAACTCATTCATAATACTTGTCCATCATTAACATGGTGGTAAAAGATCAAATAATAATTCTGAGTCCAAAAACCCATAAAAATATGAGATGCTAACCGATTTATGTATTTCGGATAATTCTGGATATATAATATATATAAATTAGGAGAGGCATATATCTTGTCCAAAATTTTTTTTATCTGCCGAAAGAAACACCAACAAATACGTTATACCTATAAAAATGCTCAAATTCATAAGTGTATATGCAGTGATATAGTATATATACCTATATATTTTCACTAGGCCTAGTTAATTTTTGAGTTATTGATTAGACAGCATTGGTTATTTTTCCTGCTCAATATTTTCTAAGAGTGAGCTTAATGCCTAACGAGAAGAGATCCAAACAGAATATATGTTAAACATCGTATATATCCCCCTCCTATACTGATTATACAGGCCTAAAAGTATTGACTGTGCATTTTCCACTTAAACATTGGACAGGAATAAGCAGCAATAATAAAATATTTGGGTGGGAGGGTGGGACTCGTTAGCCTTGGTCGGCAACTCATTTAGGGGAGACAACCTTATACAAATTCGGGTGGATGGGACTCGTCAGCCTTGGTTGGCAACCTGTCTAGGGGAGTAAACCTGATACAAATCCGTACTGCTTACCTAAGGGTAAGGCAGGTTAGTGGATGGATTAGCCGAACACCACTGTAGAAAAATAGTGCTAACAAGATACACAGAGGGCCTCGGAGTCGGACCGATTCTAAATTGAGTGGTCAATCCGGTAAGTCCTTCACTAAACTGGCTCGGGTTGTCCCTCTCACAGGGAATAGGTCCGCTTGGGGCATTCTGTGTATGGCCACCCTCGTAAGGGGAGTAAGGCGTCTGGCAATAGATAGATAGATAGAATAAAATATTCATATAAAATAGTAGGAGCTGAAAAAATAATGAAATAAGGCCACGAACGTACGTCCGAAGTTCTCCTCCGTTTGTCCGGAGTTAGCCCAGCTTTCTTGGCAATCATTTTCCATAAGAAATCACCTATGTCCGAAGTTATCCATACATGTCCGAAGTTTTCAACTTTTCAAGCAAACTTCGGACATCATTTAGGATAAGGATAGCTCTCTTATTATGGGGGATAATTTTAGGAGGCTTCCTGGATTACGGCGCACTATCACCATACATCACTTGACCTAGTTAAATCTCTATAATGTGTTAAACTCAGGAGCAACTGTTAAAAACATCGAAAAATTTCCGAAGTTACCCCATTTTACGGTACATTTAGGACATCCTAGTGTCTCTCTCTCTCTCTCTCACAAATGAGAACATAAGAAAACCGGAGTCTGCAGAGAACCGATTGGCCCACACATGTCAGATCCCTTTCACACCCAACCCCTCCCGCGCTCTCTCTCTCTCTCTCTCATATTTATCGCTATCTTCCTTACATTTACGACATCCTATTCTCTTGCCATACTCCCTCTGTCTCCTTCACAAATGAGAAAATAAAACAAATAAGAAAACGGGAGTCTCCAGAGCCGATTGACCTACACATAGCAGATCCCTTTCACACCCAAACCATCTCGTTCTATCTAAAATCAAGTTGAAGCTCTATTGTTCTTGATCCCATTATAGCACTCGGTAGCCTATTCCACATATCTACAACTCTGTTACTAAACGGATAGAGGCAGATCTCTTTTACAGCCAATCTCTCCCTCTCTCGCTCTTGTTTGTTTGCACAATCTGCTCCTTCTGTAGTTTCTCGTTTTGATATCTGTGACACAGCATTTGTATCCAACACAATACCCTGCTTGCAAAACCGTCGAACCCCGGACAACGTTGCTTGCAACTTTAATTATTATTATTATTATTAACCCTTAACCTAACAAGTGCGCATGGGGGTAATTAGACACCTCTCCTTGTGTGCGCATGTATTTGAGGTGTTTCCGTCACTAAAATATTCATTTTACCATAAATAGCATTAATACTTATCCATACGCGCCTATTATGGGTTGAATATAAAGGTATTAACCTGAAACAACAATAAAACGAGTGAAAACAGAGTTTGGATGGTCAAAATTGGAGATATAGCCCGCGAGTTGTATAATGTATGGGTGAGGCAAGCTGCTTTCCCGCCAATTTCCCCCAAGGCCACTGAGACACAGTCGATCGATACTCTCTCTCTCTCTCTTGCACTCGTTTGCTATCAGTGATGACAACGCCCTGCTTGCAACTCGCTAATGTTAGCATGAAAATATACCTCAGAATAAGGGAATAACAGGGAAAATAGGTGATAACTGAAGGAGAGGAGGAAAGTGGGGAAGGAGGGGAGGTAGAGGACTGAGATTTTGCATGGCCCAGGGGCCAAAAAAAAAAAAAAAAAAAAAAAAAATTATGTCAAAATTTGATTTTTTTTTTCTCTGACTCTTAAGAGTCTTCCCGCAGTCCACCGGGGGAACTCTTAAGAGTCTCCCCGCAGTTCCCGGGTTAAAGAGCGGCGCTCGACTTAAGTCGTGCACCAATTTGCAGCAAGTTAGGAGCATTATTAAGGCTTTTAAAGGGTTAAAATCGAGTGCAAATGTCCAGGAGCGCAGCGGGCCAGACAGCTGACTCCCAGGGCTTACCGCCGCCCATTAACTCATGTTCCCTGTGTTCTCGAGAGGCCGGCAGTGTAGCCAGTAGTGAGCATAGCTGGGAAAAATACACCGATATATGCTAAACTTCCATGTTCGTGGCACCACTGCAAGAGAACCACGAGTGCTACGTAGCTCATTCTGGTCTCATTTTGAATCTTTTAGTGCCTAGTTTTTTGCTAAATAATTTTTGTTTTCATGCAGATGCTTGATTTATCATGCAGGAGGGCCTGAATATGCCCAAATGAGCCCAAAACACCCCGCTAGACAAGGGTTAATACAAGGACGCACTATGCCCCTGTACAGAGCAAGAAGCTGTGCAGGGGAAAAGAACCCCCTAAGGCGGTTGAGCACATACCCAGCTTTTGGGAGGCTGCCTTAGCAAGACTGGTAATATGGTCCTTCCAACTGAGAGCAGAAGAAAAAGAGACACCAAGAATACTGAGATAATGGTAGTAATAGTAGGTGACCCATCGCAGAGTTGGGTATGCCGTTTTGATTTTGGGCAAAACGGTACATCTACTTTATCAACTCTGCGTAAGCAGAGTGGTATCGCCCCCCGTATAGTGGTACATGCCGGCAAAAATGTCTGTCTGTCTGTCTGTCTGTCCGGAAACTCCTCCTAGACTGTTCAACGGATTTTCACCAAACTTCACACGAACATTCGGTGCGTGAATGCGACGGTAATTAAAAAACAAAAAATTTGAATTTGTGCAATAATTTTTATTTTAGGTTAAACCCCCCCCCCCCCCCCCCAGCAATGATGATGGCATTCTGGGGGAGAAAACAACTCGCCCCGCATTTGATAGGCTAAGTTAGTTTAGTTGACATTAGAAGCGATGGTAGTAATAGTAGGTGGCCCATCGCAGAGTTTGGTATGCCGTTTTGATTTTGAGCAGAACGGCACGTCTATTTTATCAACTCTGCGTAAGCAGAGTGGTATCGCCCACCCGTATAGTGGTACATGCCGGCCGAAATGTCCGTGTCTGTCTGTATGTATGTCCGAAAACTCCTCCTAGACCGTTCGACGGATTTTCACTAAACTTCACACGAACATTCGGTACGTGAATGCGACGGTAATTAAAAATAAAAATAAAAAAATTAATTTGTGCAATAATTTTGATTTTAGGTTAAACACATTATTTTGCCCCCCCCCAGCAATGATGATGGCGTTCTGGGGGAGAAAACAACTCGCCCCACATTTGATAGGTTAAGTTAGTTTAGTTGACATTAGAAGCGATGGTAGTAATAGTAGGTGACCCATCGCAGAGTTAGGTATGCCGTTTTGATTTTGGGCGAAACGGCATGTCTACTTTATTACTAGGTTCTTTCACTCAGGGATTGACGCTGTCCTAGTGTTTTTTCTTTTTATGTGTATTGTGTAACAAGCTAGGCCTGTTTTTTACCTTGAGCTGACAGCAGTCGGATTGGGCCACACAGGTCCTTTCCTTCTAGTTTCCTCTTGTCTCAACTGACTTGGTGGTTTGGGTCTTATCGCTCTTGTTAAAATTCTCGCTCTTCTTACATTCACACTGTTTCTGTTCTTCCCCTGCCTGTGTTTACTTGATCATAGAGGGGGGGGGGTGGATGTCTGGAAACTGTGCAAGGGCCCCGCTCACAGGGAGGATAAGCTTGGACAAGTTGACTCGACATTCGTTTTTACACACGTTTTTTCCCCACACAGGCGGGGGTCTTCAGGTGTCCTCAGATCCTTCATCTTTTCTAGATTTGCGCTCTACAAGCGGTTTTCTACTTTTGATGTACCCTGTGCCATGTCAAGGAATCGACCACATAGCCTTTTGCCTTGGTTATCAACTCTGCGTAAGCAGAGTTTGGTATCGCCCCCCCGTATAGTGGGTACCACCGGAAAAAAATATCTGTCGTTGTCGTCGTCGTTGTCCGTCTGTCCCGAAACTCCTCCTAGACCGTTGGACGGATTTTCACAAAAATTTCACACAAACATTTGTTGGGTGAATGCGAATGTCAGTCAAAAAAGATGTTTTGAATTTGTGCAATAGTTATGATTTTAGATCCAAAATATGGTTTTACTACCACCCCCCAGACCCCCCTCCCCTGCAATGATGGCGTTCTGTGTGTGTGTGCCCCGTAGGGGCTCACACACAGAACGCCTTCGTTCTGGGGGCGAAAACATCTCGCCCAGCATTTGTTAGGTTAAGTTAGTTTAGTTGACATTAGAAGTGATGGTAGTAATAGTGGGGATGATGGTAATTGTAGTGAAAATGGTGATAATAGTAGTGATGATGGTTATAGTTGTAGTGATGATGGTAGTGATGATGACAGCAATGATGATGATGGTAGTGATGATGATGACAGTAGTAGATATGATGGTGACAGTACTAGTAGTAGTGATGATGGTCATAATTGTAGTAATGATGGTGACAAGCAATGATGATAGTTGTAGTGATAATGATGACAGTAGTGATGATGGTGACAGTATTAGTGATGATGGTGAAAGTAGTAGTGATGATGAGAGTAGTAGTGATGATGGTAATAGTAGTGATGACTATAATAGTAGTACTGCTGATGATAGTAATGGTGATAGTGACTAGTAGAGATGATAGTGACTAGTAGTGATGATAGTGACTAGTATTGATGATGGTGACCCATCGCAGAGTTAGGTATGCCGTTTTGATTTTGGGCGAAATGGCACATCTACTTTATCAACTCTGCATAAGCAGAGTTTGGTATCTCCCCCCGTATAGTGGTACATGCCGACCGAAATGTCTGTCTGTCTGTCCGATAACCCTCCTAGACCGTTCGGCATATTTTCACCAAACTTCACACGAACATTCGGTGCGTGAATGCGACGGTACAGTAATTTTAAAAAGATGTTTTGAATTTGTGCAATAGTTATGATCTTAGGTTAAAAAAAAAAATTTGCCCCCCCCACCTCCCTCGGCCCTCGACCAGCCTCTCGCCCCCCACCCCCAGCAATGATAATGGCGTTCTGGGGGACAAAACAACTCGCCCTGCATTTGATAGGTTAAGTTAGTTTAGTTGACATTAGAAGCGATGGTAGTAGGCCTAATAGTGGTGACCCATCGCGGAGTTGGGTATGCCGTTTTGATTTTGGGCAAAACGACACTTCTACTTTATTATTTTTGGCACCCTGTTATACCCTTTACCAAAATGTACCTGGACAGCTGGGCTCCTTGGACATGGCTACTTGGCTGTTTCCTCTCCCTTGTGTCCTTCTGTACCTAGTTTCCGCCCTACAGGCGGCCTCCTAGTATACTAGGTGGATCCAAGGACCTCATGAAAAGTCCTAGGACTCTGCCCAACGTGGCGATTGTTCTGTGTGTATATTGGATTCCCTCCCCTCCCCTATTTCTACTAATAGGGTACTGTTGGGTTGCTCACACTTGACTTTTTTCCTTCCAGCTGGTGCCCGCTCTACTGCCGGCCATACCTACCCCGTCGCCGCTGCGCCACTTCCTACCTCCGCTCTCCCAGAGGGTTCTCAGGTATTTTGGATGAGGGTCTTTTTCCCCTAAGGACTTGGACCTGTTCACGAGGGTTGGGTCTTGTTAAGGGGCTTGTCCCAGCCCTGGTGTTTATGGTCTACTATGTGGGTGTTTTTACTTGACTTTCCTTGTTATATTTGCTACTTGGCGTCTTCATGGTTTTGTCTTACTTGGGTGTCACATTCTATTTTGGCTATACTGCCTCATACTTTTACCCTGTCTCACCTCCACTGGTGTGTAACGCTTCCCCCATTTTCAGTGCCGTGATGCCGGCTCCTCCCTGCCTTCGCCCGACATGCCAGCGGTCGGCCATGCTGGGCCATCGGGAATGCTGCCTCCACACGGCCTGCTACGGCAAGGATATCTACCATCCCCGCCGATGTGGGGTTTGTCTCTCCGCCCTTCAACTCCTGGAATCACAACCTGCATCGGTGGAAGGACGACAGGCCAAGATGTCTCTCCGTCAGTCATGGGACATCATCTCCCGTTACGTGCAAGTGGTCCTGCACAGGGCTCCTTCCTTCTGTGATGATGACGTCCGGGTTTTGTTGGGGATACGGTCTACTTCAGCTGCTGCACGCCGTTTCCGCTCCCCTGCTGTACGTCACTCCCGCTCTCCTCCTCCGGCTCGTGACTCCCCTACCAGGAGTTAGAGTCCGGCTGACAGGCGGGCGCATCACGGAGAGAAGGCCCCCCCCGACGTCGTGACCCTCGGGTGCCTGCGTCCGACCAGTCGGTAGTTTCTGAGGCGACTGGCAGGAGGAAGTGACACCGATCTCGCTCTGGCTCTCCTGCTGCTCGTAGACACCACACTGCTTCGCCTCACCAACAGATGAGCCCCCCGAAGACGTCACAGGGTACCACGACCTTCAGGGCGAAATGACGTCCTGTACTCCCAGCCGTGGAGGTGGTTCTTGATCCTACCCCATCTTCTGCCACTGGTGGGGTGGAGGTTCCACCTCTTCCAGCCTCCCAACCTGTCAGGGGTACCGGTCTTTTCCCTATGGCGGCCCCTGCTCTGGTGGTCCCTGCAGCACTGCCCTCCATGCTTCCTCCTCTAACTGGATCATCGGACGCATCGTCTCTCCCCTGTGGCCAACCATCCCGAGGATGTTCTCGAGGTGGAGGTTGCGGACTATGACAGACTGGAGGACGAGGGAGAGGAGGAGGTCGAGGAGCCGGAAGACGGGTTATCTTCGGAGGAAACATCCGAGTCGGGAGGGATTGATCGCGCCGTGGATGGCCCTTACTCCCCCCCTTCTCCTGCGTTCTCCCCATTTACGGACCATGGTGACCGGCGATGCAATGAGGCAGGTTCCCACTCTCCTCAGCCTACGTCCATCCCTACTGCTGCGGAGACGGAGATCAGGGCGGAGTTGGCATCCATACGTCTTGAGATGTCTTCCGCTAAGAGGGACATCCTCTCCTCTGTCACGGCGGCCATGGAGGCGGTGGTCTCGCGGTTTACTACACCGAACCCGATCCCTCCGTAGACCCCTGTTGTGGCTCCTCTTCCGCCTGTGTCGGACCACATCCCGTCTAGGCCTGCTATCCCGGTCGTTGTACCGTTGCTATCATCGACTTCATCGCCTGTTCCTCCAACACCGCCTACAACTCATCTCTGGCCTGTTGTTATCCCGGGACAGGGTTTGGGTTTGTTCTCCCAGCCTCTCTCTGTGCCGCCTCTCTCCAGGTTTAAGATCCCCAAGGTCAAGGTGCCCTCCCTCTATGGGGATTCTGTTGCTTGGAGAGCTGTGGTCGCTTCCAACCCTGAGAGAGTGGTCCGTCTGCCGAACGGAAAGCGGGCAGTGCCAGAGGATTGGGCCATCCAAGTGAATGACAAGAATTAATGTGTTCCGGGCCATCACTTCCAAAGGTCTGGTCCCGGAGGTTGATGTGCAGGTGTACCCGAGCCGGCAGGATATGCAATATTTATCCTACCGTCCCACGGTCTTGCCTTCCACTGACACCAAGCCCTGGGCTGACTACTCCCGCTGTGACCTGTCGACGGATGTCCACTCCCTCTCTGCCATATCCGGGACGCCGTACCTGCAGAATGTGCGTGATCGGGATGGGATCCTGATGTTGGAACTGCCGCACCTATGTACGGGTCCCTGGGGGGAGTGGGTCCAAGAAACGGTGGAGTTTGGTCAGGCTATGACTGAGGGTTTGCTGGCCATCCCGACCATGGACTCCACTTTTGTATCGGGAGTGCTCCTTTGCTCCTCAGGCTTCGATCCCTACGCCCGTGTGGGAGTGGCTCAATGCTCCCAAACTGTCGGTGGGCCCCCTGCCTTGTGCCTTTTTCACAGTGCCGGAGAAGTCCCAGTTGGACCGCGACTTCAGGTTCCGACAGCGGGCGGCACGCCAGTTCTCGACACTTCTGGCCCAGTTGGAACTGGCACGGGTCAACCTCCGCCTGATTGAATCCCTGGAGTATGGAGACGGTCATCGACCTCAAACTCTTGAAGCCCTTAAGGTTGCTATTCAGCAGGAGATAGCCGCTTTTTCACCCGAAATGACCCGTCGAGCCATGGCATCCTTCAGAAATCGCTTCCAAGCGTGTATAGAAAATGACGGCCACCATTTGGAGGATGTCATCTTTAAAGCATTATGAATAAAAACTGTATTGAATGAAGTTTCATGTGTGTAAATAATATTTTGATTATCTTTAACCATTTTTGTTTCATTTACCTTTGAAATGTGGGAGTTTTTTTTTTGGGTCACCCTGTACTTGGTATAATCTACCACCATATCAGGATTCTGTATAGACTTCTTGGTACCGTAGTGGATTTTACCAGAGTCCACTTGGGCACCTGTATGGACAGTAGAAAGCAAGTAGACTGGTCGCTTGTCATTCCACTTGATAGCCACAACTTTCCCAGACTTCTCCAGCTGCTTGTAGTGGTCTTTCTTCCTTCTTCTCGGCCTTTCCTGCCTGCGCCGCCTGTGTTCCTCTGCCAAGTCGTCCTCAGAAGGGGTTTCACTCGAGGAGGAGTCATCCAGTTGAGTGCGATCGCCTTGGAACTTGGGCATGAACTTCCTGTTAGTTCTGACGGTTCCACATGACCCCGTTTTGTGGTCATGAAGAAACTGGCAGAGAGCAGGACTTGTATATCAATTGTCGGTGTACAACGTGTGCCCATTGCCCAGGTAAGGCTCCATCATCTTTTTGACAATGTGCCCTGACATGCCCAATGGGTCGTTGGCACCAAAAAAAAAAATTTTTGTTTTTGTTTTAAAGAGACAATGAACGGAGGAAGGAAAAACACAGATAAAACAAAGAGGTCCATGTGCCTAAAGGCATCCTCCATTCATAAAATGTTTGTAACAACTGGATTTAAACATTTGTAGATTGTAAGTTTGTGGAAAGCAATTCGAGGGAAGTGAATTCCAAAGAGTAGTAGTTCTGGGGATAAATGAATTTTGATAAGCAGAAGTTCTGCATTGTGGAGGAGAAAGTGTAAATTCATGGTTACTCTCAGCTGCCCTAGTTCTACGGGGAAAGATGTGGAGAGGCGGCACAATTGAAGCAAGTTCCTCGGAACAATTGCTGTGAAAATATCTGTAGAATAATGCAAGGGATGCAACGTTTCTTCGTATGGATAATGTAGGAAGGTCCTGTGTGATTGCAGGGTTATTGATTAATCTAATAGCTTTATTTTGAATTTTGTCCAACTGCCTCAATGCAACACTCCACTTCCACCCCACAGAGGTGAACAGTAATCCATATGAGAACGCACATGACTTTTATATATTACGGCCAACTGCTCGCCAGTGAAGAATTCTCGAACTCTGTACAGGAGTCCCATTTTTTTAGAGGCATTCTTAGCAATGCTTCTAACAATGTGTCCAGCTCAAGTTAGTAGTTAATGTTACACCGAGAATGTCAATACTAGGGGAAGTGGGAATATTTACATCATTAAAAAATATATGGGAGTCGGTGAGATTCTGTCGGTTAGAAAATTGAATGTACTTGGTTTTCTGTGAATTAAAGGAAACTAGATTCATTTGTCCCCATTCATTAATTCTAGAAAGGTCCTGGTTCAGAGAAATTGCAGTGTTTATTTTTTAATTTATAAGATCGGGTTGGGTGAAAGAATTGGTAAATGTGAAGGAACTGTGGAGTGTTGAGTCATCTGCGTTAGGAATGTATTGGATTATGAGTGGTAGATATGAGATCATTGATATGAATGAGGAACAGAGTTGGGGACAAAACTGATCCCTGGGGAACACCAGCATTTATTGAGTGAAATTGAGAATAAAGGCCATCTACCATTACACATATTTTTCTGTTATGAAGATAAGAAGAAATTGGAACATCTATATCAGTGCCGGTATACACGATCATGTCAAGTACTATTCCTGTATCGCAATCACACAAGACGAAAATCTTGATCCCGAACCTGTGCCTCTTCAAGGGTATGTATGCTTGAACACCAGGCGTCCTTTGAAAAGCACTAGCGACTCATCAATCACCAGGTTGTGAAAGGGGTAGAAGTATTTCTTGTATCTTTGCAACAACATGGTGAACACATCCCGAATTTTCCATATTCTATCATCTCGGTTTGGATTATTATTGTCTGTGAAGTGCAAAAATCGCAGAAGCAAAAAGAATCTATCACGAGCCATATATTTCCAGAAAATTGGGGTGTTGATGAGTGGGTCGTGCTTCCAATAATATTCCATCACATGCTTCTTGCAAAGAGGCATGATCAGCAACAACGCAAAGAACACAAGGAGCTCAGGGACAGTCGTATCAACCCATGCACGAATTCTTGCTCTAGGAGAGATGATGTCAATCCTTTCCTTCACCCATGCATAATATCCATTGGTTTGGGAAACGAGATGAGTCATAGTCTCCTGATCAAAGAATGCACAGAAGAAATCGACTTCGTTTGACTCGTCATTGCAGGGCCAGTCTGCTGTTGAACCAGACCGATTTGCGTCGAATTGGTGCAAGTCTGGTTGGAAATCTGACCCTTCAGACCAGGAAAACTAATAAACCGAGGCATCACGCTGGGGATCAGCCCCTCCATTAGCGTCGTCGTCTGCGCCGCCGTCAGACAGGTCGCTGTCGGGATCTTGGTGCAGAAGTAATCCGTCATCCAAGTCATCTTCTCCTCCCTCGTACTGGTCTTGACCCTCCTCGGATTCGCTGTCACTATCACCACCCCAGCCATAGTCCTTGGGATCGAAGTCCCCTGCAGCGTCGTTGTCAGACGAGTCAGGAGGGAAGAGGAGGGCATCAAATTTAGACGGTGTTAGTGTTATTGTTGTTGTCCGAGGCCTTGCAACACCAGCACAGGTTCCTGCAACAGGAGCTGATGTGTGGGCGGGCGTGGGCGGTAGTGCAGGGGCTGCCATGGTGGGCGGTGGTGCAGGGGCGGCCGTGGTGGACGGTGGTACAGGGGCGGGTGGTGATACGACGGTGGTAGTGACGGGAGTTTTTTGTTTACCAGTACTTTTTCCCCTGCCCTTTCCCTTCCCCGCCTTCTCTCCACTAGCCCCCGACGATCCTGCATCCCCAGGATGCCCACTTGTGCTTGTTGTGGTGGGCGGTGGTATAAGGGCGGGCTCGGTGGTGGTGTCAACACGGTGGTGGTAGAGGTGGTGGAAGAGGTGGGAGGTGTCACCTTACTCCTCTTGTACTCATAAGGGAGACCTTTCCCTGTACCCTTCTTCCAACTGCACCCGATGCTCCTGCATTCCCAGGACGGCCACTTGTGCTTGGTATGGTAACGGTGAGCATCGTTGTCACTATAGTAGAGGCGGTAGTGGTTGTGGTGATGGTGGTAGTAGTTGTGGGGGCGAGAAAAGGCTGAGGACAATGACCTCTTGGCACTTGTCATGCTTGTTGCACGTGTCGTGCCTCTCCCAGCACATGTTTTTCTTGCTTTTTTTGTTGGCACATCCTCCTCTGAACTGCTGTCGTCTATGTATACATATGATGGCTTCCTGGCAGGTATTCTGGTCCTACGACGACTGCTAACACCGCCAGCAACAGGGTTGGGCGAGTCAGCCGGGCACGAGTCAGAGGGACGTATGGGCTCCTTAGAGAGTGAGAGCGTACTGAGTGTGTGGGAGTGTGCGGCGGGTGGTGGGGTGTGGTATCGAGAGGTACCATGTCACACTATTTGTGGTGCAATTTGTAGCCGCCTAGACAGCTTGGCACCATTCTGGTGCCCGTTTAAAAATCCTGCTTTCGTGAGGCCTATCGCATTCGCTATGGTCAGCCTTCCGTTAGGCCTATCGCGTTTGGTGGTGTAAAGTCAGTGAAACTAGGTTAGCTTAAACAGACCCAGATGCGGAAATAACTTGAGCCGACCATGCCAAGTGAGATATCTTTCTTGGTGTCACTGGTAGAGTGTTCGCCTCATAGCCCAAGGGTCCCGGGTTCAATCCCAGGCCCTGGCATATTTTCGTGAGGCTATTTCAGCATCTAACGAAGTTTAGGTGTGTTGATAAAATTGTTAAGATGGTTGAGAGTAAGATCGGAGCTCCATAAATCCTCTTTCGGGTATGGTGTAAAAATCTATTCCTACAGGGCAAGAAAGGGGATAGGAGAGAACAGGGAGTGTAGTGAGACTCACAAATTAGGCTTTGTACTGGGCATAGAATATGATGTGTATCCCCTCGTTTGAATGCCGGGATTGTGAACGCAGAAAAAACATGGTCACTATGTTCGTTCTTCGCTATAAAAGTGGGTGACGGCGCAATTTGCACATCGGCATTGCGCCGCTCAAACCTCAGACAGTTAGGTTCGTTGCTCATCACCGCCAGCTCAGACACCCGGTTACCTGTAGCTAAAGCCATAAGAAACACAGCTTCCTTGAGAATTAAACGAAACCTGGATTGCGATTATATTTAGGTGAATTGAGTAAAGACAAAGCTTTGTCGAGTGACCAGGTAGGCATGAGCTGACGGGGTGGTGGGCAAAGCTTGAAACATGCACGCATGACGCATGAAGCCCTTCTCCTCCGCCTGTGGTACAGATAGACCCGTTAAATTAAAAAAAGGGGATCTTAATTGCTGACAAATGGCTTTTCAGCGTGACTACTGAAAGGCGTTTCTGTTCAAATAAGTAGTCCAAGTACTTGAAAATTAAAGCAACTGATGCTTCTGTTTGAGCTGTTTCCACTATCCAGGTGGTGAATGATTTCCAGTGGGACTGATATTGACGCCTAGTGGACAAAGTGCATTGATTGATAAATTTATTCGTTAAACTATTACCATAAGGAGTTAACCATTTAGCCTTTTGAATGTCCAGAATGCAAAAGTCAGCGAGGTCTTGAGGTTTCCAATTGTCTCTAAGTGGAAGTACGAGATCGGGAGTGACACCGGGTTCTCGCACCACGTCTTCAACTGGTGGTACAACACCTGAGCCGGCCACAGGGGCGCGATCATCGAGACTGTGCCCCGATAATCTCGTAGTTTGTGAACTACTTGACACATGAGTGAAGCGTCTGGAGGCGGAAACAGATAGATGGAATTCCACCTGTTCCAGTCCTCCGTCAATGCGTCTGGACCCCCCGCCCGGGTTTTCCCCCGGCGGGTTAGGTAGAGAGGGAGTTTGTGATTTCCCTCGGATGCGAATAAGTCCACTTGTGGACGGTACTGCTCTGCAATCATCTGGTTGAAGATGGTTTGCTTGAATGACCATTCTACTATTGTGCTCTCTCTCCGGGACAGGGCGTCTGCCCCGACGTTGGCTACGCCTGGGAGGTAAGATGCGTGAAGAGAATGTTCAGGTTGTCTGCTAGGAAAGAAAACAAAATCTGACAATTCTAGTAACGGCCGAGACCTCGTTGACCCTTGTCTTTGGATGCATGAGACCGCATTCAAGTTGTCCATCCGAAAGGCTATTGATTTCCCCTGTAAAGTGTAACCGTGAGCCTGGAGGAAAATTAAGGGGACGATCAACTCTCGCGTTTATGTGAAAATCTACGGACTGGGACCAAAGACCTTGACCCTGATGGTCCAGGTTTGACTGATAACCCCAGCCTATTGTCCCTGACGCATCTGTATCTATCCAAACTGTAGGTGGAGGAGAAGTCCATGTCATGGTTGAATACAATGTTTCCTGCCTCGCCCAAATAGACAGTAAGTTGTGGATAAATGTTGGAATTTGTCACAACTTCCCCACCGGCAACAGCGGAAAATGTCTGTTGCCTTCCAAGATTAATCTCTTTACTTTCAACCGGCCCAACTTTACAGTAAGTTGAATCCAGTTGAGAGAGCCGATCAGAGATTCCCACGTCCTTCTCGTGGTAGTCAGGCTGTGGAGAAAATGAAACAATTTCTTTCGAAATCTGTTGCGGTTGTCCACACTCTGACTGAGAGTAAGATGTGCTGTGTCCCAGACCACCCTATCCACTGAATTACCCTTGTTGGGACAAGGTTCGACTTTGCCAAGTTGACGTTGAACCCCAGGGATTTCATATGATTGAGAAGTATGGTTACATGATTGTGGCATTGACTCTCTGAATCTGCCACTACTAGCCAGTCGTCCAGGTACCACAACACCTTTATTCCTTGATTTAAGTCCAGGTGCCACAACACCTTTATTCCTTGATTTAAGAATGGGAGTAAAGCTTGACGGACTAATTTGGTAAAAATTCTCGGTGCTAGGTTCAAACCGAAGGGCATCCGTTGAAAGACGTAAGTCCGATGCTCTATCCTCAAAGCGAGGAACTTTTGGAACTGTTTGTTTACCGGGACATGCCAACAGGCTTCTGTCAGGTCTAACGAGCACATCCAACCTTGCGGCGGAAGTGTTAGCCTGATTTGATTCACAGTGAGCATCCTGAACGATGCATTGTGAATGTGTGGGTTCAGGTGAGATAGGTCTACGACTGGTCTCATCTGAACACTGTCCCTCTTTGGTACGAGAAAAAGTTTGGACGTGTAAACTGGACAAGTTGGATTGACCGGAACAATGATATCCTTGGTGATCATTTCCTGGACTAGTGACTCCACCTCTAAAGAAACATGATTGATTTCGAGTGGTTGACGTAAATGAGGTCGTCGGAGCCACCGCCAGGTTATGCCCTTGCGTACCACTGTCCGAGCCCAAGTCCGCCGGGGCCAAGCCCTGTGACACGTCCGGAATGACCCAATCTTTTGATAGGGCATGTCCGGTATGACTGTACTCGGATCCAACTCGCCCTTGATAGGCCCTGGGAGTGAGAGAGTTTGTGCTATATCTAGTTTTTTTAAGGTGGTGGGGTAGAGGTGGACGGCTGGCTAGTTTTGGCAGCAGTTGACCCTTGACCTGACTTGTATTTGGAATGTTAATTGTTTGTTCCATTTACCTGGTGGTTTACCCTGCTTACCTTTGGCCTGAGTGCTCCTCTGTGCCGGAGGAGATCTGGACCCCTGAAAGAACTTTACCGACCCACTAGATTGAGCCTTCTGACCAAGCTTAGGCTTGGCATAAGTCTTAGTGAATTTAGGTTCCTTCCGTGCCGTGGAAGCACCTGGCCTGGCAGCATCCGCTAGATTAAACACAGCCTGCCAAATGGTGGGGCAAACTAGAGTGGGCGTGAGAACTGGTGATAGAATTGCCCGGCGACCCAAGTCTTCGGGTAATTTCTTCACGAGATAGACTCTAAGGTCTTGACGTGCTCGTACAGCCTCAAGCAAGGCTATTCTGACGTCACCCAATAACTGTATAGAATTTTGGAGCATTAATCGCTGTGATAACTCCATGGCTTTTCAAGTGTCAGAGTCATTAACGGCTTCTATAGTTCTGATGAGTGATTGAGCAATCTGGCGGCTCAGCAGTAATTGTGAAAATAGTCTCAAGGCCTTCTGATGCAACTTAAAATCTTTGTCTAGTTGCGCCGGAGGTGGAGTTGAAAAAGACTCCGGTAAATCCCACAAAGATAATTTAGGGGATGAAAGAAAACTCATAGTAGAAGGGAGTACCCCTCCGGCTTTAGCCACCGGCAGGGAAAACCATGAGTGAGTTTCTTGTAGAATTTGGTGTGACGTTTTAGATGTGATTGTAGAGGCAAAATGCTGAGCCTCAGATTCCCAGTCTACCCACGGACCTGGTCCCACCTGCCCCATCTGCAGTACTGGGTTGCCGAACTGATCGTTAACCGGAACTGTATCCAGGTCCGGCGTGAGCGAAGCTAGCGCTTTGACGTCATTCAAACCATCGGTCTTAGTCCAATCTGCGTATAAGCGTGCAGACTGCCTCCAGAGGCAGGTGGAAGAGCCGGGACGGAGGTATATACAAAATAGTCATAAGCATAAACATATAGGTATGGCTTTCACTGACACATCTATTATATTACCAGCTGAGTCCCTAGCTCTTAATTTTCTCGTCTTATTCATTTGGATAGTCCGGAAGCTTTCCCGCAATCGTCTGCTGTGCACTTGAGGGATTTTGAGCTATAATTAACAGTTACCCACGAAAGATCCGGACCGTACAATAGGGGCATAGGGCTCTTTTTAATAGGGACTCTTTCCAAAGGTGGTGGGACTACATCAGTGATAACACGTACGTTTGTAGTTGTTAATGTTGATGTTAGGGGAACAGCAGATATACATGTTAATGGGGATTGCACAATTGGTGAAACAGAAATCTGAACAGGTGCCAAGAAACGGATAGACCCTGGCGGGAGAGCTGCCGGTACGAATGGTGTAGTTTCCGGCACCGTTGGCTGCATCTGAAATCTTTGTACCAATGAGTCGAACATCCTATTCAAATCATCTCTAGTTACATATTGAGATTCTTTAGAATTTACAGACTCCCCTTCTGACTCACTATCCTGGCGGCGGGGTTGGGCGGAGGATAAAGTATCTAATTTCTCTTGTCCTACCTCGACCTCTTCCATACCTTTCGGATTTTGTTGTGCCTTGGAAAGTACTGATTGTTCAAAGCTAGCCCAATTTAAATCTGGTACAGAGGATGGTAATGTTTCTTGAGGAATTATATCAACATCCTGACTAAGACTAGCACCTGCCGGGTTTATACCTGAGGACCCCGGTTGACTTGACACAGCATGTCTCCACACATCGTGAGCCTCTGTGTCTACTCTATGTTCTGGTCTATAATTACCACACATTATAGGTTTGACTCCTGTAAGGAGATAAAGAATACCTAATATTTAGTAGTGGCCCCGTAATCATTGACGAACATGCCTATTACATAAGGCATCCTCTTCAAACACTAATCCGCCGTAATTTGAATCTACCGCGCAGAGCATTTAAAATCTGAGGAGCCTTCATCATGAGCGCACGCGACCTCACTCATGGCTTCAGTCATTATGAATTGGGTTCTCACTACGAAAAAACTTCGTAAAAAATAAAAACAAAAAGAAAATAAGAATAACTATTCAATAAGCTTTCCATCATATCGTGGATGTATTGTGTGGATCTTTGACCAGACGCTGATTCAGGCGTCATTCTTCCTTCACTGACATATCAAGTAAACCAAAATCCTTAATACATCAACGAATGGGAAGGGATGGTCGGAGGGCCCCAGTCGTCAATGATTACGGGGCCACTACTAAATATTAGGTTTTCTTTATCTCCTTACAGGAGTCAAACCTATAATTTATTAGTGGCCCCTCCATCATTGACGAACATGCCTGATTTCTAAGACTGGAGGGGGACATTCGTAATCATATCATAACTCTAGAAAAGCAGATAATAAAAACAACCACATAGTATTCTTACTTTGAAAATATATTTAATAAGGCGTAGCCCATATATATACAAGAAAGGGGTTCAGGCAGGTGCGTGCTTCAAAGAAGCCTGCTTGACAAAAAAGGGTAACTCTGAAGATTCTGTGGACAGATCTGTAGTTACAAAGGCACCCCACTCAACGAGTGGTGACAAAATTAACAAGTTATAAGTTTACATGTGCACATAATAAACCCCAAAATAATCGTGGAGATAAATTGCAAAAGATCTTCACTGTTTAATATTAAATTGCTTTCGCAGCTAAAACTACTATAACAACCCCGTTGTTTTGTACTAACATTGTACTAGCACAATTTCTCGCAGAGAAATTTTCATATCACATTAACCATAAATTGTATCACAGCTCTCACACTCCGGCAGGGTCTAGGGTGTCCTATGTTAACTGACTGCACCCCCCCCCCCCCTTTTCTTGAAAGTAAACAAAAGTGACTGACGGGCCACCTAGACCCTCTGCCTTAAAGCTATACATGGTAAGGAAGGTTTATATAGAGCAACTGACAAGTATCTAGTCAAAAACATATGATTAGATGCCCACAACTGAGTGGACGAAATATCTTCTACTGAAAAATTCTTCAGGAAACGTAAAGAGGCTGCCCATTTGCGTAAATCGTGGGCCCGACCCACAACGCCGGGATTACTCTCTTTAATGACTTCGACCAGAAGAGAAGCTAATCTCCGTTTCAGTAAGCGTTTACCCGTACTCGCTACCCATAAAGCACCTTGGGGGTTTAGAGGAGCTACTCTCAAATATTTGGTTAGAGCTTGCACTGGACATAGATTATGATGCACCTTTCCCCTTTTTAACGCCGGCACCGTGAACTCAGAAAACACGTGTGCACTGTGCTCATTCTTGGCTACAAATCCTGGGGAAGGTGCAATGTGAATACATTCATTAAGTCTACCAAACCTAAGGCAATTAGGTGTGTTGCTCATCGCCCCAGCTCAGACACTCTGTTCCCGGTGGCCAAAGCCAAAAGGAATACAGCCTTTTTTAAGAGTAATGCAAAATCTGCAGTATTTTGGTACAGACGAGAGTGAAGTAAAGACAAAGCTTTGTCCAGAGACCAAGTAGGCATGAGCTGACGGGGAGGTGGGCGGAGTTTAAAACAAGCTCTCATAAAACCTGTTTCCTCCGCCACCGGTATGGAGAGACCTGTAAGGTCTAAAAAGGGCACTCTAATTGCAGTTAAGTGATTTTTTAACATTACCACAGATAAATGTTTCTGCTCAAACAGATAATTTAAATAATTAAAAACTAAAGCTACTGATGGCACAGTCTGTTCTGTTCTTGTGATCCAAGAAGTAAAGGCTTGCCAATGTGAGTGATACTGTCGTTTCGTAGACTGAGTATATTGATTTAATAATTTATTGGTCACATCTCTACCGTATGGTGCTAGCCACTTGGCCTCCTGAATGTCCATAATGCAAAAGTCAGCGAGGTCGCTAGGTTGCCAATCGTGTCTAAGTGGAAATACCCGACCGGGAGCGACACCGGGTGCGGGCACCACGTCTTCAATTGCTGGTACCACAACTGCGCCGGCCACAGGGGCGCGATTAGTGAGACTAAGCCTCGATAATCTCGTAGTTTGTTCACTACGTGGCACATTAGTGACGCATCTGGCGGCGGAAACAGATAGATGGAGCTCCATCTGTTCCAGTCTGTCACTAGGGCGTCTGGCCCCCCTGCCGGCGTTTTCGTCCGGCGGGTGAGGTATAGAGGGAGTTTGTGAGTCTCCTCGGACGCAAACAGATCCACTTGTGGATGGGAGAGCTCTGCAATCATTAGGTTGAAAATGGGATGCTTGAGCTCCCATTCTACTGTCGTGCTCTGTTGTAAGGGGTCTAAATTGACTAGGTTTGATTTTGGCAATATTTACACCAAGACTTTTTCTGTTCACTCACTTTAAGCCCAATAATGACCCAGTCAGTGTTGAGATTAGTTGAAATGTTCGGTATTATGTTATTATCGTGATTAAGATATCAGTTGACATAATTATATTAAATTGTAATGACTAAAAAGAAATTAAATAGGCCCAATGGTGTCTCATAGGTACGAGGGTCATTATTCTAACTTTACATATTAAATATAATTGTTTGGTATTGTTATATTAAGTCAAAAAAGGGGGTGTCACTATCGGAGCAATGTTGTTTTGGAATTAGAATGAAATTTACTTGTTTTGGCCATTTAATCACTTCCAGGTGTATAAAGTTAATTGCAAAGCATAACTTTAACTCTGTGAATCTAGTATAATGCTGATATGTGGCCTAATAATTGCTTGTACCGGGTTTCTAGTGTGACACCCTGATTCTGAGGCCTTAGCGACAAGTGCCCACCTCAAGGGGGTTTGACAGGTGGAAATTTATGAGTCCTACCTCCAACTTAAAAACTATAGTCTTACCTAGGATATCGTAAGTAATAGTTAACATGTTTGTGCCTGAAATTCATTGCATCATATAAAAGTAATTCAATTATCCTTTGAAAGTCTTATTAGACTCCTAAGTAAGTTGAGGAGCTCATTTAATCAAGGTATGGTTATTGTTGTGACAAAGGACGCTGACCTGAGTCCTACAGAGCCTAGAGCCGAGAGTGCCAGCGTCATTCCCTCCCAGTCGCCAGCCTCGGGCGGACTAAGGGGAAATATTTGGCTTAACTCAGTATACATTTCCCTTTGTGTTGTGTTTAGATAAAACCTTCAGTTGAAGGTGAGTTGAAATGAATTGTGAAGTACTTAAGATAAGTTTGAGACCATTCTTAAGCCCAGTTTCTTATATGTAACTACGAAATTATACGACATCCTTTGTCTTGGTCGAAGGTGAAATTATTCATTCCGTCTGATAATTAATCATTTAGATTTCAAATTCCATATTATTTGTCCTGCCAACCTTATTAATTAGTAAGATAATGTTAATTGTATTATGTTAGTGTAGTATTATCACAGCAATAAGATCCCGTATGTCGAGTTCAATATCATGTATGTAACTTAATGTAAGCCCACATTCCTGAGTCATGTGTGTGTATACACTCCGTTTTCTATTTTAAACCATTTTATTTTTGAGGGTCAACTAAGTAAATTTTATCTATCTCCAACCCTCCGTTTTCTATTTGGACCATTATTCTTTATATATTTTTGAGGGTCAACTAAGTCAATTTTATCTGTAACCCAATAATGTACATCCTCCTTTTGTTGTCTCTTAATTGACACATTTGACCACTTTTGTAATGTTGATATGAATTAAGATATAGAATTGTGTCAGTTTTATTAATGGTAATGTTAATACCAGGTCCCAGGTCAGGAGCGAAGTCCAGGGAGAAGTACCAGGTGCAGTGTCCTGTGTCCACCCCAGTGGACATGACCTAGTGGCTGTACTGAGACAGGATGCTGTTGGTGTTATTGAGCCTTGAGCTAACCTTCACCCCATTGTGAGCTGTTGTACGCCTTATGAACCTAGTGACCGAGTGTGTGTTTACTAGGGTAGTGGCCTTGGGGTCACCTGTTGAAGGGTTTTAGTTAACTTTGATGTGGTGATAAGAAGTAGTTCATTGCGCCAATAATACCGATATATTCCGTGGTTGACTAAAGTAATAATCGTATTGATTTGTGTATCACAGTGAAAAGTGTATTTCTCTTTACAGTGTTTTAATATAGTTAAGAATACCAAACGGTATATTGTGTTTTTATTTATCCTGTGTCATTTAGACCATTTGCATTCATTCACCTGTATTTCCTTGCATGCAACGCCATTAAGCTACCAGAGTAATTAGCTGGACCAATCATCAAGTAAGGAAGAAACACAATAATGGAATGAACAGAGAAATAATAAATAAGGCGGGGGTAACAGCAAAGTCCTACAGGAACATTAGAAAAGAAAAGTAAAGAAGACGAAAACCCCCCCTTACACTGTCTCCGGGACAGAGCGTCTGCCCAGACGTTTGCTACGCCTGGGAGATAAGATGCGTGAAGATAAATGTCTAGTCTGTTGGCTAGAGTAAAAATCTCTTCCGACACGTTTAGCAACCTCCTTGACCTCGTTGACCCCTGTTTCTGAATACAGTGAACTGCGTTCAGATTGTCCATTCTGAAGGCCACCGACTTGCCCCGTAACGCAGGGCCGTGAGCCTGAAGGAAATACAAGGGGACTAGTAATTCTTTGACATTGATGTGGAAGATTTCTAAGTGGGACCAAAGCCCCTGACCCTGGTGCCCCTGATTTGACTGAAATCCCCAACCTATTGTGCCTGACGCATCCGTGTCTACCCATACCGTTGGCGGAGGAGAGGTCCATGACATTATTGAGTGCAACGTTTCCCTCTTCGCCCAGACCGCTAGTAAGGTGTGGATTAATTTCGGGATGGGCCATAATTTTCCCGCCGGTAAGAGTGGGAAATATTTGTTGCCTTCCAATATTAAACGTTTTACTTTCAACCGGCCCAACATAACAGTTAGTTGAATCCAGTTGAGAGAGCCGACCAGAGACTCCCAGACCCTCCGCGTCGTAGTCAGACTGTGAAGAAACATGAACAGTTTCCTGCGAAACCTGTTGCGATTGTCCACACTCTGACTCAGAGTGAGAGCGGCCATGTCCCAGACCAGCCCTATCCACTGAATTACTCGTGAGGGAACAAGGTTTGACTTTACCAGATTTACCTTGAACCCTAGAGTTTTGACATGATTTAAAATGATGTTGACATGTTTGATGCATAATTGTTGTGTCTCTGCCACCACCAGCCAGTCGTCTAGGTACCACAACACTCTGATTCCTTGTTTTAACAACGGCATCAGGGCTTGCCGGACTAATTTCGTGAATAATCGAGGTGCCAGGTTCAAACCGAATGGCATCCGTTGAAAAACAAAATTTTGGTGCCTGATCCGTAAGGCCAAAAACCTTTGAAATCTTTTGTTAACCGATACGTGCCAATAGGCGTCTGTCAGGTCTAGGGAACACATCCAGCCTCCCGGCGGAAGTGTTAGCCTGATTTGGTGTACTGTTAACATTCGGAAAGACTCGTTGTGAATGTGAAGGTTCAGATAAGACAGGTCTACGACCGGTCTCATCTGAACACTGTCCCTTTTGGGAACCAAAAATAGCTTGGACGTGAATACAGGGTAATTTGGGGGGACCGGGATGATGACATTCTTGGCAATCATTTCCTGGACCAGTGACTCCACCTCTAAAGAAACAAAATTCGCCGTTGTCGGCTGACGTAAGCGAGGTCGCCGGAGCCACTGCCAAGTGATGCCTTTGCGTGCCACCATCCGTGCCCAAGTGTTTAACGGCCATGCTTGGTGACACGTTCGGAACGACCCAGTTAGCAGACAAGGGTTCGCCAGCTGTACTACCCTCGTATCCGCCGGCCTTAAGGTTGGCACCGGGAGTGAGAGAGACTTTAGTTTTTTGATGGTGGGCTTGGTGGTGCTGGACGCTTCGCCGGCTGGCTGGTGTTGGCCGAAGACGGGCCCTGACCTGGCTTATTATGGCCGCGTCCTCTCTGACCTGAAAACCTACTCGGTCTCTGCCTGTACTGACCTTGAGGGGAGGGGGAGGACTTAGGTGGAAGAAAGGGCTTAGATCCCCCCGGCTGAGCTTTAGCGGCTGGCCTGGGTTTGGGGAAGTTAAAGGCAGGTTTCTTAGAAGGGGTGGGACTGTGTTTAAAGGCCTGCGCCATATTAAACACCGTTCGCCACACGTCAGGGGACATTAAAGAGGGAGTAAGCACTGGTGACATGACCACCTGATTCGCAATGCGATCAGGCAGTTTGCGGACTAAAGACATTCTGAGGTCTTGTCTCGCTCGTACCGCCTCAAGCAAGGCGGTGCGGATGTCACCCAGAGATTGGATGGACGACTGAAGAAGCAGTCGCCGGGACAATTCAACCGATCGTCTGGCATCCGCGTCTGCGATTGCCTGAGTGGACCGGAGCAAAGACTTTGCTACCTGTTGAGACACTATGTATTGAGAGAACAGGCGAAAAGCTTTCCCCCTTAGCCTAAATTCTCGGTCTAGGTGAGTTGGGGTAGGGGTAGTGAAAGGGTCTTTTAGCTCACAAAGATTAATTTTAGGGGCAGCTAAGAAAGCAAACAAAGCTGAAGGGACTCCGCCGGCAGAACACACTGGCATGGAGAACCACGAATGAGTATCTTGAGGGATCTGGTGGGAAGTTTTGGAAGTAAATGTGGTCGCAAAGTTTTGAGCCTCTATCTCCCAATCCACCCAAGGTCCTGGACCCAACTGCCCCACCTTCAAGACTGGATTAGCTGCTTCGTCTGTGACGGTTTGTAAATCAAGTTCTGGAGTGAGAGCTGATAGAGTCTTAATGTCATTAAACCCATCCAGCTTAGACCAGTCTGAAAACAATTTTGAAGCTGAGGCAGGGGGTAAAGCTGGCTTAGTAGCATACACAAAATAGTCTTGGTGATAATAACTAGGTATAGCCTTTATATTAACGTCTAGTACATTTCCCAAAGTATCCAAGGCCCTTAATTTCTTTGATTTATTGCCCTGGATTACCCACTCACGCGGTACTGGGAGTTCCCCTGACAAGGTAGGTTGGGCGAGCTCTGGTTTAGTGGGGGTCAAAAGGACCCATGACTCGTCTGGTCCGTAAAGCAAGGGCATAGCTACCTTTCTGAGAGGCGCCTTGTCTAGAGGGGGTGGATTGACATCCGTTATAACCCTTACATTCGAAGTGGTCAATGCCGCCGTAGCAGGCCTAGTAACCACTGATGGTGACAGAGTGGGAGGGTGAGGGATCTTAGTTAAAGCAATAGAAGTCATCAGAGGCCGTACCGTAGAACTTGTCGTGGGAGCTCCCAAGTCCACTGTGGGAGTTTCCTGTTGTTGGCCAAATTTTTTAGATAAAGCATGACTAAGTAGCCCATCAATTTCCTGTGCAGTGACAAATTGACTTGATGATGTACTCACTGGTGAATCATTAATATCCTGCGCGGCGTCTAAGCCTGAACCTGACTCTTGCCCTTCCATATCCGAAATTATTGAAACCTCGTCTTTCTCATCCTGTTCCTCCTGAGAAGATCCCGCCGAAGCTGGGGTACCTTGTTGCCAAGATAAGTCAGGAATAGAGGAAGGGATCGCCGCGTCCCTGTGGACGTCAGCTACTGTGTGACTAGTTTGAGTCGGAAGAGGGTGGTCAGACCCCGGCCGAGAAAATCGCCAAACACCGAGACCTTGGCCTACACTCTCTTGGGAGTCTGAAACACTCTCAATCACTGATCCCCCTGAACTCTCCAATTCCAGGGTTAAAATGTTAATGGGTAAATCATCTTTAGGTACAGGCACCGTACTGGACCCTTGAGACCTAACACAAACTCTGTCTGGGGTCGAGGTACGATGAGAAGCACTAGAAACTGGCGAATGTAGGGAGGCCTTTCTATTATGGGAATCCTTTTTGGAAGATTTATGGCTACGGTGTGACCGTGAACTACTCTTTGATTTGGAGGATTTATCGCCGTGACCACTGGTGGAACTTTCCGTCTTACTCTTCTTACTCGATGGTGAAGAGGCAAGACTAGATGGCTGGTGTCTGAGAGGTGACCTAGACCGAGATCTCTCCCGAGACGAGGAGGCGGTCGCCGGGGGTGTAGGCTCTCTTGGACGTTTCGGAGTAGCAGCAGAAGACACAGAACCCTGACCAGTCTCCGCCGGCTTATGACTAGTTACTCGAGAGGAACGTTTAGGGGGAGGGTGTTCGAAAAGCAGTCTATCCCAAAGAGGGACGTTGTCACATTGAAGTGACTTATGAGCTACAATCGTAGTATAAGCTGACATCTGTTGCCTAACCTCTTTTAATGCGACCGCTGCGGTCTTATCATTGTCGCGGAGGACCTTGACACTTAATTGGGAGCAAAAGGAACAGTTGCGCATCACCCACAGACCCCTTGAACGGTCTAGACATTTAACACACTTGATGCAAAGAGTGTGCGCAAAAATAGGGATACCGGCACAGGTAGGGGTAGTGCATAAAGCAAAGACTGGGACCAAGGTAGCCATGACAGAGACTGGTGGGGAAAACTACTGCCGGGTCTGTATTGGTCCGCCGGAGCCCAGCTCTGGAAAAAAGAAATTTCCAGGAATTAATGCTCATAAGGTTAACCCCACATGTTCGCACACAAGTGTTAATAACCCACCGGGTAACGAGATGTAATGACACAACGATCACAGCTCGCTACGCGGCGGGGTTCAGAATATCTAAACACATCTTTTTAAGAAAGTGAAGAATACCCTCTGACATAATATAAAGGACCAGCATGGCGTTTATAGTCTTTCTGGTGGTGACTGTTTCAAGATTCAATTTTTGGAAAAACAACCCCCCACAAAGACGCCGGCCCTTGAATTATTTTAGTAGAATAACACAGGGCAGGCTGATACGAGATCTGATTTCTAACGAATTGTCACAAAAGATCGCCGTAAGTTTGAAGGCGGCGATACATAAACGTATCTCTCAATTAAGTGGTTAATCGAAATTGAATTGTAAATTCCTTATTTCCTCCACCCAGGAGCACCCGCCGGGTGTAAAAACGATGTTAACCCTAATTGAACCTTCAATCGCCGTGAGTGTAAAGGCGGCGATACATATAGTATCACTAAAATGGATCGGTTAACTAACTGAATGACTTAGTTGTTCATCCCACCCTACCAAGGTGCACCCGCCGGGTGAGATGTCAAAACGTTAACCCCATAAGTTCCTGTCCCCACTTCTTTTTAAAAGATCGCCGGGGAGGAAAGCCCTTAACAACAGCTAGGTTTTTCTTGTGGTTTGTAAAACCGGGTAGAAAAACTTCATAACATATGTCCGCATGAACAATGTTAGATGGGTACCGCCACTCCGCCGGGAATCAAAGGGAGCCTGAAAACAGGCACCAACACAGAGACGCAGTCCTGGAGAGCCACAGACACCTCATCGCCGGGGACACAAGCCTGTGTTGAAACCACGTGTGGCCCAACACGGCTCTCGGCCGGGTTTTTTTCATGGTGAAATCGAGAAAAAACCCGCCGGAAAGTAACCCACCCCGTTCAGAAACCATCTGAACGTACATCGGACTCGAAGGAAAGCCAAGCACGACTAGCCTAGGTCCACACAATAATCCGTGGAATTAGCCAATACACAACTAAACCAGGAAACAAACATAGTCCGTGGAATTAGCCAATACACAACTAAACCCGGATACACATGACACAGTAGGGCATATTTATAAAATAAACAATAACACTTGTACATGTGGCAAAGCTACGAGCGGCTGGCTAGGCCTAAGTAGACGGCATAAGAAATGTTGAAATATAAACAAAAAACACTGGAAATATAACAACAGGAACCACCGCCAACACACCACTGTAGCAAATACTTCCGGCAAAGGGAAGACTGACTCGGGACCCAGAAAAAACTTCACTAAACGCTGGGAACGTCAGTAAGCAACGCTTACCTCATCAGAAAGATAAAAGGCAGCATAAATAACGCGTAATGAAAGCCGCCTGCATCACAAGCTAACTCAACTGTGAAAAGATCACAAGTCCACAACAGGACCACGAGGGTACATCCGAAATAGATGCCCCAAACACACGACCCAAAATACACTGCACTGCGGGCAACCAGCCCAGGACACTCCTGCTACGCATATCCTAACCTTACTCGATACATCCTGGAGTAAACAAATGAGAAAAAACTCACTAGGGACGCAGCAAATGCGGAACCAGCGGAGCGTGGGGAGACACGTCCGGGCAGGCTGAGCGCAGAGCAGAGAAGGAAGAATGACGCCTGAATCAGCGTCTGGTCAAAGATCCACACAAGTACATCCACGATATGATGGAAAGCTTATTGAATAGTTATTCTTATTTTCTTTTTGTTTTTATTTTTTACGAAGTTTTTTCGTAGTGAGAACCCAATTCATAATGACTGAAGCCATGAGTGAGGTCGCGTGCGCTCATGATGAAGGCTCCTCAGATTTTAAATGCTCTGCGCGGTAGATTCAAACTATGGCAGATTAGTGTTTGAAGAGGATGCCTTATGTAATAGGCATGTTCGTCAATGATGGAGGGGCCACTAATAAATAATATATTGTCTGGTAAATGAGTTTGGAACAGCGTGCGAAAAACGGAATTTGAAGGTCAATGCAGGGAAGAGCAAGGTTATGGTCTTCGAAAGGGGTGCAGCCACAGAGTGTGAGGTGAAGTTGAACGGTCAGGCTATGGAGATCGTCAGCTCTCTTAAGTATCTGGGCAGTGTGTTGAGTAAAGAAGGGACTATGGATGAAGAAGTGCGGGAGAGGGTGCAGCAGGGGTGAGTGGATCGAAGGGCGCCTGGAGCTCAATAAGGCTAGGGAGGATTGGGAGTCGCTAAAAATAACAATTAAACGAGGGGGGAACTGAATCTCTGATATATTCCAAGGCGCCCAAGATGGCATATAGCTCTGCAGCAAGGATAGCTAGGGTGATGCCCATCAAGTTTCCGGGTCCTACAAAGGGAGAGGGAAGGGATGAAGCAAGCTGCCGTGGAGGAGGGAGGAGAGGGACATGAGAACCATCCGTATAAACCTGGAAATAATGAGCATAATGAACGGACACCAGTTCACCAAACAGGGGGAGGGCAAGGGGACCGTTAACTGACTTAGTATAGGGGACATGAAAGTTCAAAGAAAAAAGGGATGGAACAGGGGAAACTGTGGGCATGGGAAAAGGACGAGGAACTGGTAAGGTGAACTGAGAGAGGGAATTCAGGGCACGGATGAGGAATGGGGTACGGGAACATAAAGGCCAGGAGGGGTCTTCATAGGAGAAGTCGGGGTGGGTCGTTAGGAGTTAAAGTTCCCCCAAATAAAACTACTGTATAGGATTTTGCTGGGCATCGGGACGTCCGCACGCGACCGCGGACCAGCAGCATCTCCGTCAAACCAAGACGATGGTAAGTGAAAGATGGATAGAATACAGAAGATAAGAGAGGGAAGCATAGAAGAAATGGACGGAGAGTTGATGATGGACATAAATAGAGCGGCAGAAAGGAACATAGGAAGAATAAGAAGATGGATAGGAAAAAGAAAACAAAAACCATGGTGGAATAGGGAAATAAAGCAAGCAAGAAGTGAAAGAAGGAATGCTAACAGAGAAAGGAGAAGGATGATAGAGAGAAATAGGAGGGAAGGCGGAGAGAGGGAAAGAGAGGAAAGACAAGCAGTGAGGACATACGAGGAAAATAAGAAGAAGATAAAAATACTAATACAAGAGGCAATGATTAAACACGAGAAAGAAGTAGAAAAGATCAGAAACAAGGGGAAAGAGGGACAAAAGGAGTGGTAGCCTATAGGATGTTAAGAGGTGAGACCAGTAGAGAGGAGGAAAACGTGGAACTAATAGTGGGAGATAGACTAATAAAGACGGAGGAAGAAATCAAAATTGAAATAAAGCGATACTGGGAGGAAATAGGGAGGAGGTAAATGAACAAGGGGAGGGGAGGGAATGGAACTTGGAAATGAGAGAGAGAAGACTACCGGAACAAGATAGGATGGAAATGGAAAGGGAACTCACAATAGAAGAAGTAAGGAGAGGGATCAAAGCGCTAAAAAGGGGAAAGGCGACCGGCCCGGATGGGATACCAAATGAAATGTATATGGAGGGGGGGGGGGGGGAGAAATGGAAAGAAGGCTGAAGAAATTTTTTAACGAGGTACTGGGAAATGAGAGTCCCAGAAAGATGGAATGAAGCGAGAGTAACACTATTACATAAAGGAGGGTACAAGAGTAAAATGGAAATGAAAAGCTACAGGCCAGTGACAGTGACAAACACAATAGGGAAACTCTTCTGCGGGATATTGAAGGAAAGGATGAATAGAGCCATAGAGAGAAACGGAATAATAAGTGACGAACAAAATGGGTTCAGAAGAGACAGGAGGGGGACAGATAATATTTATATACTTAACAAAGTGGTAGGGAAATTGAAAAGAGGGAAGAAAACAGGTTACTGTGTATTTTTGGATATAGAAAAACCATATGATAGAGTAAATAGGGAACTGCTGTGGAAAATAATGGCAAGGAGTGGAATACCAGAAAAGTATATCAACATCATAACATCGATATACCAGGGAACAAAAGCGAAATACGCGCTAGGAAATATAGAAACGGGATGGGTAGAAAGCAAGAGGGGAGTAAGACAGGGGTGTGTACTATAGCCGTTATTATTTGCGCTCTACTGTATATGGAAGAAATGACACAGAGGATAAAAAGAGTGGGGGAGGGGATTCAGATAAACAAGGAAAGACTGGGGGTACTCCTATTCGCTGACGATGTAGTTCTGATGGCAGAAACAGGAAGAGGGTTGCAGAGACTGCTAGAGGAAGCAACGAGATTCGGAGAGGAATTGGAAGTAAGATTCAGTAAAGAAAAGAGCCAAGTAATGAAAATGAATGGGCAGCTCCAAGAGGACGAGGAATGGACACTGGAAGGAAGCAGAATGAAGAAGACAAGAGAATATAAATACCTGGGGGTAACAATTACAGAGAAAGGGTTTGAAAAGGCAAAAAGCGGAAAGATTGGTCAAATGCAACAATGGCATGGGAGATTATGGAGCGCGACAAGATTAAGAGCGAATAGCTATGAAATAGTGCACGGGCTGTGGAAAGGACTAGGAGTACCTGCAATTATGTACGGCATGGAGGCGGTGGAAACGACAGAGGCAGAAACGAGGAAATTAGAAACGGTACAGAATAAAATCGGAAGGACGGGATTGGGGGCAAATAAATACATAGCACAAGAAGCAATCCGAGGAGAAATGGGGTGGAGTACGTTTGAAGAAAGGCTAGGAAAAGCAAAAGGGAAGTACAAAGGTTAGGTTCATGCTGAACCTAGGACCCAGATCACATGTTGGCCAGGAACAACTTCAGTCACTAGGTATGCTCAATGTCTCTGACAGGGTCAAACAAATCAGGCTCACTAATGCCTTCAAAAATTTATATGACAGAGCTCCAGAGTATCTAAAGAATGATTTTGTTAAAGCAAATGAGAGGAGTGGACATAATACAAGAAACAGGATGTTTAATTTTAAGGTCCCGAGAATCCAAGGACAGGGTAAGCAAACATTCTTCTTCACTGCCATCAAAGACTGAAACGACCTACCCCAGTCAGTCCGTGAAAAGAGAACACTGTATTCCTTCAGACGTAGCCTGAAGGAACACCTGAACCAGACAGCTGCGAGAAGGGAGCACCAATTGCTTATGTCTACTACTAAATACGACATAAGAGATAGACAAGCCAAACTGAAATTATTACTGATTACGGATTACTGATATTTACTATAGGATGTAAGGTATCTTAAAATAACCCCCTAGAAATACTTTCTCTAAAGTATCTATTTCTTTATCCTCCCCATTTCCCCAGCTAACCTAATCCCACAAGGACCCCAATGGAAATACGCCTAACGGCCTTATTGGGCTATCCTTAGTTGGAATTATGCAAGGGTGGTACATGTCATATTTGTAACATACTATGTGGTAGGCCTACCAACTCTGTAAATTGCTAACTGAATATGTGGGGATCAGTTTTTACACCATACCCGAAAGAGGATTTATGGAGCTCCGATCTTACTCTCAACCATCTGAACAATTTTACCAACACACCTAAACTTCGTTAAATGCGGAAATAGCCTCACGAAAATATCAAGCCCTGGTGGAGGCACGAACTCTCGACCCTTGGGTGTGAGGCAGACACCTTACCAGTTAGACCAATAGAGATATCCCACTTGGCCTGTTTGGCTCAGGGTATTTCCGCATCCGAGGTCTGTTTAGGTTAGCCTATTTTCACTGACTTTACACTACTTCACCTTCCGGGAAGCGAAAGCTCCGAACAGAGAAGAACGAACAGAGAGGAACAAGCTTGAGCCGAATCGACCGAGAGTCCGTCAGAGATGAACGGGAATGGTGAGTCAACTTCACTGAGCGGTGCATACACGCACCTACAAACTGCCCAGTTGGCAACTCACTTGGGCGGCTGGCAACTTCCACAACCCAACCCAAGCGCGTCTCACATACACTCCCTGGTCTCTCCTCTCCCCTTCCTTGTCCTGTGGGGATCAGTTTTTACACCATACCCGAAAGAGGATTTATGGAGCTCCGAACTTACTCTCAACCATCTGAACAATTTTACCAACACACCTAAACTTCATTAAATGCGGAAATAGCCTCACGAAAATATCAAGCCCTGGTGGAGGCACGAACTCTCGACCCTTGGGTGTGAGGCAGACACCTTACCAGTTAGACCAATAGAGATATCCCACTTGGCCTGTTCGGCTCAGGGTATTTCCGCATCCGAGGTCTGTTTAGGCTAGCCTATTTTCACTGACTTTACATAAATATTATTATTATTATTATTATTATTATAAAGTGAGGCTAGAGGGGATGGAGGAAAATAGGTGGCCAAAGAAGGTATATAGGCGATGGGCGAGCGCGAGGAAAGTAAATGGAACAGAGTGCAAAAGAAGGCTGGGAAGGATAAATATAATACAGGACCATGTGGGAGGGGAATTTAGAAAACGAAATGGGAGGAATGATTGGGTCATACTGGAAAATGGGAGAGGATGTATCAGGGAAATAGAGAAAGGGATAAAAGAGGAGGGAAGGGGTAGAAAACAAAGCCACGCTGTCGTATTACAGAGGGAAGGAAAAACCAGCCAGAGAACTTTTCTATAATGGAGGATGGGGATCTAAATTGCTGTTTAAAGCAAGGACAGGATCCCCATAGAGACAAATGAAAGAACAAGGAGATGGAACGGAATAGGACCCCACTGTAATCAATGCGAACTAGGAGGAGACCCAATAGTCGAGGACATAGAACACATAGTAACGGAGTGTACAAAATATGATGAGAGAAATGAGTTGGGGACCTAGGGTGGGAGGAATTAAAGCAGAGAGACGATAGAGGGGTAGGGGCATTGCTGGGGCTAACACAAGATATAGAAACGCAAGACATGGTGGGAGGGAGGGAGGAGGATGTGATAGGTAGGTCTAAAAAACTGTCCCTTATACTATCCTTCTATTCTAAACTCTCCCTCTTACTAACGTTTCTGAGCCAGTACCGATACAAAGGTCAGCCCTGTGGACCTGCGCGGTCTGCGGGCGGGTTCAAGAGAAGAAGAAACGTAACCATAGCAACCACTCAGTTTGTTTATGTAGCGCGAAAGAGGACCCAAATCGCGCTACGAATAGTAGTGTTCGAAGTTCCACAGTCCACTATTGAACGCGCTCCAGCTGATCAGTCATGTAAACAATATTACGCAATATCGGCATTTTTATTATGTCGGATTGATACCTAACTTAACTATTAACATTAGCCTACTTATGAACTACATTAAACTCATAAATACCCTCATAGAAGAAATATGATAATTTTATTTTAATCATATCTATGCACGGAAATTATTATGTTGTATAGGCCAATAGGCCTAGTTTTGGGCACTGCCATTGATATACTTCTAACATAGGAATAGGTTTATAAATTAGTACAAGGAGCCATTACATCAGGCTTATCTTTCAATAATGTTGCATCGCATCACATGCCTACGGCACGAATGCTAGACTACTCGGCCCACGGGATAGCTCGGCCCACGGCGAGACAGCTCGGCCCAGTAAAAACTAGACAGCTCGGCCCCGTGTTAATTACGAGACAACTCTTATTAACCTAACCTAACCTACACATTATGAACCGAGAGAACTAGCCTATGACATAATTATAGTTCAGTTCAGTTCAGTTGGAATTCGGGAAGTTTAGCCTTAACGTCGGCACTTCCCTAAGAGGTTTTGTTATTTTTCTTTTTGTGACTTTGTGACGTGCTCATTTGTTTAAAAATAAATATATCTCATTTTTCATCCCCTTTTTCTGAAATCTTCTTTCTTCAGTCTTGTTTCTTCTCTCGTCTTCCTTCATTCTTGTTTCTTCTCTCTTCAGTCTTCTTATTTCAGTTCTTTCAATTTTTTCTCTCGTACTCTCCACATTTGATAGATTGTCTGTTTCACTCTATCGCTTATTTCTTTGTTAAATAAAAGATGTCCGATGACTTGATTTTCATTTTCAATATAAGGCTGTTGGAACCCTGGATCTTTTATTCTGCATGCTTTATAAAATGAACAGTGTAGGTAAAATTCTAGTTTCACGTACACAGCGACAAAAGGGAGGCGCCGTTGTAAAGGCATAGCTTCCCGACCAACTATGAAGATCAGGGAAATTGCTGGGTAAAAGACGTAATATAATGATAATAAACTACATTAACGACATTAGCCTAACCTAACAACCTTACCTAACCTAACCTAGTATTATGTAATAGCTATGGTGCCGCATATGGGGAGAAAATATATTTTTTTTTTTACAGTAGGTATAATTCCTTATAATGCATTTCCGCCGCTTTGGACATATATAGGAATTAAGTATGGTATATGACAACTCTAAAGTAGCCATAAAAATTTATGAGTATGCTGTGAAAGCGAAACTAGAATTAAACCTAATTATACAATAAACGAACATTTCGCCCACATTACACACACCCCATAAAGCGGGCATCACACTGGGCCAAATTCTCGTCAATCTCCAATCTCCGTTTCCAGCCAGTAGCGCCAGCAAATCCTATCACACGCCAAGCGTCCAGGCTGCGTGAGTCTCAGACACAACAATAACAACGTCCGACCTTAGCCTATATTGGTCCGTTTCACCTATACTGTAATGTATAGCAATATGAATTTACATCTACAATTATAATGCAATATGACTCAATCTACACGTTAGTGTAATTTGTTTTTAAATTTGAAGCTTATATGAGGAAATTTATATTTTGAACTTTTTCGATTCATACCAATCGCCGTGGAACAGTGGTTTCACTTAAACTGTAAAATATATATGGATTGATATTGACAAACTTTGTGTAATAGGACCCAATCTATACGTTAATGTTGCTATGTTTTGCGTGTGAAGCTTATATAAGTATAAGCTATGAGGAAGTTTTTCGCAAAATATAGACTATAGCCTGACGGAGCCGCTGTCGTTACCTCGGCACTAAACGATCGTTTATATTGTGCTGTTTCACCAATAATTTAGAGTAATATGGATTTATATCGACACTTATATTTCAATATGACTCAATCTTCAAGTTTGCGTGATTATGTTTTATATTTGGAGCATATATGAGGAAATATTTTGAACTTTTCGGAGGTTGTAGGCATAATCCTGTGTATACGGGTAGACCTATATTTATCTCAATAATTTGGTAATGTTCCAATATATTTTTACATTTTACATTCATAAATAGTCCACTAATATACTAGGTTAGGTTAGGCTAGGTTAAATATATTGTTCAATGATTCTTAGTAAATAGGCATCTGAAAAACAGTTCCTCCTGCTACACAACTGAATGTTTTCGTTATACTAAAATGCCCCAGAACAAGAAGCCCACCACAGAAGCCACGAGCGAACACCACACAGAAACACCCGAAAGAAAGGTCCACAGAACGAAAGGACCAGCTGACCGAGCCAGCCAACTCAGACAGGCCCAAGCCCGCAGGGCTAAACAGTTCCAGGCCGCACCTACATACCTTTTCTAAACTGACCATTTTCCACACCTCACGTACACTACCCCCTCGTGTCCTACACTCCTAACTACAAAGATGATGAACAGGAATATACATTCATATTAAAAACACCCATGCCCTGTCCCGACGTTGAGCCAATGCCAACACATCCGACAGCCATAATTATATCTATGTATGTTAATTCTTACATCCGAGAAGTAGATGTTATATATCTTAGAAGTTAAAACACCCACGCCTGTCCCTAGACCTCGTATATCATTTCCCATGACGAGTATAGATATATGTAACCCGTGCTCAGTCGCCCCCCTTGCATTGTTCCTCTAATAACTAAGTGTCTCTATAATATTAACTGCCACCAGTATTGATACGACATAGCGGCACTGTCCTTGTGTCGTATTGTGCCAAGTGCAGATCAACCAGGTTTCATCACCTTATTAGGACGACGACTATAATGTCTAAAATGCCCCAGAACGAGAAGCCCACCACAGAAGCCATGAACGAACACCACACAGAAACACCAAAGGAAAGGTCCACAGAACGAAAGGACCAGCTGACCGAGCCAGCCATTTCAGACAGGCCCAAGCCCGCAGGGCTAAACAGCTCCAGGACACACCCATTTACCTTTTCTAAAACTGACCATTTTCCACACCTCACGTACACTAACCCCCTCGTGTCCTACACTCCTAACTACAAAGATGATGAACAGGAATATACATTCATATTAAAAACACCCATGCCTGTCCCGACGTTGAGCCAATGCCAACACATCAGACAGCCATAAATATATCTATGTATGTTCTTACATCCGAGAAGTAGATGTTATATATCTTAGAAGTTCAAACACCCACGCTTGTCCCTAGACCTCTTATATCATTTTCCATGACGAGTATAGATATATGTAACCCGTGCTCAGTCGCCCCTTGCATTGCTCCTCTAGTAACTAAGTATTAATATTAACATTCCCTAACATCTTGTCTTGCCAGACTAAGCTTCTGAAGACCCATCGCCCCATAAATCTATGTATGCAATCCTTAGGTTAAGTATTTTTATCCGCCATTGTGTTCACCTTTTTCCATTTACTTTCCACAATTGTCATACGTCTTCCCCTTGCCTCCTTCGTATCCACAGCCCACACTACGCCAATTTATTTCGTGTCTTACACCTCTTACCCCAACCAGAGATTGTATAAGATAACCTGGTTACCAGTATCTGTCATAAGTACCCCGAAACAATAACTAAGTACCCCTACGAACTGCCGCTGTGGTTGGTATTTTATATTTAATAGAAAACGCAGTTCCCAGGGCCAACTAATAGTATCCATAACCCTCTGACTGATCACATAACTCTATCTTTTCCAGACTCATATACCACCCCATAGTTGCATTCCCCGGTAGCATTTGGCTAACGTATTCTACTGCCTTTTCAAACTTCCATATCAATTGTAGCCTAATGCCACCCCCACGCCCAGGGACCTTAGGGGCAAAATTTCCCTGTAGCCCTTGAACTCCCCCCCCCCTCTCATTAAGACACCCGCGCTTCTCGACTCTTGTCCGACCTAGCCTCTCTCTCATACCTCTTGAAGATCCTTGAATTGTCCGTTACTAACGCTCTCCAACCTTTTATATATATACTCCTATCCAGCCTACCTTCACTTAGTAGGCCAGAACAACATTAGAACTTTACTAGCCCCTTGCATGCCATCTATTCTCTTACAACACATTCACAACCCTGCACCCAATGGTCGTCGGTGCGAGGCTAGCCGCCCCGCCAGTAACTAACTTCTATTGCCATACTTCCAGATAAATGTGGCAGAGTTAGCAACCCAGTCTCCACCATATCCAGCAAACCCTACAATTAACAACCAGCCGAGTAAAACCAGCTAGCTAAGGCACCTTCGGTTTTGGTATTAAAGACACTCACATCTGTCTCATACACAGAGGGTTATTACAAACACTGGTGATATGGCAAGCCCCTAGCCACAGCCGCCAGACGACTATATCAGAGAGAGGGCGCCCAGCTCCCCCTTTTTGCCCACCCGAGGAGGGAGACCCCCACCCCCGCGGAGGTATACCTGGCCCCTGTTTTGACTTTCGAGTCATTGCCAGGTAGCACAGGAATTCTTCCTATCAATGAACTAACCATGAATGACTAACACCTTTACTAACCTCTATTAACTCACAATAAACCATTTACCTTTCTTGCATGCTCTGATCACTAAATTAGCACCTCAGCTATACCATAGAATGAAGATTGAACAATCTAGAGAGACGCTCCTATCACAGCTGTCCCCATCCTCCTCGCAAAGTAGATCCAGTCTCTCTCCCCTAAATACGTCCAGTATAGCCAAAATAGTACCTCTTACTAAGGCCCAGTTATATGAAAATATAAAGGCTTCCTATCGCCCTGTGCCACAACAGTAAATACCATCTTACCTAGTCCCCATATCTATTGAGAGCTCAATTAAGTCCATAAGACTCGAGATCCCTACTGTCTACAGGGTCCAGAACCGAGCCTATAAATCTAACTCCCGCCCCCAGTCAAATCAGTTGAAAGCTAGACACCAACCAGGGGTCACTACCCTGCAGTTAATTTCTAGCTCTGCCCTTGTGTTGTTCCGGAGTGAGATCCCAGAACCGGCAGACTCCGTGGCAGATTTGGATAGAAGGACCTGCCCACGTATTGAAGAACTTCACACATATGGCCCCCCTGGACGGCCGCGGAACCAGTCGTTAGCCCCCAACATCATGGACGCAAGATAACCAGGACCAGACCCATCAGATACTACCCAAGATTCCCTTTAGCAGTACTACATATTACTGTGCTGTTTTAGATTCACTAATTAATATTTCTACGAAGTGGCTAAGACCTTGCCCAGTGTAATTCATACTTAACCATTCCATTTGGGACGTACTAAGCGATCAGTGCTCTTTAATTAACAGGCGACCTTGACTCTCGTAATTACTTTATTCAGATATTAAAACTCTAGTGATATCTAACGTTCGCCCACTGATTTGCGTTCTATGTATTTCTGAGACAAGGATATCAAACTTAGATCAGTACCCCCTGAGGTTACTAGATTTCCCGTGCTCTAAAAATACGTGTGTCTAATCTAGTCTGTGAACTACTACTTGTGCACCAGAGCTACCAGTAATAAATCTAACAGTGAATATGAATCTATAAGTAACATTGATGGTCTTCGGTATATAAACCTGTGAAATCAAAGCCAGTGATCAGAAGATTAATACCTGAACGTTGGAAGTGGGAGACTAGGCTCCATCCAGATCCACTTATGCTAGTGTTGTTCAATTCTATTATATTGTCTTACACAAGTATTCTGCAGTGGTATATCAATAAACGTGATCATGTAACTTGCTACCATGTGTTTCTTTGTGTTCTCTATTCCTCATATCTTGTATTGTGCATGCAGCCTTATATACCCAGTCAATTTAGAACTCACATTACCCAAGTTAAACCTGTAGAAAAACAGGGCATAACATTGGCGGCAGCGGTGGTTCTTGATTCGGATAAAAGGTTGCATTACACTGCAAGTTTGGAACAGTAGAAGCATGGCAACATCGCGAAATCTTCAGCCACTCGCACACATTCCCAAGTATGATGTAAACACATATGATATCACCAGTTACTTAGACATAATAAAGCCAGTGTACGATGTGGTACTTCATAATGACCGCGAAAAAATCGCCATGGCAATTTTGCATATTGTACAGTTGGGAGAAGCCGTTTCCCAACTTGTTGATAAGCCTACCTTTAAAGAATTTATTCACCAAATGGTGACACAGAATACGCCAGAGAGTACCTGGAACCAGTTTCGATCCTTCGTGATCCGGACTTTAGATCCACTTTTGGGTTCCCCCGTCGCCCCCAAAATAATAAAAGTCGACGAGATCAAGTATGAAGGGGATATAAATGTGACCCTCATACAACTCTACAGATACGTGAGGACCACGTATAGCTATGAAGATTACGACCAACAAAATGAACTCTTATTCACCGCATTGTTAAACATCCTCCCACCCCACATCACCGCCCATCTCGACCCGTATGGCTTATTCGAAGAACATATGCTCTCCATCAGAGAAGAATGCCTACGCAGTTCGATGAATCCCCTATCCAACCTTTTAGCCCCTATCCAAGACTCCGTGCACCCGTCCAAAATGACTTCCGGTGAAAGTCCAACCCCAGTGAACTCTTCCCCCACCAACCCTCCGCAGCCCCCCCAACAAGCTCCGTATTCTAGCTATGCCTACCTATGTAGGCCTACCACAACATATTTTCCCCATGACCCCAGAAATGTTCAGCTATCCCCCCACCAACAAAATTTCCCTTGTGACAGTTTTCCGTCGGTAGCTTGTGACAGTTTTCAGTCAGTAGCTCCCTTCCACCCCCACACAATTCACACCCCTAGAAAACTTCGAAACCCCACACTTGACTCGCCCTCTCATGTCAAACAAACTCACCAGTCCCAGATAACCTCTAACCAGACCGAGACTGCCACCAAGAAAATTCCCCAAACTCGTCCTGTTAATGTCAAACAAACCCACCAACCCCAGATAACCGCTAACCAGACCGTGACTGCCACCAAGAAGATTCCTAAAATTCGTCCTGTTAACAACCCCAAATCAATACATCAGTCCTCTACCAATAACCCCTGTTCTACACCTAACTCTTCCCCCACCAACCCGCCGCAGTCCCCCCAACAAATCCCGTTTCCTAACTCGCTCACCTCTCACCACCCTGACCCTCCCACACGCGCCGTTAACCCTCCCCTCACGCGTGACGACCTAGGGACCCAACTATGTTCCCCCCCTTCCCCCAGAAATACTCAGCTATTCCCCCACCAACAAAATCTCCCTTGTGACAGTTTTCCGTCAGTAGCTCCCTTCCACCCCCCCACAATTCACACCCCTAATAAACTTCAAAACCCCACACTTGACTCACCCCCTCATGACAGACAAACCCACCAACCCCAGATAACCTCTAAGCAAACCGTCACTGCCACCGACACACCCCATCACTCTGATCCTCCCACACGCGCCGTTAATCCCCCCCTCACGCGTGACCCCCACCAAAGTGATTTCCCCCCCCCTCATGTGTACCGAACACCTGCTCACCAGTCGGTCCCCCACCATCATGAGCCCAGCTAAACTTTCAACCTCCCCCTCTTCACCGTTACCCCCCCCGCCCCAAATTCCCCCCCCAAAGATCCCGCTCGACGAAATACCACTCCCATCCCAATCCAACCACAAAACTTTTTCCACCTTATCTAAACCCCAAAATACTCTCTCTCTCGCCCCAAACAACATAATCAACCTCTCAACTTCAACCACTCCTCTAAATCCCATCCATGTATCTCCCGGAAATAAAATAAGTCTAAATTCAACCCCTCTCAAACCACAACCCTGCCTGCCCAGACCCCCCCCACCATCTCCCTATCAAATCCCCACACACCAAACCTCCAAACCACCCGATCATAGTAAACTCTCAACCTTCAGCCTTACTCACCCTTCCCCAAACCCCACTCACGACCACAACTCTCTACACAATTCAACCCCTCCCCAGCACCAACCTCTTCCGCAACAACAACCCCGACTCGACCTGCCCGTTTCATCTTTAAAACCCCCCTATCACTACCCCCGACCGAAACCACTTAGACCCCCCCTCCAAAACTGGCCCCGGGCCAGCTCGCCCCCAGACCCACATTCCTAACGACAAGAACTAACGGTATATCCACCCCGCCCTTCCAAAGTGAAATTGAACCACCACCCCCTATTACCAGACCGTCACCCAGACTAACGGCGACCCTAAATACCCCCCCCCCCCCCTGATGATGATGAGGATATTATTGTACTAAATTGTTTCGAATGTTTTCAATTCCTAAGCGATTGGGCATGATTCTATAAATTTACATGTTTTCCATATACTGTATATATTATTTTTTTTCCTTAGTCATACTACTTTTCTTGTTACCTACACTTTTCTGACTATCTTTTAAATTTGCTTTATACATTGTTAAACACTTTACCTCTTCTTAATTTCCTGTGTTCTTAATTATCTGTCCTTTCTTAAATTTACATGTTTTCCATATACTGTATATAGTATTTTTTTTCCCTTAGTCATAATACTTTTCTTGTTAATCTACACTTTTCTGACTATCTTTTAAATTTGCTTTATACATTGTTAAACACTTTACCTCTTCTTAATTTCCTGTGTTCTTAATTATCTGCCCTTTCTTAAATTTACATGTTTTCCATATACTGTATATACTATATTTTTTTTCCTTAGTCATACTACTTTTCTTGTTACCTACACTTTTCTGACTATCTTTTAAATTTGCTTTATACATTGTTAAACAATTTACCTCTTCTTAATTTCCTGTGTTCTTAAGTATCTGTCCTTTCTTAAATTTACATGTTTTCCATATACTGTATATATTATTTTTTTTCCCTTAGTCATACTACTTTTCTTGTTAACCTACACTTTTCTGACTATGCTTCTTTTTACTTCACCCTTGAGGCTCGAGGACGAGCCTATAATGAAGGAGAGGGAAGTAAAATGCCCCAGAACGAGAAGCCCACCACAGAAGCCATGAACGAACACCACACAGAAACACCAAAGGAAAGGTCCACAGAACGAAAGGACCAGCTGACCGAGCCAGCCATTTCAGACAGGCCCAAGCCCGCAGGGCTAAACAGCTCCAGGACACACCCATTTACCTTTTCTAAAACTGACCATTTTCCACACCTCACGTACACTAACCCCCTCGTGTCCTACACTCCTAACTACAAAGATGATGAACAGGAATATACATTCATATTAAAACACCCATGCCTGTCCCGACGTTGAGCCAATGCCAACACATCAGACAGCCATAATTATATCTATGTATGTTCTTGCATCCGAGAAGTAGATGTTATATATCTTAGAAGTTAAAACACCCACGCTGTCCCTAGACCTCGTATATCATTTTCCATGACGAGTATAGATATATGTAACCCGTGCCCAGTCGCCCCTTGCATTGTTCCTCTAGTAACTAAGTCTATAATATTAACTGCCACCAGCATTGATAAGACATAGCGGCACTGTCCTTGCTACAAAGATGATGAACAGGAATATACATTCATATTAAAAACATGCCCTGTCCCGACGTTGAGCCAATGCCAACACATCAGACAGCCATAAATATCTATGTATGTTCTTACATCCGAGAAGTAGATGTTATATATCTTAGAAGTTCAAACACCCACGCTTGTCCCTAGACCTCTTATATCATTTTCCATGACGAGTATAGATATATGTAACCCGTGCTCAGTCGCCCCTTGCATTGCTCCTCTAGTAACTAAGTATTAATATTAACATTCCCTAACATCTTGTCTTGCCAGACTAAGCTTCTGAAGACCCATCGCCCCATAAATCTATGTATGCAATCCTTAGGTTAAGTATTTTTATCCGCCATTGTGTTCACCTTTTTCCATTTACTTTCCACAATTGTCATACGTCTTCCCCTTGCCTCCTTCGTATCCACAGCCCACACTACGCCAATTTATTTCGTGTCTTACACCTCTTACCCCAACCAGAGATTGTATAAGATAACCTGGTTACCAGTATCTGTCATAAGTACCCCGAAACAATAACTAAGTACCCCTACGAACTGCCGCTGTGGTTGGTATTTTATATTTAATAGAAAACGCAGTTCCTAGGGCCAACTAATAGTATCCATAACCCTCTGACTGATCACATAACTCTATCTTTTCCAGACTCATATACCACCCCCTAGTTGCATTCCCCGGTAGCATTTGGCTAACGTATTCTACTGCCTTTTCAAACTTCCATATCAATTGTAGCCTAATGCCACCCAGGGACCTTAGGGGCAAAATTTCCCTGTAGCCCTTGAACTCCCCCCCCCCCCCCCCTCTCATTAAGACACCCGCGCTTCTCGACTCTTGTCCGACCTAGCCTCTCTCTCATACCTCTTGAAGATCCTTGAATTGTCCGTTACTAACGCTCTCCAACCTTTTATATATATACTCCTATCCAGCCTACCTTCACTTAGTAGGCCAGAACAACATTAGAACTTTACTAGCCCCTTGCATGCCATCTATTCTCTTACAACACATTCACAACCCTGCACCCAATGGTCGTCGGTGCGAGGCTAGCCGCCCCGCCAGTAACTAACTTCTATTGCCATACTTCCAGATAAATGTGGCAGAGTTAGCAACCCAGTCTCCACCATATCCAGCAAACCCTACACTTAACAACCAGCCGAGTAAAACCAGCTAGCTAAGGCACCTTCTGTTTTGGTATTAAAGACACTCACATCTGTCTCATACACAGAGGGTTATTACAAACACTGGTGATATGGCAAGCCCCTAGCCACAGCCGCCGGACGACTATATCAGAGAGAGGGCACCCAGCTCCCCCTTTTTGCCCACCCGAGGAGGGAGACCCCCACCCCCGCGGAGGTATACCTGGCCCCTGTTTTGACTTTCGAGTCATTGCCAGGTAGCACAGGAATTCTTCCTATCAATGAACTAACCATGAATGACTAACACCTTTACTAACCTCTATTAACTCACAATAAACCATTTACCTTTCTTGCATGCTCTGATCACTAAATTAGCACCTCAGCTATACCATAGAATGAAGATTGAACAATCTAGAGAGACGCTCCTATCACAGCTGTCCCCATCCTCCTCGCAAAGTAGATCCAGTCTCTCTCCCCTAAATACGTCCAGTATAGCCAAAATAGTACCTCTTACTAAGGCCCAGTTATATGAAAATATAAAGGCTTCCTATCGCCCTGTGCCACAACAGTAAATACCATCTTACCTAGTCCCCATATCTATTGAGAGCTCAATTAAGTCCATAAGACTCGAGATCCCTACTGTCTACAGGGTCCAGAACCGAGCCTATAAATCTAACTCCCGCCCCCAGTCAAATCAGTTGAAAGCTAGACACCAACCAGGGGTCACTACCCTGCAGTTAATTTCTAGCTCTGCCCTTGTGTTGTTCCGGAGTGAGATCCCAGAACCGGCAGACTCCGTGGCAGATTTGGATAGAAGGACCTGCCCACGTATTGAAGAACTTCACACATATGGCCCCCCTGGACGGCCGCGGAACCAGTCGTTAGCCCCCAACATCATGGACGCAAGATAACCAGGACCAGACCCATCAGATACTACCCAAGATTCCCTTTAGCAGTACTACATATTACTGTGCTGTTTTAGATTCACTAATTAATATTTCTACGAAGTGGCTAAGACCTTGCCCAGTGTAATTCATACTTAACCATTCCATTTGGGACGTACTAAGCGATCAGTGCTCTTTAATTAACAGGCGACCTTGACTCTCGTAATTACTTTATTCAGATATTAAAACTCTAGTGATATCTAACGTTCGCCCACTGATTTGCGTTCTATGTATTTCTGAGACAAGGATATCAAACTTAGATCAGTACCCCCTGAGGTTACTAGATTTCCCGTGCTCTAAAAATACGTGTGTCTAATCTAGTCTGTGAACTACTACTTGTGCACCAGAGCTACCAGTAATAAATCTAACAGTGAATATGAATCTATAAGTAACATTGATGGTCTTCGGTATATAAACCTGTGAAATCAAAGCCAGTGATCAGAAGATTAATACCTGAACGTTGGAAGTGGGAGACTAGGCTCCATCCAGATCCACTTATGCTAGTGTTGTTCAATTCTATTATATTGTCTTACACAAGTATTCTGCAGTGGTATATCAATAAACGTGATCATGTAACTTGCTACCATGTGTTTCTTTGTGTTCTCTATTCCTCATATCTTGTATTGTGCATGCAGCCTTATATACCCAGTCAATTTAGAACTCACATTACCCAAGTTAAACCTGTAGAAAAACAGGGCATAACAATGTCGTCGTTCATCTATGTATTCAATCCTTAGGTTAAGTATCTTTATCCGCCATTGTGTTCACCTTTTTCCATTTACTTTTCCACAATTGTCATACGTCTTCAGCGTACCTCCTTCGTATTCACAGTCCACACTACGCCATATTACTTCGTGTCCTACACCCCTTACCCGCCCGATTCTACCTATACAATGATGAACAAGAATATACATTCATATTAAAAACACCCATGCCCTGTCCCCTACGTTGAGCCAATGCCAACACATCAGACAGCCATAATTATATCTATGTATGTTCTTACATCCGAGAAGTAGATGTTATATACCTTAGAAGTTAATACACCCATGCTGTAACGTAATCCTTACCCCAACCAGAGATTGTATAGATAACCTTTGTTACCAGTATCTATCATAGTACCTCGAAACAATAACGTAGTATCCCTACGAACTGCCGCTTTCTTTGGGTCTATATTTCATAGAAAACGCAGTTACCTGGGACACATAGACGTACACAAAAAGCGTGTCAAATAATAGGTCCATAACCCCTCGTATGTACGAGAAATAATACACCGTGTCTTTCCTTACTTTATCCACAAGTCTCGCACACACCTACAGTTAACCTCCTTCTCCCCCACCGCCTCACAGTCCACATGATTCTATCTTTTCCAGACTCATATACCACCCCGTATTTGCATCCCCCGGTAGCATTTGAATAACGTACTTTCACTGTCTTTTCAAACTCCAACATCAATTGTAGCCTAATGCCACCCCCACGCCCAGGGACCTTAGGGGCAAATATCCCTGTAGCCCCTGAACTCCCCCCCCCTCTCATTAAGACACCCGCGCTTCTCGACTCTTGTCCGACCTAGCCTCTCTCTCATACCTCTTGAAGATCTTTGAATTTTCCGTTACTCACGCTCTCCAACCTTTTATATATATATACTCCTATCCAGCCTACCTTCACTTAGTAGGCCAGAACAACATTAGAACTTGACTAACCCCTTGCATGCCATCTATTCTCTTACAACCCATTCACAACCCTACACCCCCTGGTCGTCGGTGCGAGGCTTGCTGCCTCGCCAGTAACTAATTTCTATTGCCATACTTCCAGATAAATGTGGCAGAGTTAACAACCAGTCTCCACCACATCCAGCAAGCCATGCAATTAACAACCAACCGAGTACACCCAGCTAGCCAAGGCACCTTCGGTTTTGATATTAAGAACACCCACATCTGTCTCATAAACAGAGGGTTATTACAAACACTGGTGATATGGCAAGCCCCTAGCCACAGCCGCCGGACGACCATCCCAGAGAGAGAGCGCCCGGCTACCCCTTTTTTACCCATCCGAGGAGGGAGACCCCCACCCCCGCGGAGGTATACCTGGCCCCTGTTTTGACTTCCGGGTCATTGCCAGGTAGCCTAGGAATTCTTCCTATCAATGAACTAACCATGCATGTCTAACCCCCTTACTCACTTCTCTATACCCACAATAACCCATCCACCTGTTTTGCATACTCGGATAGTCAAATTAGCACCTCAGCTATGCAATAGAACAAAGACTAAGCAATATAAGAGACGCCCCTATCACAGCTGTCCCAGTCCTCCCCGCAAAGTAGATCCAGTCTCCCTTCCATAAATACTTCCAGTATAGCCAAAATAGTACCTTTTACTAAGGCTGTTATATCACAAATTGAAGGCTTCCTATAGCCATGTGCCACAACAGTAATCACCATCTTACCTAGTCCCCATATCTATTGAGAGCTCAGATAAGTCCATAAGACTCGAGATCCCCATTGTCTACAGGGTCCAGAACCGAGCCTATAAACCTAGCTCCCGCCCCCAGTCAAATCAGTTGAAAGTTAGACACCAACCAGTGGTCACTACCCTGAAGTTAACCTCTAGCTCTGCCCTTGTGTTGTTCCTGAGTTGAGAGATTCCCGAGCCGGCAGACTCCATGGCAGAAGTTAAATAGAAGATCTGTCCATGTACAAGTCCTAACGTGCACCTTATAAGCTTCACACAAATTCGTGGGTATATAAGTGTGTAGCCAGCAACGATCGTCAAGAGATCCGATTTGAGAACTCCCTACATTTTGGACCACCTGGATGGCCGAGGAACCAGTCGTTAGCCCCCAACATCACCGGAAGCAAGATAACCAGGACCAGATGTACAAATACTATTCAAGATTCATGTTGCTAGTACTAAGTGTTATAGTACTAGTTTGACACTCACTTATTAACTTTCTATAAAGTGGCTATAACCTTGCCCAGTGTAACTCATATTTAACCATTCCATTTGGGACGTACTAAGCGTATCAGTGCTCATTAATTAACAGGCGACATTGACTCTCGTAATTACCTTATTCAGATATTAAAAACTCTAGTGATATCTAACGTTCGCCCACTGATTTGTGTTCTACGTATTTCTGCCATAAGAATATAAAACTTAGATCAGTACCCCCATGAGGTTACTAGAGATTCCGTGTTCTACAATATAGGCGTGTCTAATCCTAACTGTGAGCTGCTACTTGGGCACGCGACCAGCCAGTAAGAGATCAAATCAGTGAAATTGAATTACATGAATATATGGAGGTCTTCCAGTAAAATCAAACTTGCTAATTAAACCCGTGATCAGAAGAGTATACCTGAACGTTGGAAGTGGGAGACTAGGCTCCATCCAGATCCGCTAATGCTAGCAGTTCCCTTCTATTATTTGTTTTGTACGATAATTATCTTTCCATGCTCTTTATTTACTTACTTCAATAAACGTGAACTTGTGTCGTGTTACCGTGTGTTTATTTTGTGTTCTCTATTCCTCATACCTTGTATTGTGCATGCAGCCTTATATACCCAGTCATTTAGAACTCACATTACCCAAGTTAAACCTGTAGAAAAACAGGGCCATAACACATACCAATCGCCGTGGCGTAGGTATAGGAAGTGGTTATTTAGCTGCAAGTGGTGTAGCTATTTTAGCATTAATTCACTTACTAAGTTTATGTCTATCCGCAGCCCTTCTCACAATCAAAACACACAATTATGTAGCAAAATATATATTTCGACGTCATATACTTGAGATATCAATGAGATTAAATGCGAGCTGTAAAGAGGCCCATCAAAAACTGGAGCTTCCCACCCAGTGCGGGAAGCATCCTAGCTCCATCAAAGGGTGAGATTTGTGCTGGATATTGACGGTAGCTCCACTTTTTGATGAAGAGTGACGAGAATTGGCCCAGTGTGATACCCCCTCAGAGTCCCCATCCTAATCCTGACTGGTCTCGTCAAATTGCCCCATAGCAAAACATGGGGCCGAGCTGTCTCAAATAATGGGCCGAGTTGTCCAAAAGTGGGCCGAGCTGTACGAGCCGAGTTGTCCCATGGGCCGAGTCGTCCAGTCACCCTACGGCACCTTCCTTTATAACATTTAATTCTGTGTTGAGCCGAGTATGTCAAACTGCGAAATTACAGTCAATCCGATCGGTCATGGTGAGCACTGAAGCTGCGATATGAACTGTCAGGAAAGTTGGAACTTGGAAGCTTCTAAGACAGTCACAGTGAGTCTGGCTACAGTACCGGTACTGTCTGATGGACGTCGGCTGCTGCGACCCTAAATATTTTGCGAAACAATAGCATGTATCGGCGCTACCGTGTATGTGAACAGGTTGTGGCTTTGAGAACACTATTATTAGATGGTGAGCGAGGTGTGAGTTGGTTGTCTGCTGGTCGAGGAGGTGGAGGTGGTGGTGTGGTGGATGGTTGGCACTCTCCGTGTCACACTCTAGGAACCCGAGCCATGGAGAACAGGTCAGTCAGTCCCCTTGCTCAAACTTGTCAGTCAACTAGCCTACATTAACTTAGTATAGGCCTAGGCCTAGTATACATTTGGTCAGTCAACTGCATTTGCCTAGTATACATTTAGCCTGTTAAATTGTTAATAGGCTAGGCCTAAGGCTTAAAGGTGAATTACGGAAGCAGAATACAAAAGATGAGTTACCCACATAGCCTAGGTAGGCTAGCATTCAAGGAGACTACAGCAGGACTTACCTCTGACCGGATACAGGACATTTCGTGGTAACATTCAAGACAGCTAGAGCTGCCTTATTTACCAAGTTTCTTGGGTTCAATGTTATTTTAATACCACAAATTTTGTTGATATATTTGAAGATACATATTGAATCTATATGCTCTAAAGATCATATGAAAATGTGTTAAACCCTCGGAAAAACCTAATATAAAAGAATGATATTAAAATTTAATTTTCGTAACAAGGTTGTCAATACGGTACTTTCCCGTTATCAATGTACAATCAAAGCTGAAGATTGCAGAGTAAAAACCGTGGACTTCATCGACTTTCTTTCACCTTCGTATAATCGACACCCATTTTTTATTTTTTTTTTATTACTAAGGGATTAGTACTCAACCAGCGGGGGTGTGGGGGCAGCAGCCCCCACCCATAATACTAGGTTAGGTAAGGTTGTTAGGTTAGGCTAATGTCTTTTCAAATCACTATCGGGGGCGTGTCTCAACATCGATCGATAGGCCTAATGGGGAAAATAAGTTTTCCCAAGATTTCTAATTAATTACAAACACTATACTGTATATTGATGCAAATGAACAATTTATTTTATAAAAAACACTCGGAAAATTTGTGGTATTAAAATAAAAAAAATCCGTTTCTTGATATTTTTTCCAGGGAATATAGGGTTTAATTGTTGAGTATAACTAAATAAGTTGGTCACCAATTATTTTGCAATATTTGAAAACAAATATGGATTTTATATGCTCTAAACATAATATGAAAATGTTTTTTAAGCCTCGGCAAAACCTAATAAAAATATATGGTACTAAAATGGAATTTTGTCGTAACATGGTTGTCAATACCTTCCTATAGACGGCACCGATTCGTACATACGCCATTTTCACCTGTCTCCCGAGGTCTGTCTACCAGATTTTTAGTCAACACTAACTCCACCTGCCCATAGGTTAGGTTAGATTAGATTGTGCATCCGCTTGATCAGGAATTCGCTCGAAGTGACTTGCATTCGTATTTACAGATACGGCCGAATACCGGTAGGCTACTAAATGGGCGCCGGCCCAACCGCCATGTTGTATCCCACGTAGGCCTACTAGCCTTACTAGGTACTACGGAGTTGGCGTCAGGTGTGGATTAAGCTTGTATCCAATGTACTAGGTCTATGTTACTGGATATTTATGATTTAAATAAGTGCCACGTTTTCGATAAATCTGGTTATATGGCTTTGCAATTAGGGAAATCATGAGCCGATTTCCGACATTTAGTTAGTCTTTTTGATTCTCAAAATACGATCCAAGTTTTGCCAAAAATTGGCTCGGGTTTTCCAAAATTATGCTTTTTGGGGTTTGCAATTTAGGGAAACATGAGCCAAAATTCTAAATTAGGTTACTGTAATTTGTTTACTCTTAAAATTCGCAAAATCCGAGCCAAGCTTTGCCAAAACTTGGCTCGGGTTTTCCAAAATTCGAGTTTTATGGCTTTGCAATTTCGGGAAACCTGAGCCAAATTTCTAAATGAGGTTACTGTAATTTTGTTGTCTACAAACTCTCAAAATCCGAGCCAGCTTTGGCCAAAACTTGGCTCGGGTTTTCGAAATATTGGGTTTTAGGCCTTTGAAATACCTTAAAACCCGAGCCAAGTTTTGCTAAAATACGTTTTAATCGCCGTTTTACGCATTTAACCCCTCATTTTCCCTGTACTTCATAGCCCTCCCCACTATCGGGCGGCGTGTCTTAAGATCGTTGTATAGGCTAATGGGGAAAACGGTTTCGCCGAGGGTTGTAATTATTTACAAACACTATATATTGATGAAAACTAACAGGGAAAAATAAAAAAATCCATGGAAAAATTGGTGACCATCTTATTTAGTTTTTCCAATTGTTCTTTATATCATGGTTTGAGTGGAGGATTTGCATTAACTTACCCATTATTCATTAATCTGAAGATACTCCGTCAAATGGTGCCATTTATTGGGTGCTTTTACAGTAGGTAAGGAAAATTGTGGGGAGGCCATGCACACTTCCAAAATGTACAAATATTATATTATATTAGATTAGATTAACCTAACCCTACCCTAATATAATATAATAGAATATCGTTTTTGTGAGTAACGTTCAAGCCATTTATTGGGTGAATCGCACTCACCGCATCTTTCAAAACAAGAAGAAGAGGACCCAGGTCGAAGGATTCATTGGGTGCAATGCTTTGTTTACGTTCGGGATATTATTTTAGTGTTATTTTTCGGTGTAATCGGGGGTTTTTCAAGTGTCGATAACAAAATTCCTCCATGCGGACTATAATGAGAAAAATATGGCGAGTCTATTGGTCCCTATTTTCCCTAATAAATTATTTCTAATAAGGCGGCGAAAGAGGTCTTGAATGTTATCCATTTCGTCACCACCTCTTAGACCCGTTTCATCACCGCGATCTAGAACGTTTCGTCAACATAATTAATTAGCCACTAAGGTAAAACACCGAAATAGGTACTGTGGTCTCTCCTACCGTAATTGAGTATCGCCAACTTCAGCTGGGTGGTAATCTCTGTCTTTCTTCTACGGCGTATTCACACACATCAGCTAGTTCCCCTATTAGGCTAACACTCTCCACTTTAACACCTTATTAGCGGCCTAGGCGGTTTATTTATATGTACCGCCCAGCGGGGTGTTTTTAGCCAAAATAGGGCTGTTTACGTGATCATTTTCATGCCTAAATAAGACCCAGAACGTAAAACAAGTATCTATCCCTGAAAGGGCATAAACAGAGCTTTCGAATGACACCATAACGATCCTTTTATGATGGCTAGTTTTCTTGCAATAACCGTGCAACGCGAGTGCAAAAAGCATGTAATTAGGCACTTTCCCCATACAATTCCGTATATAGCGAGTGAGAGAGGGATGGGAGGAGGTGGGATTCGTGTCAGTAGGTTCGCCGCGGTGGTCTGGAGCAGTCATACGCTCGCTACTCTCCTGCCACCACTTGTCTCTCTCTCTCAGCAACATTACGTGCTGAAATTGCCACACGACCTATGTCGAGCGCCGCCACATAGTCCAGCTTTATTTAACTCGACTTATGTTGCTCGCCGACAGTTAAGGGTTAAAGGTAAAATATATCATATTTAAGCATTTGCATAGGCTAGGTCTTACCAGTTATTAAGTGAATATGTGTGCGCTACAGACAAGATTCGCCGGTTTGTCGATGCGGACAGTAAAAAATAATACAGGTATTAATAAAATCATTGCACTTCCACTCACAGTGTGCCAAAATTCGCCCATTTTCTTCGTGATCCCGAACCTAACATTGAAAAAATATTGATACTGAAATAGGCTAAGAGCCTGTGACTGTCCCGGGGCGGCCGGGAGCCCCGCTAAACCTGCCATTCTATTTCTACATTACACTCATCAAACGATAGTTGCTCTGCTCTACACTGTACTCTACATTGGCTATGATCTTAGAACTATTATATATCACCTGTATTGAAGTCCAAATGCAGCTACTAATGTAAATATAGACGGATAAATCCAGAGCTCGAGTCATGACGAGCGATTTGTTTACACTGTGAAAAGACAACTTGTTCGGTATTTCGGATGAGGTGGCTGACCTTTAGCACCAATATAACAAATATATATTACAATAAGGAACAGCCATCGTTCATAGAACGAACTCCTGGATGGGAGAGTCCGCTAAAACAAACAAACAAAAAACAACCAATGTACCCCTACACTCCGATGTTATATTGCGCCGAAGGCTGAGTCAAGACGAACACAACTACAGTAATGTTATTGGCACTCGAATGCTCAATAATATGTAGATTTTAAAGGATAATAATAGGTATTTATCTAAAACTATGTATATATTAACTAAACTACCTCCATGTGTTTTAATATATTGACTAAATTTCACTGAAATGAATAATGTAAAATATTAATTTAAGTTTGAATGTTAATTTTCTGATCAAGATTTCATCTTAATTAAACTCTTACAAAATACAGATATTGGTTTCGTATGTGCTAATTTTATGGGTCTCTAATTTCTTAAAAATAGTGAATGAATATAAATTTTATGTGTTTGACAAAGAGCGCAAGACCTTGAGGCCTAAGGTAGCTATAAATTAGTACGATTTTATGATGAATTATTGGGTTTTCAGGGGTATATATGTGGTTGGATTATGGAAAACAACGAACGAATATCAGCACTGTTTTCCATTGTGGTGTTTCCGAGAATAATCCAATGATGACGTCAAATTAGCTTGCCGCCAATCAACTGTGGAACACTTGGAAATGTGTTAGCTGTTATTTACCGATATATTTGTGGAAAAAAAAGTGAATTAAGGGGCTGGAATATAACATTGACTTCATGTGAAGTGCGAGTGCCCTACACATTCTAAAATTGTGCATATTAATCTTGGGGAACTCATTATATATAAGGTATAAGTTCAAGGTGATACTTTGGATAAACCTGACTTCTAGCAAGCACCAAAACAGCGATTTTGTAAGTAGCCAAGCATATTATTTTGTCAGATAAGCCTAGGCCTACTTGTATTAGCCTAGGCCTATGATGATAATGATGATTTGAAGCAGAAATGAGTAGCCTAGGCTGAGGCTAGGCATATTAGGCTTAGGATAACCCATTATCCAACAATCTTAGGACTGCCCCCACTAGTGGGGCTATGTATAATGTATTGATAGGCTAATGAAGATCAAGGAAGATTTGAGGTTAAAGACGTAAAAATAAGGTTAGCTAGGCAGCTGGGAATCTGGTTCTGGTAGGCTAAGACTCCAGAGCCCACTCTTAACCCGGGAATGGCGAAGGTCCTCAATATGGTAATTATTTAGAAGATGACCTTTTTGTTTCTGTTATTAAAAACTTACTCTATGGTGTATTATATGATTATATAGAAGCAATAGAACTGTTAAAATGACCTGGGAAGTGTATATTAAACTTAGCCTAGACCAACATTCCTTTTTTTTTTTTTTTTTTTTTTTTTTTTGTAAGGCTAGGCTAGGCTACTCTTGAGTTTTGGAACACAGTAGGCCTAAGCCTAGCCTATTTTAGATGTCTAACTTTTAAATAAAATATAAAATACGTATAGCTAGGCCTAGGCTAGGATTAATTTTTTTTTATCATTATACAGAAAGTTGTATCACTCAAAAAAACAGCGTCATTCGACACCCTGGCTAGGCTATAGCCTATGACAATAACAGTTTGCCGTCATGCCGTGGGATTAGGCCTATAGGGTAGACCTGTCACTGAGGGATACTTTCGCAGTCTTACCGTTTGTTTTTGTTTTCAAGGTATAGGCTATAGGCAGAATAGCTACAGTAGTATCTTATCTACTGGTATCTTATTTTATTGTAGTTTATATTATGAGTGGTCAGATTTGCAATAACTTATACCCTAACCAAAGTCCAAACTTAGTGTCCAAAGTGGATCTGCACCCCTGCCTCTATGTTCTCATTTTGTAATACCGGTAACTTTTTAGCCAGATTACCGGTACAATTTAATAAGTGTACAGCCAGCAGCTAGGCCTACCGCCTACAGTGCATTTATAGATTTCCCGGAATCCCGGCCATGACTTGGGTATCACTAAAGAATCTTTCCGCAGCCTTATGTACAATTGTTTGTTTTTATTTCTTCAAGGAATAGAGTACAGTAGTTTATTGTTCAATTGTTTATCATGTTATGAGTAGATAATTTGCATTACCTTACCCTAACCTAACCTTTACTTAGTCTTAGTGTCCATAGTGGGGGGCTGCCACAGTCCCACACACCCGCTAACTAACATATATATTGGTATGTCTTGTCATTACTATAACCTGACTTCATGGGGTAACGGAGACTTGATTGAATATTTTCGGAATTGCCCTCGCAGAATCTTGAGTCTTTTAAAGTTGTCAAAATTAACGTCAGTTTCTACGTTCCTACTGCTTGTACTTAACCCGAGACGGAATAGCCTACCCAGGTATTTTTTACTCGGCCCCGGGAAAATAATAGACAAACAAAATGTTCTAACATCAAAGTTTATTGTTGAAAGTTTGTACCGGTATGTATTTTAACCAGTACTCTATAGTAACTCATGTATCATATGAAAGGATATAAATTAAGTATGTAATAGTTCTTGGAATGCAACAACAAATATACATGAAATCTTTATTGGACAAAAGTTACAAAACTAAAACAGGGACTGCTAAGAATAATTTAAAAAACCTGTTTTCAATGCCTATATTAATGGACCTGAAGTGCATCTCTTTGAGACTGAAGTACAGGCAGCCAGCTCCCCTAGTATCCTGATTAAACACCAGTAAACATACATAACATCCCTTTTACTTACAATATTATTCATTCCTTTTAATAAATTTTGAGCATGTATTGTGCATATATTTACCTTCACATCTCAAAATTTCTCCGGCGGCCGGGGGCTACGCCCCCCGGACCCCCTGTTATGAAGCGGGGGGCTGCGCCCCCCGCAGACGCCGCGCAAAGTTGATCCTTGTAAGCTTAGAAAAATGATCCAGAACTGGATAATTTCTGTTTTGGCACCCTGTCCACTCAAGATGGCTGTTCATAAACAACTGGGGATGATCAGCTGACACTGTGTTCGATTCCAGAGTTATGAAATGCACCCTGTGGCAAAATATGGATTTTTATAAAAACTAATGTGATTTTTGTGGTCGGTCAATAAAGGTACTGTACCATTGTTTTGGGTGGCCTGATGCTACCTTTATCGCATAAATCTACCTCTTATATGTTATATTTTATATATTTCAAAGTAAGATATGGTCACCATAAGTGTATCAAGTTGAAGCCAAAGCCATTTTCCGAACTACGATGTCTAGTGGTCTATCTATCTACCGGTATCTATTGCCTGACGCCGTGATCCCCGAAGGGGTGGTCTAGTGGTAATTTTTTGGGTAAGATTTTACGGTGTGACAGTTACAAGCCCCATCGATGTTTGTGTAGCCTATAGGTATGTTATATAATAGTCTTCAGTCCTATATATTTCCTTCCCGTCGCAAATGTATTATAAGGGAGATATAGGGTAAAACACAGAGTCTTGTCTGCATAATGACAAGTCCTGTTTTACGGGATTTCTGCTTTATAGATTTTTTTTTTTCCTCCTACCTTACTCGGGGGACCTTACAGTTGCGCGATCCAGTGCTGCTTTGGTAATTGCGTACATTTTAGGTCAGTTTCTATCCACGTATTACTTTTAGGTTAGGTTAGGTTTCTTAGTTAGGTAAAACAACACTGCACAGGTATATCAAAGAAAAACTGCAAAAAAAACCACACATGCTAAAACTCGTGACTGTCACACCGTATCAATTTACCATTTTTTGTAATTACCTTGGAAATAATAGCTATAAATCGCGAATTGTGCAATAAATATGTGTTATATTTATTTATTGACATGCTCTTATGTAGTTTTCGCATATAATCGAAGAATAGTGTAAGGGTTAAGAACGATTGGAAATATGTTATTTTAATACCACAAATTTTCCGAGTTTTGTTTATAAAAAAAAATGTTCATTTGCATCAATATAGAGTGTTTGTAATTAATTAGAAATCTCGGGAAAACCTATTTTCCCCATTAGGCCTATCGATCGATGTTGAGACACGCCCCCAGATAGTGATTTGAAAAGACATTAGCCAAACTTATCAACCTTACCTAACCTAACCTAGTATTATGGGTGGGGGCTGCCGCCCCCACACCCCCGCTGGTTGAGTACTAATCCCTTAGTAAATAAAAAAAAAAAATTGGCTGTCGATTATACAAAGGTGTAAGAAAGTCGATGAAGTCTACGGTGTTTACTCTGCAATGTTCAGCGTTGATTGTACATTGTTAACGGGAAAGTACCGTATTGACAACCTTGTTACGAAAATTAAATTTTAGTAGCATACTTTTATATTAGGTTTTTCCGAGGGTTTAACACATTTTCATATGATCTTTAGAGCTGCCGATAACTGGAAGTACCGTATTGACAACCTTGTTACGAAAAATAAATGTTAGTACCATACTTTTTTATTAGGTTTTGCCGAGGGTTAAAACAAATTTTCTTATGATCTTTAGAGCATATAGATTCAATATTTATCTTCAAATATATCAACAAAATTTGTGGTATTAAAATAACATTGAACCGAACGATTAGACCAATCTTCTCGAATTCAGTGATTACAAATGGCGGACTTTCGGTCTTTCGTCATATTTCAGGCTAATGTGGAGAATGTAGCTTCAGTATCAGCATTTCCACACATGATTTACAATTGTGAGTAACTGAACGTCTTGTATGACGAGGAGCTGCTTAAAATGGTGAAAATAGGATAATATTGAAACAATTCTGATAGCCTTAAATCGACTTTGGTAAGTAGGCCTATTCGAATTACGTATTATTATGTGGCCTAGGTACGGAATATGCGTATATATGCAAAGATGAAGGCTTTCTGAATCATATGTAGGGGGTAGGCTATAAGAAAGATATGAATTAAATTACCAACGTTATAGGATGGTACCGTCATCCGGTAAACAAAGAACCATCCTCCATCCACCAATAAATTCGCCGTTTCGCGCCAACTTCACGAAGGTTCACCATGTTATTACATGGCTGCCGTAAGCCGATTTGTGTTTTAAATTACTTATGAATAGCTTAGAGTGTGCTCTTTATGAATATACCAATGAAAGTTAGGCTATATACAGAAAGTTTGGTAAAAATTGAAGAGACCCCGGACAGCCTTTTTACTAGTTACCGGTAATTCTAGTTTTTTGTTTATTTTTCTTTGATAGGCCTATACAGTGTTGTTTAATACCGAGGACCGTCGCATTTTAGTATTTTCAACATTAGCCTAACCTAACCGAAAACTAACCGACGGTCTAAACCCAGCTCACGTTCCCTGTTTATGGGTGCACGACGGTCTAAACCCAGCTCACGTTCCCTGTTTATGGGTACGCGACGGTCTAAACCCAGCTCATGTTCCCTGTTTATGGGTACGCGACGGTCTAAACCCAGCTCATGTTCCCTGTTTAGTTTTCGGTTAGGTTAGGTAAGTTAGGTTAGGTCAGACTTATGTTGAAAATACTAAAATGCGACAGTCCTCGGTATTGAACAACTCTGTATATCAAAGAAAAATAACCAAAAAACTAGAATTGACTAGTAAATTTTGCATTTCCTACAATCTAAAAGTAATCAATATGGAAAATTTGGAGACCAAAATTGTGTCAATTTAGGCCTAGCTTTTTTTTTTTTTTTTAAATTACCGGGGTCTCTTCAATTTTTACCAAAAGTTTTTATAGCCTATGCATAGGCCTAATCGGTACTTTAATAGACCGACGGTACCTTTATCGGTGTTTTATCCTACCATTTCAAGGCCAGGGTGTCAATCCACAAAATGTGAATTGTGTTATCATTATAGCGCGATGGAGCGCCGAAGGCCCGAGCTCTAGGGGAGTCCGGGCCCTCCGGGGGCATGCCCCCCCTGGATTTTTTTTTAGAATTTAGGTGTCTAAAACAGCATTTCCTGCAATCTAAAAGCAATCAATATGGAAAATTTGGAGACCAAAATTGTGTCAATTTAGGCCTAGTTTTTTTTTTTTTTTTTTTTTTTTTTTTTTTTTTTTTTTTTTTAAATTACCTAGGCCTAGGCTATACTGTATATATATATATATATATATATGATAATTATAGGGAATAGACTCGCAGCCTTATTATACATAATTTATTAGGGAAAATGAAGCTCTATGGAATCCTTATACTGTAATAGCCTATAGGCCTACTCACATAGATTCCGTTCTGGGAGAATAGTTTTGCAATACTCGATTTTGTCGATAACAATAGTCCCGCGCGTAAACAAACTTCAGTATAACTAAATAAGTTGGTCACCAATTATTTTGCAATATTTTTGGCAGTATCGTAACCAATGAGGTTTAGAGGTCCTGTCATCTGCGTATAAGTACGGTATTGGTTAAAGTCTTGCTAAAATGCACCTCTGTAGCTTACCGTGACTAGTTACGGTAAGTAAGTCCTACCCCGCCTTCTCGAGGTAGCCTCGTTATTACACCGTCCTTATTTTAATCCTCCCTTTTAAATTTCTAACATTTTAATTTTTGCTTGACGGTGGAACTAAAGGGGAGGGCGGGTGTGCTAGTTTCTTCAGCAGCACACTTTGTTTTTAATTTTAAATCCTCTTTTAATTTCCACTATAAAAATTATCCCCTTTGTAACTATATTTCTGTTGTCCCCTGTATATTTTTGTTCTCCCTATCTTCTTAATATTTTCATTTTTACTGTGTTGTATGTTTTTTTACTGATGTTAGTATCAGTTTTTAGTTTTTCTTTAGTATACTTTTGACAATCCGGCGCCCTGTTTGGAGGCATTATGTCCAGGCCCCAAGTCCTCCTGGGAAATAACTGTGCTCGGTATGCTGCCGGCCAGGACCCCCTCGGGGGTGGAGGAACAAAGCAGAAAAGTGGTGGAGACGTCGTTCGGGTGAAGGAAAGCGTGCTCCGTGTCTGTGCCTTCAATGCCAATGGCATAAATGATTTTAGCAAGAGAGAGTGTCTGATGCGAGAGCTTAAAGATGGATGTGTGGATGTGTGTGGGGTAGGTGAGACGCACCTGTTGGGTTCTGGAGTGTGGGATAGTGAGAGTGAGCATGATCTGTGGGTGGGGAAGGATGGGTTGTCTGGTCTGGATTGGATGTAGGATATAAACGTAAGAAAAAGGAAGGGGTAGCAGTAATTTTGTCAGAAAGGTTGAGGAAGTGTGTGAAAAACTATGGATGCGTGGACTCAAGAATTGTATGGTGTGAGTGCAAGATTGGGATAGATAGGTATACTTTTATGTGTGTCTATGCACCAGTCAACCAAGAAACTGGGAAAGGTGCGGAAGAAAATAGAAAATTTTGGAATAAAGTCAATAAATGTATAAGAGAAAGGCAAGAGTGTACACAAGTAATATTAGTAGGCGACATGAATGGTAGAGTTGGAAACGAGGAGATAGAAGGTTTAGTGGGTAAATGGGGTGTGGAGGGTAGGAATATGAATGGTGATTTCCTTTTAGAAGTATGTGCGGAGAGAGAGATGTTTCTGGCTAACACATTTTTTGAACATCGTCACATTCATAGATATACATGGCACAGAGGTGAAGGTGAGCAGGAACAGAAAGCTCTAATTGACTACGCCATGATGGACTCCGGACTAAAAGGAAGAATTTTAGATTCAAAAGCTGTAAGAGGTATGCTGACGGGATCAGACCACTATACAGTGCTGACAAAAATGAGGATAAGGAAAGAGTGGAAATATGAGAGGAAAGAGAGAAAACTGACAGTAGAGAGAATAAATGTGAGAAAATTAAATGAAGAATGTAATGCAACAAAATACAAGGACATCCTGAAAGAGACTATATAGGACATGGATGTTATGATAGATCTGGGAAATACTGTAGACGAAGTATGGAAAGGTACAAGAGACTCCATGATTAAAGCAGCTGAGAAAGTATGTGGGAAGAAAACCTTTAAAATGTGGAAGAAGAAAGGTAACGCATGGTTTAGTAAAGAGATAGAAGAAATAGTGAAAACAAAAAAAAAAAAAAATTCAGAAAGAGTATGCTGCAAAAGAATATACCTAGAGAAACTAGAGATGCGAGGAAAGAAGAATATAAACATTTGAAACAAAGAGTGAAGAGGGCGATACAAGACGCTAAAAGGAAGACAGATGAGGCATACGGGAGAAAGATTAGGGAACAGTTTCTGAATGACAGGAAAGCATACTACAGAGCTGTGAAAGAAGCCAGAGGGAAGAAGACTGAGAGTGTCTCAGGTGGTAGGATGAGGGACATGAATGGGGAAGTGGTAGAGGGTGATGGTGTGGTGAAAGTATGGAAAGATCATTTTAGTAGCTTAGCTGTAAAGAGTAGGGGGAAGGCAAAGATCTCATCCATAGGAATGGAGAGAGGTAGAATAAACAGGGTAGTTGAAAGCCAGATAAGCAGAGAAGAAGTAAAAGAAGCAATCAATAGACTTAAAATGGGCAAAGCTGCTGGAGTAGATAACATCCCAGGTGAAATGCTGAGATATGGAGGAGAAGAAGCTGTTGACATAATGCATAGGTTATGTAAATTAGCATGGGAAAAGGAAAGTGTACCAGAGGACTGGAGGAAAGCAGTGATAGTACCCTTGTACAAAGGGAAGGGTAGTAAAGAAGAGTGTAAGAATTATAGGGGAATTAGCTTGCTTAGCATACCTGGAAAGGTACACGCAAGAGTAGTAACACAGAGGCTACAGAAGATAACGGATGACAAAATAGGCGAGGAACAGGGAGGTTTCAGAAAGGGCAGGGGCTGCGTTGACCAGATAGCCTCAATGCGATTGTTGGTTGAGAAGTATCTGGCCATAAACAGAAAACTCTATGCAGCATTCATGGATTTGGAAAAAGCCTACGACAAAGTAGACTGGGAGGGCCTGTGGGATGTGTTAACAGTATATGGTGTGGGAGGAAAGTTGCTAATGGCAGTAAAATCTTTTTATAGGAATGCAATGGCAAATGTGAAGGTAGGGGATAAGTTAAGTGAAAGTTTTGAGGTCAATGTAGGTGTAAGACAGGGATGTGTCATGTCAGCTTGGTTGTTCAATATATACATGGATGGAGTGATTAGGGAATGTAGGGCTGTATCAATGGGTGTGGGAGCTAGACTGGAATCAGAGGGAAGAACATGGAAGATTTTAACATGCCTATATGCGGACGATGCAGTCCTGTTGGCGGAAAATGCTGAAGAACTTCAGAGAGTGGTCACTGACTTTGACAGGGTATGTGAAAAGAGAAAGTTAAAGGTCAATGTAGGGAAATGTAAGGTAATGGTGTTTGAGAGAAGAATGCATGAAACCATAGATTTTAAAAGGAAAAATATAGAATCAAGAAAGAACACAAGAAAAGTTGTAAAATAAAATTGAAAAATGAAGTACTAGAAGAGGTTGAAAGTTTCAAGTATTTGGGAGCTGTACTATGCAAATATGGTAAAATGGAGAGTGAGATAAAAGAGAGAAAAATGCAAGGGAGAAAAGTGATTGGAGAACTTGATAGTATTCTCAAAGGAAGAATGGTTAGCCAGGAAGTCAAAAAGTCACTGAGAAACAGTGTGCTGCTCCCAACACTCTCGTATGGAAGCGAGACATGGACGGCAAGTGACGAGGACCTCTTCAAACTAAGAGCTGTGGAGATGAGCTTTTTCAGAATGGCAGCTGGCATGAATAGGCTAGATGGGCCAAGTAATAGGGAAGTGTATGAGTCCTTTGGAATGGAAGAGCAGGCTTTGGGCATTGATTGTGGTGTGGTTGAGTGGATAAAGAGAAGTACTTTGAGGTGGTATGGTCATGTTCAGAGAATGGTTGAAGACAGAATGCCAAGAATGATATATGGGAGTCAGGTGAGTGGAACCGCTAGTAGTGGAAGACCACCTATGGTATGGGAAAAGAAAGTGGAAAAATATATTGAAGAAAAATGTCCACGTAGTGGAAGGGGCATTGTGGCACGGGCAAGGGAGGCATGTCTTGACAAAGTACCTTGGAGACGTTTCTGTCATGGCCATCCTCTAGTGGGGGTTTCCCAGGGGGAAGCAAGGCGTCGGAGATGATGATGATGATGATTGAAAACAAATATGGATTTTATATGTTGAGATTGTAAACAAACATGGCGGAAGCAATTTCGGGATTGACGGAGGCAGAAGAAAGACTACAACGTTTTAGTGGGTTTAAGAGCACAGATAATAAGTTAGAAGAGGTTATTAATGTTGTGAAGGATTAGGAAAAGTGGAAGAGTGATATGGAGAAATGGAAGGGGAATATTGGTGAGAAAGTTAAGGTACTGTGTGGTGGGGAAGGGAATAGGCCTAGCGAAGGAAGTGAATGCAGGCCTATTTCGGAAGTTAATGATAGCCTAGAGATGGTATTGAAAAAGGGTAGATGAACTGGGAGCAGAGAATATGGCATTGAAGGAATACGAAGGACGATTCAAGTAAGTAAAGGAGTCAGCTGCATGGACGGTGGTAGGTGAACAGAAAGTTAAGGATTTGGAGGATATTATGAAAGATCAAAAGGAAGAAATGAATATGACCAAAAAAAGTTTTGAGAGTGCAGTTGTAGGGGTCATGAAGAACATGGAGAGTGTTGTGAGGGAGGCCATGGACAGAGATAGGGGTGTAATCATGCATGGAGATATAGAGGCTCATATGAATGATAATGGAGTGAGAAAAGTGAGGGATATGGAGAAAGTGAAGGAGGTCATGAAAGGTGTGGATGTGGACGGGAAGGGCAGGTGGAGGAAGTCAGTAGGATAGGTAGATATAAAAGGGGAGAGATGAGACCTATAAGGGTACAGTTCAAAACCATGGCAGAGACAGTGACAAACTTTAGTTGGAGGCTAAACACAAATGAAGAACTGAAACATATAAGACTAAAGAAGGATTTGAGCATAGAACAAAGAAAAAAATAAAGGAATTACAAGAAAAGGCTGATGAAAATAATGGAAAGTTGGGTGAGGAGGATAAGAGGAATTTTTTCTGGAGAGTGAGGGAAGTGGTTTATACGAATAGAAGGGAGGGAAGAGAATGTGATAGGAGTTGTGACGGAGGAGGAGAACAGGGTGGAGGTGTCACAGGGAGAGACAGGAGACAAAGTTGCAGACCCAGTAGTGCTAAGGGGGGAGTAGGGTACGGACAGGAGGAGCGGGATGGTGTATTTACCTAATTGTAGTTTACAGGAGTTGAGCTAAGCTCGTGTTGTCCCGTCTCTCAGTCTACTTTTATCCAATTTGTTCTTGAAAATATGGATGTTCCCTGCCCCTACCACCTCCTCCTCCAGCCCATTCCATTTGTCAATACATCTATAGGGGAAGCTAAACTTCCTGATATCGTTCTTGCAGGTAGGTCTTTTTACTTTGTAGCTGTGGTCTCTAGTTATTCCTCTATCCATAATTAATATATCCTCCCTATCCAGCCTCTCCAGCCCTCGGGTGCATTTGTACATTATTATCATGTCTCCCCTCTCTCTCCTCTCTTTTAGACATTTGTCTAGCCTCCTTTCATATGGCAGTTCTCTAAGACTTGGAACCAATCTAGTAACTGCTCTCTGGATTCTTTCTAACTTGTGAATATGCTTCTTAAGATGCGGGGACCACACCACTGCTGCATACTCCAATCTTGGTCTAATCATACTTTTTATAATCTTCGCTAACATGTTCTCATCCAAGTAGTTCAGAGCAACTTTCATATTCCCGGCCATTGCATGCATTCCGCTAAAGAGCTTGTTAACCCTCTGTTCCCGGAAGGGCTCTTGAACGCCCATAAAAAAGCATACACGAGCTGCCCGGAAGGGCTCTTAAACACCCATGACGTCAAAGCCTGTGAGCTTGGTGTGCGAGGCGTCGGTCCGACGCATGTAAACAACAGCCGGCTGGACCGACGCTCCGCATCTCCGGCCACAAGAAGGAGAGCGTCGCTTGTTCGTGTGTGCCTGTATGTTGTTGTTAAGTATCGAAAAGTGGTGTAAAGTGGCTGTTTTGGCCATAAAGTTATCTCCAATGAAATCATCATCACAGCTCAACCAGTTGACTTAGAGAGCTCTACTTAATGCCATTCTACAGGTAAATAACACAGCTACGCGTGGGAATGCGGGAAGCAGTCTGATTAACGAATATACGGTAGCCTAGCCTAGACGTTTTTCGGCCAAAACACCCGGGTTTCGAGGAATATATATATAATACATAGCCGGGGCTGGAGGGTTAATATGTTTCTCTGGCGACAAGTTATATTGTATAATCAACCCTAAATCCTTTTCTTTTTCGGCCTTGCTAATTATATTATCTCCCATCCTGTACTCCCAATTTGGTCTATTCACACTACTTCCCATATTTAACACATGACATTTACTTATATTAAATTTCATTTTCCACTTGGTACTCCATATTTTATCTAAATCCCCTTGCAGCTCCTCACAACTACTTATATTTGTTATTTGTCTCATAATTTTTACGTCATCTGCAAACATTGACATGTAGGAGTTTATGTCTATCGGCAGGATTTGAAGCACTCGGCAAGGCCATTTCGCGTTATATGTTTTCGGCTCGGGTTATAAGAGGTTTAGGTAATTCGGGACCCCCCCCCCCTAGTGTTGAAGGAGGATCGCGTTGTAGGAACTCGTGTTATAGGAGGATGGACTGTACTTATAGATTGAAGTATGGAATGGAGAGAGAGAGGTGACTGTCGTTCTGATGCAAGACATTATAATTTAATTATAATTGCTAACAAGTTGGAATTGACAATCATTAATTTTAACAGTATTTTTTTATGTAAGTTTTAAAGTCTGTACAGTATGATGTATTAATAGGCTCATATTATTTTGTTCCAGACCAAACATCAGCAACCCGACGTCACCGATTCCCATCGTGCGTCGGGGCATCACTCTGGCCCCAATCTCCCTGGGGTCTTTCAGTGCCCCCTCTGACCGCATGTTCGCCCCCTCCCCTATGCCCTCGCCCCCCTCTTCACCGCCGGCGCCCTCCTCTCCCTCCGGGCTGGTGCAGGCTACCAAGGATGCTCTCAGACGGGCCGTGGACAAGCGCGACTCCAAGTCCAGCTCCCTGGCCATTGATGTGAGTCCCTTTGGTTTCACTGATGAGAGTTCCCTTTTATTGAGAGTGAGTTGGTTCTTTGATGGGAGTCCATTTGGTTGAGTGAGGGTTGGTTTCATTGATGTGAAATCCCTTTGATTGAGAGTGGGAGTTAGAGTTCATTTAGTTCAGTAATAGTTGGAGAGTAATTTTTGTTTTATGTGTTAACCCCCCTAATCCCAGGCAATTTTACTTTTTCTGGTATTTTAAGTCCATTAGAAAAAGATGAGTAAAAATCTACATAACAAATGAGTACAAAGGAAATTAAGCAACAACAGGTCCAGCGACCTTTCAAGGCTGCTAGCCCTCCAAAACACTGATGGTCAAGTGTCCAAACAGTAGTTTAGAGTGGGTAAGGGAAAAATGTAAAAGGAAGATTGGCCTGGGACAAATGTCCGTGGCAGGATTAGGAGATGGTAGTAGGGAACAATTGTTAATAATATAATGATTACAAAAACTAAAAAATACTTTATTCATTTATAAATGCAGTACGTACAGTACAGTTGAGTGCTTGAATTTGTTGTGTGATGTCTTGTGTGTGGGGTGCTGGGGAGTGTTTCAGTATGTCGCGTTGTCTGATGAGGTTTTTGAATTTCTGGTGTGAAGTTGGGGTTGTGTCTTTTTCTGTTACCTCTTGGAATGTGTTTCTTGTCAGTGTTTTGGATAGTTTTATTGAGTATGTGTACAGCATTGTTGATGTTAGTGATGGGTGTACTGTTTAGAGTTTTGAAGTGTTGTTCTGTCTCATTTGTGAATGCTTCCCAGTTAGCTCTTTTATAATTGATGTATGTGTGTTTGTGGCTAGCTGGGGTGAGTCTGGTTTTGGTGGTGATAATGATCGGGAGGTGGTCAGAGCCTAAGGTTCTGACCACCCTCCAGGATGTTGTGGGGGCGAGTTCTGGGGAGAAAAAGGTGATGTCTGGAGATGATGGGTTATAGAGGGCTTGGTGAGGAATATGGGTATGTTGATGGATGTCGTTAAGGATGATGAGGTTATCGGTTTGGTTTTGTAGTACCAGCCCTCTGTCTGTGTCGGGGTTGTCGACAAACCAGGCCGACGTCTTGGCGTTGAAGTCACCACCCAGGATGATGTGTGGGGTGTTTGTGATGTGTTGTAAGTGTGGTCTGTATTCATTTGGTACTGTAGGGGATGTATGTGTTTATGATGGTTATGTTGGAGTTGTTGCCAGTGCGTATTTTAATTGACTGTATTTCTGTTGTGTTATCATTTGGGGGGAGGAGGGATTTGGTTTGTACACTGGTTACTATGTATGATATTTCTTTGTCTACCAGGGTGATGAGTCCACCGCCCCCGCCGACAGCCCGGTCTTGTCTGATGGTGGTGAAATTATGAAATGTGGGTGTTTTTTGTGTTGTGCGGAGTTTGGTTCTTGTAAGATGGCAATGTGTATGTTGTGTTGTTTGATGAAGTGTGAGAGTTCGTGTTTCTTTGTGTTGATGCCATCTATGCTCAGTTGAAGAATGTTAATGTTATGTGCACGATGTATGTTGGGTGCTGCTGCACGAGGGGCTGGGGGTTGGGATGGGTGAGGTGGGGGTGGGGATAGGGGAGCAGGAGATGGGGGTTGGAATGGATTAGGATGGGGTGTGGTGTGTTGAGTTGAGGATGTGGATGGTATGGGAAGGTTAGGTGGGTTAGGGAGGAGAGGTGGACGGGTTTTAGGGGGGGGAGTGGATGATATGGGAAGGTTAGGTGGGTTGGGGAGGAGAGGTGGACGGGTTTTAGGTGAGGGATTTGACTGGGAGAGGGAGGGGCATGAGGAACAAGTCCAGGTGTTTGTGTAGTGTTTCTTGGAGGCAAGTGTTGTGCAGGTGAAGTGGGTCCAGTTCCCGCATGAATTGCAGAGAACTGAACCCTTAGTATGGCGACTCGAAGTGATGGGTTTTGAGCAAGTTAGACATATGTATGTGTACGTGGGTCCTGGATTGCTCTCAATGTCTCCGGCTAAAAGAAGTCTTCGAGAAATGACAGCCGGAGAGTCATTTCTCGGTGTAGGAAAAACTGTGTGATGTGTGTGTGTGGTGTGAGAGGTGTGGAAATTCCCGGCGCGACCGAAGCCGCTCCAAGGACCCGTGCCCCCAGGGAGGGGGCAGGGGATGCTTGTGACGGTTTGGCTCCCGAAACTGCTCCCCGCGGCCGGCATCCGGTTTTCCTCCACTGGTCGTTGATTTTGTCTTCGGCCGTGGAGGGTCGGCAGCCATCCGCGGTTGGCAGCCTCGGGAGGTGGCCCCACGGCGTAGACGCCGCCACATCAGGACCACTCCTGTGAGTTAAAAGATTTACTGTACCAATAATTTTGCAACCGTTACCCCGTGTGTAATTTGATTGGTCGATACTGAAATATTCATATTTGTTTTCACAAACCTTGGCCTTGCTCGGGTCCTTGGGGCTGCTCGGCCAGACGTACCTTAGGAAATATTTATGGGTACCCCCTAAGATAATTATGGTTGTCGACTGACAGTTATAAGGGTAAACCAGGTCATATAGGACCCGGAAGAGGCCATATACAGTAATATATATAAGATCTCACGTCATTGAAGGAGAGAACCACTGATAAATTAACAAATCTCATAAATATAGGTTTGAGTCCTGGAGGGAAGAATGAAAACCTAATATTTAGTAGTGGCCCCGAAATCATTGACGATATGCCTATTAAATAATAGCTCTCTTTCAAACACCCGCAGTCAGCCTGTTTGAAACACCCGCCGCAGGGGAAAGAGTACTAACGTCAATAGTGCAATGCTAATTCTCTTATGGAATCGTCTTTATGATTGGGTACTCGCTACGAAAAAACTTTGTAAAAAAGAAAAAAGAAAAAAGAAAAATTAACTTAACCCTCGTGGCCCGGGCTGCCTTTCTAAAGGACGGAGCTCGTATCCGGGCGATCTGGCTGAAAAATGAGTAGTGTAAACAAAGGCCTATCTCCCTTATTATAAGAGGTAGAATTATCAAAGTACAGTGGTCCCTCGCGTTTAGCGGATTTCAGCTTGGCGAAACACAGTATTGGCGATAGGTTGGATATGGTACCAGAATCCGAATTTGGCGCTTCAAATACACTTTTGGCGTGAATGCTGACGTCACGGAATGGCGTCGGCCCAGAATGCGCCGCCCGCAAGCTAGTCTCACCAGGCCTAACTCTAAATAATTCATGGTAAATAAAATCTGTTATCTATTATCTATTGTCTTTTTTATTGCTGTTAATGTTTCATGTAGGCTACAGTAGAGCGCCGTATTGAGAGTTACTCTTAGGCCGAGGCTAGGCTATAGATAGGCTTAGGCCTACTCACAAAACCCTAACTGATAGAGTTTTCCCATGCTAGAATAAGAAGGGCTATAGAAAAAATGAACAGAAGTAAGTCACCGGGACCGGATGGGATACACCCAAGAATCATAAAGGAAGGAGGGGAGATGTTAGTAGAGCCATTGAAAATGTTATTTGAGGTATCGTTTAATACAGGACAAATCCCGATGGACTGGAGAGAGGCGAACATAACAGCTATATTTAAGAAGGGAAAGAGAAATGACCCAGGGAATTATAGACCAGTCAGTTTGACAAGTGTTGTGTGTAAACTAATGGAAACGGTAATTAGAGAAGGAATAATGGATCATATGAAGTCAAACCAACTTTTCAGTGGGAGACAGTTCGGATTCTTGCCGGGGAGGTCGACGGTACTACAGCTAATTAAGGTGGTAGATGATTGGATGCAAATTCTAGAAGATGGTGATGTAATAGACGTGGTATATTGCGATTTTATGAAGGCCTTCGATAAGGTCCCACATAAAAGGTTAATAGAGAAAGTTAGAAGCTATAATATAGGGGAGAAATGTGTGAAATGGATGGAAGCCTTCCTGAAAGATCGGAGACAGAGGGTACTGGTGAATGGAATAGGCTCGGGGTGGAGGGAAATTACAAGTGGGGTACCTCAGGGATCTGTGTTGGGACCACTGCTGTTCGTTATATTTATCAACGACTTCCCTGAAGTTATAACTAATGGAAGTGAGGTATACCTGTATGCGGATGATACTAAACTGTATAGAAGAGTGAGGAGTAAGGAAGATATGGGTTTGCTTCAAGGAGATGTGGAGGGCATGAAGGGATGGTCTGAGCATTGGTTAATGCCTTTTCATCCAAAAAAATGCAAGTACATGCGGATTGGGACCAGCAAGATAGACAAGGTAGGATACAGTATGTATGAAGCGATGGAGGAAGTGAGTGCAGAAAAGGATATAGGAGTAGTGATAGACAATAAGTTAAATTTCTCAGAACATTTAGCGGAAAAGATAAACAAAGCCAATAGAATTGTAGGGCTGATAAGGAGGACATTTGTGTCACTTGACAAAGAAATCTTCAGGAATCTTTATACAGCGCTGGTTAGGCCGCACCTGGAATATGCGAACCAGGTGTGGGCTCCATATATGGTAAAGGATATAGAAGCAGTGGAGAAAGTGCAGAGGAGAGCTAGCAAGCTGGTACCAACGTTGAAGAACGCGGGCTATGAGCAGAGGTTGAGGACACTGGGGCTTCCGACACTGGCATATAGGAGAAAGAGAGGGGATATGATAGAGACTTTTAAGATAGTGTCAGGAAAGTACGATGAGGATGTGTGTGAAGGTATCTTCTTGATGCGGGAGGGAACAAGAACGAGAGGACACTCCCAACTCCCAAGAAAATTTACAAAGAAAGAAATAGGCTTGAGAAGACAAAGAACTCATTTTGTGATAGAGTGGAACGCACTGCCCCAGTATGTAGTCGATTCCGAATCAATAAGGGAGTTTGAAAGTAATCTTGATAAAGCATGGGGAAGACAAGATTTGAAGTTTGATTATAAAACAAAAATACAGAATAGTAAAAATGTTGCGTCTGCTACCGCCGCCGCCAACACCGTGAACGACCGCAGCAGTGCAAGTACTGGTACTGAGCTGGATACACAGGCATAGTTTGCCTTTTTCCAGAGGATCTACTGTAAGAAACTGAGCTGCTTAGATAGCGAGAATATCCCAGGTATATTTCATAAACGTATATATATATATAGCAAGGTTATGGTCTTCGAAAGGGGTGAAGTCACAGAGTGTGAGGTGAAGCTGAACGGTCAGGCTATGGAGATCGTCAACTCTTTTAAGTATCTGGGCAGTGTGTTGAGTAAAGATGGGACTATGGATGAAGAGGTGCGGGAGAGGGTACAACAGGGGAAGAGGGTTGTAGGAACGCTAAAAGCAGTAACAAGAAATAGGGTGGTCAGTATGGAAGTGAAGAAGTCCTTGCATGACAGTGTGGTAATCCCGACACTGACTTACGGAAGCGAAGCATGGACGTTGGTTGAGAGACTCAGACCAAGAGTGAGAGCAGTGGAAATGAATTACTTAAGGAGTGCGTGCGGAGTTACATGGAGGGATAGACAGACTAATGAGGAAGTAAGAAGGAGGTGTGGTGTGGAGGTAGATGTGCTGGAAAGTGTGAAAAGGAACAACTTGAGATGGTTCGGCCATATGGAACGTATGGAAAGCGAGAGAATGACTAAGAGGGTGTACGAGAGCGAGGTGGAGGGACAGAGGGGGAGAGGTAGACCGAATATGAGGTGGAAGGATGGAGTGAGGAACTACATGAACGAAGGCGGTGCTGGTTGGGGGGAGGGGCGTCGACTGACTGGGGACAGAGGTGCATGGGGGCGGTTCGTTCGTGGCCACCCCTTCGGGGATCACGGCGTCAGGCAATAGATAGATAGATAGTATATTAACAGAGTAATCTTGACCAAACCGATTTGTGAACCTCATATCTCTTGTGTTTTGCTTTGTTTATTGTGCCGAACAGTCTGTGACACACAAACACACACGCGCGCATCAGCTGACTCAGGGGCCCAATCGATAAATATAATTAATCAAAGAAATGACCACGGATCCAAAATCAATTTCATTATTTTGCTCAATCGAAAAGCAGTTGGTATAGAAAATTCTAGTCTTCACCATTCACAAGGTAAAAGTGATTTATGCCTCCTGATATATATCTAAGCTAGGTTAGACCATTTCTTGGTCTGGCTAGCCAGTGACTTAGCAACTTGTTGCTAAGGTTATGTGGTTATTCCTTATCAATAAGACTATTCACAAGATAACAATGAATTCTGCTGCCTGATATACATCTAACCTAGGTTAGGTCAATTCTTTGTGGAGATATATAGGCTAGACTTATGTCTTCTAGCAAAAACAGAGTAAGCAGACGGCGCCGAGTGTGTCGGCGATCGACGATGCGCATGGCGGGCGGTTTGAAAAGGCCCAAAAGGGTGAACTCGGGCCTCGTCAAAGACTAATGAATAATCTTCCCATTTAAAGTACTATTCGCGTTTGGCGAAATTCACTTTTGGCGATGGTTTGGCTAGAATAATGAATTCGCTAAATGAGAGGGACCACTGTAACATCAAAATGTGCTCCTTACCTTGCTGCATAGAATGGCATTGAGTAGAGCTCTCTAGCTCAACTGGTTCCGGAGTTATGGCGATGTTAGTGGAAGTAACTTTTGGCGCGTATCTACCTCGGCTCGTCCGAACACTCAACCGCGGCCGCGGCTACGGCGCCCTGTTGCACTCGTCGCCCTACCCGCAATTATGCCGGGAAGCGATTTGAGAGTTTTTATTGTTTATTATGCCATTTATTATAGTTATTATGTTATTTTCACTCAATAAAGTTATTTTTATGAAGTTATTTGTGTGTCTGTCACTTATATTTAGTTTTATTGTTATTATTATAGTAGTTATTATTATTTATACTGGACTATGGTAATTGATAGTGTCATTTTCACTTTTATGTATTGTTAGGTAAGCTAATAATATAATTTATATAGTGTCACTTTCACTTGTTCATATTGTTATGAAGGCACTTCTTATTACTTATGTGTGTCTCTTTCACTTATACTTAGTTTTAGTATTAATTTAGTATTATAGTGTCACTTTCACTGGACTAGGATAATTGATAGTGTAATTTTCACTTATTTATTGTTAGAGGTAAGCTATAATATATATTTTAGTGTCACTTTCACTTGTTCATATTGTTATGAAGGCACTTATTATTACTTATGTGTGTCTCTTTCACTTATACTTAGTTTTATTATTACTATTAGCCTACATTTTAGAGTGTCACTTTCACTGTCATTGTCACGGGCACTTCAATATTGTACTAGAGTGTGAAAGTCGTTGAAGCACCGTCCAGCGCACAGTGCCACTTCACACTCGAGGCATTCCCATGTGGTTTTGCTCACTTTGTGGGGTCTGCGAGTTGTGTGGCTGCACACATGGCACCTCTTCTGACTCCTAACTTTACTACCTGGTGCTTTGAAAGGAAGGGGGTGGAGCTGGTGCTTCCTGAAGAAGTTGGCACACCCCGTGCAGTCCAGCTGGCCTGGTCCTTGTAGTGGTCTCCCAGGTTCCGCATGCTTAGCCAGGAGCTCAAGTATCACCTGCTTGTGGAACTTTCGCAGGGACTTGTACTTCTTGGCTCTGGGAGTCCTCAGACGGTAGATGTTGTAGGCATTGAGGACCGACATATCTACCGTATGCAGAACAAACTTCTTATACCACCTGCAAGATGTTCGCAGGCAGTCGATGAAGCCCATCTGCATGTCGGACTTATCGATGAGACGCATGTTGATATTGTAGTCCAGGACAGCAGCTGGTTTCTGGACGGGGTTTTTCGTTCTTCGGTCCACCTTCCCTGTGGCGACCATCTCGGCCTTGTGGCATGTGGTGAGGAGATTGACCTTGCGCTGGTCATGCCAGTGGATGGAGAGGATGGGGCCACTCTTCTTGTGGTAGATGTCCGTCTTCTTGGTCTTGGTCGGGTACACTGGCATGCCCTTCCTCTTTGCCTTGACTGTGCCGACAGTTCCGGTCTTGCGGTAATGGAGGTACTTGGTGAGGATTGGCGACGTATAATAATTGTCTGTGTACAGGATGTTCTTGTGAAAGTGTTTCTCCATCATCTTCTGTACAACAGCGCCGCCAAAAACAATGTCGGGGTCAGTCACGATTTCGCCAGTAATGCCGCTGTAGACCACAAAGTCCAGCACATACCCCGTCTTACAATCGCAGAGGACGAAGAGCTTGATGCCGAAGCGGTGTCTCTTTGACGGGATATACTGCCTGAGATGCAGCCTACCACGGAACAGGACCAGAGACTCATCGAGGCACATCTTCTGAAATGAAATCAGGTAGGTGGTAAACCGATGACATATCATGTCATACAGCTGCCTGATTTTCCATAATGGGTCGTGAAGGTGGACATGCATATTGTTGGTCAGGTGGAGATAGGAGAGGATGTCAAAGTACCTGTCCCTGGACATGTACTTGCCAAATGCTGGAGTCGTGATGAGGTCGGCAGTGATCCAATAGTCTGCCAGAGCGTGCTCCCTGATATGTGTCATCAGCATAGTCAGTGCCAAGAACACATACAGTTCTGCCACAGTGACAGCTCTCCATGCCACCATCTTGGCACTGGTCTTCCTGCCAAGAAAGTTGGCACAGATCTCATAATGGTTGTTGGTCTCCTCGACGAGGTATTCCATGACTTCATTGTCATAGAAGCCACAGAAAAGTTCACTGGGGGTAGCATTTGGGCCACACGGATATGCTGGTGCCACCCCGGAACCAATCTGCTGCTCGTCAAAGGCAGGACAATCTGGCTCAAAATCTGACCCATCTGTCCAGACAAACAAGTTTGATGAGCATGCACGTGCAGCTGCAGCAGGCACACGCCCTTGCCCACGCGGACGCCTTGCACGCCCACGCCCAAGGGCAGCGGCGTCGGCAGGCTGAGCCGCACGGCCACGACCTCGCCCTCGAACTCGTCGTGTCGGGACTCCCTCCTCTTCCACATCCTCTTCGTCGTCCTCCTCCTCCTCAGGCGATGTCAGGTCATCTGGGGCAATGTTGGGGTCGTCAGCATCTTCTTCGGGAGACAATTCCGGTGAAGAAGTGACCGGGCGTCGGCGGTGTGGGGGATGATGTAATGCCTGGATTGTGGCAAAGTATCTGTAACTGCATTCGATGCTGAAATCTGCTTGAGCTATCACGCCAAGTGGAGTACTTCTCTTGGTGTAGTGGACAAAGCGTTCGCCTCCCACGTGGCGGGCCCGAGTTCGAATCTCGGCCGGGCCGCGCCCAAAAACATTTGGGGCGAATTTCCGCATCAGTCTCTTCGGAGGCGTGGGTTCGTATCCCACCGCTGCCACCAGTGAAGTGACCTCGTAACGGCACCATACAATTTTTGCCGACTTTACATCGACACACAATTACAATTTACAATTTTAACAATCACATCCGAACTGAGTCTGCTGCGGAAATTCGCATATTTATAGAATACATAGCCGAGGCTGGAGGGTTAATGCCACTAGGCATGATTGGTCTTTTTTGTTAAACAATTAATTCCTGAGGTGCGTGAAAATAGGACATCTTTTAGACACCCAAAGCCCCCGAGACCTATCGAAACATTTAACACACTTAACACACAACTTATGTGCAAAGACCGGAATAAGAGAGCAAGTGGGTGTAGCACAGAGAGTGACTAGAGGCATGATGGAGCTAACGACCCCCTCCCCTTCAGTCCTGTGCCGCTACAGATGTGTTATGATCTGGAAATAAAAATTTCCAGGAATCAATGCTCATAAGTATAAACCGAGAGGTTCACACATCATAACATCCCAAATATGCCGGAAAACTAGATGTAGGCCAACCGCTACTCTAATCTTCCGTTGTACTCGTTTGTGAAAAGACCTCGATGACCCTTTCGCATTGTGAACTGCTTACCTGTGACTAATTGTCACTGGCTCATATTAACCATTTAATTAACTAACCAATCGTCTACCAGGACCTGAGTGATAGTTGTTGTTGTTTTTCCTCAGGCTGCCTGGCCGAACAGCCCCAAGGCCCCGAGCAAGGCCAAGGCCATAACCGAGCGCCCCAACAGAACCCTCCCTGCCTACCACAATAAAGCCTGGGTGACCGAAGCTACTCCATGGCGGGGAGCTGAGGAGGGTGCGGAAACACCCGGGAAACCCACCCAGGGCCCTGTGCCTCTCAGCAATTATGAAGAGAAAGTTGAGGGGCAAAGGGAAAATGTGATGCTTTGGCTTCCAATCTACCAACCTCTGGGTTGGCAGATTGGGAAGTCAATCCACGGAAGAGACGCCGTCACTTGAGATCTAGAAAATATATAAGTAAAAGGAACAGTCAGAGTAAGCTATGGGTATGGCAGAGATCGCTCAGTTCTCACTCTAATAGACCAGCCCATCACCACATTAGTTAATTACCTCACTGAACTTTTCCGCCGGGCGTTATCAGTCAATTCATGCCGCGTGAGGCTATCGGTTTGGGCGAGTTCGCTCGGCCGGACCAAAATCACTCCCTTAGGAATTTGCACTTCCGTTGGGAGTCTAGTGGTACCACGCCGGGTTTATTGGAATTCGCCTGCAAGGCGAGCTTCTGGCATCAATACCCGGTAATGATCTCCGGAAGGAAAAACAAAATTTTGAAGGTACCGACTTGTCTGAGTAAGTCAGCCACCAACAAAAAAAAAACACCAAATCAGTCGGAACGTCTCCTGACACCTTGCCAACATGTATAATATCACCACATCAAAGCGAAGGCCACATCTTAGGGCTAATACACAGTATTAATTAAGCAATAAAAAATAGCCCTAGCCAACTAAGAATACTCCTAATGAGGCTGGCCACGAAGCTAATGGTCATTATTACGATGAATATGATACCCTTACCTCCGAGGATGACACAGCAGCAGCGAACGCATAAAGCCCCACGCCAGAGGGGAAAAAGAGCAAACTAGGATTCTGGAAAGTTCCACACCACGTGGGGCAACTCTTAGACCAGAACGTCTGCTATAATATATAAAAAATGCTACCGGTACTACCTCATAGAGATGGCTAGTAGCATAGCTCCGCGGATATATATAGCCTCCTAAATAACTAGGATATAGCAAAGCTAAGGCGCAGAAACAAAAACAAAAACACATGGCGCGCGTGTCCGATGCGGACCGACTGGGCGCCTACACACAAGTACCCTATTTTAACACTACCCTGCGGATGTACCAATGGGGCCGCCAGTCCTAGCTAGTCTAAACCTATTCTAGAACACCTCAGATAAATACAATTGAGCAAAAGACTCGCTAGAGTTGAACGAATGTTGAATAAAGCGGAGGACAGGCTAGGCACGGCCACAGGGGAAGGAAGGAGGAATGGCGTTGCCTGGTTCAGCGTCTCGGATAGAATCCACAAAAGACATCCACGAGTTGGAAAGCTTTAATATAACATTTTTTTTTTTTTTTTTTTTTTTTTTTTTTACAAAGTTTTTTCGTAGTGAGTACCCAATCATAAAGACGATTCCATAAAAGAATTAGCGTTGCACTTACGATGTTAGTACTCTTTCCCCTGCGGCGGGTGTTTCAAACAGGCTGACCGCGGGTGTTTGAAAGAGAGCTAATAATTAATAGGCATATTGTCAATGGTGGAGGGGCCACTAATAAATTATGATCTTGATTTATGCAGCTCACTATAACATATATTCAGCATTCAACCTGTCCCAAAGAAAGGTGACCGCTCTCAACCCTCCAACTATCGTCCAATTGCGCTCATCTCTTGTCTTTCTAAAGTTTTTGAAACTATTCTTGATTCCAAATTTCTTAAGCATTTCTCTCCTCATAATCTGCTCTCAGATCGCCAGTATGGCTTCCTTAAGGGTCGCTCTACTGGTGATCTTCTTTCATATCTTACTAACTCTTGGTCATCCTCCTTTTGGAAATTCGGTGAGACTTTTTCTATTGCACTAGACATATCGAAAGCCTTCGATAGAGTCTGGCACAAATCTTTAATTTCTAAACTACCCTCCTTCGGTTTCTATCCCTCCATCTGTGCCTTTGTTTCTAATTTCCTTTCCGGCCGTTCCATAGCCACAGTTGTGGACGGCCATATTTCACTTCCTCACCCTATAAACTCCGGTGTTCCTCAGGGCTCTGTCCTATCTCCTATTCTCTTTCTAATTTTTATAAATGATCTCCTCAACTGTACCTCAATTCCCATCCATTCATACCCAGACGACTCAACCTTACACTACTTCATTAGTTTTTCAGAACGCCCCAGCCAGCAATCCCTCAATGACAAACGTAATGAAGCCATAGAACTCTTAAATTCTGATCTAAATACTATCTCCAATTGGGGCAGACAAAATCTTGTTACCTTTAATGCTTCCAAAACCCAATTTCTCCATCTATCTACCCGTCATGATCTCCCAGCGGACTATCCCTTATTCTTCAACAATACAAAAATCAATCCTTCATCTTCTCTCAATATTCTTGGTGTCTCTTTTTCTTCTGCTCTCAGCTGGAAGGACCATATTACCAGTCTTGCTAAGGCAGCCTCCCAGAAGCTGGGTGTGCTCAACCACCTTAGGGGGTTCTTTTCCCCTGCACAGCTTCTTGCTCTGTACAGGGGCATAGTGCATCCTTGTATTGAGTATTGTTCACATGTGTGGAGAGGGTCCTCTCACACCACTCTCCTAGACAAAGTTGAAAGGAAGGCCTTTCGTATCATTAACTCCCGTCCACTCACTAACTCTCTGCAATCTCTCTCTGTCCGCCGCAATGTTGCATCTCTCGCTATTCTATCGCTACTATAATAATCAGTGTTCCTCAGAGCTTTCCCAGTGTATACCACCTCCTTTACGTAGGGCACGTGGTACCGGTACCCGTCTTGCAACTCAATCCCACCCCTACTCTGTGCAACTCTCCAACCCAAGAGTGAAACGTTACTCTCAAACTTTCTTCTACTCAACAGCTGAGCTCTGGAACTCTCTCCCAGAATCAGTCTTTCCCTCTTCCTATGACTTAAATTGCTTCAAACTCTGTGTGTCCAGGCATTTTGGCTCGAACATTCCTTGATTTTGGCCCTGTCACTCTTTCAACTCACTATAGGCAGTTCTGCCTTTTGCCTCCCTCAATCACATAGAAAAAATAAATAAAAATAAAATATACAGTATGTAATTAACAGCTCGTATTGATATCCTGTCATCCATTGATAAGGTTATATTCATGGCACCCTAGTTTGGAACACACACACACACACACACACTCACTCACTCACTCACTCACACTCTCAGTCACTCTCACTTATTCACACTCACTTTCACTCACTCACTCCCACACTCTCTCTTGTTTGTGGATTGCATCATATTTCCCCCTACCCCTACAGGAGGATATGCGAGACATGTGTTACTACTACTCCAAGCTGGGCACAGGGGAGCGCTCAGAGTTTCTAGTGTTTATGGCCACAGGTTTCCCCACCAACCAGATTATCGTGGAGCAGCTCTTGCAACAGAAGCCACAGGTTGGTTGGGAGTTGTTTTAATTAGTTCATTTTTTGTATCTTTATGTTCACTTTCATTTTTTTTTTTTTTTTTTTTTTTTTTAAAGAGACAATGAACGGAGGAAGGAAAAACACAGATAAAACAAAAAGGTCCATGTGCCTAAAGGCATCCTCCATTCATAAAATGTTTGTAACAACTGGATTTAAACATTTGTAGATTGTAAGTTTGTGGAAAGCAATTCGAGGGAAGTGAATTCCAAAGAGTAGTAGCTCTGGGGATAAATGAATTCTGATATGCAGAAGTTCTGCATTGTGGAGGAGAAAGTGTAAATTCATGGGCGCTCTCAGCTGCCCTAGTTCTATGGGGAAAGATGTGGAGAGGCGGCACAATTGAAGCAAGTTCCTCGGAACAATTACTGTGAAAACATCTGTAGAATAATGCAAGGGATGCAACGTTTCTTCGTATGGATAATGTAGGAAGGTCCTGTGTGATTGCAGGGTTATTGATTAATCTAATAGCTTTATTTTGAATTTTGTCCAACTGCCTCAATGCAACCACTCCACTTCCACCCCACAGAGGTGAACAGTAATCCATCTGAGAACGCACATGACTTTTATATATTACGGCCAACTGCTCGTCAGTGAAGAATTCTCGAACTCTGTACAGGAGTCCCAGTTTTTTAGAGGCATTCTTAGCAATGCTTCTAACATAATGTGTCCAGCTCAAGTTAGTAGTTAATGTTACACCGAGAATGTCAATACTAGGGGAAGTGGGAATATTTACATCATTAAAAAATATAAGGGAGTCGGTGAGATTCTGTCGGTTAGAAAATTGAATGTACTTGGTTTTCTGTGCATTAAAGGAAACTAGATTCTTTTGTCCCCATCCATTAATTCTAGAAAGGTCCTGGTTCAGAGAAATTGCAGTGTTTATTTTTGAATTTGTAAGATCGGGTTGGGTGAAAGAATTGGTAAATGTGAAGGAACTGTGGAGTGTTGAGTCATCTGCGTAGGAATGTATTGGATTATGAGTGGTAGATATGAGATCATTGATATGAATGAGGAACAAAATTGGGGCCAAAACTGATCCCTGGGGAACACCAGCATTTATTGAGTGAAATTGAGAATAAAGACCATCTACCATTACACGTATTTTTCTGTTATGAAGATAAGAAGAAATTAGTGGAACTAATGATGCAAGGCCGTAGTGTGACATCTTCGACAATAAGGATTGATGCCAGACTCTATCAAATGCCTTTGATATATCCAGTGCTATTGTATGTGTTTCACCACGTTGGTCTGTAGCTTGGTTGATTTGATGCGTAAGAAGGCAAAGCATGTCTGCAGTTGATCGACATCGTCTAAAACCATATTGCCTATCACTGATTAATTTATTATTCTCAAGATGCTTAATTATGTGATTATTTAATATAATTTCAAAGACTTTACCAAGAGTGGAAGTTATAGCTATTGGTCTGTAGTTTGATGGATCTGAAGAGGCACCTTTTTTAGGAACTGGATGGATGTTTGCTTCTTTCCAGGGTACTGGGAAACATGAGGTATGAGTACACAGACGGAAAAAATTTGCCAATACAGGAGCGAGCACCAAGGAGCAATTCTTAAGTACTATTGGAGGAATTTCATCTGGACCAGGAGCCTTATCTACTGAGAGATTCTGCAAAATAGTTTTGACATGTCTGGTGTGGATCTTAAGTGAGGGAATTTCAGGCGAATTAAAATTAAGTACAGGGACATCTTGATTTATTTCATCTAAGGTTGAGTTGGCGGAGAAAATATCCGCAAGAAGGTTAGCTTTACCTCGTGGGTCACTTACAAGATTGCCAGTCGGAGATTTTAATGGTGGAATGGATGAAGCAGTAGTGAAGTTGGATTTAAATGAGTTAAGAGTAGACCAAAATATTTTGTTATCATTTGGATTATTTAGAAGTTTATTTGCCTGCTTGTGGAGAAAGTTTGATTTAGTTAGGTTTAATACAGTTTTGGCATGATTTCTGATGTTTCTAAAGTAATTAAAGGCTTCATGTGTTTTTGATCTTGTGTATGCATTGTAGGCTATTGCTTTTTGTTCAGTTACTCTAATTGCCATTGATAATTGCCATTATCATCATATCATTTGCACCCATCACTCATTATGATCATCATCTTTGTCATCATCAACATTGTTATCATCACCAGCATTTTTTGTCATCATCTATCATTATTTATAGAGAAGGTATGTGGAAAGTACTGAGAATATACGGAGTAGATGGCAAGTTGCTGAAAGCAGTGAAGAGCATGTAAGAGGGTGCAAAGGCGTCGGTTTGTGTGGAGAATGAATAGAGCAAGTTTTTTGTGAATGTTGGGTTAAAGCAAGGGTGTGTGATGTCCCCATGGTTGTTCAATATATATATGGATAGAGACATGAAATATATACAAGGAAGAGCAGTGGATGTTGGTGTACCGCTGATAAGGGAAGGAAAGGAGTGGAAGTTGCGTGTACTGCTGTTTGCCGATGATACAGTTCTGTTAAGCGATATTGAATGGGAGTTGCAGGTCTAGTAAATATGTTTGGAACAGTGTGTGAAAAACGTAATTTGAAGGTAAATGCGGGGAAGAGCAAGGTTATGGTCTTTGAAGGGGAGCAGCCACAGAGTGAGGTGAGGTTGAACAGTCAGGCTATGGAGAATGTCAGCTCATTTAAGTATTTGGGCAGTGTGTTGAGTAAAGATGGGAGTATGGATGAAGAAGTGCGGGAGAGGATGTAACTGGGGAAGAGGGTTGTAGGAACGCTGAATGCAGTAACAAGAAATAAGGTGGTCAGCACATGACAGTTTGGTAATCCCGACATTGACTTATGGGAGCGAAGCATGGACGTTGGTGGAGAGACTCAAACCAAGAGTGAGAGGGGTGGAAATGAGTTACTTGAGAAATGCGTGCAGAGTTACATGGAGGGTTAGACAGACGAATGAGGAAGTACGAGAGAGGTGTGGTGTGGATATAGATATGCTGGAAAGTGTGAAAAGAAGCACCTTGCAATGGTTCGGCGATGTGGAACGTATGGGAAGCGAGAGAATGACTAGGAGAGTGTACTAGAGTGAGGTGGAAGGACAGAGAGAGAGAGGTAGACCGAGTGAGAGGTGGAAGGATGGAGTTAAGAAGTATGTGCGTGAAAACGGTGCTGGATGGGAGGAGGGACGTCGACTGACTGGGGACAGAGGTACATTGGGGCGTTTCGTTCGTGGCCAGCCCTTCAGGGATCACGGCGTCCGGCAATAGATAAATACTGTAGATCATTATACGTGGGCCGTGGCATGGTCAGTAGCGCGTCTGACTGTTGATCGAAGGGTCGGCAATTCGATCCCACCCCATGCCATTGGTGGATATCAAGAGTTTGGACACTCAGGTCTAGCGATTAGTGACAAATGTCCAGTTAAAGTCCCTGTAACAAGGGCACGCCCTAGCCCTGTCAATCAAGGGAGTGGACAGCGTTAAAAACTGCATCGTCTTTTTTATTGTCATTATCGTAATCTGGAGTGTGTGAACAAGTTTTGTTACTTGAATGTTATTGTTTCTGCCGAGTATACAGCCGAAGCTGAACTGTTGCTGTAGTTAAATGTGGGTGGGTTAATTTCAGAGAACTGTTGCCACTTTTGACTATGAAAGGCCTCTTGCTTTGCTTGAAGGGAAAAGTGTATGCTTCATGTATTGATATTACAGTAATTTAAGCTTTAGAAATAGTTACTGTAAAATGAAAAATATTAGGAGAATGGAACAAAATTAAATAAGAATGGTGAGACGGATGTGAGAGATTGTTGTTGTACTAGCCCCAAGATGCCCTATATGGGAATCCCGCAGTGTCCAGGTAGTCCGTTATCTCTCTCGGGTGGGTCCAGAGATCTCTGAGTTGGGTGATGTTGAAGTTGTGTCTCAGTGGGGCAAGTGTTGTTGTTGTTTCATAGCCTGCCTGGCCGAACAGCTCCGAGTCCCTAAGGAAGGCCATGGCCACGATCGGTCTGTCAAGCATAATCTTGCTTGATTCTTGCCTTCTGGTTCAACTCGAATGCATCCCATCATCTTGGGATTTGTTGGACTGGCAAAGGTGTCAGTTCTACACCTTATCTGGTCGCCCTGACGTACTTACGTAGCCCCCGCATTTTATGCGGTATCTTGCTCGAGTCTTGACTTGTGGTTCAACTCGAATGCTTCCCATAATCTTGGGTTTTTTGTTGAACAAACAACAGTGTCAGGTCTGCACCTACTCTGGTCGCCCTGACGTGTACCTACTTTGCCCCCGCATTTTATACGATCTTCAGTGGGAGCCCCTTGACAGTGTCAGATTCGTGCCTACTCTGGCCGATCTGGCAGCTGCTTGCGTGGTCCCTGTGGCCTAACTTTTTGAGCAAATTGTTGCAAGGTTAGTCAAGCATATTCTTGTTTGTGTCTTGACTTCTGGTTCCACTCGAATGCGTCCCATAATCTTGGGAATTGTTGGAATGGCAACGGTGTCAGGTCTGCACCTACTCTGGTCGCTCTAACAAGTACTTACGTGGCCCCTGCATTTTATACGGTCTTCAGTGGGAGCCCCTTGACAGTGTCAGATTCGTGCCTACTCTGGCCGATCTGGCGGCTGCTTGCGTGGTCCCTGTGGCTTCGTTTTTGAGCAACTTGTGCACAGACATTTCCGCCTCGCTCTTTTCTCGTCTACCGTGTCGGACCTGTGCCTCGCCTGGCTGGTCTGGCAGCGGCTTGAGCAACCTATGCACGACGTCCCCTCGTCTGGTGTACCCTATGCCCTTGAGCCTTGCTCATGGTTCCGCTCTCAGGGCGGGAACTGCGTGGCAGTGGCTGTGACCAGTACCTACACTCTTAGGTACTTTTGTCTGGAGTTGCTGGGGTTGGTTCACTCTGGGAGCGGTCATGGCTGTTCCCACTGCCTGTCCTATGATCTTTTCTTTCCTACCTCATTCCCTCTTTATAAGAGGTCTGTTGGCTGGGTGTCTAACGCCCTTCTCACTGACACAGGCTGTGCCTCCCCGCTCTGGGAGCTTCGTTTGTGGGGGCCTGCTGCCGCAATCCTGCTCTTGGTGTGTCGATCGCCGTCGCGTTTGGATGTCTGTGCTGACAACTTCCCGCCCTGGGAGTGACGGTCGCCGCATTTCCGCTCTAGGAGTCGACTTTGACTGTCGCCGAATACGCCGCTCGGCGGTCTGCCTTCATCTTCAAGGCCTCCAGGTATTTCTTCACTCCTTGTTTAGGGGGGGACAAACCCTTCACAGGAAGGGGGCCCTGTCTCAAAGTCTAGTTTTCGCTCAGGTGCGACTTCCTGTCTTTGGTTTAATTGGGGACCTTTGGATATTTCCTGCATGCTCCTCTGCCTCCTCCTGTCATGCTTCAATGTCTGCATTATACGTGTTATTAGCAGGCCCCACCCTACGGTGGGGTCTTTTCTTCGGTGTTTTATGGTTGGATAACCTCCATACACTGCTCGTCATATGGCGCGTGCCCAACCCCGAAAGGAGTTGAAATAGGGGAGCTATCCCCTCGCCAAAGGCGGCTTTCTAGGGCCTTTCCTAGCTGATGCTGAGAGGATTGGTTTCTAGTCATGTGGTGATGGGCTGGTCTATCAGAGTGAGAGTTGAACATTCTCTGCCATACTCATAGCTTACTCTGACTGTTCCTTTTACTTATACTGTATATTTTCTAGATCTCAAGTGACGGCATCTCTTCTGTGGGTTGACCTCCCAACTGCCAACCTGGAGGGTGGCAGATTGGGAGCCAAAGCGTCACATTTTTCCTTTGCCCCTCAACTTTCCCTTCATAATTGCTGAGGGGCACAGGGCCTTGGGTGGGGCTTTGGTTTCCCGGGAGTTTCCACACCCTCCTCAGCTCCCCGCCTTGGAGTGGCTTCGGTCACCTGGGCTTTATTAGTGGTAAGCAGGGAGGGCTCTGTGGGGGCGCTCGGTTATGGCCTTGCTTGGGACCTTGGGGCTGCTTGGCCGGACAGCTTGGGAAACAGCAACTACAACAACCGCTCGTCATGATCTTCGGTGATAGGGAATCTCCTTGTGTACCCTATGCCCTTCCGCCTGGGCCTTGGCTCCGCTCGATCGGCTGTGACTGCTTCCACCTTTCCTCTGGCTGGGTTGTTAGGGTGGTCCACTCCGTAGGTGGCCCTAGTCCTAGAGCTGGTTTTCGCTCTGGTGTGTCTTCCGGCTCTTGTGCCTGCGGTCTCCTTGAGGTTTTTGTGCTCTCCTGCATGCTCCTCTCTCTGCTCGTATCATGCCTCATGTTGTGCCTCATGTGTAGTTCTGGCAGGCCCCGCCTCTGGGTGGGGCTTTTCTCTTCGGTGTTCTCCTCGCTGCTGGTCTTCCGCTGCTTTCTGGCATTATCCGACTTTTCCTTCTGCTCCTGCTTCCCCAGTGTTCCTTCACTGCTCTCCTCCCTCTCTGCTCGTCTGTGCCTTCGGGCCTTACATTTTTTGCTTCTTGTGTCTTCAAGGAGGGGGAGGATGCCTCATGTGGCAGATAGCCTATACCATAGGGCTGGGTCACGCTCTGGTGCAGATTCTTGCCCCTTTGCTGGTGGGCTATTGCAGCTTCGGTGCGCCATGTGTGCTTCTTCCATCCGCCTCAGCCAACGGCCACGTTGAATGCACCGCTTCTCGTCCGATCAGCGGAGTTACGCAAACCTCTTTGCCGATGCTGCTCCGTCTCGGGGGATGTGTCCGGCATGCTCCATGTCTTTCTCTAGTCACGAATCTGCTTTTGGTATGCCCGGCACCTGGGGTTGTTTGGTTGGGTGTGGATATTCTTCCTGATTTGCCTGACTGGTATGTGGACACGCTTTTGTTGTGCTCCGCTTCTCCTTCCCGGGGCTCTTCGGAGGTCTGGGTTTGCCTCGCTGGCACCTGGATCCATACTGCCCTGGGTGCCCCGTGCCCTTCTTTGGGCTTGTTTTCACTGGCGCATGTTCGTTCGGGCTTCCTCTGTCCTTGTGGTGCCCGTGGCTGGTTGCCTTGGCATCTAGGCCTCGTCCCTCACACCCGTGCCGTCCTCGGTGGGGTGGGATGCTTACCTCTCAGTGCCTGCGGGTCTGTGGCTACCGTCCGCTGTTACTACAGCGCTTCCCTGCTAGTTACTCTGCTCTGGGGGCGGTGTCTCGGCTGCAGCCGTGCCGGGTGTTCTGCCGCCAGTCTTTGTGGCTTCGCGGGCTCATTAGCTGGCTTCGGGCTCTCCACCACTCTGTTCTTGGTGGCCGCCTGGGGTTTTTTCGCCGGTCTGGGTGCTCTCGCTTGCCTGGGCTCTGCTCCGTCTCTGGCTGCTCTGGGCTCTGGCCACACTGTCCCCTTCCCCCCCTACCAGTCGGTGGGGCTCCCCTTGGTTCTCGAGGGGTGGGGCCTGTCCCTTTTTTCCCTTCGATATGCCCGACCTTCTGCTTTTGGCATTCCTCTCTTCACCTGGGTTGCCATGTGCTGTTCTTCGTTTTTGTGGTCCTCTACAGGCGCCTCCTTTCTCCCTGATGGGGTTGCCTGCTGGCATGGTTCCTGGTGGGTCCCAAGGGTGACGGCTCCACAGCTGCTCTGCACTTCCTGGGCGGTTTTCGATAGAACCCTCCTTGGCTCTTTGCTGGGTTCGGATCTGGGCTGACGGCCGATCCCAATGGGCTCGGCCGCTGTGGGTCCCCACGGTCGCCCTTGCTCTTGGTTCCCCTTCGCGCTCTGGGCTTGTCTGTCTTTGCCGCGCACCTTTTCTGGTCGCGGCACTCCTTTGGTCCAGTCCTGGGGGTTCTGCTACTGTGGCGGGCAGCATTGTCCCCTGTTTCTGCTCCACCTGCTCCATCCCCTGTCGTGGTCCTTCTTTGGGCCTGCCTGTATGCCCCTCCCGGTTCCTTCTGGAAGGGGGTGTCTGGGGTGCGTTCGGCACATGCTGCCCATGTTTTCGTCCTTGTTCTCACCCTTGGGTGTGGCCGGTGGTTGCATGTCAGCTTTGTCTTTTCTGGCCTACCCCCCTCGTCTGTGAGATGCTGTGCGCTGCTGCTTTCCCTACCTAGTGATTCGCGGTCCTCTGCCTTTGGCCTGTGGGTTTCCCTCTTCAGGGGTACAGGTGTCTTGGGCTGCCTCCCTATTGGTGGTCTCCCACTTACTTGTGCTGTCTTGTGGCCTGGCCTTCTGTGGGGGCTGGCCTTGTCTGTGCCTTCCTTCTCTATGGGGGGGGGGGGAACTCCTCCTCCCATGCTTTCTTCAGGCGTGCTGGTCGTTCTGTTATCTCCTGTCCTGGCCTGACGGGATTGTGAGCCCCCGTCGCTTGGGGGCGTCCTCGCTTTCCTCCTCCCTCCTGGGATCGGTGGCGTTATCCGTCTGGGCCTTGCGCCTACCCGTTGCCTCGGGTTCTTATCTCGCTTGTTGGTGTCCCCTCTCGCTGTGTCTTCCTCCGACGGTTGAGCGCTCCCCTCTTGGGGTACCATCTCCCGCCCGGGCTGCTTGTAGGCTTCCTTCGTTGAGGGGTAGGGTCCGGGTGAACAGTCCTCCTCTTTCCGGGGCGATTACTAAACATGCTGATGCTGAGAGGATTGGGTTCTAGTCATGTGGTGATGGGCTGGTTTATCAGAGTGAGAGCTGAGCGTTCTCTGCCATACCTATAGCTTACTCTGACTGTTCCTTTTACTTGTATATTTTCTAGATCTCAAGTGATGGTGTCTCTTCCGTGGATTGACCTCCCTACTGCCAACCTAGAGGTTGGCAGATTAGGAGCCAAAGCATCACATTTGTCCTTTGCCCCTCACCTTTCCCTTCATAATTGCTGAGGGGCACAGGGCCTTGGGTGAGGCTTTGGTTTCCTGAACCATTTTCGCACCCTCCTCAGCTCCCCGCCTTGGAGTGGCTTTGGGCACCTGGGCTTTATTAGTGGTAAGCAGGGAGGGTTTTGTGGGGGCACTCGATTATGGCCTTGGCCTTGCTCGGGACCTTGGGGCAGCTCGGCCAGACAGCCTGGGGAATAGCAACAACAACAAAAACTTAACATGGAGTTTGAGTAAAATAGAGAACAGTTAGTAACAAAAAGGCAATACTCCCCCCCACCCATTTATACTGCCAGCTGTTGTAAGCAGCACAACACATAGAATGAAGGATAGAAAAGCTGCAGGGTGCTCTGGCATTGTTGCTGAGATGATAAATGCTCCTCCATCCTTGACGATGTGCCTTATACAGTAATGGCTCTCTTTGAACCCCAGAGTCATCTGTTCAAATCACCCGACCCTGAAGCGTAGAGACCAATTCATCGTAAGTGTACGCTCATATTTACTTACGGACTCGTCCTTATGATGCGGATGCCACTACGAAAAAACTAATTAAAAAATAATAAAAAGAAAAAAATTAGAACTCTTATCTGTTTTACGCTTCCCGTAGTGCAAATGTTTGCTTAGCGTGGGTTCGCATCGAGACGCTGACGCGTTTTCTTCCTTCACGCTTCGGGGATCAGCACCTAGCGGACGTGTGTCCCGACCTCTCTTCATTAGTCACTTTTCAGCCCGGATAGTGAGTCTTTTGCTCATTTGTACTAATCTGAGATGTTCTAGAGTAGGTTTAGATTAGTTAGGTCGGGCGTGCTGATTGGCGTGATCCCCAGGCGTTGTGTTTAGGGTGCTTTGGTGATGGCGTTTCCTCAAGTCGTTATAAGATGGGGACGCCATTGTTGTGTTTTAATTTTTCCCTCTAGTTTTAGCCTTACGAGTTAGGATTAGAGGCTTTTTATTACTATAAGGGCAACGCTTTTCGGCCACCTTTCTGGTGGGTTAAGCGTTTTTTGTTGTTTGTCGGCAGAGCTTTTAGTTTAGGGTTGTTTTTACTTAGTAGAGAACCTTGCTTCTGGTATCTGTGTCTGCTTCCCTGCGTTCCTATCGTCGAGATGGAGGAGAGTGCTGGTTCTTCCTGGAGGTAAGAATAATTCGTCGATATTCTCCTTGCCCTAGGCCTCATGGTCAGCCTCTGCGTAGGTTATGTTTATTGCTAGGATGTAATTTTAAGTTTATTATTACATTAATATTGTGCCATAATATATGTGGCCCTCTTCTTCTGGACGATCAGATAGTCTCAGTAGTTGAGGGTGTTGGGAGAGCTACTGACTATGTTACTATGTATTCTCCTATACTTGTTGCAGACATGGTAGTAGAATAAGGTTAGGATCATATTTCTGGTGGGGATGTGGCTCGCGAACGCGTTTCACCCTCGCTGGGCGCCCCACTAGTGGCGTTTTAGTGTTGCGCAGGATCCAAGTAACCAGTTCGTTGTCTTGAACTAGAACGAACTCCCGGCGGAAGAGGAAGGCTTCTAAGGGATGTTTCGGCTCAGCTGGAACGACTCCCCTATACTATTATTAAATATTCCTAGCGTGGCGGAAAGACTACTAATCTGTCATTGCGGCGGAAGAGTCATTGCTAACCACTTTCCGCTCACGGCGAGATGGTCGCTTACTAGAAAGCGCTTTCTAGGCAGCACTTAGTATAGGTCATTGATAATCACTATCATGGGTAAGCAGTCTATAAATTTCTTCATGAGAAAACCGCATAAGGGTTTTTCCATAAGGATACACAGGAAACTTAGAGTAGTGGTGATTGCTACGTCTATTTTTCTTGTGTATTAGAAGGTAACGGTTGTGTTGAAATGTCTCGGGTTGTCCTTATGAGCATTGATTCTTGGAGAAAAAAAAATCCAGGTACATGTCTCCTCGGCGAGGAGCTCCGAACCGTCACCGATCCCGGCGGGGGAGGACTAATCATGGAACATATAGCTTTCTGTTCTTCGGATTTATGCACTAACCTTCCTGTAAGTGGACATAAGCATTGTGTTAAATGTGTCTCTTGCCTAGATAGGTCGCGTGGACAGTGGGTTACAAAAAAGTGCAGTGTATGCGTACGGCTACGTAATGGTTTCATAAACCATAAGGAGGAAGGGTGTTGTATAGTGCTCTTAGCTATTAAATCTTGCTTTAATGATTACAGTAAAGATGTTGCCCATAAGGAACTACAATGTGATGACAAGCCACTTTGGGAATTACTGATAAAACCCTCCAGTGCTAACCCTCTTAAATCGAACACTCGTTCTGGCACAGTAAAGAAAAGAGTTTCGAAGGTAGTTTCAAAACCAATCATAAGTTCAGAAGAATCTACCGATGACGACACACAGAAGAAAGCTAGTCCCCCCCGCCGGTCGGCGAAGCGGCCTGCGCCGGATTCGTCGAAACCACCGCAGTCGAGACGTCTGTCCAGATCAAGGTCTCCTCTGCGCAGGGCAATCTCTCCAGCGCCAGTACAACAGGCGGAGAAGAGGCAACGTAAAGGAACGCCGGAAGACGCAGTGTCCGACTCTAGTGCGTCCAAGTCGTAGTCCCGGAAGGTGGTCTCTAGCATGAGGTCTAGGACATCGCCTTCGCTGGCACCCGAAACTACTAGACTGTCCCTGGTTGTGCCGAAAGTCAAATCCGGACAGTCGGGGACGGTCCATAGGGGTGCTGCAACACCGCCCAGGGACACGCCCAGTGAACTTTTTAGCCACCTTATAGGCCATGTTTCACCATCAGTGAGGCCACGGCCATATGTTGTTGTTGTTCCCCAGGCTGTCTGGCCGAACAGCCCCAAGGTCTCGAGCAAGGCCAAGGCCATAAATGACCGCCCCCACAAAACCCTCCCTTCTTACCACTAACAAAGCCCGGGTGACCGAAGCCACTCCAAGGCAGGGAGCTGAGGAGGGTGCGGAAACGCCCGGGAAACCAAAGGCCCACGGCCATATGTAATTCCCCGCAGTCACACACCTCAGTGCTGTACTCACCTAATTGTAGTATACAGGATTTGAGCCTAAGCTCGTGTTGTCCTGTCTCTCTCTCTACATTTATCCAATTTTGCTTTAAAAGTTTGGATATTTCTTGCTCCCACCACCTCCCCATCCAACTTATTCCAACACTCAATGCTTCTATACGGGAAGCTGAACTTTCTTACATCAGACTTACATATAACTTTCCTCAACTTACAATCATGACCCCTGGTTCTTCCCTCGTCCCTCACCACAAAATCTCCCTTGTCGATCTTCTCAAAAACTTTCACACACTTAAACATCATGATCATGTCACCTCTCTCTCTCCTCTCCCTCAGCGTTGGCAGCTTTAGCCTCTCCAATCTCTCCTCATAAGGCAGGTCTCTAAGGCTAGCTATCATCATGTGTGCCATCTCAAGTGCTCGCTGAATGTTATAGAGGATATCCTCAAGAGTCGAGTGAGGTTCCTCTTCCGTCGTCCATCCCAAACTTAGGCGCGAGGTTCTAGAACCCGCTGTCCGGTCTGAGGAGGTTTGACTCCCCTCAGCTCGGTCACTGGAAGCTCAGTCATTGGAATCAATGGAGTGTCAATCCATTCGTGACGACATCTCAGAGCAACTTGAGTCGGGACAACAAGTGGCGTCAGCAGAGCACTCTGATATCGAATCTCATATGTCCACGGATCAAACCAAGGGGTTCGTAACTAAGGGAGACCTCCAAAATTTTATGGATGCTATTTTGAGTAAGTTCGGAAGGGATATGTTTGTGCCAGTTTCTCCCACTCCACCGCCGGTTGCGAGGCCTTTGAGTTCTATGCAAGTTACACCAAAGCAAAACATTACTCCCTCCCATGTCACATCTAGTTTGTCTAATGTAACGTCAACTCTAATGATATCTAATATTCGCGTTTTGGCGGATATTATTCCACCTCCCCTTGATAAAACTCCGGTAAAGAAAGGTTCGATGCCTCTGCTATATGGACCGGACAGGTCCTGGACAACTATTACTGCTCTTAACCCTCAGGCTGCACAACCGACAGTGTCGAGTGAACCGGCGGTCCCTAAACATTGATGTATACAGGTTAGCGAATCAAAGAAACTTAAGGCTTAGAACATCTCAGGTGAAGTATTGGACATTACTGTTAAGGCTATACCTAATGTGTACAACCCTGATTATTTTGTATATGCTCCATCAACTGCTTTGCTGCCGGCTTCGTCTGTGAGACTGTATTCGGACTGGTTTTAACTGGATTTAACGATATTCAAGTTCTTTCTAGTCTAACACCTGAGTTAGACACTCCGCCAATTCATGATCAGTCCGGTAATCCAGTCTTACATATCGGAACGGTAGGCACGGGTCCTAGATAGACTAGGAGTCGGAAGCACAGAGTTTTGCTAGTACTATAACCAGTAAATCAACTCATCAAATTCCTCAGGAACAACATAGTTGGTTCTCTTTGCCTGTAGCCATTGCGGGTGGCGTATCTAAAACAGTTTTGGAATTTTTAAGTGCCCCTAAACTCTCATTGTGTGAAGTAAATGACCCATTCTCCAGTCCGACTCCTTCTCAGATTGACAAGGATTTCAAACTTAGGCAAAAGGCTTGGAGGCTACTGTCTCAATTCCTGATCAGTCGCCAGCTGGCTGAGTCCCTTGTTTGGACGACTGAAGCAGTAGTTGATGCACAAGCTACCAAGGCTCTTTCTTTTACAGAACTCTGTTCAGACACTTGGTGATATACGGGTCGGTTTCTTGGAAGCGGTCAGGGCTCGCCAAGACTTGAGGATCTGTTTGGTAAAGAGCTGCCGGAAGATATAGGGGGTTGGTTGGTTTTATCACCTGTTCTGACAACCACACTAGTTTCACCAGATATGTGGAGGTCAGTACAGTATGTAGCCTCTTAGACTCGACGAGAACGACTACCCCCACGCCAAGGAAGGAGTCGGTAACTAAATCTAAGCTTAAATTTAGTCCTCAGAGTCACCCAAGTGGTTCCAAGTTTTTTCCTTCCTCCAAGACTTCTTCCAAGCCTGGAAGCAGTGGCTCCAACCGAGGTAAGACCCAGGGGAAGGGACAAGGTAAATGGTACAAGGGGCATTCTAAGGGAAAGTCAGGTCAGGAATGGCGACCCACTCCCCCTAGCCAGCCTTCACAGCCCACCACAACCCAGTCAAAATACTAGGAGATCACCAAGCTCTCTCACTCCCAAGGCCCCTGAAGGGCGAGTTGGATACTAGTGTTGCTCTACCGGATATGTCCAGTTGCGTGACTGGAGAATTCCGGACGGGTTACCGGGCATGGCCCCGGAAAACTTGGGCCAGGACAGTGGTATGCAAGGGCATCACTTGGCATTGGCTCCGGCGGCCTCCGTTATGTCAACCTTTAGAGATCAATCATGTTTCATTGGAGGTGGAGTCACTAGTCAACGAAATGATCACCAAGCATATCATTGTCCCGGTCAATCCAACTCGCCCTGTTTACACGTCCAGACTTATTCTGGTGCCAAAGAGGGACAACGCTCAGATGAGGCTGGTCGTAGACTTGTCTCAACTGAATCGCTACATTCACAACCTATCGTTCAGGATGCTCACTGTGAATCAGATCAGGTTAACACTTCCGCCGCAAAGTTGGATGTGTTCTTTAGACCTGACAGAAGCCTATTGGCATGTCCCAGTCAACAAAAGGTTCCAAAAATTCCTCGCACTTAGGATCAGGCATTAAACTTATATTTTTCAAAGAATGCCTTTCAATCTGAACCTGGCACCTCGAGTATTCACCAAATTAGTCCGACAGGCCCTGTTACCACTATTACGGCAAGGGATCACGATCATGTGGTACTTAGATGACTAGCTAGTGGTAGCGGAGTCAGAGATATTATGCCTCCAACATGTCAATATAATTCTACGTCATGTCAAATCCCTAGGGTTCAAGGTCAACTTGGCAAAGTCGCACCTTGTCCCAACAAGGGTAATTCAGTGGGTGGGTCTGCTATGGGACACAGCACACTTGACTCTTAGCCAGAATGTGGACAATTGCAACAGGCTTCGCAGGAAACTTTTTTGGTTTCTCCACAGTCTGACTACCATAAGAAAGGTGTGGGAGTCCCTGGTAGGCTCTCTCAACTGGATTCAACTAACGATACAGTTGGGCCGGTTGAGAGTAAAGAGGTTAATCTTGGAGGGAAACAGAAATGTTCCGCTTTTGCCGGCGGACAAGTCATGGCATATCCCAAAATTAATCCACAACTTACTGGCGGTCTGGGCCAGGCCATTTTCAAAACTCGATAATTTCCCGTCTAAGGAGTTGCCCTTGCCTTTGTATATATTTACTATAACACTTTTCTGCCATGCATCAGGAATTTTGTCCTCCTTTATGATAGCATTAATCAGCTCTGTGACCAATTTTGCCCCAATATCTCCAGCTGCTTTTAGCATCTCAGCGACAATGCCGGAGCTCCCAGCGGCTTTCCCGGACTTCATTTTATCTATAGCACTTTTAACAGCGTTGTACCCTATCAAAGGCCTTGTACTGGGACTACAGTGCTGAGCTGTTCCCTGTTACATTCAAACTCCACATTAAGCAGTCTCATAATGCTCCTTCCACGCCTCTCTGATTTTGTTTTCTGTGTAAACAGTCATGCCACTATCATTATTTATGCATCTTACACCCACGACGTCCTGACTACAGTCCCTCACATTCTTAGCTAATTTATAAACCCCATTGGTATTATTAGTGCTGCAAACTTGTTCTATTACACTATCCTGTATGGTTTTCTTTGCCCTGTAGACTTCTCTGCTAGCATTACGTTTGGCGGACAGGTATTCTTCCCTGCTGCCACCTTCCTTCCATACTTTGAAACATCTCTTCTTCTCTCTGACTGCAGCTTCGACATCGTTTTTCCACCACCAGGAGAATTTATGTCTGGGTGGCCCCTTTGTTTTGTCAGTGACTTTGTCTGTGGTATCGAGGAGGCTGTGCTCTATAAACTTCCATTTGCTATCAACATCATTTGGCCTAACACCGATTCTCCTTTCGATTTCCATCATTTCGTTGTGGAATCTGTTTCTATACTCCCTCTTTTTCCAACAACCATACTTTCCTTTTTGGCAAATGAACTTTCTTTCTAATAGGAACTCTACTTAGGCACATGTCACACACTAGGAGCTTGTGTTGGGGGATACATTCTTCATCTCGTATGATCTTAACGTCTCTAATCCATTTCCTGTCAGATTTGCTGATAAGGAAGTACAGTCGAACCTCGCATGAGCGGACTAATAGGGGGGGACCCTGGTCTGCATATTGAAAAAGTCCGTACATTGAAAATCGAGTAAAAATACGATGAATTTTAACATTTACAGTGAACCCTCAAACTACGCGTGGGATGCGTATTGTGCTGTCGGCGCGTACGTTCGTTTGCGCGTACATAGGAGTTAAATATAAATAGGGAAAATAGGTATTGGTCTGGGTCCGACCGAAAGTTGTACTATTTCTACCTTTCATCACCTAAAATCCACAAATATATAACATATTACTGTACAAATATGTTTTCATAACCTAATCTACCACACAAAATACATTTAATGTATACAAATAAGACGCAAACGTAAATTAACTCACATTGGTAGTGGTTGAGCAATGCCGGATCTGCGCCATCGATCGATAGCACTGCGCCCGAAACGGATCGACCGAAATAATAGGCCTAGCCGCCTAGGCTTACTGGTGAAGTTTTGAGTCGAAAAGTAATTCACTCTGTATAGCCTATAGTTTCGTATATCCTACATAGTGTCAAGTGAGATAGTTCAATAGCTCATATACATATTAAAGAATTGGCTTCACATCATTTAGCCAGGGGAGAGCAGTGGGCTTTGAAGCGACTTTCGAAAGAAGTGTCAACAATCTCGCCTCCAACTACCGAACAGAAACAGATTTTCCATTTCCGATTTTGTTAGCTCAATAAATGATACATGCAATGTAAAACGAATAACAGTCTTTTAATAGATTCATAATATCCTGTTGTGCTTTATAGATACATAATAGTTTGGTACGGGAGATGTGTCTCTCTCCACAGTCAACAGTGACGACGTTGGAGGGTTATTTTTTTGCTCAGCGCCGCGTACATTTAATATGAGCGTACTTACGTATTTGTTTCCTCAATTGTGGTTAGAGCGTAGTTTTATTTCGCGTAGATAAATTGCGCGTAATTTGAGGGTTCACTGTACTAACCAAAACTGTATAAAATAAATGACTTAATAATATAAGACTGTCTAAAAACATGTTTTCCTTACCTTAATATCTATTGAAGTATTTACACTATAAAATAAATGACTTAATGATATAATACTTGTAAACAAACTGATGTTTTCGGTGGGAAAATGCTGCCGCGTCACCCGCCTACCGGACAACTTTCAAATTAACGGTCTTTTGCCCGATTTGTCCGGACTTTAGGGCGCTTGTCCGATCTCAATTTTTTGTCCGTACAAACCGAAGTCCGTTCACCAAGGGTCCGGTCATGCGAGGTTCGACTGTAGTCTATCTGGCTACTGGAGCCACCTGATTCATATGTTATCAGATGGCTCATCCTCTTCCTAAACATAGTATTACACACCACCATCCCCGTGGCAGTACAGTGCTCCAGTATTTATTCGCCTCCCAGGTTCCTTAGGCCATAACCCTGTTCTCCGTGCACGCCCTCATATCCGTCGGCACCTGCCCCGACATGCCTATTCAAGTCTCCTCTCACAATTACTACCTCCCCTTCCTTGCATCCGATAACCACCCCTAGTAATACATTCCAGAACCGTTCTTTGACATCTCTAGCTAAGCCTGCTTGATATAACATCTATGACACTCGCCCCGACTTTCATTCTTAGTAAAATAATTTTTTTATTAAACCTTTTAACTTCTATAACACAATCTGCCCACCTCTCTGCCACCAGGAAACCCACCCCTCCTCTACCATGTTCATTTCCCTTCCATGTAAACTTAAAGGGGTTGACCTGCTTTTTGTTATTTCTGTCCTTTTCTCTCTTTCTCTGGCTTGTATCCATTCGGCTCCATTCAGCCAACTATTTTAAGACGTTTATCCCCATCTAGGTGTCGATTTCTTCCTGGCGAGTGAGAGCGAGCCAGCATCATATGAATAAATCCGGCTTCGCCGGAGAAATTTTTCTATCGAAAAATGTACAAATTTAGCCTGCTGTCTAACAAAAATAAAAAATATGCTGTAAGAAATTGACACCTGGATGGGGATAAACGTCTTAAAACAGTAGGCTGAATGGGGCCAAATGGATACAAGCCAGAGAAAGATAGAAAAGGACAGAACCAAAACAGGTCACCCCCCTTAAGGCATTTATTTTTTCCTGTAATCCATCTCGCACTCCCCCCTTTCCACCGGGTTTCCTGGGTGTACTGACATATGCTTCAGAAATGTGGCCTGTCAAAGCGAATGATATTAACAGAATGGAATGTAATGAGGTGAGAATGGTGAGATGGATGTGTTGGACCAAACTGCAAGATAGGATATCTAGTAAAGAGCTGAGGAGACGGTTAGGTATCAAGAATCACAGTGATGAGATGCGTACTAGTAGGCTTGGAAGGTTTGGACATATGAACTAAGTTGGGTGAAAAGAGCTTCACCAAGGGGCAGAGCAAGAAAAACGCGAGATCAGACTTTACGGTCTGATCTTGAATTAGAATATTCCTGACAAGTGAGGCAGCTCTGAACAGGGCGGCCTGGAGCTCCGCCATTAGGACGCGAGACCGGAACCACACTTTGTGTGGAGCACTGTCTTTAAATTTATGTATGTACTGTCAACCCTCGAATGTGCGGACTAATAGGGGGGGACCCTTGTCCGCACATTGAAAAAGTCCGGACATTGGGGGGAAAAAAAATAAATAAAAAAAAATCAAAATAAAAGAGGATATCCCCGCCGCTGTAGGCCTACTCCCTCCCCTCCCCATCCCGGCCTCAACCCCGACCCCAACCCCATATTTGTCATTTGATAAATTTCACATAAAAAAGAAAAAAAAAAAAAAAAAAAAAGGGGGAAGGATATCCCCGCTGCTGTAGGCCTACTCCCTCCCCGACCCCATTACTGTGATAATGTTGATAAGCCTTATGTATTGATAATGCAAAACTATTGAACACACTTAAAAGTGTATGTTATTTGGTGTATATAATCTGGGAATAATTTCCGATATGATGGAATTAAAGACATTTTTTTTCCACCAACTCATAATCAGCAAAAACGACACAAATGTCAATTAAAAACATGTTACAATATTTCCCCATCATTTTGTGTATACCGTGGGAACAAAAAAAAACAAAAAATCTATCAAACGTAAATCTTCGGTCCCTGAACCTCAGCGCCTCGCACAACAAGAGGGGTTGAAATATTTTGACTATCTTATGTATTGTTTATCTATGTGCTTACCTCAGGTAAGGCTGGAAGGATATTATATTTTTCAATTCCATTGCATTAGAAATTATTCAAAGATTACAAAAAGTCCAAATAAGTCATAGTTATGTTAATGTATAAGGGAGTTAGGTAGATGCATTAGAGAGATAGATAGATAGAAAGAGAGAGTTGCAGAGGGGGAGTGAGCGATAAACACGAACTACAGTAGGATCCCGTATAAAACGAGTATATGGTCGATAAACGAGGGCGTTTTATGCGATTTCGTTTTATGTGAACACAGCATTTTGGTGGCCCAATATCGTCAATGTTCACTGTAAACGTAAATTTTCGTTCAAAACGTATGATATTTCGTACGTTTTGTACGATATTTCGGCGCTCTATATGAAAACTCCTCGGATTTGCCCCACTTTGGCGGCGGACTCGTTTTATGTGATCACATTCGTTCTGATCGAAAATTAAATATTAATATTTTAGCTCGGTCGTTTTAATCGAGACTCGTTTTATGCGAACACGTTTTATGCGGGACCCTACTGTATTATGAGACGGACTTAATTGGTTCTGAAAAGACAAAGGAGACTTTTTTTTTTTTTTTTTTTACTTTTTCATGTTATTATTTGTGTGCTGGAAGGATAATATTGTTTTCAATTCCATCGCATTAGAAATTATTTATAGATTACAAAAAGTCCAAATAAGACATAGTTATGTTAATGTATAAGGGAGTTAGGTAGATGCATTAGAGAGAGAGTGGCTAGGGGCGAGCGAGCGATAAAATACTAACATATATGAGACGGACTTATGTTTCTGAAAGACAAAGGAGACATTTTTATTTACTCTCGTTTTCATTTTATTATTTGTGTGTTAGAAGGGTAATATTGTTTTCAATTCCATCGTATTAGAATTGATTCATAGATTAAAAAAAGACCAAATAAGACATAGTTATGTTAATGTATAAGGGAGTTAGGTAGATGCATTAGAGAGATAGATAGATAGAAAGAGAGTTGCAGAGGGGGAAGTGAGCGATAGACAAACACGAACTATTAAAATACCGGACAACTTTTAAATTAACGGTCTTTTGCCCGATTTGTCCGGTCTTTTGGGGACTTGTCCGCATCGGCTGTTGGGTCCGTACAAACCGAAGTCCGGTCAACTGGGGTCCGCCCATGCGAGGGTCGACTGTATATGTATACAGTCAACCCTCGAATCTGCGGACTAATAGGGGGGGACCCATGTCCACACAATGAAAAAGTCCGTACATGGGAAATAGAGTAAATAGGCATAGGCTATACGATGTTTTCTAACCCTAACCCATCCTAAGGACGTTGTTGAGATCCGGGCGATATGGCCGAAAAACTTATTTAATAGGCTACCCTTATCTTTGTTATTTTAACAGCTAGAAAATTTCCACGCATCTTTAAACGTACTGCTGTTTCCAATCTGTAGACTGGCGTTGAGTAGAGCTCTCTAAGTCAACTAGTTCAGTTGTGATGACGATTTCCGTGGAGAGTTTGGAGGCGATGTTAGCAATATGGTGACACGGGCAGGCAATTTCCCGCCGAAATCGTCGAAATACGATAATGTAACCATAAGTACTATATATCTCTTATATACTTTCTTACAGTTTCTTACAGTAGATCCTCTGGAAAAAGGCAAACTATGCCTGTGTATCCAGCTCAGTACCAGTACTTGCACTGCTGCGGTCGTTCACGGTGTTGGCGGCGGCGGTAGCAGACGCAACATTTTTACTATTCTGTATTTTTGTTTTATAATCAAACTTCAAATCTTGTCTTCCCCATGCTTTATCAAGATTACTTTCAAACTCCCTTATTGATTCGGAATCGACTACATACTGGGGCAGTGCGTTCCACTCATTTACCACTCTATCACAAAATGAGTTCTTTGCCTTCTCAAGCCTATTTCTTTCTTTGTAAATTTTCTTAGAGTGTCCTCTCGTTCTTGTTCCCTCCCGCATCAAGAAGATACCTTCACACACATCCTCATCGTACTTTCCTGACACTATCTTAAAAGTCTCTATCATATCCCCTCTCTTTCTCCTATATGCCAGTGTCGGAAGCCCCAGTGTCCTCAACCTCTGCTCATAGCCCGCGTTCTTCAACGTTGGTACCAGCTTGCTAGCTCTCCTCTGCACTTTCTCCACTGCTTCTATATCCTTTACCATATATGGAGCCCACACCTGGTTTGCATATTCCAGGTGCGGCCTAACCAGCGCTGTATATAGATTCCTGAAGATTTCTTTGTCAAGTGACACAAATGTCCTCCTTATCAGCCCTACAATTCTATTGGCTTTGTTTATCTTTTCCGCTAAATGTTCTGAGAAATTTAACTTATTGTCTATCACTACTCCTATATCCTTTTCTGCACTCACTTCCTCCATCGCTTCATACATACTGTATCCTACCTTGTCTATCTTGCTGGTCCCAATCCGCATGTACTTGCATTTTTTTGGATGAAAAGGCATTAACCAATGCTCAGACCATCCCTTCATGCCCTCCACATCTTCTTGAAGCAAACCCATATCTTCCTTACTCCTCACTCTTCTATACAGTTTAGTGTCATCCGCATACAGGTATACCTCACTTCCATTAGTTATAACTTCAGGCAAGTCGTTGATAAATATAACGAACAGCAGTGGTCCCAACACAGATCCCTGAGGTACCCCACTTGTAATTTCCCTCCACCCCGAGCCTATTCCATTCACCAGTACCCTCTGTCTCCGATCTTTCAGGAAGGCTTCTATCCATTTCACACATTTCTCCCCTATATTATAGCTTCTAACTTTCTCTATTAACCTTTTATGTGGGACCTTATCGAAGGCCTTCATAAAATCGCAATATACCACGTCTATTACATCACCATCTTCTAGAATTTGCATCCAATCATCTACCACCTTAATTAGCTGTAGTACCGTCGACCTCCCCGGCAAGAATCCGAACTGTCTCCCACTGAAAAGTTGGTTTGACTTCATATGATCCATTATTCCTTCTCTAATTACCGTTTCCATTAGTTTACACACAACACTTGTCAAACTGACTGGTCTATAATTTCCTGGGTCATTTCTCTTTCCCTTCTTAAATATAGCTGTTATGTTCGCCTCTCTCCAGTCCATCGGGATTTGTCCTGTATTAAACGATACCTCAAATAACATTTTCAATGGCTCTACTAACATCTCCCCTCCTTCCTTTATGATTCTTGGGTGTATCCCATCCGGTCCCGGTGACTTACTTCTGTTCATTTTTTCTATAGCCCTTCTTATTCTAGCATGGGAAAACACTATTAGTTCTAGTGCCGGTGCCTGTTTGATGGGAATAGTAGGCACTGCATCCTCCGACTCCACTGTTAGTACCCCCCCAAAGTATTTCCCCAGCACCTCTGCTTTCTCCTTATCAGTCTCCACTCTACTCCCATCATTCAACCCCCCCACCAGCTCTGGGATCCCTACTCTTCTTGTTAACTTTTCCTGAATGTACTTCCAGAATATTTTTGGATTATCCTTCATATTTCTAGCTATCTCTCTCTCCCTCTCCTTCACCCCCCTCCTTGTTTCCCACCTTATTTTATTGTTTATTTGTCTGCGTTCCAGATCCACTTCCTTAGCCTCTATACTAGACCCCCTGTTCTTTATTAACAATTTTAATCTTTCCCACAATCGTTTCTTTCTTCTAATCAATATCCAAAGCTTTCTTTTCATTGGCAATTCTGGGTTAGTTCTTTTCCTCAATTTTGTTTTATCCTTATATTCCCTTACTGGTACACTTTTGGATACAGCATTCTCCAGTTTGACTCTAATTTTCCTCCACATTCCTTCAGCGTCTTCACCGTTCAAATATTCCCCCCAGTCAATGTCCAAACACCGTCTCAGCAGCTCATAATCTGCTCTATCATACATGTATATTTTTCTATTGCTTCTATTATCCCTCTCCGATTTAATGTTACAACTAAAGCTTATACAGGCATGGTCACTACGACCTATAGGGCTATCCACATTAACATGTTCCACTATATCCTCTTCATTGCTAAAAATCAAATCAAGTACACTCCCCTGCGTCCCATCTCTATATCTTGTCATCTCTACAATATGTTGCGTTAAAAAACAATCTCTCACTTTCTCTATAAACTTATTTTCCAGGCTACCCTGTCCCGCTGGAGTAGTACAATTTGCCCAGTTGATCCTTGGCAAATTGAAATCTCCAATCAAAATTTTATATTTGTTCTCTCTATTATCTATCTCCTCCATTGCTTTCAGTAGGTTATCATCCTCTCCCCTGCTATTATTTGGGCTTCTATACATAGAGGCAATTAGAATTGATCCTCTTACACATTTTTCTTCAATACACAAATACTCACAATACTGCTGTCTCATATCCACCTCATTAAACTTGAGCTCTTTTCTTACATAAATAAACAGTCCTCTTCCAACCTCTGCTCTAATAGCATTTCTCTCATATAACTCAAAACCCTCCAAACTATATTCCACCAGTTCCCTTTCAATTCTAAAAAATTTTGGTCTTACTTCCTGTAGGGCTATGACATCAGATTTTTCCTCTTCATCCTGCAACCTACATATCAGTTCTCTTTTCTTGTCCTGGGTAAACACATCCACATTACTAAACATAATCCTTAATCCATCTACCATTCCTTCAGCAATTACACCATCCCGCTCCTCCAGTCCATACCCTACTCCCCTGTTAGCACTACTGGGTCTGCCTCTTTGTCTCCTGTCTCTCCCTGTGACACCTCCACCCCGTTCTCCTCCTCCGTCTCAACTCTCATCACATTCTCTCCCCTCCCTGATCTCCCCCTCCTTTCTACTCTTATAAACCACTTCCTCACTTTTCCGTCCCTCACTCTCCAGTAAAAATTTCTCTTATCCTCCTCATCCAACTTTCCATTTTTTTCATCAGCCTTTTCTTGTAATTCCTTAATTTTTGTTCCTTTGTTCTATACTCAAATCCTTCTTTAGTCTTATGTGTTTCAGTTTATCATTTGTATTTAGCCTCCAACTAAAATTTGTCACAGTCTCCGCCACTACCCTAGTTTTAAACTGTACCCTTATAGGTCTCATCTCTCCCCTTTTATATCTACCTATCCTACTGATCTCCTCCACCTGCCCTTCCCATCCATATTCGTCCTCATCTACACCTTTCAAGACCTCCTTCACTGTCTCCATATCCCTCACTTTTCTCACTCCATTATCATTCATATGAGTCTCTATATCTCCATACAAGATTACATCCCTATCCCTGTCCATGGCCTCCCTCACGACACTCTCCTTGTTCTTCATGACCCCTACAACTGCACTCTCAAAACTTTTTTTGGTCATATTCATATCTTCCTTTTGCTCTTTCATAATATCCTCCAAATCCTTGACTTTTTGTTTACCTACCACCGTCCATGCAGTCGACTCCTTTACTTCCGTGAAACGTCCTTCGTATTCCTTCAGCTGCTCCTTCAATGCCATATTCTCTGCTCCCAGTTCATCTACCCTTTTCAATACCATCTCTAGGCTCTCATTAACTGCCAAAAAAGGCCTGCATTCACTTCCTTCGCTAGGCCTATTCCCTTCCCCACCTATCACACCACACATTACACACAGTGCCTTAACTTTCTCACCAATATCCCCCTTCCATTTCTCCGTATCACTCATCCACTTTTCCAAATCCTTCACAACAATACTAACCTCTTCTAACTTCTTATCTGTGCTCTTAAATCCCCGAAAACGTTGTAACCTTCCTTCCGCCTCCGTCATACCCGAAATTCCCTCTGCCATGTTTGTTTACAAACTCAACAACTCACAACCCTACCGCTGTCCCGTCACTACACACTCTTATTACACTATATATCACCCCTCCACCACACCAATATATCCTCCAAACACTTCACTAAATCCTTCCTCTTCTTGTTAGCCCCGTATGCACTCGATATCCTTGAATTAATTGACTACTTACCTTAATTTTTTATATTATTTCATAATAAACTTATATAAAACGAGTTATAAGTTCAAATGAAAAATCAGTGTACCGGTACCTACCGAAACACGCGTGTGTTATTGTTATGTCTGTTTGTGTGTGTGTGTGTGTGGGTGTTCTTTTGTTGTGTGGCTATGTCGGCCGTATCAGTAGGGAGTCTAAAAACCCGAGTTATTTATGTAGGCAACAAAATGTTATTATAATTATACTCTATGGAATTTAATTTAATTTTACCAAATAATATTTATAATAGTAGGCTAAAAGCCAAAGAAAAATCCATTAAACTTTGTTATTGTGTTGTCTGCTAAAACAAATTTAGTGTTGAAAACACTAAATATTATTTGGTAAAATTCAATTAAATTCCATAGAGTATAGGCCTAATTATAATAACATTTTGTTGCCTACATAAATAACTCGGGTTTTTAGACTCCCTACTGATACGGCCGACATTGCCACACAAGAAAAGAACACACACACACACACACACATTGGTGAGACCAAGACTGGAGTATGCGGCAGTGGTGTGGGCACCACATCTAAAAAAGCATATAAAGAAGCTGGAGAAGGTTCAGAGAGCTGCAACTAGATGATACCAGAACTGAGAGAATTACCATATGAGAAGAGATTAAAGAAATTAGATTTACCATCTCTAATGGATAGGAGGGAGAGAGGCGATATGATTATGATGTACAAATGTGTGAGAGGACTCGAAAAGGTGGACAAGAAGGGTTATATTGTGAAAGATAATGGTAGAACTAGGGGGCATAGATATAAGCTAATGAAAGGAAGATGTAAAGGAGATGTGAGAAAGTATAGTTTCCCTTACAGAAGTATAAGTAAATGGAATCAGTTGGAAGAGGAAGTGGTGTGTGCCAAAAACATTCATATTTTTAAGGCAAAGTTAGATAATTGTAACTCAGGAAGCGGGACAATACGAGCCTAAAAAGCTCAACTCCTGTATACTACAAATAGGTAAATACAAATAGGTAAATACACACACACACACACAAACCGACATAACAATAACACACGCGTGTTTCGGTAGGTACTGTACCGGTACACTGGTTTTTCATTTGAACTTATAACTCGTTTTATATAAGTTTATTATAAAATATTATAAAGAATTAAGGTAAGTTTATAAGAGATATATAGTACTTATGGTTACATTATCGTATTTCGACGATTTCAGCGGGAAATTGCCTGCCCGTGTCACCGCCCGACCCGCCAAATACCGGACAACTTTTAAATTAACGGTCTTTTGCCCGATTTGTCCGGTCTTTTGGGGACTTTTCCGCATCAGCTGTTGGGTCTGCACAAACCGAAGTCTGGTCAACTGGGGTCCGCCCATGCGAGGGTCGACGGTATTTCTTTCGAGAGATTTGGCGGCCTGAGGCCGCACCTCCCCTTTGGGGGAGGTAGGGTATGGTGAGATCCGTTTGTGGTAAGCTAGCTGGGAAGTGGGTCGTTAGTCCGTGAACTGGCATTTTGTGGTAGTTACTCCTTCATCCGCAGTCCTCCCAGCAGCACCATCGTCGAGCAAGTCGTGCAGGCGGATCCCATTGGTGCCGGATATGTGGGGTTAATCCCAAAGGTGGTTAGGTATTAAGAGTAGTGTATCATCGAAGATATGCGCACAAGCAGACCTGTTTGGTTTTGGCATGTGAAGAGGATGGATGATCAATATTGGGTGACTAGCTGCAGGTCTATGAATATGGAGAAAACTGTTATTGTTGTTGTTGTTGTTGAGGTGGTTATTTTATATTAGCCCACTGGGCCAGGACCCAGATTCACTAACGGTCGTACGATCCGAAAACTCCCTTACCGTTCCCTTACGTCTCAACGCTGGTATTCACGAAGCGTCGTAGCGGCCATCTTTGATCGTAGGAAGCCCCTAAAATCCCCTTTCGCAAAGGGTGGTCCAGACCACCCTTACATGAATTTGACCCGGATATAGGTACACAAATATCGATAACACAACCCGCGACCATAACAAATTCGTCTGCAGTATAGCTCTTTATGACACACTAAGTCATTATTGAGGCAATAAGAGCGCAATATGATTGTTAACTTGTGTTTACAACACCATTAAGGTATTTAATACAAAGTATGAATATATTTGTATCCTTAATGTCTTATGACAGGCCGAATTAAGCTATGAATAGCCTACATATACCAGCCTAGACCTAGTCAAGGTTAATTGATGCACAAATTCATGTGCTGCGACAACACGTAGCCTACCATTAGTAGATTTTAACCCTTATTTATTGCGGAAATGTTTTATTCCAACTCCCCACCACCTCTGAGTTAGATTAGGGTAGCCTATTCCTCAAAAAATTTGAAAGTATCACAGGAACAAAATGATGAAAAGAATTACCCTAGGCCTAGCCTAAAAAATGAATAGGCCTAAATAATAAACGCTGTGTGAATAATTTTGTTTAGCCTAGCCTAGGCTATAACCTAGGTTTATTTTGAAAAAGTTAGGGCTATTTAGGCTAGACAAGTTAGGCCTATGTATGGTATTTTGGTTAGGCTAGCAATGCCTAGCTGGGTTAGATTAGGGTGGCCTATTTCCTCAACAAATTTGAAAGTATCACAGGAAACAAATTATGAAAAGAATTACCCTAGGCATAGTCTAAACAAAAAATAATAGGCTAGCCTATATGGTGTTGTGAATATTTTTTAGCGTAGCCTAGGCTATAACCTAGGTTTATTTTGAAAAAGTTAGGGCTATTTAGGCTAGAAAAGTTAGGCCTACGTATGGTATTTTGGTTAGGCTAGCAATGCCTAGCTTGGTGTAGCCTAAGCATGGTAAAGTAGAAGCCTAGCAGGTTAAGATGGTGTTTGCAGGCATACCGTCCTCATTGTTAACTAGCTGTTATTAGTCCCATGCTGGTAATATATTTGATGATGGCAATAGGCCTAAGTCATGGGAGGTGAGGGGGACAAAGCCCCCCCTCAACCTATCATTATTTCCCATGGCCAACTGTTGGATAATAGATTGAGGAGGCCTATGCTAGGCCTATTTTGAAAAGTTAGATATGCCTTGAGGTGTTGTGAATACAAAAAAATTACCCTAGGCCTATTTTGAAAAATTAGGCCTAGGCTAAGTCTGGTATTTTGGCTTGGCTAGAACTGCCTGTGTAGGCATAGACATAGTAAAGTCTGGCATTTTGGTTTGGCTCGCCCTGTCTAGGTGTAGACATGGTAAAGTAGAACAATATACTGTGGTTAAGGTATAAATAATACACTCCCAACTAGCCTAACATATGATTATCAATGATCAATCCGTCGAAAATCCTTTAACTTGGGCCACTAACAGGCTTCCCTGTAGCCTAGCTAGGCTAATTTCTTATCATCAATTCACAAGATACTCTATTCTTCTTCCTGCTGGCTGTGGTTTTTTTTTTTTTTTTTTTTTTTTTTTTTCTATATTCCAACTACTCCCTCTCGGGCATAGGCTGAGAGCCTGTACATTCCACCGCTCAACACGGTGAAGCCCGTGAGGTCTTGTTCCAGTCTGGGGAGTGAGACATGTGAAGCAACCATCATGGCTCGAAGCAGCTCCATCTCTGAAGCGGCCGGTTGCTTCGCTCAAGTGCTTCACCGTCTCACCCTCCAGACTCAGACCCTCACTCTCAGAACGTCACCTATTGAGCAGTGAACTCACTAGGCATTGTCCCCCTGTAACATATTTTGAATATGGGAATATTCATACAGTGTTATTTAATCAGGGAACAATGAGGGTATTTTTTTGGCATTTCGGTGGGCTTTGTGGTAATGCACTGATACTAGGTACAGCACAAATTCAATCCCAATAATATCTTCCCATTGACATATCGGGATTTGAACCCGGGTCCATTGGATTACCAATCCAGTGGCATGACCACTCCACCACACCTCGAATTAGCCATGCTAAACAATGACAAGCTCATAAATTAAAGTATATTAGGTTCTTCTTGGTGCTTCAGTCATGTGGGTGACATATTGTTTATTTACAAAGGCCAAGCGCCTGATTGGTCAAGAGAAGCCTCGGTGAAAATAACCGAAAGGGAGCCGTAAGGGAGCTCAACGATGCGTTCGTGAATACACCTTCCGCACTCCCTTAGGAACGATCGTAGGTTGCTGTACGACATCGCACGCTACGACCGTTAGTGAATCTGGGTCCAGGGCCCTCATAAGGCTAGTGTTCGGTGAGGAGGTGCAAAGTCAAGTCATGTATCTGTCGGTAGTCAGATATCATCATAAAGTTTGGTGGCTCTCAGGAATTGACGGAGAGGAGCGAAAGTGAAGGAGGTTGACTCAGAAAGAATAGAGTGTAATGAGGCGTGCTGCAGGAATCGTCGTCGTTCTGGCTCATATGCCGGACATACACAGAGAAAATTATGGACTGATAAAGGGGTGTGACATAGTTGACATTCAGGTGGTAGATCGTAAGGGGTGGTCATCAAATAACCACGAGTAAGACGCGTGTGATCAATACGCAACTGCGTTAATACCGTTTGGTCCGCTCGACATGAATCAATCGACGAAGGCCATTAGGAAATGTCATCCTTAAGTGAACGGAAATTATTAGAATCAGGTTGTGAACGCCACTCAGTACGCCATGCATCATGTACACGTTGCTGCAAGACTGGGAAAATATCCTTTGGCCTCTGGAGAATAAGAGGGAGAACCATGACAAGCCTCTTTAGCAAGAAGGTCCGCGTTCTCATTCCCCTCGAAACTGTGTGAAGGGGTAGACCGAGAAAGACGTTTCATCAGCTACTTCTGTCTGATACTATTATTGAATCTTGACAATTGATGCAGCATGGAATGCCATTAGGACGAGAGACTGAATCCATAATTTGTCTGTATCGCTCAGTGTTTAAATTATGTACATATTATCCTCACCATTATCATTATCATCACGTCTTGTTTCCCCACCAGATACAGTAAGCCTATTTAAACATTCTTTCTAAATGGCAAACAGTGTATATGCTGCTCCTCCACATTTGTTATTCTTATTGACCAACCTGTTAAGGTATTCATATTCCAGATTGCATATTATTATCACCACCACCAACTCCATTGTCATAATCATCATTGTTATAATCGTTGTCATCATTATCATCTCTATTTTCATTATTCCACCCATGTTATCATCATCTTCATTTCAATATCATCATTACCATCATTGTTGTTATCATCTTCATTATTTCCATCACTTCTCTACATTGTCATCATCACCATTATCATCATCATCATCACCTTCAGTTTCATCATCACTGTTTACCACTAAAGCCCTGGTGATGGGTTCTCAGAGTGAGAACTGAGCGATCTCTGCCATACCCATAGCTTACTCTGACTGTTCCTTTTACTTATATATTTTCTAGATCTCGAGTGACGGCGTCTCTTCCGTGGATTGACCTCCCAATCTACCAAGATTGGAAGCCAAAGCGTCACATTTTTCCCTTGCCCCTCAACTTTCTCTTCATAATTGCTGAGGGGCACAGGGCCCTGGGTGGAGCTTTGGTTTCCCGGACGTTTCCGCACCCTCCTCAGCTCCCCGCCTTGGAGTGGCTTCGGTCACCCAGGCTTTATTGTGGTCGGCAGGGAGGGTTCTGTGGGGGCGCTCGGATATGGCCTTGGCCGTGCTCGGAGCCTTGGGGCTGTTCAGCCAGGCAGCTTGGGGAACAACAACAACAACAACAACAACAACCACCACTAAAGCCAATGAACCTATTTGATAGTGATATATTTATTAGTGGTTCCTTCATCTATAATATAAGGCATTTAAACATATAAGGCTCCACTTGTCCTTGGGCAAAAGGATTTACTGACCCCACTCATCAGCGTAAATAACCATACCTCTTAGGTGATGCTGATTTGCATACCACTAAGAGAATAAAGTTAGAAATGTAATATAACTCCTTTGAATCATGTGTTTTCACGAGTTATCGCCCGTGATCCAGTAGTCCTAGAGCCGGTGTTTATTTTTTGGGCCATGAGCATAGTGAGGGCCATGAACATGTACATCTCCGCAATAGTTACTGCGGCCCAGTTCTTCAGTTGCTCTCTTCTTCCCAGTCAAGTTTTCGGTAAGGGCCGGGTGCTTGTTTGTTTCATCGACCATGAGACTCACAACCTCCCTGTCAAAGAAGGCCGTGAAAAGTTCGCCAGGAGATGAGTTGGGGTCCCCAGGAAATTATGGATCGACCCCTGCTCCATGCTGGGGCACATCGAAGGTAGTCTCTTGGGGCTGGAATGTGGAATGTGGTCAGTCCAGGCCCAAACATCAGTGTGGTCTCCCTCTGTCACTCCTTTCCCCATGGCCACACGGAACACCAAGGGCGTCCTGCGCTTGGCCACATCCCGCAGTACCCCTGGCAACACCTCCACCTTGACCAAGGCCACGACCACGTCTAGGTGCAGAGTGGGGAAACTAGTGGCTTGACTTACTCCCCCCCCTGCCTAAATGTTAACTAACCTCGTCTCAAATCTTATCTACTCAACGAATCTCACTTTTCATCTATAAACCACATCTTGTATCCTCCTCTCACATCTTATCTACTCAACTTGTGTTACTTTCATCAACTCATATCTCACTTTTCTACCCACCTCATCTCACTTCTTTACTCACTCCTTGTATATCCTGTCTTGCATGTATGTATATAAGCTTTATAATACATTATCGGTATTGTTTTTTCATGTGGATTTTGTTCCTCATCTGATATATTTTGGAGGTAATTGCTGGCCTTTGAAATTGACAATGCGAGGATTGCATTCATAGCGGGGATTATATTAACCCTTGGTACCCGGAAGGGCTCTGAGGAGCCCATAACAAACTAGGGCCCGAAACACGGATGGGCTCTTGAGCACCGTAAGCTTGAAAGCCTATTAACCCTTCCTACCCGGGCTGCCTTAGGTAAGGACAGCTCGGAATAAGGGCCGCTACCCGGTCTGCCTTACCTAAGGCGGCAGCTTAATAGCCTAATTAAGCTTGGTCTGAACGCCGTGCGTACGACATATGTCAACAAACCCAAGCGTTGCGTCACCGCACCTCCGAAAACAAGGAGAAGACTCTTCAATGTTATTGTTCTGACGTAAGACTAAATTAGTGTCTGAAAAGCCCCCATATTGGCAACATCTCTGCAATATTTGCTCCACTGAAATCGTCATCACAACTGAACCAGTTGACTTACAGAGCTCTACTCAACGCCAAAATACAGATTGAAAACCGCACTACGATTATAGATGAGTGGGAAAGTTCTAGCAGTGAAAATAAACATAAATACGGTAGCCTAGGCCTAGACGTTTTTCAGCCATTTCGCCCGGGTACGGGTGACCGTCATTAGGTAAGACTGCCCGGGTAGGAAGGGTTAAGCATGTTTTGAAAGCCGTGCGTCCGACGCATGTAAACAAAGCTTGTCTTTGCGACACCGCACCTCCGAAACCAAGAAGGAGACGTCGGATCAAAGTTGTTGTATGCATTGACGAGATTAGTGTCTGCAAATGTCCGATATTGCTAACATCGCCTCAAAACTTTCTCCACGGAAATCGTCATCACAACTGAACCAGTTGACTTAGAGAGCTCTATTCAATGCCAGTCTACAGATAAGAAACACATCTACATTTAGAGATGTGAGTGACTTCTCTAGCAGTTATAATAACAAAGATACGGGTAGCCTATTAACCCTCCAGCCCCGGCTATGTATTATATATATATTCCCCGAAACCCGGGTGTTTTGGCCAAAAAACGTCTAGGCTAGGCTACCGTATCTTTGTTATTCTGACTGCTTCCGCATTCCTGCGCATCCCCAAGCGTAGCTGTGTTTCTTACCTGTAGAATGGCGTTAAATAGAGCTCTCTAAGTCAACTGGTTCAGTTGTGATGATGATTTCATTGGAGATAACTTAATGGCAAAAACAGCCACTTTACACTACTTTTCGATACTTAACAACAACATACAGGCACACACGAACAAGCGACGCTCTCCTTCTTGTGGCCGGAGATGCGGGGCGTCGGTCCAGCCGGCTGTTGTTTACATGCGTCGGACCGACGCCTCGCACACCAAGCTCACAGGCTTTCAACCACTGGGCGTTAAAGAGCCCTTCCGGGCAGCTCTGGTATGCTTTTTTATGGGCGTTCAAGAGCCCTTCCGGGAACAAAGGGTTAAAGACGTTTTTCGGCCAGATCACCCGGGTTTCGCAGAAATCCCATAGAAGGCGAAACCGGTCTGTGAGGGTTAAAGCTGTCGAAGTATTGATGATTTGTTGTAAGAAACAATATGTATTATATAATTTCTGATAAGCTCTACTACTATCTTATCACTACAGCTCATCTCATATCCCATCAGTTTACCTTATTATCTCACATCTCATTACCTCTCATATCACTTCTCTACTCACTTCTCACCCCATCAATTCACCTTTTATCTCATCTCATTTCCTCAACCACACTGATCGGAAGCCACCTTTATTGTTCCCTGACCTTGACTTACAATAACATGGTGTTACCTAATCAAACTGTTTAGCTATGCTCGTGTTTTGATGATATGCAGTGAATAAATAGTAAATTAAGCCAACATCATATTATGGTCTCTAATCAGATCATGTGTGCATTTATTCTTCCGTTAGTATCCATGGAAAGTTTGTGGCAAGATTTAGTATACAGGGACCATATACGACATATGAGATAGGCAAAAAACGAACTAAAAATGATTACTTAAATATTTTAACAAGTCCAACTATAGAATGTAAGGTATCTTAGTTTATCTATCTATCTATCGATTGCTGGATGCCTTGCTCCCCTTAATGGGGTTGGCCATACACAAAACTCCCCCAAGCAGACCTATCCCCTGGAGAGGGACAACCCGTGCCAGTTTACTGAAGGACTTACAGGATTGACCACTCAATTTAGGGTCCATCCGACTCTGAGGCCCTATATGTATTTTTAGCACTATTTTTCTACAGTGGTGTGCAGCTAATCCATCCACTAACCTGCTTCATCCTAAAGTAGCAGTACAGATATGTATAAGGTTTACTCCCCTAGACAGGTTGCCGACCAAGGCTGACGAGTCCCATCCACCCAGATTTTTATAAGGTTGTCTCCCCTAGATGGGTTGCCGACCAAGGCCAACGAGTCCCATCCACCCCCTAGAAATACTTTCTCTAAATTGTTTACTATTCATATTCATTTACATTTTTTGTTCTCCCCTTTTTCCCCAGCTAACTTATCCCACAAGGACCCCAATGGAATACACCTAATGCCCTAATTGGTGGAAGTATGCAAAGCTGGTACATGTCATATTCGAAACATATTATATTGTACTGTACCAACATTGTAAAATGCTAACTGAATAAAAACTTATTATTATTATTATACTCAAAACAGTTACGACGCCTTATCTTCCTCTGATCGTCCTATCCTAAATGCCAACATTGTAATTCTCGCACCATTAATGCTCAAACACAAGTCATAAGTACAGTAGATATTATAAATTAATGATAGTTTAGTTTTCCTGAGTATGAGGAAGCTATAATGTCATTGGCAAGGAATAAGCTGATAATTCATTGGATTGTTGTTGTTGTTATTGTTCTCTAGGCTGCCTGGCCGAACAGCCCCGAGTCCCTAAGGAAGGCCATGACCACGATTGGGCTTTCCCACAGGGCTCTCAAGGAGTGTAGATTACCGGTATGTTGTTGGCGTAAGTGATTGTGTAGAATGCAGTCTTCTATGATGTCTTTAATAGTATGGGGTGCTGTGTTGCATCCCGGGCAGGTGTCATCGACGGAGACATCTAGTCTCTTCTGATAGCTCAGTAGAGCTTGATGGTGCCCACAACTTAGCCTGGCCAGGTGGACTCTGTCCTCGCGAGGAAGGGAGGATTCAGAAGGATGGATTTCGGGAGGTCGTGCCTGCAGCTGCGTGTTGTCCATAAGTGATTGGATGGAACGGCGAGATATATGAGTATTTATTAGTGGCCCCTCCATCATTGACGATATGCCTATTAACCCTCGTGACCCGGGCTGCCTTTCCAAAGGATGGAGGTCGTAGCCGGGCGATCTGGCCGAAAAATGTCTAGGCCTAGGCTACCGTATCTTTGTTATTTTAACTGCTAGAAATTTCCCACGCATCTATAAACGTAGTGCGGTTTTCAATCTGTAGACTGGCGTTGAGTAGAGCTCTGTAAGTCAACTGGTTCAGTTGTGATGACGATTTCCGTGGAGCAAATGTTGCCGCGATGTTGACAATATCGGAGCTTTTCAGACACTAATTTTGTCTGACGTCACAACAATAACATTCATCCGACGTCTCCTTATTGTTTTCGGAGGTGCGGTGACGCAACTATCGGCTTTGTTTACATGCGTCGGACGCACGGCGTTCAGACCAAGCTGAATAGGCTTTCAAGCTTACGGATTTTAACAGGACACCCGGGTTCCTGCCCATCTGCCGCGGTGTCATTTTAACATGCTGCCCGGGCCAGGAGGGTTGAGTAATAGCTCTCTTTCGAACACCCGCGGTCAGAAACACCCGCCACAGGGGAAAGAGTACCAACATCATAAGTGCAACGCTCATTCTCTTATGGAATCGTCTTTATGATTGGGTACTCACTACGAAAAAACTTTGTAAAAAAGAAAAAACAACTTTGTAAAAAAGAAAAAAGAAAAATTAACATAAGAATTGTTATAATAAAGCTTTCCAACTTCGTGGATGTCTTTCTGTGGATTCTATCCGAGACGCTGAACCAGGCAACGCCATTCCTCCTTCCTTCCCCTGTGGCCGTCCCGACGAGGTTTGCCTAACCTGTCCTCCGCTTCATTCGACATTCGTTTACCTCTAGTGAGTCTCTTGCTCATTTGTAAGTATCTGAGATGTTATAGAATAGGTTTAGATTAGCCAGGACGGTTGGCCCCATTGGTACGTCCACAGGAAGTGTTAAAATAGGGTACTTGTGTGTAGGCGCCTCGTCGGTCAGCATTGGACACGCGCGCCATGTGTTTTTGTTTCTGCGCCTTAGCTTTGCTATAACCTAGTTATTTAGGAGGCTATATATCCGCAGAACTATGGTACTAGCTATCCATATGACGGAGTAGCATTTTTTGCTTTTATAGCAGACGTGCTGGTTTAAGAGTTGTCGCACGTGGTTGGGAACTTTCCAGAATCCGAGTTTGCTGTTTTTCCCTTTTGGCTTGGGGCGCCTTGCGTGCTGCTGCTGCTGTGTCTTCTTGGGAGGTAAGGGTGTATTATTCGTCGAAATACCTTGAGCCTCGTGGCCAGCCTCATTAGGGGTATTTTTAGTAGGCTAGGGGTTATTATTAATGGCTTAATTATTAATATGTTTTAGCCCTAAAATGTGACCTTTGCTTTCATGTGGTGTTATTATACATGTTGGGAAGGTGTCAGGAGACGTTCTGACTTATGCGGGTAGTTTTTGAGTGTAGTTGCCTTGCCCGGACAAGTCAATACAGTACTGTACTCTTAAAATAGCTTAGTTTTCCCTCCGGCGATCTTTACCGTGTATTGATGCCAGAGGCTCGCCTTGCAGGCGGGCAGGGAATAGATCCAAAGATCCCGGCGGGGTCTGGAGTACCACTAGACTCCCGGCGGTAATGCAGATTCCTAAGGGGTTGATCTCGGCCCGGCCTAGAGAACTCGCCTATACAGATAGCCTCACGCGGCAGCGTGACATGACTTTGAATCCGCCCAGCGGAAAAGTCCAGTGGAGTAATTAACTATCGGGTCATGGGAGATGTTGTGTTACTTAACCCTCCAGCCCCGGGGGCTATAGCTTGCGACTGTGCTGCGGTACCGGGTGTTTTGACGATCTTTGGCCTATGTTAACTACTCTGTAAGTCAATGAATATGGCATGTAATGTTGTGAATAAAAAAGAATAATGTTCCACAAACCTTCCTCTGTCGAATGGCATTGAGTAGAGGTCTCTAGCCCCTCTGGTTGCATAATGGTGAGCGCGGGAAGACGAGTGCTTTTCGGCGGTAAATTCTTCCCGCGTTCGGACGCGTCGCCCCGGCCATGGCTACGACGCACCTAGCCGCTCGTCGCGCCAAAGTATTTATCTCCCTTAGACGATTTTAGTGTTTGATATTGAGAATGTGATGTTATTTGATATTTTCTAGTTATTTTGAGGCCAATTATATAAAATATGTTTATTAGGGTATCACTGTCACTGATATTGCTAATTTTCACTCGATACCGTACATTTTATTAGTAATTGAGGTAGGTTATTGTTGTATTAGGCACTGATTATTCGTTATCACAGGTGTTTATTATACTTTGGCCATCAAATATTAGGTCTTGTCACTTTCACTTTGACAAATATGCTTTAGAGAGTGTCACTGTCACTGATAATGCTCATTTTCACTCGATACCGTACATTTTATTAGTAATTGAGGTAGGTTATTGTTGTATTAGGCACTGATTATTCGTTATCACAGGTGTTTATTATACTTTGGCCATCAAATATTAGGTCTTGTGTCACTTTCACTTTGACAAATATGCTTTAGAGAGTGTCACTGTCACTGATAATGCTCATTTTCATTCGATACCGTATATTTTATTAGTAATTGAGCTAGGTTATTGTTGTATTAGGCACTGATTATTCGTTATCACAGGTGTTTATTATACTTTGGCCATCAAATATTAGGTCTTGTGTCACTTTCACTTTGACAAATATGCTTTAGAGAGTGTCACTGTCACTGATAATGCTCATTTTCACTCGATACCGTACATTTTATTAGTAATTGAGGTAGGTTATTGTTGTATTAGGCACTGATTATTCGTTATCACAGGTGTTTATTATACTTTGGCCATCAAATATTAGGTCTTGTGTCACTTTCACTTTGACAAATATGCTTTAGAGAGTGTCACTGTCACTGATAATGCTCATTTTCACTCGATACCGTACATTTTATTAGTAATTGAGGTAGGTTATTGTTGTATTAGGCACTGATTATTCGTTATCACAGGTGTTTATTATACTTTGGCCATCAAATATTAGGTCTTGTGTCACTTTCACTTAGTTATATGATTTGTAAACGTTTTATATACAATTTATTGTCTTTTTTCACTGATTTATATATTTCTATAGGTTCTAATCATATGAATGTCACTTGGTATATACATATGTGTCACTTTCACATATTATTATGGTGTAATTGTATTTGTATAAATGTTTTCATAATACATGACTTTTGTATAACAATAAATTGGTTTACTTCCACTTTTTGCCTATATATATACTGTACATATTGTCATTATCTTTGGCACTTTCACTATGATTATTAGAACTCCAGCTTGGAGTGGTAATCAAAGAAGCACTCTAAAGCACAGAGTGCCACCTTGCACTCCACACACTCCATGGTTGACTTTTTACCTGGCCTCGGCCTCACCCTGCTGTTGTAGCAGACATGGCACCACTTCTGCTGTGTTCTTCCTGATTCATTCTGAGGCAGGGAACCAAGCCTGTGCCTAATCAAGTATTGAGCACACTGCAAGCGGTCAATAACGGCGGGCCCAGGATGTGCCACTGCCCTCTGTGGCGTAGCATACTTCTCCAGGAGCTCCGTCAACACCTGCTTTTGGAACCTCCGCAGGCTATTGAACTTCATGGGTGTGTTCACATTCCGAAGCTTGTATATATTGTAGGCATTCAGAACTGACATGTCCACCATATGCAGAAAGAACTTTTTGTACCATCTGCACGAGGTACGCAGGCAGTCAATGAAGCCTATCTGCATGTCGGACTTGTCCACCAGCCTCATGTTGATGTTGTAGTCCAGGACAGCATCGGGCTTGGTCACCCTGGCCTGGGTGCGGCGATCCACCTTGCCAGTCTCCACCATTTCCCCCTTGTGGATGGTGGTCAGGAGGTTGACCTTCCGCTGGTCGTGCCAGTGGATAGCCAGAATGGGCCCCGACTTCTTCTTGAACACATCACCTTTTTTGGTCTTTGGAGGGAAAGGTGGCATGCCCTTCCTTTTCCCTCGTACTGTGCCTACAGTCCCCGTCTTGCGCTCATGCAGGTACTGTGAGAGAGTGGGGGACGTGTAATAATTGTCCGTGTAGAGGACGTGATTCTTGTGAAAGTAGCGGTCCATCATGGCTTGCACCACTGCTCCGCCAAAGCCAATGAGGGGGTCCACAAGCAAGTCCCCTTCCTTCCCGCTGTAGACCAGGAAGTCCAGGACATAGCCAGTTTTGCAGTCGCACAGCACAAAGAATTTATGCCAAAGCGATGTCTTTTTGAGGGGATGTACTGCCGGAAGCTGAGTTTTCCCCGGAACAGCACAAGAGACTCGTCAATGACGACCTTGCGGAAGGGCTTGAAGTAGGAGGTGAAGCGTTCTCGCATCATCTCGTATAACGTCCTAATCTTCCACAGCTTGTCACCGAGGTGGACGTCGGTGTTGGTGACAAGATGGAGCGCTGCGAGGATATCAAGGTACCGGTCGCGAGACATATATTTCCCGAAGGCAGAGGTGGATATGAGATCATTGGTGATCCAATAGTCAGGCAACCTATGCTTCTTGACATGAGGCATTAGCATGGTGAGTGCCACGAACACCATGAACTCGTCATGAGTCACTGGGGTCCACTGCCTCATGTGGCCCTTGGTCACCTTGCCCAAAAAGTAGACCTGGAATTGGTGCTGCTTATTTGTCTCTTTGACAACATAGCCTACCACCTCCTCGTCAAAGAAGGCCTCAAATAGTTCGTGTGGTGGAGCATTGGGGCCTGCAGGAAAATTGGGGGTAATGCCTGAACCCTCCAGTACCTCATCAAAAGCTGGCACATCAGGGTTGTATCCATCCCCATCAACTACGTCTTGCCACTGAAAAACGTAGAATGGGTCTTGTCTACGCTGACGAGGAGCTCCAGCTGGTGGCCCAGCACGCCCACTGCCAACTCGGGAGGCGCGCGCCCTAGGGCGGCGAGGGCGTCGGCCAGCACGACGCCGGGCCAAGCGGGTGGGTCGAGGGTCGTCGATGTCCATATAGTCATCGTCAGAGTGGTCATCTTGCCCTGACGGTGGACCTATGTAATCATGGCCAGAGTCTTCAGAGAGGTGCCCTTCATCATCAGTGGCCCCCACATAATCTGGCGGGGAACCAGTGATGCGTGGGCGGCGTGCGGGTGGGCGAGGTGGGGAAGGAGTGGCAGGTGAGGCTGTGTCCCCCCGAGGTCCTGGGCTCCTTGGCCTGCGACGAGTGACAGAAAGCAATGTTTCACTGTCACTAGGCCCAGGTATTGGTGATGCGAGCTCAAAGACTTCTTCAGGAAGACATGTTGAAGGCGGGAGAGGTGGGGAGGACCGTGGGGAAAGTTGCGGGGACGTATGGCTGGGGCCGGCAGGGGTGGACGCCGCGGGAGCCTCGAACAAAACTCTCTTACTTTTCTTAATTTTTTTGGTATATTTCCTACCTTTCCCCTTTTCGGCAGCAGTATGTCTCCTGTCGGGGGACCTAGGAGGCAAATAGACCGAAAGTGGGGGGTCCTCAACCCTTGGCAATGGTGGGGGTGGTGGGGAAGAATGCAGGGCATCCGGGTCATCTTGGGTGGCGTGGGTAGATAAGGGAGACAATGGCGGACGAGAAGGGTCACCACGCTGACCCTCACTCACAGCCTCATCCTCACCAAGTATTTTTGCTTGTTCCCTAGCTGCCGCGGCCGCCTTCTCAAGTATTTTCTGCTTATACAAGTGTAGCTTGAAAGGCGATTTACCTGGGGAAGGGCTTGGAGTCGTGTCACTTATGCGAAATTTGGTGAGTGACCTTGAACTCTCCCACTCACTCACTCTCTCAAGTTCACTGTCTTTAGGTAAACCAGCTTCCTCAACAACTGGTACATCACCTTCATCACTCTCATCACTGTCATGTTCTCTCGCAAATCCCAGGAATTGCTCTTCTTTCTCACTCTCATGGCCATAATCACTCGACTTATAGTTACTGGAGTCGTCACTGACTATATCATCAACACTATACTTGGCATCAGCACGCTCATATAGTCTCAATGTCGTCTCAATACCTCCGGGAGATAACACATTTAGGCGATGGCGTCGGGGTAAGGCGCGACGAACTAGCAAGGGCGTCGTAGGAAGCACGGTATCGGACACAGCGGAATCACTATTTGGCGTACTGTCCATGATGGCGTCGGGGTAGATACTGTTGTTGTGGCGTCGTTTACGCCGGGTGGCGCCACCTACCGTCCCATGATACCAAAAATGTACGCGCGGCATTCAAAAGCACGCACGCAAGCAATGGGCGTTCAAGAGCCCTTCCGGGTTGCGCGGGCCGAGGTTGTTATGGGCGTTCAAGAGCCCTTCCGGGTTTGATGGGTTAATACATATCCAAAAGGAATTATCCAAAGTATGGGTCAGTGACACTTAGTCACAGGTAAGCAGTTCAAACCGAGAAAGGATCTCCGAGATCGTTTTGACAACAAGTGTGAAGGAAGATTAGAGTAGCGGTGTGGCTACGTCTAATTTTCCGGCACATTTGGGGGTGTAATGATGTGTAAATGTCTCGGTTTATCCTTATGAACATTGATTCCTGGAAATTTTCTTTCCAGATCACAACACATCTGTACGGGCACCGGACACCAGGGGGAGGGGACGATCCCGGCGGGGGGCGTCGTTAAGTCTCCATCTTGCCCTTAGTCATGTTATGCTCTACCCCAACTTGTTCTAACATCCCGGTCTTTTACCATAAACTACAGTCGACGCTCGATTTAACGGACTCCGATACAACGGATTTCGGATTTAATGGACTCTGTCCGTAGCCGGACAATGGACCCAGCAACGGACAAAGTCCGTTGCTCGAAAAAAAGTCCGGTAATTGGCTGGCGCGGCGCACCATTTTCCCGGCAAACCCCTGTACAGCTCTCTTTCTATCTATCTATCTCTCTAATGCATCTATCTAAATCCCTTATACATTAACATAACTACCTGTATGTCTTATTTGGTCTTTTTTTAATCTATGAATCATTTCTAATACGATGGAATTGAAAACAATATTACCCTTCCAACACAAATAATAAAATGAAAACGAGAGTAAATATAAATGTCTCCTTTGTCTTTCAGAAACATAAGTCTGTTTCATATATGTTAGTATTTTATCGCTCGCTCGCCCCTAGCCACTCTCTCTCTATCTATTTATCTCTAATGCACCTACCTAAATCCCTTATACATTAACATAACTATGTCTTATTTGGACTTTTTGTAATCTTAGAATCATTTCTAATGCGATGGAATTGAAAAATATAATATCCTTCCAGCACATAGATAAACAATAAATAAGATAGTCAAAAAAATAGTTCAACCCTCCCCTCCGTCTAGGCGCCGAGCTTCCGAGACGGGAGATTTACGTTTGATATATATATATATTTTTTTTTTCCCACGGTATACACAAAATGATAGGGAAATATTATAACATGTTTTTAATTGACATTGGTATGAACCGAGCTGGTGCTGGAGCGCTGCACACTGCTGCTCAGGCAGGTGCTCTAGCGCTTCCACAGCCACCATACTCGTGTCCCCCGCCCACTGCTCCGCCGAGACATTACAATCCCAACTCTCCTCCACCTGTGCCCTACTGCCCCCCTCTCCTTCTCCTCTTTGGCCGCTGCAGACCAACGCAGGGACAGTAGGCTGCTCAGGTGGTTGCCTCACAAACTCCTCCAACAGGTTCACATGATATGTTTCCCCGTCCTCGTTTTCGATAGCCCCGTTCCCACAACTCTCCTCCAACTGGGAACTACTAAGTCGCGGAGTGCCATCACGCCCAACCATGTCACTAGGGGTGACAGGTTCTGGGGCCACTCACGAGCTCACCTCTGAGTCAAGTACTAAGCCGCTAAGGAGAGCCGCTGGAGCAAAACTCCCAACTTTAGCTTGCTCCTTCCGACCGTTCCTCCGCTGGTCTGAAGACTAAGGAATAGGCTGTGACACTTTGGATGCAAGAGATCTTGTAACAACGCACGCCATAGGTTGTACATGACACTTCTCTACCCACTCCTGTTCCCTACTCACGTCGGCCGGCTTCTCGGCAACGACTAATGGTGAAAAATTTGCTACCACTAAAACTCTATCAGAACAAGTCGTAAATTGCTTAAAATACATTAAAAGTACTCATAAAAGATATTGTAATACCATCATGAGAAGAACTGGCATTAACTATTATTGGAGTGTTGACAATTCGTTAGAAGTTATTGATAAAATAAATACCATGCCGAAAGTTACCTCGGTACATAGCTTCGACTTTTCAACTTTGTATACCAATTTGCCTTTAGATTTAGTATATTCAGAGCTTTGCTTTATTATAGATTTGCACTTTGACAGGTTCGTTAGGAATGGTAATTATTTCATAAATGTTTATACATATTTTAATAATGCATCACTTAGCTCTACTCCCACTAGTTCTGTATATTTTGATAGAACTAAACTTAAAGATGCCCTTAAATTCCTCCTTTTCAATACTTATGTTAGATTCGGCCCGTACATTTTCAAACAAATATTAGGAATTCCTATGGGTGGAAATGCTAGCCCTTTAATTGCAGACTTATTCTTGCTTGCTTTAGAATTTAAATATATAAAAGACTTAGTTGACAGTAGCAAGAAAAATAAAATCCCAGAAAAATTAGCACTTGCTAAACTGTTAAGTAATAATAGTAGATATATTGATGATATTCTTGTTTGCAATTTGTTAAATTTTAATCAAGTTGCTAAACTTATTTACCCTAATTCTATTCCCCTCACACAATGTAACGTAAATTATAAAGTTGAAAATTTTCTTGATATAAATATAGAGATTGTTAATGAACAGTGCATACTTAAAGTATATCACAAAGTTGATGATTTTAATTTTAACGTAATAAACTTTCCTTTCCCTAGTAGTAATATCGATAGTAAAATAACTTATAATTGTTTTTATTCCCAATTAATAAGATTTTGTAAAATCTGCACTAAAGTAGATGACTTTTGGGCTAGAGCTAGGTTACTATACAGACTCTTAGTGGACAGAGGTTTTGAGGCAAGTAAATTGTTCCATAAATTTAATCTTTTTAGGGTCAATTATTGTGACTGTATTCTAAAATTTGACATCAATAATTTTAATCAAGCATTTTTAACTTGAAGTTTCTTGTATAACCTCTGCTTACTTTTTGTCTGTATTTATTGTTTTTTGTCTGTATTTATTGTTTATCTTTTTCTATTATTAATATTGATGATTTTTTAAATTTATTGTTCTTGTTAAAAGAGTACTCTTTGTTTAAATCTGTTGTTACTTCATATTTTGCAATTATTTGTCTTTATATTATAACTATTCATTGTCGATAGTATCAATTGCTTACTTTTGCGATTTTCTTAGTTTATTTGTGCTATAAATGTAGGTTATTTGTAGGGTAGTTATTGATAGGGGTCACTTGAGGCATGCTATGCTTACAGGTACCTACCCGATAGCACTATCGTTAGTGAGTGCTGTACTGTATTTTATATATTATTTTGTAATAGTATAGTTATCTTATCAATATTTGTATTTTGTACTATTGTTAATGTCTTGTCATGTTGCAAATTTGATTTTAAATAATATTTTGACATTTAACATTTAGTTTCTTTATTCATGCAGAGTTTAGTAAAATTTGCCAGAACGTCCCGGACTTCCCAAACTTGACTACTTCCTTTAACGTGACGATAGTGCGTTGTTATATGTGTGATTAGTTTGCTTGGGAAACAGATTAACTTGCTCATGTAGTAATGTACACCCTATGTGGTGGATTGTGTTCTTTTATTTAATAATTTTCATTTTAGTAAGCGTTGTTTCCACATAGCGATTTTGATAATTTAATTTTACTTTATATTGTCCTTGTCCCAATTTTGGTTTGTTTAGTTTGCAAGTTTTACATTTTAAAGTAGGCACCGCAAAGTCGTTGCCGAGAAGGAGGTCGACGCCCCCAACAGGCAAGTTCTCCACAATTCCAACATCCAACTCTCGTGTCACACCATCTACCTCCAGTTCCATCCTGACCAATGGGTATGACCTGATAGCGAGCCTTGGGTGGAGCCACATGGATGGCCTGAACTTGACAGAGGAGTCGGAGATCGTCGGCGGGATGGTGAAGGAGAGCGACGACCCACCTTCGTTGCGGAGTCCTCGGAAACAGCCAGGACGCCCGAACGAGGCACTTGGAGGAAAGGCGATCTGGCGCCTCGAAGACTTCCGACGCGCACGCCCATGGCGTGCGCAAGGAGGAAGTGACATCCACATCGCAATTGGAAAGTAAATGATACTGATGTCCCATGTATGAAGCACAGGAAATGTGTGCAAGCACAATATTGGTAAAAAAACCTTGAATCCTTGATAGGAGAGTAACCCCTTCCCTTGTTGAGGCAGGGAAGGACGAAAAAGGGAAGAGGGACCCCCCATGCGGAGGGTCAGGGAGAGACCAGGCGAACCAGCAAGTGCAAAGAACCCCGCGCAAGTCCCGAGAAGGAAGGCATGAAAAGCCTTATAAAGGAAGAGGATAATAACAATACCCAAAGGTACTGAAGAGAAGAAGACGCCCAAGGGTACCATCAGAGTAGAGTGGGAGCACAATCTGATGAAAAGGAGAAGTCCGTGAACTACTGCAACCGAGTCCCTATACAGAGGCAAAGCAAAGCACCCTAGCACCGACCCAGAGAGGAGTGGACCAGAACGGGCCGCTCCGCTCGGGGGCGGAAATCCGCTCTGGAGCGGAATGTAGGATGTAGGACGAATGTAGGATGGGTGGAACTCACCACCCGGTGAGGAACACGTGGCGAGAGCAGAGCGAAGTAGACATACTACACTGGAACCAGAAGAAAAAAACCCTGTGAAGACCCCGTGTAGGCCATGGGAAGGCATGCATGTATGTCATCGACAGTAACAAGAATAAAGCCTGTTTGTAAGCACCATGAAAATAAAGGCTATGGCAATGCACGCATGTATGCCATTGGCAGAGACAAGACGAAAGCCTGGTCGGAAGCACCACGAAAAAACCACTGAAAGTCGATGAATCCTTAAGAAGAAGGCCAAAGAGTGCCCCCGAAATGGGAGGCCAGGCAGGAGTATCAGTCATGAGGTCATGCACAAAATAAAGATCAGAGATCCCAGAATAGGCTACAGGCACCAGGTCAGGGAGTAGCCTAAATGCTCTCACTAGGCCTGGAGACTGGAGTCCCGTCCAATGAAGGAGAGTGCCCCCCCCCCCCCATGTCCCCCTGGAAGTGAAAGCTGAAGAGAACCCTCCAAAAGGAGGATCAGGAAGGCCATTGGGGAACCAGCAACAGGCCTAAGAGCCCCAAACCCCAGGTCAGAAAAAACCAAGGGGTAGGCTCAACCCTCTGAAGAACTGAAGGAAACCCCACCCCAAAATATAATGGAGACCGATTCCTTAAGGCCGGTATCAGTGAAGAGGTCCTGTAGGTCAGAAAGCACAGCCTGGTAAAAAGGAGCATTAAAATATGTCTTAATGGAAGTGCAGGACGACCAGTCTAGGCCTAAACTGAGGCAAAAGTAGCGCGACCGTAAACGGCAACGTCCGTTCGAGAGCGGAAAAGTACCAACATCGAGCGGGAACGTCCACGTTCCAAGGCGGGCGGAATCGTCCGTATACGGACTCGTACGTTCAGGCGCGGAAAGTGGTATGAGACGGCAGTAGTGCGTGAGGGAAAAGGCCCGTCCGAGAGCGGAGAGGCCCAGATGGGCCCCGCCTCTAAGCCGAGGACCCAGGAAAGGTAGCCTGGCAAGTCACAGCAGACGTGGGAGCGTCTGTGGGTAACAGACAGCGTGAAAACAGACCTCCGACATAGAACGGAAAGTCTCGTTCTAGATCGGAGGGGCCCAGTGAGACCATGGGACCATAAATAAAAGGTCCGACCTAGAGCGGGGAGTACCCGACCCAGGGCGGCAACCCATCGGTACGTCTGAAAGGTCTGTGGCACCCAGGAAGGTGGAAGGCCAGTAAAATAAAAGTCCCTTCCAAAAGCGGAGGGGCCCAAAGGTAACCCACCTAAAGTCACATCAGGCGCGGGAGAGCCTGTGGGTAATCAAGCGCACGACTGTAGTGGGGGGGCAGTAGACAGAATAAAAACTTGTCAGATAAAAACACATCAAAACGGGCTACGTTCGCAGTTTTGTGGGACTGAGGCCAGGTAGACAGAGCACTGGAGCCGTCAATCAAAAAGTGAGCATTCAATGCCAGATTGAGGTTGCCACAGTGTTGAAAGCCAAACCCCCCCCCCCCCCCTGGATGATCTAATGAACCCGGTCGGGTTGTGCGGTGGACCCGTGACAACGGCTTAAGGAGCCAGATAGGATGGACAATGTTCTGCAATTTTCTCTTTTCTTTCTCATCAATATTTTCATTTCCTTTAAAATAGTAGCCTCAAATGTGTGTACAACGTACCTAGTAGAGAGAGTAAGATGCTACTCTAGATGTTATCGATTTAATCGCGCTAGTGATTACGATAATTGCCCGCTCCAGAGCGGAACGGAATTATACGGTAAGTATATAGCTCTACGTTGGAGACGTAGAGGCTACTACTAAATCTTACTATTCTGTACAGCTCATGGGAGCTTATAATTTGGGAGTGTTTTATGAAATTAAAGCATACTTTCATAAAAAAAAATTACATCTAATTCTCCTCGTCCAAAAATTCTAAGTTGTTGTTGTTCCCCAAGCTGCCTGGCCAAACAGCCCCAAGGCCCCGAGTAAGGCCAAGGCCATAAACGAGCGCCCCCACAGAACCCTCCCTGCCGACCACAATAAAGCATGGGTGACCGAAGCCACTCCATGGCGGGGAGCTGAGAGGGTGCGTAAACGCCCGGGAAACCAAAGCCCCACCCAGGGCCCTGTGCCCCTCAGCAATAATGAAGAGAAAGTTGAGGGGCAAAGGAATAATGTGACGCTTTAGCACTTGGTAGATTGGGAGATCAATCCACGGAAGAGACGCCGTCACTTGAGATCTAGAAAATATATAAGTAAAAGGAACAGTCAGAGTAAGCTATGGGTATGGCAGAGATCGCTCAAGTCTCACTCTGATAGACCAGCCCATCGCCATAAAAATTCTAAGTTATAACTATTCTTACATCTTTCCTTCTTTCTAAGGCTTCCCAATGTACCCGCCTCTTCTTTTACAATTAAATTAAAATTTTTCCCGGTGTCAGCCTATCTGTTAATTGGTTCTCTCTGTATACGTTGAGCATCTGATGTCCCACCTCCAGTCGTGATATTCTAGGCTATTCGTCATTGATGAAGGAACCAATACTAAATTACGGGTTTGACAACCCGTAGGGAAGGAAGGAAAACCTTCTATTTAGGAGTGGTTCCGTAGTCAATGACGCAAAGGTTCTCTCCCACCTTCCCCTTCCCATGTACATGCCCAACTTGATATAACATTTGAGGCAGATAAACACGCTAGAAAATCTGGCATCACGTGCAAGGGAAGCAATGCGACAGCACAGCTGGAGGGCTGAGGCACCGGGAGATTTGAAATGATAGATTCTTCTTTTTTACTTATTGTGGTATCCATTTTCAATTATGAGCCCTTGGTAAGATGTAATGGGTATTAACCAAGGATTGTTTATTATGCTATATACGCAACGGTTGTGATAAGAACTCCGGGGAATCCCGAACGGGTCCCGGAATCTCAGCCTATATATATAGTATAGGCTCTTCGTCATTGACTACGGAACCACTCCTAAATAGAAGGTTTTCCTTCCTTCCCTACGGGTTGTCAAGCCCGTAATCTTCATAATCAACGTAAAATAGGCGCATATGGATAAGTATTAATGATATTTATGGTAAGATAACGATTTGAGTGACAGGAATCAGTGAAATAGGTACGCACAGGGAGAGGTGGTCACTAACCCCCCCTGTGCACTTCTTAGGTTGAAGCCTGTAAAATCGAGTGCGAGGGAGCGAGAGCGCGACTGGCCACCTGTCCTTCTCCCAGGCAGCCGCCCGGTACACTGAAGGGTCTGAGTCAGAGTCTCGCTAGATATACAGTGCTGCCAAAGGTAAAAATAGCTGGACATTAGCGAGAATTGCTAATTTTAGCGAATGTCTATGGTAGCGCTGCGGATGAACCCTGCGAGCTACGAAGCTCGTTCTGGTGTCATTTTGAAGCTATTTTCTTCTAGTTTTCGCCTGAATACATTTAATTTCATTCAGACACTTGCCTAATCAATCAGAAGTGCCTGATTTGAGCCCTAATATAGCGGAAATATGCCTGCACCGTTAGTGTCTAGGGCTGAGAGGATGGTAGCTCTGTAGAACAGTAAAAGCATAGAACGATCTGCACCCCAATGGACTCGTGCAACTGATTTCAGAACATTCATTCTCTGGAGGCAACGTGCCTTTAAGCAGGCGATGTAACTTTTCCAATTGAGGTGAGTATCAAAGAATATACCAAGGAACCGGTATGTGGAAGGATCTGAATGTTAGAATTTCCCATAGTGAGAGTAATGGACTGTTTACATAAATGTTGAACGATTCTATAGAATACAACAGTGTTAGTCTTTTCAGCAGAAAATTGAAAACCAGCAGTGGATGCCAAAGAATGGATGAATTTTAGAGCAATGTTAAGATGCCGTTGTATGCGAGTCAGACTGGGAGAAGTATAATATATTGCGAAGTCGTCCACATACAAGCTATACGATATGTTAGGTGGGAGGCAGCGCGTGACACTATTAATCGCTATAATAAAGAGTAAGCTACTAAGGGCACATCTTTGTGGTATTCCATTAGTTTGTGGCATAATGTCCGATAGAAGACCATTATTTTTTACCTGGAATGTACGGTTAGAGAGAACATTTTGTAGAAAGCAGGGAAGAGGACCCCGCATGCCAGAATCGTGTACATTTTTTAAAATTCTGTGTCTCCATGTTGTGTCATACGCCTTAGCAATGTCAAAGAATATTGCCACTGTGGGTTGGTTCTTGGAAAACCCATCACGTATTTAGTGTTCAAGGCGAATAAGTGAGTGCAGTGTAGAACGGCCAGGGCGAGAGCCATTCTGGTATGGGGATAGTAGGGCATGTAACTCAGCGTAATGTAAAAGTCTAGGATTGATCATCTTCTCCATTAATTTGCAGAGTCACGAGGTAAGGACGATCGGTCTGTAATTTGTGGGTAGACTATGATCTTTGCCAGGCTTCGGTACGGATATAGTGTAAGCATGCTGCCAAGACGGTGGGAAATAGTTACTAATGCAGAATTGATTGTACAATTCTAAAAGATGTTTTAGCGCGCGTGGATGGAGGTGACGGATGAGAGCGTATGAGAATCCATCCGGGCCAGGAGTAGTGTCTGTACACAGCTCGAGTGCGTGTTGCAATTCCGGAAATGAAAATGGGTGTTATAATCATGAGTTTGCCCGCCATGAAAAGATAAAGGGCGAGATTCCTCCATACATTTATAATGAAATTGTCGAGGCAATGACTGGTTTGAGCTAGCTTGACAGAAATGTTTGGCATGGATGGCAGTGATGTTAAGGGGGTCATGTGTAAGCTAGTCCGAGGCAGGGTCTTTGAGTGGAGAGAGTGGAGGCCGTACAGTGCGCCCGTTGATACTACAAAACTTTTTCCATAAAGTTGAGAGAGGGGTGCGTGAAGTGAAGGACAAAATATATGATCGCCATGAAAGTATCTTACTGTCAAGGACACTGCGCTTGACAACTGCACAAATTTTGTTATAGAACGTTTTAAGTGCCATTTTTTCTAATAGTGATGGTTATGAGGTCAAAATAACGATTAGGGGAAAAAAGCCGGGGGGGGGGGGGGGCAAACATTCTTTAACCCTTCCAGCCCGGAAGGGCTCTTGAACGCCCATAACAAACTCGGCCCGCGCAACCCGGAAGGGCTCTTGAACGCCCATTGCTTGCGTGCGTGCTTTCAAATGCCACGCATACATTTTTGGTATCGTGGGAGGGTAGGTGGCGCCACCAGACGTAAACTACGCCACAGCAACAGTATCTACCCCGACGCCATCATGGATAGTACGCCAAATAGTTATTCCGCTGTGTCCGATACCGTACTTCCTACGACGCCCGTCCTAGTTCGTCGCGCCTTACCTCGACGCCCTCGCCTAAATGTGTTATCTCCCGGAGTTATTGAGACGACATTGAGACTTTATGAGCGTGCTGATGCCAAGCATAATGTTGATGATGAAGGCAGTGATCACTCCACTAATTATAAGTCGAGTGATTATGGTGATGAGAGTGACAAAGAGGAGCAATTCCTGGGATTTGCGAGAGAACATGAGTGATGAGAGTGATGAAGGTGATGTACCAGCTTTTGAGGAAGCTGTTTTACCTCAAGACGGTGAACTTGAGAGTGAGTGAGTGGGAGAGTTCAAGATCACTCTCCAAGTTTTGCATGAGTGACACGACCCCAAGCCCTTCGCCAGCTAAATCGCCTTTCAAGTTACACTTGTATAAGAAGCAAATACTTGAAAAGGCGGCCACGGAAGCTAGGGAACAAGCAAAAATACTTGGTGAGGATGAGGCTGTGAGTGAGGGTGAGCGTGGTGACTCATCTCGCCCGCCATTGTCTCCCTTATCTACCCAAGCCACCCAAGATAGCCCGGGTGCCCCGCATTCTTCCCCACCAGCCCCACCACTGCCAAGGGTTGAGGACCCCCCCACTTTCCGCCTATTTGCCTCCTAGGTCCCCCGACAGGAGATATACTGCTGCCGAAAAGGGGAAAGGCAGCAAATATACCAAAAAAGGAAAGAAAAGTAAGCGGATTTTGTTCGAGGCTCCCGCGGCGTCCACCCCTGCCCGCCCCAGCCATACGCCCCCGCAACTTTCCCCACGGTCCTCCCCACCTCTCCTGCCTTCAACATGTCTTCCTGAAGAAGTATTTGAGCTCGCATCACCAATACCTGGGCCTAGTGACAGTGAAGCATTGCTTTCTGTCACTCGTCGCAGGCCAAGGAGCCCAGGACCTCGGGGGGACATAGCCTCACCTGCCACTCCTTCCCCACCTCGCCCACCCGCACGCCGCCCACGCATCACTCGTTCCCCGCCAGATTATGTGGGGGCCACTGATGATGAAGGGCACCTCACAGAAGACTCTGGCCATGATTACATAGGTCCACCGTTAGGGCAAGATGACCACTCTGACGATGACTATATGGACATCGACGACCCTCGATCCATCCGCTTGGCCCGGCGTCGTGCTGCCCGTCGTGCTGGCCGCCGCCCTGGCCGACGCCCTCGCCGCCCTAGGGCGCGCGCCTCCCGAGTTGGCCGTGGGCGTGCTAGGCCACCAGCTGGAGCTCCTCGTCAGCGTAGACAAGACCCATTCTACGTTTTTCAGTGGCAAGACGTAGTTGACGGGGATGGGTACAACCCTGATGTGCCAGCTTTTGATGAGGTACTGGAGGGTTCAGGCATTACCCCCAATTTTCCTGCAGGCCCCAATGCTCCACCACACGAACTATTTGAGGCCTTCTTTGATGAGGAGGTGGTAGGGTATGTTGTCAAAGAGACAAATAAGCAGCACCAATTCCAGGTCCACTTTTTGGGCAAGGTGACCAAGGGCCACATGAGGCAGTGGACTGACGTGACTCATGACGAGTTCATGGTGTTCGTGGCACTCACCATGCTAATGCCTCATGTCAAGAAGCATAGGTTGCCTGACTATTGGATCACCAATGATCTCATATCCACCCCTGCCTTCGGGAAATATATGTCTCGCGACCGGTATCTTGATATCCTCGCAGCGCTCCATCTTGTCACCAACCTTGACGTCCACCTCCCAGACAAGCTGTGGAAGATTAGGACGTTGTACGAGATGATGCGAGAACGCTTCACCTCCTACTTCAAGCCCTTCCGCAAGGTCGTCATTGACGAGTCTCTTGTGCTGTTCCGGGGAAAACTCAGCTTCTGGCAGTACATCTCCTCAAAAAGACATCGCTTTGGCATAAAATTCTTTGTGCTGTGCGACTGCCAAACTGGCTATGTCCTGGACTTCCTGGTCTACAGCGGGAAGGAAGGGGATGTGCTTGTGGACCCCCTCATTGGCTTTGGCGGAGCAGTGGTGTAAGCCATGATGGACCGCTATTTCCACAAGAATCACGTCCTCTTCACGGACAATTACTACACGTCCCCCACTCTCTCAAAGTACCTGCATGAGCGCAAGACGGGGACTGTAGGCACAGTACGAGGGAAAAGGAAGGGCATGCCAGCTTTCCCTCCAAAGACCAAAAAAGGTGATGTGTTCAGGAAGAAGTCGGGGCCCATTCTGGCTATCCACTGGCACGACCAGCGGAAGGTCAACCTCCTGAGCACCATCCACAAGGGGGAAATGGTGGAGACTGGCAAGGTGAATCGCCGCACCCAGGCCAGGGTGACCAAGCCCGATGCTGTCCTGGACTACAACATCAACATGAGGCTGGTGGACAAGTCCGACATGCAGATAGGCTTCATTGACTGCCTGCGTACCTCGTGCAGATGGTACAAAAAGTTCTTTCTGCATATGGTGGACATGTCAATTCTGAATGCCTACAATATATACAAGCTTCGGAATGTGAACACACCCATGAAGTTCAATAGCCTGCGGAGGTTCCAAAAGCAGGTGTTGACGGAGCTCCTGGAGAACTATGGTACGCCACAGAGGGCAGTGGCACATGCTGGGCCCGCCGCTACTGACCGTTTGCACTGTGCATATTACATGAATATGTACAGGCTTGTTCCCCTGCCTCAGAATGAATCAGGAAAAACACAGCAGAAGCGGTGCCATGTCTGCTACAACACCAGGCTGAGGGCGAGGTCAGGTAAAAAGTCCACCCTGGAGTGTGTGGAGTGCAAGGTGGCACTCTGTGCTGTAGGGTGCTTCTTTGATTACCACTCCAAGCAGGAGTTCTAATAATCATAGTGAAAGTGCCAAAGATAATGACAATATGTACAGTATATATATAGGCAAAAAGTGGAAGTAAACCAATTTATTGTTATACAAAAGTCATGTATTATGAAAACATTTATACAAATACAATTACACCATAATAATATGTGAAAGTGACACATATGTATATAATAAGCGACATTCATATGATTACAACCTATAGAAATATATAAATCAGTGAAAAAAGACAATAAATTGTATATAAAACGTTTACAAAGCATATTACTAAGTGAAAGTGACACAAGACCTAATATTTGATGGCCAAAGTATAATAAACACCTGTGATAACGAATAATCAGTGCCTAATATAACAATAACCTACCTCAATTACTAATAAAATATACCGTATCGAGTGAAAATGAGCATTATCAGTGACAGTGACACTCTCTAAAGCATATTTATCAAAGTGAAAGTGACACAAGACCCAATACTTGATGGCCAAAGTATAATAAACACCTGTGATAACGAATAATCAGTGCCTAATATAACAATAACCTACCTCAATTACTAATAAAATATACCGTATCGAGTGAAAATGAGCATTATCAGTGACAGTGACACTCTCTAAAGCATATTTATCAAAGTGAAAGTGACACAAGACCCAATACTTGATGGCCAAAGTATAATAAACACCTGTGATAACGAATAATCAGTGCCTAATATAACAATAACCTACCTCAATTACTAATAAAATGTACGGTATCGAGTGAAAATGAGCAATATTAGTGACAGTGATACCCTAATAAACATACTTTATATAATTGGCCTCAAAATAACTATAAAAATTTCAAATAAACCACATTCTCAATATCAAACACTAAAATCGTCTAAGGGAGATAAACACTTTGGCGTGACGAGCGGCTAGGTGCGTGGTAGCCGTGGCCCGGGCGACGCATCCGAACGCGGAAAGAATTTGCCGCCGAAAAGCACTCTTCTTCCCGCGCTCACCATTATGCAACCCGTGGGGCTAGAGACCTCTACTCAACGGCATTCTACAGAGGAAGGTTTGTGGAACATTTTTCTTTTTTTATTCATAACATTACATGCCATATTCATTGAATTACAGATGAGTTAACATAGCCCAAAGATCGTCATAACCCCCGGTACCACAGCACAGTCGCGAGCTAGAGTGCCCGGGGCTGGAGGGTTAATCGTCGCTGCCTAACACTCAGACGCTTGAGAAGGCGCACACGATGCTTGAATTTTATCATTTGGGCCAGAGTGGGCGTCCACCAAGGGACCTGGTGAGGGTGCGTCAGCAAGGAGGTAAGCGGGATATGATTGTGAGCAATGGAATTGACAGGAAATACGAAAACTATTCAAAATTATACGCAGGGGAAGAGGTAGGGGAGAAGTCCGAAATGTTTGCAGAGGAGTGCGTATAAAACGTTCAATCGGCTTTAGAAAAATTATAGCATGATATTTGAGTGGAGGATGCAGGGCACAAATACTTAGGGAGTATAGGGTAGAGGCCCAAAAGGAGGGTTTGACTGCTGAAGAACAAGGAAGTTAGGGATAGGTTTCATAGTGAACTGGAGGAAATTAATAGAAATAAGGAAGCTATGCCTAGCGATGTAAATAGTCAATGAAATTTCCTTAAACATAGCCTTCTCGCTGCCACTGACAAAGTTATGTGAGAAAATAAAGGATCACCCCAGAAATAAGACCTCCTGGTGGTGAAACGATGAGGTAGAACATGCTGTGAAAGAGAAAGGGAGATGCTTCAAAGCATGGAAGAAGGGAGGCAGCAAGGAGGAATACCAGGCAGCTAAACGAACTGCCAAAAGAGTTACAGTAAACTTACGTTAATCCGAAGGGCAGCGGACCGGCCCTCGTTCGGATTAGTGGATTTTTCGGATTATCGGACTTTACCCCTATGAACCTGTGTATTAATGGCCTGACGAAAACATTGAGGCATTAGGCCACCCAAATGACACACACACATATCATATGTTCATGAAATCACTTCAAAAGTTTACCATTGTCATTGTAGCCTATTACCTACTTCAAAACATTCAGATTAATGGTCAAAGGAATCTGCTGATATAAACGTAAACACCATATGTCCGCATCGTCTACTAGCGAGTTTGTCTTGCTCTTGAAGATCAGATCAGATGTGGTTCGGGAAGTAATGCCTTAACAACGGCACTTCCCTGAGAGGTTCTTGTAATTTTCCTTTTGTGATTTTACTTTTGTGACGTGCTCTGTTATATTATATTGTATTGAAAGCACCCTTGTCTTGTTGTCTTGAAAGCACCCTTGGGACGCTCCGATCACTGAACTATAAATAGTAGCGTATCGGAACGTCCAAAGGTGCGTTTTCAAGCTCAAGACTGAATGCGCTTGCAGAAAATGCGGTGCAAGCCAGTAGCGCATCGGAGCGTCCCAAGGATGCGTTCAAGAGCAAAACAAACTCTCTAGCAGACGATGTGGTGTTTACGTTGTTGTTGTTCCCCAGGCTGTCTGGCCGAACAGCCCCAAGGTCCCAAGCAAGGCCAAGGCCAAGGCCAAGGCCATAGAGCGCCCCCACAAAACCCTCCCTGCTTACCACTAACAAAACCCAGGTGACCGAAGCCACTCTAAGGCAGGGAGCTTAGGAGGGCGCAGAAACGCCCGGGAAACCAAAGCCCCACCCAAGGCCCTGTGCCCCTCAGCAATTATGAAGGGAAAGTTGAGGGGCAAGGGAAAAATGTGACGCTTTGGCTCCCAATCTGCCAACTTTTAGGTTGGCAGTAGGGAGGTCGATCCACGGAAAAGTTCATATCAGTAGCTTCCTTTGACCATTAATCTGAATGTTTTGAAGTAGGTAATAGGCTACAATGACAATGGTAAACTTTTAAAGTGAATTCATGAACATATGATATGTGTGTGCTCCATTATGTGTCATTTGAGTGGACTAATGCCTCAAAAAGGGGACTTTGGGACTTCTTGAAATTCGGACCATCGGGTGAATTCGGATTTGGCCTCAAATTGAAAAATTCGGACTATTGGGAGATTCGAATCATCGGTCGTCGGATTAAAGGACTTTTACTGTATTTACAATGCTAAAAAAGGCATTAACCCCTGCCAAATGGGGATGTTTGTAACTTCTACTACCTGGCAGGCGGGCATATTTACCCTAAACGAGCTTCATTCCATGCTCTTTTTCATGCATAAACATGATCCAGAGCGTAATACAATTATGTATCCGTGAAAGGGTGATAATAGAGCTTTCCAATGACACCTGAATCATCCTTGTACAACCACGGGTTCTCATGCAACGATCGAGCAACACGAGGGCAAAAACCCTAAAATAAGGTAATTTCCTGAGTTTTTTCCTGGTCTCGCGAGGCTGAGGGTGTGGAATGTTGCAGAGGTGGTGTCAGTTGCGGCGCGAGGGCCGTGCCGAGCGGTCAGAGCCCGCCTATCGTCCTCTCAATGCGTGGACTCTCTCTCGGAGCCGATAATGTGCTCAACATCCCTTCCGACATATGTCGGGCCCCGCAGGGGTGGCCATGGTTCTCTCGCCCAACATATGTCGGGCCCCGCGGCTTGAGTGTTAAGGACCGGGTCCTCGAACAAGTGTGTAACACTGACAATCGCAATGGGATCTTCAACCTAGCTAGGCGAGTTAAAAATGACAGTAGGGATATTATAGATGAACAGTGTGTTAGAAACGATAATGGGAAGATTGTGTATGCAGAAAATGAATTCAGAGAAGCATGGAAGGCACACTTTAAACGATTGCTAAATGTAGAGTTTGAATGGGATAAGGAACAGCTTAGTATGAAAAAAACAATATTTGGTCCCCCTCCTTTGATAGCACCAGCTGTAGTGAACGACGCAATCAATAAAATGAAGGATGGTAAAGATCCAGGGTGCTCTGACATTGTCGCTGAGATGATAAAGCCTCAGGGGAGACTGGTGTCAGCTTAGTCACTGAGTTGTTGTTGTTCCCTAAGCTGCCTGGCCGAACAGCCCTGAGTCCCTATGGAAGGCCATAGCCACGGTCGGGCTTCCCCACAGAGCTCTCAAGGAGTGTAGATTGTGTTGTTGGCGTAAGTGATTGTGTGAAATGCAGTCTCCTATGATGTGTTTAATGGTATGGGGTGCTGTGTTACATCCCGGGCAGGTGTCGACGACGGAGTCATCCAGTCTCTTCTGATAGCTCAGAAGAGCTAGATGGTGTCCACATCTCAGCCTGGCCAGGTGGGCTCTGTCCTCGCGAGGAAGGGAGGTTTCAGAAGGATGGATTTCGGGAGGTCGTGCCTGCAGCTGCGTGTTGTCTATGAGTGATTGGATGGAATGGCGAGAGATATGATTATGGATGTGGTTCTGGAAGCTGGTTTATGGTGGGTAGGGAGGGAGAGAAGACAGTATTTGTGTGTGATACCGTGTTCTGGGTATTGTTTTGATATTTTTTGGTGTCTGGGTGTGTTGCCATGTAGTGTAGTGGATGGTGTTGGTTCGTGGAGGCTGCTGCCAGGAATTGAGTGCCTCTCATGTTCAGATGGTCTTTGACTTTGAGGACTATGGTTTCTTGATGTATGTGATCTGTAGGTGTAGTAGCTGTGCAGCCTGTGATGATTTTTAGGGTTTTATTTTGAATAGTCTGTAAGGTCTTATTATGTGTTTCAGCTAGGTTAGAAGCCCAGGCCGGGCTTGCGTATTTCATCACTGATCTTATGTATTGTTTGTTGTTGTTGTTGTTGTTGTTGTTGTTCTCTAAGCTGCTTGGCCGAACAGCCCCGAGTCCCTGAGGAAAGCCATGGCCACGATCGGGCTTTCTCACAGAGCTCTCATTGAGTGTAGATTGTGTTGTTGGCATAAGTGGTTGTGTGAAATGCAGTCTTCTATGATGTGTTTAATGGTATGGGGTGCTGTGTTACATCCCGGGCAGGTGTCGACGACGGAGTCCTCCAGTCTCTTCTGATAGCTCAGGAGAGCTGGATGGTGTCCGCATCTCAGCCTGGCCAGGTGGACTCTGTCCTCGCAAGGAAGGGAGGATTCGGAAGAATGGATTTCGGGAGGTCGTGCTTGCAGCTGTGTATTGTCTATGAGTGAGTGGATGGATCGGCGAGAGATATGAGTATGGATGTGCTTCTGGAAGTTGGTTCGGGGTGGGCAGGGAGGGAGAGAGGACAGTATTTGTGTATGATACCGTGTGCTGGGTGTTGTTTTGATATTTCTTGGTGTCTGTGGGTGTGTTGCCATGTAGTTTAGTGGGTGGTCCTGGTTCGTGGAGGCTGCTGCCAGGAATTGAGTACCTCTCATGTCCAGATGGTCTTTGACTTGGAGGATTTTGGTTTCTTGATGTAGGTGATCTGTGGGTGCAGTAGCTGTGCAGCCTGCAATGATCTTTAGGGCTTTGAATAGGGTTTTGAATAGTCTGCAAGGTCTTATGATGTGTTTCAGCTAGGTTAGAAGCCCAGGCTGGGCTTGCGTATTCCATCACTGATCTTATGTTTTGTTTATACACTGTGGTGGTGGTTTCTTTGTTGTGTCCAAATTTTGTGTGAGCAAGTGACCTGAGGTCGTTAAGTCTGGGTGTCAGTTTCTTTTTAATGTTTGTGGTGTGCTGTTTGAATGTCATATGAGTATCATATGTTACTCCTAGGATTTTGGGTGTGTGTGTATGTGTTAGTTGTGTGTTGTGGGATGTATTCGTGTTCTCCTGTCCAGCTTGTGAGCAGGGTTGCGGTGGATTTGGCTGGGGCTAGATTAAGTCTGTAGTCCACCAGCCATATAGTGTGTTGAGATAGGGTTGAAGGAGATCTGTTGCTCTTTTTGGGTCTTGGTGTGTGCATGTGAGTGTTACGTCATCTGCATAGGAGGCTAAGTTTATTTGGGGCGTATTGGGTGTAGTTATATCGTGCATGTACAGATTGAAGAGTGCGGGCGATAGGACAGATCCTTGTGGGACTCCGTTTGGAAAGTTTCTGATTCTAGATGACTGACCGGCAAAAGATACGTGTGCACATCTGCCTGCTAGGAAGTTGGCCAGCCATCTTTTTGTGTTGTGCATGTTTGTGTTGTAGATTTTGTTGGTTAGGTTGTGGCGGGGGATGGCATCGAAGGCTTTACTAATGTCGAGTGTGGCTAGTAGTGATCTGTGTGGTGGTCTAGCTGAGTTGATGCCGTCAAAAGCTCTTTGTGTAAGGTCTGTAAGAAGTGTGTTTGTGGAGTGCAGTGGCCTAAAGCCATGTTTTGTTGGAGCTAGGGGTAGGTCGGGTGTAATTAGTTGTAATACTAGGCATTCCATGACTTTGGAGGGGGTGCAAAGGAGTGTGATAGGCGGTGCGAGGAGGGTAGCGTGGGGTCTTTGTTGGGTTTGGGGATGTGATGATGATACCATGCTTCCAAATGTCTGGTATTGTGTTGTGTGAATAACTGTAGTTTGATATATTAGTGAGTGCTTGTATGCCTTGTGGTCCCAGGTGTCTGAGGTGTATGTTGCTTATGTTGTCTAGGCCACAGGCGGGTGAGTGCTTGAGATTGTTGATGATATGTTTTGTCTGGTGATTGGTGAAGGGTCTATAGTCAGGGTCTGTGGGGAATTGTCTCTTACGTCGGATGACACGTCGGTCGTCTTTGTGAGGTTTTAGGTGGCTGACATGTGAGAAGTGATTGATGAGAGTGTTTGCTTGTTGTTTACATGAAGGAGTAGAGTCTGTTGTTGTGATGTCTGTTGTCTAGAGATGTTGTACAGTGGGCTATGAGGAAACTTGGTGTGGAAGAGTGGCTGGTGCGTGTGATAATGAAGATGTATGAGGATTCGCGAAGTTCGGTGAGGGTGAAAGGTGTACGGAGTGATGAATTCGCAGTCCGTGTTGGAGTCCATCAGGGTTCAGTGTTAAGCCCCCTCCTCTTTATTATGGTCTTGGAGGCGCTGTCTAGAGTTTTTAGAGGCGGACTCCCGTTGGAACTGTTTTATGCAGACGATTTAGTCCTAATAGCTGACAGTATGCAGGATGCTGAGGCCAAATTCAGAAAGTGGAGAGAGGGCATGGCGAGCAAGGGTTTAAGAGTCAATATTAACAAAACCAAGGTTATGCATTGTAGTTTGAGACGAGGCAATGTGGAAAAGAGCGGTGCATACCCATGTGCAGTGTGTGGAAAGGGAGTGGGCGTTAACTCAATTCAATGTAGCATCTGTCGATGTTGGGTACACCATGGGAGTAAGCGCTGTAGTAGAATAAAGGGGCCCCTGCCGAAGGATAAGTCAGAAATAGAGAAATTTGAGTGCGTAGTGTGCAAAGGCGAGCTTGTGTTAAGTGATGATCCTGTGGCTGTGAATTTTGGAAATGAGTCTTTGGAGCTGGTGAACAAGTTTTGTTACCTAGGAGATACCATCTCTGCCGGTGGTGGGGCCGAGGCTGCCACTGTTGCTAGAATTAGGTGTGGCTGGGGGAAGTTCAGAGAATTGATGCCAATCCTGACCATGAAAAGAATGCCTCTCCCCCTGAAGGGAAAGGTGTATGCCTCATGTGTTAGAAGTGCAATGACGTATGCCTCAGAAACATGGGCCGTTAAAGTAGAGGATGTCAACAGAATGGAGCGTAATGAGATGAGAATGGTGAGATGGATGTGTGGGGCCAGGCTACAGGATAGAATAACAAATGTTGAGCTGAGGAGACGTTTAGGTATAAAGAGTATTAGCGAGGTGATGCGTACAAGTAGACTGGGATGGTATGGACATGTGGAGAGAATGGATGAACAAAATTGGGTGACAAAATGCAGGTCTGTGATTGTGGAGGGAGCTGCACCAAGGGGTGGACCGAGGAAGACCTGGGATCGGACTATACGCGCCGATCTCAAATCCAAGAACTTGACAAGTGAAGCAGCCCTTAACAGGGTTGCCTGGAACGCCGCCATTAGGACAAGAGACTGAAACTGCACTTATGTGTGGAACACTCAGTCTTAAAATGTTATGTATGTTATGTATTGCAGCATGTGATTGTGTTATGTTGCTGTTGGAAAGTGTGATGCTGTTTAGTGTTTTGTAGAGTTTTTTGGGGTTTGTTTTGTGATCAAGTGTTTGTAGGAAGTTATTCCAATTTAGTTTTTGTTCTTGTATTTTGTTGTTAGTCTGGGTGTTGAGTGCTTGGATTTGTTGTGTGAAGTCTGTGTGGGGTGCTGGGGAGTGTTTCAGTATGTCGCGTTGTCTGATGAGGTTTTGACTTTCTGGTGTGAAGTTTGGGTTGTGTCTTTTTCTGTTACCTCTTGGAATGTGTTTCTTGTCAGCGTTTTGGATAGTTTTATTGAGTATTGAGTGTACAGCATTGTTGATGTTAGTGATGGGTGCACTGTTTAGAGTTGTGAAGTGTTGTTCTGTCTCATTTGTGAATGCTTCCCAGTTAGCTCTTTTATAATTAGTGTATGTGTGTTTGTGGCTTCCTTGTTCTTCAGCAGCCACACTTTCCTTTTGGGTATGTATACCTTCTTGCGGTTAGGATCTCTGTATAAGCTCATGTTGCACACAAGTAGCTTATGCTGGAGGGATTCATTCTTCGCTCGGGATGACCTTTACATCTCGAACCAGTTTCCAGTCTTTCCTGTTAACCAAGAAGTAATCTATCTGGCTACTGGAGACCCCAGAGTTATATGTGATCAGATGGCTATGTCTTTTCTTGAACTTCGTGTTACACACAACCATGTTGAGTGCATGCAGGACTCTAGTATATATTCGCCTTCCAGATTCCTCCTTCCGTAACCATTTCCTCCATGTACCCCCTCGTATCCATCTGCAGATGCTCCCACATGACCATTCAGGTCCCCACCTACGATTGTTATTTCATTCTCCGAGAGGCCTGAAATGACACTGACGGTGTCATTCCAGAAGTCCTCTTTTATCTCTTTCTGTAGACCAGCCTGTGGGGCATATACAGATATCACATTCAGAATTATTTCACCAACTTTCAACTTCAAAACAATCAGCCTTTCACTAACTCTCGTAATCTGAAGCACACTTTCCGCCAGCTCTTCAGCCACCAGAACACCCACTCCTCCTTTCGCTTTATCAGTCTCCACCCCCATCCAGTAGATCCTATATCTTTTCTTTCTTTCGATAATCCACTGTATCCCCATGCCTCTTCCAGAGTGTTTCCTGGGTACAGCAGACGTCCACTCGCCTCCTCTCACATATCTCAACCACTTCATTTGCACGCAGATTCAAACTACCAACATTCACGCTAGCAAGTCTGAGATTGTGGGGGGCATTTGTCCTTGTCTTGTGCGGTTTTGATTCTAAACATACTGGAGCCCATTTCATGTGTGCCCTAAACCATGTAGCATCTGTCTAACATAAAAGAAGGCCCAAGAAGCCGAAAACGTGCGGCGACAGGGTGGATTGAAGAACACAAGGCATAGACGTTTGAATCATATGAGGACGCGGGAGTAAATTATACTTGGAAAGTGACGCATGCCCTCAGGTTTGACCAGGTGTCAACATTGACAGAAGACGGTATGGGCTTTCAGCTGGTACTCGGGTAAATCCATTTTTTTTCTCTTCTATGCTTTTTTCACCTTCGGTGGTAATCTTGTGTACAACATCTAGAGTAAGTTAAGGAGTGGACTCTTAGACGTTTTCTTATTTAACCGCTCTTCGGGTGATGACTTAGCAGTCATTTTTAGAAAAGTCGTCATTGCAATTAGGTTAATAGCCTTGACGTTGGATTTGCCAAGACTAATAACAAATACATACATACATACACAAATTTAAAGACCGAGTATTCCACACAAAGCGCGGTTCTGGTCTCACGTCCTAATGGCGGCGTTCCAGACAACCCTGGTAAGAGCTACCTCACTTGTCAGGTTCTTTGATGTAAAATCAGGCTGCAAAGTCCGATCTCACGTCTTTCTTTGTCCTCCCCTCGTGTGTTATGAGTGCGATGACCTATGCTTCGGATACGTTGCAGGTTAAAGCGGAGGATATCATTAGATTGGAACGGAATGAGAAGAGAATGGTGAGATGGGTATGTGGGGTTAACCTCAGGGACGGGGTATCGAGCGAGGAATTAAGAAAGCGTCTGGGCATTAGGAGCGTCAGTGAAGTGATGCGCACGAGACGACTTGGTTGGTTTGGACACGTGGAGAGAATGGGTGATCAGAACTGGGTGAAGAAATGCCGGACTGTGAACATGGGGAGAGCTGCGCGTAAGGGTATACCTAGAATGACGTGGGATCAGGTACTCTGGTCCGATCTGAAAATAAAGAACTTGACAACAGAGGCAGCCCTTGACAGGGCCGCCTGGAAAGCCGCCATTTAGGACGGGAGACTGTAACCACATTCTCTGTGGACAATATGGTCTTTAAACTTGTATGTATGTATGTATGTATAAGTGACAGTGACACTTAAAACTATACATGAAGTAACTATTATAATACATAAAAATTAAAGTGACACTCAAAAATTTATATTATAAATCATAGACATAGAAGTGAAGTGAAAGTGATACAAAAATATATTTATTACATCACATAATGATAAGTACAAGTAACAGTGAAATAAACATGTGACATTAGCTTACGTAATAAATAAATGCAAGCTAACATTATAAGTGCAAGTAACAGTGATACCCACTAATATTTATGATGACAATGGCACAATAAATCAATGAAAAACTAAAATCATCTACCAGTAGCAATATGTGAGTTTTGCATTGTCTCACTTGTGTATGCCAAGGTCGTGATTGTGTTTGCAGTGGCCAAACAAATCAATAAATATGATCTATCTCTCTATCTATTGCCTGATGCCGTGATCCCCGAAGGGGTGGCCATGAACGAACTGCCCCCATGCACCTCTGTCCCCAGTCAGTAGACGCCCCTTTGGGTGACAACTTCCCGGGGTTGCCTGGAGCTGGATACCTGGGGATAGTGACCTCCAACGTTGGCAAAAAAATACCAATCATGACTAAAAACAACTACCAAAGAAAACGTAAGTCTGTTGATATAAAATCGCAAAAGGACACTGCCGCAGATTCTTCCCCCAAGTTTAGGTTCGGAAGTGTGAATGTGGGTACTGTGAAAGGAAGGACAGGTGAGATTGCGGAGATGCTAGAGAGACGACGAGTTGATGTATGTTGTGCCCAGGAAACCCGGTGGAAAGGGGGGAGTGCGAGGTGGATTACAGGTAAAAACGAACGCTTTAAGTTTATATGGAAGGGAAATGAACATGGTACGGGAGGGGTGGGTTTCCTGGTGGCAGAGAGGTGGGCAGATTGTGTTATAGAAGTAAAAAGGTTTAATGAAAGACTGATTTTTACTAAGAATCAAAGTCGGGGCGAGAGTCATAGATGTTATATCAGCATATGCCCCCCAAGCAGGCTTAGCTAGAGATGTCAAAGAACAGTTCTGGAATGAATTACTAGGTGTGGTTGTCGGATGCAAGGAAGGGGAGGCAGTAATTGTGGAAGGGGACTTGAATGGACATGTCGGGGCAGATGCCGATGGATATGAGGGCGTGCACGGAGGACAGGGTTATGGCCGTAGGAACCTGGGAGGCGAATACATACTGGAGCACTGTACTGCCACCAGGGATGGTGGTGTGTAATACTATGTATAGGAAGAGGATGAGCCATCTGATAACATATGAATCAGGTGGCTCCAGTAGCCAGATAGACTACTTCCTTATCAGCAAATCTGACAGGAAATGGGTTAGAGACGTTAAGCTCATACCAGGTGAAGAATGCATCCCCCAACACAAGCTTCTAGTATGTGATATGTGCCTAGGTAGAGTTCCTGTCAGAAAGAAAGTTCATTTGCCAAAAAGGAAAGTATGGTTGTTGGAAAAAGAGGAGTACAGAGACAGATTCCACAACGAAATGATGGAACTCGAAAGGAGAATGGGTGTTAGGCCAGATGTTGATAGCAAATGGAACTTTATAGAGCGCAGCCTCCTCGATACCACAGACAAAGTCTGTGGCAAAACAAAGGGGCCACCTAGACATAAGTTCTGGTGGTGGAACGATGATGTCGAAGCGGCAGTCAGAGAGAAGAAGAGATGTTTCAAAGTATGGAAGGAAGGTGGCAGCAAGGAAGAATACCTGTCCGCCTCACGAAATGCTAGAAGAGAGGTCTACAGGTCAAAGAAAACCATACAGGATAGCGTAATAGAACAAGTTTGCAGCACTAATAATACCAATGGAGTTTATAAATTAGCTAAGAATGTAAGGGAGAGTAGCCAGGATGTCGTGGGTGTAAGATGCATAAATAATGACAGTGGCACGACTGTTTACACAGAAAAAGAAATCAGAGAGGCGTGGAAGGAGCATTATGAAAGACTGCTTAATGTGGAGTTTGAATGGAACAGGGAACAGCTCAGCACTGTAGTCCCAGTACAAGCCTTTGATTGGGTACGACACTGTTAAAAGTGCTATAGATAAAATTAAGTAAGGAAAAGCCGCTGGGAGCTCCGGCATTGTCGCTGAGATGCTAAAAGCAGCTGGAGATACTGGGGTAAAATTGGTCACAGAGTTGATTAATGCTATCATAAAGGAGGAAAAAGTTCCCTATGCTTGGCAGGAAAGTGTTATAGTAAATATATATAAAGGCAAGGGTGACTCCTTAGACGGGAAATTATCGGGGTTTGAAAATGCTCGATCAAGTCATGAAAGTCAGCGAAAGGGTCTTTGAATGCATGATCAGGGAAAGTGTTGCTATCAGCGACATGCAGTTTGGATTTATGCCGGGACGTGGCACAACTGATGCTATCTTCACTCTTAGGCAAATGCAACAGAGGTACCTAGAGAAAAACAGGGAGTTCTACCTAGTTTTTGTAGATCTGGAGAAGGCCTTCGACCGGGTGCCCAGGGAGGTAGTGCAGTGGGCTATGAGAAAACTTGGAGTAGAAGAGTGGTTGGTGCGTGTGATAATGAGAATGTATGAAGGGTCACGGGCAGCAGTTAGAGTAAACGGGGGCCTGAGTGAAAAGTTTTCAGTGAAAGTTGGAGTTGACCAAGGCTCAGTTCTGAGCCCATTACTGATTGTTTTAGTCTTGGAGGCTCTGTCAAGGGAATTTAGGACAGGACTCCCATGGGAGATGTTATATGCAGATGATCTAGTTCTTATCGCAAATAGTACGCAGGAAGCAGAGGCGAAGTTCAAAAGATGGAGGGAAGGTATGGCAAATATGGGTCTAAGAGTTAACATAGATAAAACAAAGGTCATGATTAGTGGAGTAGGGCGTGGAGCTATGGAATGAAGCGGCGACTATCCATGCGCAGTATGTGGGAAGGGGGTGGGATGTAATTCAATTCAATGTTGTGTCTGTAGTGACTGGGTACACAAGAGATGTAGTGGAGCTAGAGGACCTTTGACAAGAATCATAGACTTTGAATGTGCAGTGTGCAAGGGAGATCTTGTATTAAATGACCCGCCTGTCAGTGTTGATTTCGACAGTGTAACGCTGGAGTGTGTGAAAAAGTTCTGTTACCTGGGCGATACAGTTTCCGCTGGAGGTGGCGCTGAAGCTAGCTCCATTGCTAGAGTCAGAAGTGGCTGGGGAAAGTTTAGAGAGCTGTTGCGACTCCTGACCATGAGAGGGCTCCCACCCCACCTTAAAGGGAAGGTGTATACCTCGTGTGTTAGGAGCGCGATGACCTATGCCTCTGAGACGTGGCCGGTTAAAGCGGAGGATGTCAATAGAATGGCACGAAATGAGAAGAGAATGGTGAGATGGATGTGTGGGGTTAATCTTAGGGACAGGGTATCGAGCGAGGAATTGAGAAGGCATCTGGGCATTAGGAGTATCAGTGAAGTGATGCGCACGAGCCGACTTGGTTGGTTTGGACATGTGGAGAGAATGGATGATCAGAACTGGGTGAAGAAATGCCGGACAGTGAACTTGGGGGGAGCTGCGCGTAGGGGTGGACCTAGAATGACGTGGGCTCGGGTACTCCGGTCCGATCTCAAAATAAAGAACTTGACAACACAGGCGGCCCTTGACAGGACCGCCTGGAAAGCTGCCATTTAGGACGTGAGACTGTAACCACAGCTTCTGTGGACAAACGGTCTTTAACCCTCTCACCACGGATGGGCTCTTAAACACCCATAAAAAAGCATATACCAGGTACCCGGAAGGACTCTTGAACACCCCTGTAGTTGAAAGCCTGTGAGCTCCGTGTGCGAGGCGTCGGTCCGACGCATGTAAACAACAGCCGGCTGGACCGACGCCCCGCATCTCCGGCCACAAGAAGGAGAGCGTCGCTTGTTCGTGTGTGCCTGTATGTTGTTGTTAAGTATCGAAAAGTGGTGTAAAGTGGCTGTTTTGGCCATAAAGTTATCTCCAATGAAATCATCATCACAGCTCAACCAGTTGACTTAGAGAGCTCTACTTAATGCCATTCTACAGGTAAATAACACAGCTACGCTTGGGGATACGCGGGAATGCGGGAATAAGTCTGATTAACGAATATACGGTAGCCTAGCCTAGACGTTTTTCGGCCAAAACACCCGGGTTTCGAGGAATATATATATAATACATAGCCGGTGCTGGAGGGTTAAACTTGTATGTATGTAAGACAAAGATATCGCCTCCCAGAAATATTGGCGGTGTCGAGCGTGGAAGCCAGGGTCGCGGCGGAGCATACGAACACGGCTGGAATTCTGCCAAACACTCTTTACCCATAACATTATATTGGAACAACCACTTGATGTAAAGTGGTCTAGTCAACGCTATGAAACAGAAAACATTAATTCATTCATTTTTGCTGTTTAGTAGACCCTTCTAAGTGCTCTAGGTGTATTTTTAATTAGAGGCTGAAAATGACATGATTTGTCAGAATCTCCTATGGACGCTGGAGCTGTTGTTCAGAGATAAAGATCAAAATTATTGGCTCATGTACTGTAACAGAAAAGTTTAGGTCTTAACCCGCTGAGCCCCGGCTAGTTATAATATTTTGTTCACCCCAGTCCCAAGCCATTTTCACTTTTTGTTTTTGTTTGCTAAAATGGAAGACAAGGGTGAAAAAAAAAAAAAAAAAAAAAAAAAAAAAAAATCACCTCGGATATTTTTTGGGGGGGGGGGGCTCAAAAAATGTGTTGAGCCAAAATGGAAGAGAATGGTGAGAAATGAAGACAAAAAATAAAAAAACTCACCTCGGTCATTTGGGGGGGGGGGGGGGGTCGAAAGTTTGTCTCCCCCGCATGACCACCCGCCTGGGAGCACTAGGTTGAAAACTGAGAATGGCATTGTACGGCATACATCCTAAGGAGTGTCTCACATAAATCTCAAGCCTCTAACTCCCATACGACTTCTACAACCAGCCTACTCTGTTCCGCAAGGATGGCACTCATCTAAACCCTGTGGGTTCAGCACGCATGGGTCGTCTCCTACACGAAGCAGTCCGCAGCCATGGATCAAAAAACGCCATCCGAGAAGAAGCAGCAGTGACATAAATCATCCAACGCCAAGAAAAAAACAGAGGCAACCGAGGACCACCAGCGATAACGACCGAAGACAGCGAGGACCGAGGACAGCCATGAACATAAATGTAGATCCGACAAGAACCAAAAATATTATTAAAGAGCGTTCCGTGAGTTCTAAAATAACAAATTTAAAGGTTTTCTATGCAAACGCTCGTAGCATACGCAATAAATTTTCAGATTTAGAGGAGCTAGTGTTTACAGAAAATTATGATGTGATTGGCATAACAGAATCCCTCGCCTAAAACCCGTCCACCTCTCCTCCCCAACCCACCTAGCCTTTTCATATCATCCACTCCCCCCCCCTAAAACCCGTCCACCTCTCCTCCCTAACCCACCTAACCTCCCCATACCATCCATATCCTCAACTCAACATACCACACCCCATCCTAATCAATTCCAACCCCCATCTCCTGCTCCCCAATCCCCACCCCCACCTCACCCATCCCAACCTCCAGCCCCTCCCTCACCCCCACCCCATCCTCGTGCAGCAGCACTCCGCACATCACAAAAAACACCCACATTTCATAATTTCACCACCATCAGACAAGACCGGGCTGTTGGCGGGGGCGGTGGCCTCATCACCCTGGTACACAATGAAATATCATACATAGTAACCAGTGTACAAACCAAATCCCTCCTCCCCCCAAATGATAACACAACAGAAATACAATCAATTAAAATACGCACTGGCAACAAATCCAACATAACCATCATAAACACATACATCCCTCCCCAAACATCCCCTACAGTACCAAATGAATACAGACCACACTTACAACACATCACAAACACCCCACACATCATCCTGGGTGGTGACTTCAACGCCAAGACGTCGGCCTGGTTTGTCGACAACCCCGACACAGACAGAGGGCTGGTACTACAAAACCAAACAGATAACCTCATCATCCTTAACGACATCCATCAACATACCCATATTCCTCACCAAGCCCTCTATAACCCATCATCTCCAGACATCACCTTTTGCTCCCCAGAACTCGCCCCCACAACATCCTGGAGGGTGGTCAGAACCTTAGGCTCTGACCACCTCCCGATCATTATCACCACCAAAACCAGACTCACCTCAGCTAGCCACAAACACACATACACCAATTATAAAAGAGCTAACTGGGAAGCATTTACAAATGAGACAGAACAACACTTCACAACTCTAAACAGTACACCCATCACTAACATCAACAATGCTGTACACATACTCAATAAAACTATCCAAAACGCTGACAAGAAACACATTCCAAGAGGTAACAGAAAAAGACACAACCCCAACTTCACACCAGAAATTCAGGACCTCATCAGACAACGCGACACACTGAAACACTCCCCAGCACCCCACACACAAGACATCACACAACAAATTCAAGCACTCAACACCCAAACTAACAACAAAATACAAGAACAACAAAAACTAAATTGGAATATCTATCTATCTATCTATTGCCTGACGCCGTGATCCCCGAAGGGGTGGCCACGAACGAACCGCCCCCATGCACCTCTGTCCCTAGTCAGTCGACGCCCCTCCCCCCAACCAGCACCGCCTTCGTTCATGTAGTTCCTCACTCCATCCTTCCACCTCATATTCGGTCTACCTCTCCCCCTCTGTCCCTCCACCTCGCTCTCGTACACCCTCTTAGTCATTCTCTCGCTTTCCATACGTTCCATATGGCCGAACCATCTCAAGTTGTTCCTTTTCACACTTTCCAGCACATCTACCTCCACACCACACCTCCTTCTTACTTCCTCATTAGTCTGTCTATCCCTCCATGTAACTCCGCACGCACTCCTTAAGTAATTCATTTCCACTGCTCTCACTCTTGGTCTGAGTCTCTCAACCAACGTCCATGCTTCGCTTCCGTAAGTCAGTGTCGGGATTACCACACTGTCATGCAAGGACTTCTTCACTTCCATACTGACCACCCTATTTCTTGTTACTGCTTTTAGCGTTCCTACAACCCTCTTCCCCTGTTGTACCCTCTCCCGCACCTCTTTATCCATAGTCCCATCTTTACTCAACACACTGCCCAGATACTTAAAAGAGTTGACGATCTCCATAGCCTGACCGTTCAGCTTCACCTCACACTCTGTGACTTCACCCCTTTCGAAGACCATAACCTTGCTCTTCCCCGTATTTACCTTCAAATTCCGTTTTTCGCACACTGTTCCAAACTCATTTACCAGACCCTGCAACTCCCATTCATTATCACTCATCAGAACTGTATCATCCGCAAACAGCAGTATAGGTAGCTTCCACTCAATTCCCTCCCTTTTCAGCGATACACCAACATTCACTGCTCTTGATAGTATTTCTTTCATGACTCCATCCATATATACAGTAAACAACCACGGGGACATCACACACCCCTGTTTCAAACCAACATTCAGGTCAAAGAACTCGCTCTGCTCACTCTCCACACGTACTGCCGCCTTTGCACCCTCATACATGCTCTTCACTGCTTTCAGCAACTTGCCCTCTACTCCGTATATTCTAAGTACTTTCCACAAACCTTCTCTATCCACTCTGTCATAGGCCTTCTCCAAGTCCATAAAGGCAACATACACCTTTTGTTTCTTCTCCAGATACTTCTCCACAACGCAATTCAGGGTAAAAATCTGATCTACACATCCTCTTCCCTTCCTAAAACCTCCCTGCTCGTCGCCTATCCATTTCTCCGTTCTCACTCTCACTCTCTCAATCACTACCCTACTGTATACCTTCCCTACTACGCTTAGAAGACATATTCCTCGGTGGTTACCACACACTCCTCTTTCCCCTTTGCCCTTATATAGGGGGACTATTATGCCAGTCTTCCAGTCATCGGGTGCACTCCCCTTCTCCCATGCTAATATTTATACATTACAGTTAATATTTAACCTAACTTAAGAATAAACTACAATACACAAAGAACCAGCCGAAATCGTACAAGCGATACGATACCGCCAAATTCAAATGTCCCATTGGACCAAACCCTGTCGGGATCATTACCCTATTCCCGACACACCATAAACAACACACCCCTAACACATACACACACACCCAAAATCCTAGGAGTAACATATGATACTCATATGACATTCAAACAGCACACCACAAACATTAAAAAGAAACTGACACCCAGACTTAACGACCTCAGGTCACTTGCTCACACAAAATTTGGACACAACAAAGAAACCACCACCACAGTGTATAAACAAAACATAAGATCAGTGATGGAATACGCAAGCCCAGCCTGGGCTTCTAACCTAGCTGAAACACATCATAAGACCTTACAGACTATTCAAAACAAAGCCCTGAAGATCATTACAGGCTGCACAGCTACTGCACCCACAGATCACCTACATCAAGAAACCAAAATCCTCAAAGTCAAAGACCATCTGGACATGAGAGGCACTCAATTCCTGGCAGCAGCCTCCACGAACCAAGACCACCCACTAAACTACATGGCAACACACCCACAGACACCAAGAAATATCAAAACAACACCCAGCACACAGTATCACACACAATTATTGTCCTCTCTCCCTCCCTGCCCACCCCGAACCAACTTCCAGAAGCACATCCATACTCATATCTCTCGCCAATCCATCCACTCACTCACAGACAACACGCAGCTGCATGCACAACCTCCCGAAATCCATCCTTCCGAATCCTCCCTTCCTCGCGAGGACAGAGTCCACCTGGCCAGGCTGAGATGCGGACACCATCCAGCTCTCCTGAGCTATCAGAAGAGACTGGATGACTCCGTTGTCGACGCCTGCCCGGGATTTAACACAGCACCCCATACCATTATACACATCATAGAAGACTGCATTTCACACAACCACTTACGCCAACAACATAATCTACACTCAATGAGAGCTCTGTGGGAAAGCCCGATCGTGGCCATGGCCTTCCTCAGGGACTCGGGGCTGTTCGGCCAGGCAGCTTAGGGAACAACAACAACAACAACAACAGAATCTTGGCTCAATACAGAAGATAGAGACTTTTTAGCAGAGTATTCACTTCCTGGTTATGTAATGTTTGAGAAAAGCCGAATAAATCGAAATGGAGGTGGCGTTTTACTTTATATCAAAGAAAGTCTTAACCCTACCCTCTTGTCAAAACCTCAAATTGTGAACGTCGACGCATCTTTTGTGCTAATAAAGAATAATAAAGATACAAAAATAATACTTGCATTAATATACAGACCTCCAGCTCAATCAGTGCAAACTGACCGAGAAATTTACGAACAAATTGCAGATGTAAGTAACTCACAAGATACCGTAATTTTTGGCGACTTTAATTTACCTGTGACCAAGTGGGGCGATACTCTTACTTCACACTCCGGACATGACTTGTATACGAACTTGCAAGAGAGTTCGCTTTATCAATTTGTTCGAAAACCGACCCGTGGTAATAACGTTCTTGACATTGTACTTGCAACAAAAGAAGAATTAATAGAGAATTTGAATGTTGGTGATGAATTCAGTAACAGCGACCATCGTACGATAACTTTCACTTTAAAGTTTACTAGTAACGAACCAAATAGTAGCATCGAAAAAGTCCCTAATTTCAAGAAAGCAAACTTCCATAAACTTAGAGCTATGTTTAAAGAAACTGACTGGAGCTTTTTAATTAACAATAACGACATAAATACATCTTGGAAGTTATTCGAAACCATTTACCTAAAAGCAGTGCAAGACTGCATACCATCGAAAATACGGCGTCCAGGCCATAATAATAAGCCCAAATGGTGGAATAAAGATATTTCAAACTGCCTGCTTGCTAAAAAATTTGCTAATGATAGATTAAAATCCTCACAAAATGACGAAGAACGGGTGAAATTTGTAGAGCTACGACGCAAAGCCAAAAAGTTAATTAAGCAAAGTAAAAAGACCTTAGAGTTACATATTGCGAATCAAAGTAAAACAAACCCGAAAGAATTCTATAGTTATATCAGAAAGAAAAAAGTAGTTACTTCAACTGTTGGACCGTTAGTCGATGAAAATAGAGAGTACACCAAAGACGAAGTACAAATGAGTAATGCCCTCAATACCTTCTTTGCATCAGTTTTTACAACAGAAGACCTCAGTAATATCCCTACACCATCGCCGATTCAGATTGATAATTCGGATGTTCTAAGCAATATCACCGTTACAGAGAGAGAAGTATTGAATTGTTTAGATACACTCAAGGTAAATAAAACGCCTGGACCTGATACAATCTCGCCTAGAGTTCTAAAGGAAGCTAAGGATGAGCTCTCCAAACCACTGACATTACTATTCAATAAATCCTTGCAGTCTGGAACTATGCCTGATCAGTGGAAGCTAGCCAACGTAACACCGATATTAAAAAAAGGCAGCAAATCCCTACCCAGTAACTATCGTCCAATTAGCTTAACCTCAGTTGTATGTAAAATGCTAGAAACGGTCATACGAGACAGACTCGTAAATCATTTAGAGGAAAATAACATACTTAAAGATACTCAACACGGCTTTCGTAAAAACGTTCCTGTTTAACAAACCTCTTAGACTTCTTCCACGATATCCTCAACCTCTACGATGAGAGTAAAGCTGTAGATATTATATACCTTGATTTTCAAAAGGCCTTTGACAAAGTTCCCCACAAACGTTTACTGCTAAAACTAAAAGCGCATGGAATACAAGACGGTGTGTTGAAATGGATAGAAAATTGGCTTAGCGACAGAAAGCAAAGAGTAGTCATAAACGGTAAGGCATCTAAATGGACCAATGTAAGTAGCGGGGTACCCCAGGGATCGGTACTAGGACCAATTCTCTTTCTAATTTACATCAACGACATAGATGAGGGTCTCACCTGTACAATCTCAAAATTTGCTGACGATACAAAAATTGAAAATAGCGTACTCTCAAAAGAACAAGTTGACGACATGCAACACAATCTAGATAAATTGTCATGTTGGGCCCAAATTTGGCAAGTGAGTTTCAATGCGGATAAATGTAAAGTACTACATATCGGATACCTAAATGAGAAAGCAAACTATTCGATGAATGGCACTCAGCTTAAGCATGTAAACAGAGAAACCGATCTGGGAGTAACAATATCGAGTAACCTAAAACCGAGTCAACAATGTTCAGAAGTTGTTAAGAAGGCAAACAAAATAATTGGCTTTATAGGCAGGTCATTTGAGCATAAATACATAGAAGTTATCCTAACCCTTTACAATTCCTTAGTCCGCCCTCTTCTGGAATACTGCGTTCAATCCTGGTGCCCTTATTACCAAAAAGATATTAACAAGCTAGAACGAGTTCAACGTAGAGTTACCAAAATGATACCTAGCCTAAAGAACAAACCATACGAAGAGCGTCTTAGAGAATTAAATCTATTTCCTTTAACCCAGCGCAGATTAAGAGGTGACTTAATTCAAGTGTTCAAAATCATCAAAGGCATCGACAATATGAACTGTAGTAAGTACTTCACTATCGACCAAGCTAATTACACGCGGGGAAACGGTTGCAAAATTATTGGTAAATCTTTTAACTCACACGAATCTAAGAATTTCTTCTTCAATCGAGTTGTCAACTTGTGGAATGGGCTTCCCCGAAGCGTTATAGACTGCATCACCGTTGATTCATTTAAACTCCGCCTAGACAAATATCTCGCATCAAACCCGCGACTGACTGCGTTTGTAAATGAATAACTTTATTTTATCCCCCCCTCAGTTACTAACCCATCTGTCCCCTACTAACTTCCTAATCTTGCCACGGACATTAGTTCCAGGGCAGTAGTTCCCTTTCTAATGTTCCCTTACCCACTCTAAACCACTGTTTGGACACTTGATCCTCAGTGTTTTGGAGGACAAGCAACCTAGAAGGGTCACTAGATCTGTTGTTGCTTGATTTCCTTTGTACTCCTTTGTATGACCGGAGTAATGAAGGTTCAAAGTGGCGGTGAACTAAGGGTGTAAAGTATCCCCACTAAGCCCACCGCCGCGCGGCTGTCTTGGCCCGCTCACACCTACCGGCCCGGCTCGCACACACACTACGGTACCTCCCCCTCCTATTCTCCCGCCATTTCCTACCTTACGAGCCACGTAACTGATTTTAATATGCCGGACGCACGTGATGCGTCGCTGGGAGCTGGTGATCAAACACTGCCGACGCATCACGTGCGACGCTGGGATCCAGTGGGTTAATATGCATTATACAAGGTATAATTTGTAAAAAGTCTAATCTTAACCCTTCCTACCCGGTCTGCCTTAGGTAAGGACAGCACGAAAGAAGGGCCGCTACCCGGTATGCCTTATCTAAGGCATGAGCTTAATAGCCTAATTAAGCTTGGTCCGAACGCCGTGCGTACGACGTATGTCAACAAACCCAAGCGTTCGTGACCGCACCTCCCAAAACAAGAAGGAGAAGACTCCTCAATGTTATTGTTCTGACGTCATGACGAAATTAGTGTCTAAAAAGCCCCATATTGGCAACATCTCTGCAATATTGGCTCCACTGAAATCGTCATCACAACTGAACCAGTTGACTTACAGAGCTCTACTCAATGCCAAAATACAGATTGAAAACCGCACTACGATTATAGATGAGTGGGAAAGTTCTAGCAGTGAAAATAAACATAAATACGGTAGCCTAGGTCTAGACGTTTTTCAGCCATATCGCCCGGGTAGGGGCGACCGTCATTTGGTAAGACAGCCTGGGGAGGAAGGGTTAAGGTTACATTAAGTGATTCAATATACAGTATGGTTATTCAAGGAAATAACATACATTGTGTTGATGCATTTTACTGAATAAAAGAGTGTATTATAAATTGTCTTGATATTAAGTGTACTATAATATGTTATTCAAGGTAATAAAATATATATTCTGCAATGCAGTATCTATCTTTTCCTATAAGGTATATTTAATGGTACCTGTCTTATAACTTTTTATGCTCTTCATTATAAATAATTTGAACACTTTAGCTGCCGTTTGCTACCACCTCTTGTCCATTGTTTTTATGACGTTGAGCATATTAATGTCCGTCCACTGGTCGTGGTATTCTAGGCTCTCAAGTCATTGACGGAGAGAACCACTGATAAATTATGGGTTTGACAACCCGAAGGGAAGGAAGGAAAACCTAATATTTAGCAGTGGTTCCGTAGTCAATGACGGCTAGTGCCCTCCCTCCTTCCCCTTCCCATACACATGCCCAATTTGATATAACATTAGAGGAAGAATAACGCGAGATGGTGCTTCTTGGCAACTGTGTATGGGAAGCTGCGAGGACAAAATGGCTGACAGATTTACTTTTATCAGGATCGTGGGGTATCGCTGGCATGACTACATCTCAATCCAGCGACTATTCCATGAATGCCAACTTCGGCTACATGGCATGTGGTCCCTGATGCTGACCCTGCTCACCAGGTGGTCTCTATAGAGGACAACCTTGAGTTGAGGAGGCCTTAGGGAAGACCACGGAAATGGCTAGTTGACCAATCTTGCTATAGGATACTTGATATGGGCCGGGCAGATGCCTGGAGTCTCGCCCAGGGGGATCCCCTGGAGTGGAGTCGGAGGATCAGTGCAGCTATGCGCTGTCACTGCATATGCCCCCATTAAATAACTAATTGTGTGACACTTTACCCAAGTGGGAAGTGGCATATCATTTATTAGTGGCCCCTCCATCATTGACGAACATGCCTATTACATAAGGCATCCTCTTCAAACACTAATCCGCCGTAGTTTGAATCTACCGCGCAGAGCATTTAAAATCTGAGGAGCCTTCATCATGAGTGCACGCGACCTCACTCATGGCTTCAGTCATTATGAATTGGGTTCTCACTACGAAAAAACTTCGTAAAAAGTAAAAACAAAAAGAAAATAAGAATAACTATCCAATAAGCTTTCCATCATATCGTGGATGTACTTGTGTGGATCTTTGACCAGACGCTGATTCAGGCGTCATTCTTCCTTCTCTGCTCTGCGCTCAGCCTGCCCGGACGTGTCTCCCCACGCTCCGCTGGTTCCGCATTTGCTGCGTCCCTAGTGAGTTTTTTCTCATTTGTTTACTCCGGGATGTATCGAGTAAGGTTAGGATATGCGTAGCAGGAGTGTCCTGGGCTGGTTGCCCGCAGTGCAGTTTATTTTGGGTCGTGTGTTTGGGGCATCTATTTCGGATGTACCCTCGTGGTCCTGTTGTGGACTTGTGATCTTTTCACAGTTGAGTTAGCTTGTGATGCAGGCGGCTTTCATTACGCGTTAGTTATGCTGCCTTTTATCTTTCTGATGAGGTAAGCGTTGCTTACTGACGTTCCCAGCGTATTTTTCTTCACTTAGCGAAGTTTTTTCTGGGTCCCGAGTCAGTCTTCCCTTTGCCGGAAGTATTTGCTACAGTGGTGTGTTGGCGGTGGTTCCTGTTGTTATATTTCCAGTGTTTTTTGTTTATATTTCAAAATTTCTTATGCCGTCTACTTAGGCCTAGCCAGCCGCTCGTAGCTTTGCCACACGTACAAGTGTTATTGTTTATTTTATAAATATGTCCTACTGTGTCATGTGTATCCGGGTTTAGTTGTGTATTGGCTAATTCCTCGGACTATGTTTGTTTCGTGGTTTAGTTGTGTATTGGCTAATTCCACGGATTATTGTGTGGACCCTAGGCTTGGCTTTCTCTCGGTCCTATGTGCGTTCAGATGGTTTCTGAACGGGGTGGGTTTCTTTCCGGCTGGTTTTTTCTCGGTTACACCATGAAAAAACCCGGCCGAGAGCCGTGTTGGGCCACGCGTGGTTTCAACACAGGCTTGTGTTCCCGGCGATGAGGTGTCTGTGGCTGTCCAGGACTGCGTCTCTGTGTTGGTGCCTGTTTTCAGGCTCCCTTTGATTCCCGGCGGATTGGCTGTACCCATCTAACATTGTTCATGCGGACATATGTTATGAAGTTTTTTACCCGGTTTTACAAACCACAGGAAAAACCTAGCTGTTGTTAAGGGCTTTCCTCCCCGGCGATCTTTTACAAAGAAGTGGGGACAGGAACTTATGGGGTTAACGTTTTGACATCTCACCCGGCGGGTGCACCTTGGTAGGGTGGGATGAACGACTGGGTCATTCAGTTAGTTAACCGATCCATTTTAGTGATACTATATGTATCGCCGCCTTCACACTTACGGCGATCGAAGGTTCAATTAGGGTTAACATCGTTTTTTACACCCGGCTGGTGCTCCTGGGAGGAGGAAATAAGGAATTTACAATTCAATTTCGTTAACCACTTAATTGAGAGATACGTTAATGTATCGCCGCCTTCAAACTTACGGCGATCTTTTGTAACAATTCGTTAGAAATCAGATCTCGTATCAGCCTGCCCTGTGTTATTCTGCTAAATAATTCAAGGGCCGGCGTCTTTGTGGGGGGTTGTTTTCCAAAATTGAATCTTGAAACAGTCACCACCGGAAAGACTATAAATGCCATGCTGGTCCTTTATATTATGTCAGAGGGTATTCTTCACTTTCTTAAAGATATGTTTAGATATTCTGAACCCCGCCGCGTAGCGAGCTGTGATCGTTGTGTCATTACATCTCGTTACCCGGCGGGTTATTAACACTTGTGTGCGAACATGTTGGGTTAACCTTATGAGCATTAATTTCTGGAAATTTTATTTTTTTCCAGAGCTGGGCTCCGGCGGACCAATACAGACCCGGCAGTAGTTTTCCCCACCAGTCTCTGTCATGGCTACCTTGGCCCCAGTTTTTGCTTTATGCATTACCCCTACCTGTGCCGGTATCCCTATTTTTGCGCACACTCTTTGCATCAAGTGTGTTAAATGTCTAGACCGTTCAAGGGGTCTGTGGGTGATGCGCAACTGTTCCTTTTGCTCCCAATTAAGTGTCAAGGTCCTCCGCGACAATGATAAGACCGCAGCGGTCGCCTTACGAGAGGTTAGGCAACAGATGTCAGCATATACTACGATTGTGGCTCATAAGTCACTTCAATGTGACAACGTCCCTCTTTGGGATAGGCTGCTTTTCGAACACCCTCCCCCTAAACGTTCCTCTCGAGTAACTAGTCATAAGCCGGCGGAGACTGGTCAGGGTTCTGTGTCTTCTGCTGCTACTCCGAAACGTCCAAGAGAGCCTACACCCCCGGCAGCAGCCTCCTCGTCTCGGGAGAGATCTCGGTCTAGGTCACCTCTCAGACACCAGCCACCTAGTCTTGCCTCTTCACCATCGAGTAAGAAGAGTAAGACGGAAAGTTCCACCAGTGGTCACTGCGATAAATCCTCCAAATCGAAGAGTAGTTCACGGTCACACCGCAGCCATAAATCTTCCAAAAAGGATTCCCATAATAGAAAGGCCTCCCTACATTCGCCAGTTTCTAGTGCTTCTCATCGTACCTCTACCCCAGACAGAGTTTGTGTTCGGTCTCAAGGGTCCAGTACAGTGCCTGTACCTAAAGATGATTTACCCATTAACATTTTAACCCTGGAATTGGAGAGTTCAGGGGGATCAGTGATTGAGAGTGTTTCAGACTCCCAAGAGAGTGTAGGCCAAGGCCTCGGTGTTTGGCGATTTTCTCGGCCAGGGTCTGACCACCCACTTCCGGCTCAAACTAGTCACACAGTGGCTGACGTCCACAGGGACGCGGCGATCCCATCCTCTATTCCTGACTTATCTTGGCAACAAGGTACCCCAGCTTCGGCGGGATCTTCTCAGGAGGAACAGGATGATAAAGACGAGGTTTCAATGATTTCGGATATGGAAGGGCAAGAGTCAGGTTCAGGCTTAGACACCGCGCAGGATATTAATGATTCACCAGTGAGTACATCATCAAGTCAATTTGTCACTGCACAGGAAATTGATGGGCTACTTAGTAATGCTTTATCTAAAAAATTTGGCCAACAACAGGAAACTCCCACAGTGGACTTGGGAGCTCCCACGACAAGTTCTACGGTACGGCCTCTGATGACTTCTATTGCTTTAACTCAGATCCCTCACCCTCCCACTCTGTCACCATCAGTGGTTACTAGGCCTGCTACGGCGGCATTGACCACTTCAAATGTAAGGGTTATAACGGATGTCAATCCACCCCCTCTAGACAAGGCGCCTCTCAGAAAGGTAGCTATGCCCTTGCTTTACGGCCCAGACGAGTCATGGGTCCTTTTGACCCCCACTAAACCAGAGCTCGCCCAACCTACCTTGTCAGGGGAACTCCCAGTACCGCGTGAGTGGGTCATCCAGGGCAATAAATCTAAGAAATTAAGGGCCTTGGATACTTTGGGAAATGTACTAGACGTTAATATAAAGGCTATACCTAGTTATTATCACCAGGACTATTTTGTTTATGCTACTAAGCCGGCTTTACCCCCTGCCTCAGCTTCAAAATTGTTTTCAGACTGGTCTAAGCTGGATGGGTTTAATGACATTAAGACTCTGTCAGCTCTCACTCCAGAACTTGATTTACAAACCGTCACAGACGAAGCAGCTAATCCAGTCTTGAAGGTGGGGCAGTTGGGTCCAGGACCTTGGGTGGAATGGGAGACAGAGGCTCAAAACTTTGCGACCACATTTACTTCCAAAACTTCCCACCAGATCCCTCAAGATACTCATTCTTGGTTCTCCATGCCAGTGTGTTCTGCCGGCGGAGTCCCTTCAGCTTTGTTTGCTTTCTTAGCTGCCCCTAAAATTAATCTTTGTGAGCTAAAAGACCCTTCCACTACCCCTACCCCAACTCACCTAGACCGAGAATTTAGGCTAAGGGGGAAAGCTTTTCGCCTGTTCTCTCAATACATAGTGTCTCAACAGGTAGCAAAGTCTTTGCTCCGGTCCACTCAGGCAATCGCAGACGCGGATGCCAGACGATCGGTTGAATTGTCCCGGCGACTGCTTCTTCAGTCGTCAATCCAATCTCTGGGTGACATCCGCACCGCCTTGCTTGAGGCGGTACGAGTGAGACAAGACCTCAGAATGTCTTTAGTCCGCAAACTGCCTGATCGCATTGCGAATCAGGTGGTCATGTCACCAGTGCTTACTCCCTCTTTAATGTCCCCTGACGTGTGGCGAACGGTGTTTAATATGGCGCAGGCCTTTAAACACAGTCCCACCCCTTCTAAGAAACCTGCCTTTAACTTCCCCAAACCCAGGCCAGCCGCTAAGGCTCAGCCGGGTGGATCTAAGCCCCTTCTTCCACCTAAGTCCTCCCCCTCCTCTCAAGGTCAGTACAGGCATAGACAGAGTAGGTTTTCAGGTCAGAGAGGACGCGGCCATAATAAGCCAGGTCAGGGCCCGTCTTTGGCCAACGCCAGCCAGCCGGCGAAGCGTCCAGCACCACCAACTCCACCATCAAAAAACTAAAGTCTCTCTCACTCCCGGTGCCAATCGTAAGGCCGGCGAATCCGAGGGTAGTACAGCCGGCGAACCCTTGTCTGCTAACTGGGTCGTTCCGAACGTGTCACCAAGCATGGCCGTTAAACACTTGGGCACGGATGGTGGCACGCAAAGGCATCACTTGGCAGTGGCTCCGGCGACCTCGCTTACGTCAGCCGACAACGGCGAATTTTGTTTCTTTAGAGGTGGAGTCACTGGTCCAGGAAATGATTGCCAAGAATGTCATCATCCCGGTCCCTCCAAATTACCCTGTATTCACGTCCAAGCTATTTTTGGTTCCCAAAAGGGACAGTGTTCAGATGAGACCGGTCGTAGACCGGTCTTATCTGAATCTTCACATTCACAACGAGTCATTCCGAATGTTAACAGTACACCAAATCAGGCTAACACTTCCGCCGGGAGGTTGGATGTGTTCCCTAGACCTGACAGACGCCTATTGGCACGTATCGGTCAACAAAAGATTTCAAAGGTTTCTGGCCTTACGGATCAGGCACCAAAATTTTGTTTTTCAACGGATGCCATTCGGTTTGAACCTGGCACCTCGATTATTCACGAAATTAGTCCGGCAAGCCCTGATGCCGTTGTTAAAACAAGGAATCAGATTTTGTGGTACCTAGACGACTGGCTGGTGGTGGCAGAGACAGAACAATTATGCATCAAACATGTCAACATCATTTTAAATCATGTCAAAACTCTAGGGTTCAAGGTAAATCTGGTAAAGTCAAACCTTGTTCCCTCACGAGTAATTCAGTGGATAGGGCTGGTCTGGGACACGGCCGCTCTCACTCTGAGTCAGAGTGTGGACAATCGCAACAGGTTTCGCAGGAAACTGTTCAGGTTTCTTCACAGTCTGACTACGACGCGGAGGGTCTGGAAGTCTCTGGTCGGCTCTCTCAACTGGATTCAACTAACTGTTATGTTGGGCCGGTTGAAAGTAAAACGTTTGATATTGGAAGGCAACAAATATTTCCCACTCTTACCGGCGGGAAAATTATGGCCCATCCCGAAATTAATCCACACCTTACTAGCGGTCTGGGCGAAGAGGGAAACGTTGCACTCAATAATGTCATGGACCTCTCCTCCGCCAACGGTATGGGTGGACACGGATGCGTCAGGCACAATAGGTTGGGGATTTCAGTCAAATCAGGGGCACCAGGGTCAGGGGCTTTGGTCCCACTTAGAAATCTCCCACATCAATGTCAAAGAATTACTAGTCCCCTTGTATTTCCTTCAGGCTCACGGCCCTGCTTTACGGGGCAAGTCGGTGGCCTTCAGAATGGACAATCTGAACGCAGTTCACTGTATTCAGAAACAGGGGTCAACGAGGTCAAGGAAGTTGCTAAACGTGTCGGAAGAGATTTTTACTCTAGCCAACAGACTAGACATTTATCTTCACGCATCTTATCTCCCAGGCGTAGCAAACGTCTGGGCAGACGCTCTGTCCCGGAGACAGAGCACGACAGTAGAATGGGAGCTCAAGCAACCTATTTTCAACCTAATGATTGCAGAGCTCTCCCATCCACAAGTGGATCTGTTTGCGTCCAAGGAGACTCACAAACTCCCTCTATACCTCGCCCGCCGGACGAAAACGCCGGCAGGGGGGCCAGACGCCCTAGTGACAGACTGGAACAGATGGAGCTCCATCTATCTGTTTCCGCCGCCAGACGCGTCACTAATGTGCCACGTAGTGAACAAACTACGAGATTATCGAGGCTTAGTCTCACTAGTCGTGCCCCTGTGGCCGGCGCAGTTGTGGTACCAGCAATTAAAGACGTGGTGTCCGCACCCGGTGTCGCTCCCGGTCGGGTATTTCCACTTAGACACGATTGGCAACCTAGCGACCTCGCTGACTTTTGCATTATGGACATTCAGGAGGCCAAGTGGCTAGCACCATACGGTAGAGATGTGACCAATTAATTATTAAATCAATATACTCAGTCTACGAAACGACAGTATCACTCACATTGGCAAGCCTTTACTTCTTGGATCATTAGAACAGAACAGACTGTGCCCTCAGTAGCATTAGTATTTAAATATTTAAATTATCTGTTTGAGCAGAAACATTTATCTGTGGTAACGTTAAAAAATCACTTAACTGCAATTAGAGTGCCCTTTTTAGACCTTACAGGTCTCTCCATACCGGTGGCGGAGGAAACAGGTTTTATGAGGGCATGTTTTAAACTCCGCCCACCTCCCCGTCAGCTCATGCCTACTTGGTCTCTGGACAAGGCATTGTCTTTACTTCACTCTCGTCTGTACCAAAATACTGCAGATTTTGCATTACTCTTAAAAAAGGCTGTATTCCTTTTGGCTTTGGCCACCGGAAACAGAGTGTCTGAGCTGGCGGCGATGAGCAACACACCTAATTGCCTTAGGTTTGGTAGACTTAATGAATGTATTCACATTGCACCTTCCCCGGGATTTGTAGCCAAGAATGAGCACAGTGCACACGTGTTTTCTGAGTTCACGGTGCCGGCGTTAAAAAGGGGAAAGGTGCATCATAATCTATGTCCAGTGCAAGCTCTAACCAAATATTTGAGAGTGGCTCCTCTTAACCCCCAAGGTGCTTTATGGGTAGCGAGTACGGGTAAACGCTTACTGAAACGGAGATTAGCTTCTCTTCTGGTCGAAGTCATTAAAAAGAGTAATCCCGGCGTTGTGGGGCGGGCCCACGATTTACGCAAATGGGCAGCCTCTTTACGTTTCCTGAAGAATTTTTCAGTAGAAGATATTTCGTCCACACAGTTGTGGGTGTCTAATCATACGTTTTTGACTAGACACTTGTCAGTTGCTCTAGACAAACCTTCCTTACCATGTATAGCTTTAAGGCAGAGGGTCTAGGTGGCCCTTCAGTCACTTGTGTTTACTTTCAAGAAAAGGGGGGGGGGGGGTGCAGTCAGTTAACATAGGACACCCTAGACCCCGCCGGAGTGTAAGAGCTGTGATACAATTTATGGTTAATGTGATATGAAAATTTCTCTGTGAGAAATTGTGCTAGTACAATGTTAGTACAAAACAACGGGGTTGTTATAGTAGTTTTAGCTGCGAAAGCAATTTAATATTAAACAGTGAAGATCTTTTGCAAATTATCTCCACGATTATTTTGGGGTTTATTATGTGCACATGTAAACTTATAACTTGTTATTTTTGTCACCACTCGTTGAGTGGGGTGCCTTTGTAACTACAGATCTGTTCACAGAATCTTCAGAGTTACCCTTTTTTTGTCAAGCAGGCTTCTTTGAAGCACGCACCTGCCTGAACCCCTTTCTTGTATATATATGGGCTGCGCCGTATTTAAATATATTTTCAAAGTAAGAATACTATGTGGTTGTTTTTATTATCTGCTTTTCTAGAGTTATGATATGATTACGAATGTCCCCCTCCAGTCTTAGAAATCAGGCATGTTCGTCAATGATGGAGGGGCCACTAATAAATTATAGGTTTGACTCCTGTAAGGAGATAAAGAAAACCTAATATTTAGTAGTGGCCCCGTAATCATTGACGACTGGTGCCCTCCCGACCATCCCCTTCCCATTCGTTGATGTATTAAGGATTTTGGTTTACTTGATATGTCAGTGAAGGAAGAATGACGCCTGAATCAGCGTCTGGTCAAAGATCCACACAAGTACATCCACGATATGATGGAAAGCTTATTGGATAGTTATTCTTATTTTCTTTTTGTTTTAATTTTTTACAAAGTTTTTTCGTAGTGAGAACCCAATTCATAATGACTGAAGCCATGAGTGAGGTCGCGTGCGCTCATGATGAAGGCTCCTCAGATTTTAAATGCTCTGCGCGGTAGATTCAAACTACGGCGGATTAGTGTTTGAAGAGGATGCCTTATGTAATAGGCATGTTCGTCAATGATTACGGGGCCACTACTAAATATTAGGTTTTCTTTATCTCCTTACAGGAGTCAAACCTATAATAAAACAAATAATGATAGAATAAAATTTTGTTGACAGGGTGGCATTGAGCATGGGGAGGAAGGGGCCCAGAGACTGCGGTGGGAGGGTCGACTGAGACAAGCCATACAGCCGCCACATCACTGGATATTCTCACAGATATCAAGACTTTCTGGAGGTGTCAAGTTTCTGGTTGATATGAGGCAGGATTTACTGGTAAGAAGTGAGAAATACTTAATATTGTTTACATATTGCTCTCATTCCTTTCACACTACAGCAGGGGTACTCAACTAATTTGCTTGGAGGTCCAATCAAACCTATTTCTTTGGTAGCAAGGGTCCAAATATCTACTACAGCACCACCATCAGCATTGTTATAACCAATGTAGTAGTAGTAGTAGTTCTCTAGGCTGCTTGGCCGAACAGCCCCGAGTTTTATGATTTTGCTTTTCTTCCTTTGTTTTTTGGCTATTAGTAGCAATATTATTCAGAATAGGAAGAGCTTGAGGGAACTAGATAGATAATTAAAATAGTATTAACTCTTTTTATCTCAATAGGTCCTTTGTAATCTGCTTACAGTGGCCCCCCGCCTTTGGCGTTATTTGCTTTCACGTTTTTCAGTTTCGCGGCAAAATTTAGTGTTTCCCCGCCCGTCAGTTTGGTGATCAAATTTACAAGTTTGGCAATCGAGCGGCAGAAAACAATGCCGTGCGCATTGTTTATGCCCTAATAGGCCTATTGTACAGAGTGCCTGACTCGTGACAAATACTGTATTTATAAATACAGTACATACTTATAAATCCATATAATTACCTATAAATTCATATGAGATTACTTACCACACACTTTATTTGAAATCATTGTCATATACAGTATATAGCCTTGCCTAATTCATCGTTCATTTCCGCAGTTTTCGTCCGACAAGCTTGACTGGCCAATGTTCTGTTTTGATGGTCCCAGGCATTCAATTCCTTCATCATTATCACCAGACCCATCATCCCTAACACTGAATGCACTAAAGGCCCTAATAAACGCAAGAGATACGAGGTTTGGGCACAAAAAAAAACTTGTAAACAGGTGGTTTTTTAACACAATGGAGGGTAGACTTTGAGGCCGGCTGGCTGGTCTTCTCCTTCTTCTTGCCGTCATTAAAGTTGGCGTCAGCAACTTGCGCAAGTGACGCTTTGATGTCGGATTCACTCGGAATTCGTCTCCAAGCAGCAAACGCCATGGCAGATTCTTGAAGTTCAGTTCACTTGTTTGTTTGCTTTTGTTTGTTTTCTAGTTTGATGTCGAGCATTTCATAATTTTTTACTCTCTTTCTTCGGGTTTTGACTGGAATATTTTTGCGCAAACATGGAATTTGGGAATATTTTGGTTAGGCTATGGTACGTACGGAAGGACCGATCGACCAATATAAATTTTTCCCAGTAGCCACCCACTAGTACCAGTACTCTACTCAAATGAACATAGATGGCATTAACACAAAAAACACGAACTCTCACACTTCATCAAACAACACAACATACACATTGCCATCTTGCAAGAAACAAAACTCCGCACATCACAAAAAACACCCACATTTCATAATTTCACCACCATCAGACAAGACCGGGCCGTCGGCGGGGGCGGTGGACTCATCACCCTGGTACACAATGAAATATCATACATAGTAACCAGTGTACAAACCAAATCCCTCCTCCCCCAAAATGATAACACAACAGAAATACAATCAATTAAAATACGCACTGGCAACAAATCCAACATAACCATCATAAACACATACATCCCTCCCCAAACATCCCCTACAGTACCAAATGAATACAGACCACACTTACAACACATCACAAACACCCCTCACGTCATCCTGGGTGGTGACTTCAACGCCAAGACGTCGGACTGGTTTGTCGACAACCCCGACACAGACAGAGGGCTGGTACTACAAAACCAAACAGATAACCTCATCATCCTTAACGACATCCATCAACATACCCATATTCCTCACCAAGCCCTCTATAACCCATCATCTCCAGACATCACCTTTTGCTCCCCAGAACTCGCCCCCACAACATCCTGGAGGGTGGTCAGAACCTTAGGCTCTGACCACCTCCCGATCATTATCACCACCAAAACCAGACTCACCCCAGCTAGCCACAAACACACATACACCAATTATAAAAGAGCTAACTGGGAAGCATTTACAAATGAGACAGAACAACACTTCACAACTCTAAACAGTACACCCATCACTAACATCAACAATGCTGTACACATACTCAATAAAACTATCCAAAACGCTGACAAGAAACACATTCCAAGAGGTAACAGAAAAAGACACAACCCCAACTTCACACCAGAAATTCAGGACCTCATCAGACAACGCGACACACTGAAACACTCCCCAGCACCCCACACACAAGACATCACACAACAAATTCAAGCACTCAACACCCAAACTAACAACAAAATACAAGAACAACAAAAACTAAATTGGAATAACTTCCTACAAACACTTGACCACAAAACAAACCCCAAAAAACTCTACAAAACACTAAACAGCATCACACTTTCCAACAGCAACACAACACAATCACATGCTGCAATCACAACAACAGACTCTACTCCTTCATGTAAACAACAAGCAACCAGTTTGCTTCGCGCGGTGGTGCGGTGCAGTTGCATTTTTCTTTGCTCTGGCCGGCCTTGTGGTAGTACTTGTGGTAGTACTTGTGGTGCCAGCTGTCCTGTGCGCCCCTCTGGCAGGCCCTGGGCTTGGCCATAGGGTGAGCATAGTGAAGTGGTCCCTGGATTACTGGTGTTATGGCTACGGGTGGTGGAAGTGACGATATGGACCATCAGCACCCCTCTGGCCATAAAAGGAAGAACTGTTTGGATTCGCCCGACCATGGTGCCCTTACGCAGCTGGGGGCAGGGGAGGCTTTGCAGTCTTCTGGGAAGCCCCTACGTGTGGATAGGCCTAGTTCTGACAGAGGGCCGCCCCGAGTTAACCCTCAGCATGCTGCTACTGCGGATTTGGTATCGTACATCTTTACTACTGTTCCTCGTTCTCCTACTGCATTTCATAACCCTAGTGCTGTTAGTGCTGCCATCAATGAGTCTCCTTTTGGGAAATATGTCAAGGAGGGTGATATCCATATGGTTGGGCGTGGGGCGGCCTTATGTGTTACCATAGAAAGGCAGTGGGTGCCCAAATTGCAGAACCCCCTTTCCCAGTGTACTGCACTTGGCAAGTGGAAAGTGAAGTGTAGGGAGTCGTTTTCCCCTGGTGATGAGAGGTATGAGTGGGGGAAAATTGGACCAGTGAGCCCCGCCATTAGTGATGAAGAATTATTGGAAAATTTGTCGGTTTTACATGGGGGGCCAACCACCCTAGTGGATGTGAAGCGGATGTTACAGCGACCGACCGAAGGAAGGTGGTGGAGGTGGGGGACTGGACCGGGACACGGAGTCCGGTGCTCCTTCCGGTACTGATCGTGTGGCTTCCGATACGGTGAGATTGAGGTTTCTGGGGCCTAGGCCTAACCGGATGCTATTAGGCCATGTGTCTTACCCTGTCGGCAGATTTGTCTTCCCCATGTTGAGGTGTTTTAACTGTCACTCATTCTGCCATGGTGCCTTGTCCTGTAAAAACAAAGTGAGGTGTGCGAGATGTGGGGGCTATCACCATATGAAGGCGGGGGAGGCCAGCTGTTCCAGTGACCCTCGATGTTTATTCTGTGGTGGCCCTCATCGTGTGACGGCGAAGTCCTGCCCAGTGTACCGTCAGGCTTTTGATATCCATACACAGTATCGGGATGGTGATCTTGGCCTGTCTGATATGAATGTGAAGTTGATGGACCTCAATACTCGGGGCAGACATAAAGTGAGGGCCCCTGCTCCGACCGCTGCAGTCACGCCGCCACCTCGGGCTCCAGCTCCCCCGACTACGCGGATGTCGAGGCCTGTCCAGGTGGGGACTACGTATGCGGCGGTGACATCTCCCAATCGCTATGCCCTCTTGGAGGATGAACTGGTCGGGGTAGTCGATCCTGATGCCGGCAGGTTGGATGATGATGAGTGGGCGGCGGTACATCAGGGCTCCGTTCGTCCACTGCATGGCCGGTCCGGTTCACACCCCCAACCACGGTCGCCACGCCGCAAACCAGTACTGCCAGAACGTCTTCTGCCAGGTAGAGGGGCGGCTCGTCATGCTAGGATCGGCCTCTTTGACCCTCCGGACCTTGCTACCCAGTCTCCTCCCCGGGATCTCTCACAAACCCCTGCTGCGCAGCCATGGCGTTTTGCACAGGTGCCCCCGCGCGGCGAAGCGGGGGCTGGGTCAGCTGCCTCCCGGTGCCCTGGACCTAGACCGGATGACTCATTCATGCGGCTGTTCACGGACTTCCTGGACCTCCTGCGTGACCTGCCGTTTAAGGATGCATGTCTTCGACTATTGCCTAGGCTTGTCTCGCTGTTTTCGCGATGATGGCTTCCACGTCTCTCCTGCAGCTTTTCTTCTGGAATGCACGGTCACTGCTTAGGAAAACGCAAGATCTACGGACAACTGTTGCTCGACTGTCCCCAGTGGTGGTGGGACTTTGTGAGACCTGGCTTACCCCTACCCTCACTTTTCGTCTGCCAGGCTTTCGACTGTTTCGGGAAGACCGTTGTGGCAGGGGCGGAGGTTTGGCACTCCTCATCAGAGACACCGTTCCATGCTTACAGCTCCCCCTCCAGCGTTTTCGTGGGGGGGTCTTGGAAGTCTTGGCGGCCAAGGTGGCACTAGAGACGGGCTGGGTTACAGTCCTCGTTTGTTACAACCCCTGCAAGAGTGTGACAGTGGAGGAATACCGGTTTTACGTCAATCAACTGCCGCGTCCATGCATCATCTACGGTGACTTTAATGCTCGTCATGCCTACTGGGATCCAGTCGCCCCGCGGGCATCTCGGAACTCCTCGGGGTCTGCTTTATTTGACCTGCTGCTGCAATCCCCGGACATCGCCTTGCTCACGCCTCCAGGACTCCCCACGCGGGTAGATCCGCATACCGCGAAGCACTCGACCTTGGACCTTTGCCTCGGCTCCCCTCAGTTTCAAGGGGCATCCATCACGACTGGGCCGTACATGGGCAGTGACCACCTCCCAATTCTATTGCATGTGCAGAGTGTCCGGGTACGGGAGTCCCAACGGGCTCGTCCTCGCTGGAAATTCGTCGACACTGCGTGGCCTGAGTACAGTACTGCTGCATCGGAGCTCTTGGTGCGGACTGAGGTTTCATCTTCATTGGAGGAGGCGGCAGTGGGGATTTCGGAGGCGTTGGTGCAGGCGGGTTCCCAGGCCTTCAGGAGGACTAGTCCCTCCACATCATCCCTACCTGCTGTTCCATGGTGGTCACCGGAGTGTGCTGCAGCGATCCAAGCTCGCCGTCGTGCATGGAGGGATTGGAGACGTCACCCCTGTGCTGCGAAGAGGACATATCGTCGGGCTGATGCTAGGTGCATGAAGATTTTGTTGGTGGCTCGGAGGCGTGCCTGGGGGTCCTTCTGCTCGTCCCTGAGGTTTACGGGCTCTTGTACGAGGGCGTTGCGATTTGTTAAATCAATGAATGGGATGCATGTGAATCTCTCGTGCCCCCTTCGGATTGATGGGCAGCTAGTCAGCGATGGTCAGGCGATAGCGGATTCATTGGCGGCCTTCTTTGAAGAAAAGTTCGCTATTCCTGAACCTTTACCAGTGTCTGATCGCCTCGAGTCGTCCATCGCCCACTATACTGGCTCCCCTACCGCGCCTAATGCTCTTGCCGCACCTTTCACCGCCCAGGAGCTGGATGATGCATTGTGCTCCCTCCCTCGGGGTAAGGCGTTGGGTCCGGATGAAGTGGCCTATGAGATGTTGCGCCACCTGCATTCCGGGGCCAGAGAGGTGCTGCTGGGAGTTTACAACGGTAGCTGGCAGGCAGGACTCTTCCCGCAATGTTGGAGGCATGCTCTCCTTCTCCCTTTCCCCAAGCCTGGTAAGGATCCGGCCCAGCCGTCATCAAGGAGAGGGATATGCTTATTATCGGCCGTCGGCAAGGTTATGGAAAAGTTGGTCAACCTGCGTCTCTCTTGGTGGCTGGAAACGAGAGGACTCCTGGGCGACGCTCTCTGCGGCTTTAGACCTGGCCGTGGGACAATCGACGTACTGCTGCAGCTGGAGTACCACATCCACAACGCTTACCGAAATAAGCAAGTCCTTCTGGTGGCGTTCATAGACGTTGAGGGGGCTTTTGATGCTGCGTCACACATGGGCATTGTGTACAAGCTTGGTGCCATGGGATTCCGTGGAACGGTGCTTCGGTGGTTCTGCAGCTTCCTGAAGGGGCGATCCTTCTCAGTGTCGGTCGGGGAGGCCAGGTCCCGTAAGGTCTCCACACACTGCGGCACCCCCCAGGGGTCGGGACTCAGCCCCCCCTTATACAATGCCCTGATGTCCGATTTCCCCAGCCCTGCCGACACATCCGTGCTGATTTATGCGGACGACATATCCTTGGTTTGTGCGGCGGCCACCCTTCCGGAAGCCCAGGCCCGTCTTCAGGCTGCTATCGACAACTTGCTCCATTGGGCCTCAGAATGGGGTTTACGGTTGAATACACAGAAGAGCGCCGTAATGTGTTTTACTCTGAAAACTCGTCTTCCTGGCTTACCGAGGGTGTACATGGGGGGCAGTCTGCTACCGTATCGCACTAGCCATGTGTTCCTGGGCCTCCGGTTGAATGGACCGATCCTCACCTGGGGGGCCCATATTGATTATCTACGGGAGTCTTGCATGAAGCGACTGAACCTCATGAAGTGCATTGCACACACCAAGTGGGGTGCTTCTCGTGACGCCCTGCTTCAGTTTTATGAGGTTTTTATCCGGAGCAAGTTGAAATATGGATGTGTAGTATATGGGTCAGCCTCGGACACAGTGTTGGCGCGATTGAATCCAATCCATAATGCGGCTCTCCGCATAGCGCTGGGGGCGCTCGGCTCGTCCCCCGTTGTTTCCCTGGAGGCGGAATCAGGGATCCTGCCCATGGTCTGGAGCCGGGCGATGGCCGATTGCAGTTGGATGTCCAGAGTAGCACGCATGCCTGAAGCCCATCCTCTGGTCAGATTATTGAAGTCGTCAGGGGTGGGGCTGGCCTCCCCGCTCTGGCCAGTAAAGCGCCGGTGCCCGTTCCTGGTTCGTGGACTCAAGACTTACAGCCTTCTCGGAATTGCCCCTCCGAGCCCGATGCCGGTACCTTCTGTCTCCCCAGTGCCGCCCTGGGTTTGTCTCTCCGGGTTGGTACCCCACACATTCCATCGCAGCTTTAAGAAGTCAGAATGTGCGGTCATGGCACAGGGGTACTTTCGGGAGCTGTCAGCCACACGATACATTGGATTCTCCCCTGTCTTCACCGATGGATCCTTCGTCCCCCCGGCTTCTTCGACGGCTGCAGTCTACTACGAGGAGCTCGCACTGTGCCAGACTTGGCGGCTCTCCGGGCATCATCACATCCTGGCAGCGGAGCTTTTTGCCATATATAAAGCACTTCTCTTCATTAGCGTCCACTTGTCCAGTCAGCAGGTGGTCGTCTACTCTGACTCCCAGTCTTCTCTTCGCCTGCTGCAGTCTCATCGCCCTGTGTCGCATGCCTCCCTTGTCTTCAAGATACAGTCACTGCTTCTTCACCTCTCCAACTCACCATGGCCTGTGCATTTACAATGGATTCCGTCTCACTGCGGGATCAGGGGGAACCACATAGCGGACAGGGGCGCGGCCACGGCTCACTCATTGCCATCCTGTGAGAGTTTGGACGCGGATCTGCGGTCCCATCAGATGGTGGTTCGTCGGGCATGTATGGATCGATGGAACGCCACCCTCCGATGTTCGTTACCTGCCACTACCCTCGGCGCATATCGGGTGGACTCGTCTCCCCAACCCTGGGCGAGACACAGGCTCCGCAGTCTGGACGTGACCCTGGTCAGGCTACGCATCGGCCATACCACGCTCTCTGGCCACCTCCGGCGGTTGGGTATCCTGGGTAGTGATGCATGCCGGTGGTGTGGTCAGCCGGAGACTATTGAGCATTATGTGTTGAGATGTCCTCGCTTCTACATGGAGCGGTCTCTCCTCGCTGGCCGCCTTCGACTCCTCGGCATCACCTCGCTCTCCCTGCCAACGCTCCTCGGAGGCCGGGGGGTCCCTGAGGGGATGAGACGTGCCATGCTTCTCCGCTTCTGCAGCTTCCTCACAGCGACTGGGCGCCTGACGCGCTTGTAGTCGATGGCATCTCCGCGCCTACGAAGGAAGGGCTGGAGCGGGCGCGGTGACGTGCTCGAGTGGCCCTGTAACTCCAACAACAACAACAACAAGCAAACACTCTCATCAATCACTTCTCACATGTCAGCCACCTAAAACCTCACAAAGACGACCGACGTGTCATCCGACGTAAGAGACAATTCCCCACAGACACTGACTATACACCCTTCACCAATCACCAGACAAAGCATATCATCAACAATCTCAAGCACTCACCCGCCTGTGGCCTAGACAACATAAGCAACATACACCTCAGACACCTGGGACCACAAGGCATACAAACACTCACTAACATATCAAACTACAGCTATTCACACAACACAATACCAGACATTTGGAAGCATGGTATCATCATCACATTCCCCAAAGCCAACAAAGACCCCACGCTACCCTCCTCGCACCGCCCCATCACACTCCTTTGCTCCCCCTCCAAAGTCATGGAACGCCTAGTATTACAACTAATTACACCCCACCTACCCCTAGCTCCAACACAACATGGCTTTAGGCCACTGCACTCCACAAACACTCTTCTCACAGACCTTACACAAAGAGCTTTCGACGGCATCAACTCAGCTAGACCACCACACAGATCACTATTAGCCACACTCGACATTAGTAAAGCCTTCGATGCCATCCCCCGCCACAACCTAACAAACAAAATCTACAACACAAACATGCACAACAACACAAAAAGGTGGCTGGCCAACTTCCTAGCAGGCAGATGTGCACACATATCTTTTGCCGGTCAGTCATCTAAAATCAGAAACTTTCCAAACGGAGTCCCACAAGGATCCGTCCTATCGCCCGCACTCTTCAATCTGTACATGCACGATATAACTACACCCAATACTCCCCAAATAAACTTAGCCTCCTATGCAGATGACATAACACTCACATGCACACACCATGACCCAAGAAGAGCAACAGATCTCCTTCAACCCTATCTCAACACACTACATGGCTGGTGCACTACAAACAGACTTAATCTAGCCCCAGCCAAATCCACCGCAACCCTGCTCACAAGCTGGACAGGTGAACACGAATACATCCCTCAACTCACCATAAACAACACACCCCTGACACATACACACACACCCAAAATCCTAGGAGTAACATATGATACTCATATGACATTCAAACAGCACACCACAAACATTAAAAAGAAACTGACACCCAGACTTAACGCCCTCAGGTCACTTGCTCACACAAAATTTGGACACAACAAAGAAACTACCACCACAGTATATAAACAATACATAAGATCAGTAATGGAATACGCAAGCCCAGCCTGGGCTTCTAACCTAGCTGAAACACATCATAAGACCTTACAGACTATTCAAAACAAAGCCCTGAAGATCATTACAGGCTGCACAGCTACTGCACCCACAGATCATCTACATCAAGAAACCAAAATCCTCAAAGTCAAAGACCATCTGGACATAAGAGGCACTCAATTCCTGGCAGCAGCCTCCATGAACCAAGACCACCCACTAAACTACATGGCAACACACCCACAGACACCAAGAAATATCAAAACAACACCCAGCACACGGTATCAAACACAATTATTGTTCTCTCTCCCTCCCTGCCCACCCCGAACCAACTTCCAGAAGCACATCCATACTCATATCTCTCGCCAATCCATCCACTCACTCACAGACAACACGCAGCTGCATGCACGACGTCCCGAAATCCATCCTTCCGAATCCTCCCTCCCTCGCGAGGACAGAGTCCACCTGGCCAGGCTGAGATGCGGACACCATCCAGCTCTCCTGAGCTATCAGAAGAGACTGGATGACTCCGTTGTCGACGCCTGCCCGGGATGTAACACAGCACCCCATACCATTTAACACATCATCGAAGACTGCATTTCACACAACCACTTACGCCAACAACACAACCTACACTCAATGAGAGCTCTGTGGGAAAGCCCGATCGTGGCCATGGCCTTCCTCAGGGACTCGGGGCTGTTCGGCCAGGCAGCTTAGGGAACAACAACAACAACAACAACAACCAGTACTCTACCTCTTTTTTTCAATAAATAACTCGGTATCATAATTTTGGTGAGTATTTAACCTTTACTTACTTTTAATGCAAATAATGTTAACAAAAAGGTGTGTTTGGGTTACGAAAATGGCTAAACAAAAAAAAAGAAGAGTGAAAACAAATTGGGTTTAGAAAATTACCATGAATTTTCTCCATTTATAGTAACCCCTCATTATGCGATTTTCTGTTTCGCGCCGATCTCGTAGACTACTAAAAATGCGAAAGGAGGGGGCCCACTGTACACCCACTCCTCCTTTTGTTTTTCCAGATTCATCCCCCTTCTAATATAACCGGTATCTCGTGTTTTTTCCAACTATCCACTGCGCACCACACCCCTTCCAACGGGTTTCCTGGGTACAGCACACATCCACTCTTCGTCGTTCAAGCACTTTCACAACTTCATTCGCTCTGCCACTCATACTTCCAACATTCACACTGGCAAGCCTGATTGTGCAGGAGGCTGCAGCCTGTCTCCAGTGCAGTTTTGAGTCATCAGACTTACAATTTTGTTTTGTAATTACAGAGGTCATGATCTGTGAGTAGGCTGTCAATGGGCCTCTCCCCCTCCCAGTGATGTAGCTAGGGTTTTCTCAGCAGGGGGCACCACTATCATGGGAGGGGCACCTGATACTCAGGGCCAGGTAGAGACTTCATTGGGCTCTGGTACTGTGGGCCCCTATAAATTGATAGGCGAGCGAAGCGAGCCAATCCAGACTTTGCACCTCCTCACCGAACACTAGCCTTATGAGGGCCCCGGCCCAGTGGGCTAGTATAAAATAAACACATCAACAACAACAACTCCGGCTCCAGATTGCCCCGGGGGCCATTCCCAGCACCTACTCCCAAGAATTACAAGGGGATAGGATCCAATGACCCCGGTGCACCTCACCAGATATATTTATATATTCCCTGCCATATTACTAACCCCTAGTTGAGAAGTGCTACTGTGCAATAAAGATTACAATATACTGTATACCAGTGTACTATCATTATCCTTTTCTATATAGGTAACACTACACAGCAAGGCGTCGGACCCCTTCCACACAGCAGTAATGAAGACCTTGGACTACACTCTGAGGGAGCTGCTATCGCTTTGGTTCACTGTGGGACTCCTTAATGTTCAGCGCATCACCTGGGAATCACCTTGTAACATGCTGCAGAAGGTTAGTATAATTACCTTATTTATTAGTGGCCCCTCCATCATTGACGAACATGCCTGACGAACATGCCTATTACATAAGGCACCCTCTTCAAACACTCATCCGCCGTCGTTTGAATCTACCGCGCAGAGCATTTAAAATTTGAGGAGCCTTCATCATGAGCGCACGCGACCTCACTCATGGCTTCAGTCATTATGAATTGGGTTCTCACTACGAAAAAACTTCGTAAAAAATAAAAACAAAAAGAAAATAAGAATAACTATTCAATAAGCTTTCCATAATATCGTGGATGTACTTGTGTGGATCTTTGACCAGACGCTGACTCAGGCGTCATTCTTCCTTCTCTGCTCTGCGCTCAGCCTGCCCGGACGTGTCTCCCCACGCTCTGCTGGTACCGCATTTGCTGCGTCCCTAGTGAGTTTTTTCTCATTTGTTTACTCCGGGATGTATCGAGTAAGGTTAGGATATGCGTAGCAGGAGTGTCCTGGGCTGGTTGCCCGCAGTGCAGTGTATTTTGGGTCGTGTGTTTGGGGCATCTATTTCGGATGTACCCTCGTGGTCCTGTTGTGGACATGTGAACTTTTTCACAGTTAGTTAGCTTGTGATGCAGGCGGCTTTCATTACGCGTTATTTTTGCTGCCTTTTATCTTTCTGATGAGGTAGCGTTGCTTTGCTGACGTTCCCAGCGTATTTTTCTTCACTTAGTGAAGTTTTTTCTGGGCCCCGAGTCAGTCTTCCCTTTGCCGGAAGTTTTTGCTACAGTGGTGTGTTGGCGGTGGTTCCTGTGGTGATATTATTCAGTGCTTTTTGTTTATATTCCGACATGTTGTCTTTTCCGTCTGCCTAGGCCTAGCCAGCCTCTTGTAGCTTTGCCACATGTACAAGTGTTATTGATTTATATTATAAATATGTACTACTGTGTCATGTGTGTCCTGGTTTAGTTGTGTATTGGCTAATTCCACGGACTATTTTTGTTTCCTGGATTAGTTGTGTATTGGCTAATTCCACGGACTATTTGTGGGCCCGGGGTTAGTTGTGTTTTGGCTAACTCTTCGGTCCTGTGTGGCGTTCAGATGGTATCTGGACGAGGTGGGTTGTTTCCCGGCGGGTTTTTCTCGGTTTCACCATGAAAAACCCGGCTGGGTGCCGAGTTTTGGCCACACGTGGTTTCAAAAACAGGCTTGTTTCCCCGGCGAGTAGGTGTCTGAGGCTCTCCAGGACTGTGTCTCTGTGGTGGTGCCTGTTTCAGGCTCCCTATGATTCCCGGCGGAATGGCTGTACCCATCTAACAGAGTTCATGCGGACACGTGTTGTGAAGTGGTTTTCCCCGGTTTTGCAAAACCAGGAAAAAACCCTAGCTGTTGTTGTTTGGTTCTCCTCCCCGGCGATCTTTTACAAAGAAGTGGGGATAGGAACGATTGGGGTTAACTTTTAACATCTTGCACACCCGGCGGGTGCACCTTGGAAGGGTGGGAAGAACGAATTGGTAATTCAGTTTACAGTAGTTAACCGGACAATTAAGGGATGCTTTATGTATCGCCACCTTCAACATACGGCGATTGAGGGCTCAATTGGGGTTAACGTTTTTAATATTAACCCTCCAGCCCCGGCTATGTATTATATATATATTCCCCGAAACCCGGGTGTTTTGGCCGAAAAACGTCTAGGCTAGGCTGCCGTATATTTGTTAATCTGGCTGCTTCCCGCATTCCCACGCATCCCCAAGCCTAGCTGTGTTATTTACCTGTAGAATGGCGTTAAGTAGAGCTCTCTAAGTCAACTGGTTGATTTGTGATGATGATTTCATTGGAGATAACTTTATGGCAAAAACAGCCACTTTACACTACTTTTCGATACTTAACAACAACATACAGGCACACACGAACAAGCGACGCTCTCCTTCTTGTGGCTGGAGATGCGGGGCGTCGGTCCAGCCGGCTGTTGTTTACATGCGTCGGACCGACGCCTCGCACAAGAAGCTCACAGGCTTTCAACCACTGGGCGTTCAAGAGCCCTTCCGGGTACCTGTTATATGCTTTTTTATGGGCGTTCAAGAGCCCTTCCGTGGTGAGAGGGTTCACTTACTTTCACACCCGGCGGGTGCTCCTTGGCAGGGTGGAATAACGAATTTACAATTCAGTTTAGTTGACCAAGACAATTGAGGGATACGTTTGTGTATCGCCGCCTTCAACGTACGGCGATCTAAAGACAATTCATTAGAAGTCAGATCTCGTATTTTGTCAGCCTTCCCAGTTTTTGATCTGTGAGATAATTCAGGGGCCGGCGTCTTTTTAGGGGGTTGTTTTTCCAAAATTGAATCTTGAATCAGACACCACCGGAAAGACTAAATCAATTGTAAACGCCATGCTGGTTTTTTATATTATGTCAGAGGGTATTCTTAAATCTCTTGGACAAGTTCAGATCGCTGTGATCGTAGAGTATTACGTCTCGTTACCCGGCGGGTTATTAACACTTGTGTGCGAACATGTTGGGTTAACCTTATGAGCATTAATTCCTGGAAATGTTCTTTTTTTCCAGAGCTGGGCCCCGGCGAGTCTATAGAGAACCTGGAGTAGTTTCCCACCAGTCTCTGTCATGGCTACCTTTGCCCAGGTTTTTGCTTTATGCATTACGCCCTCCTGTTCAGGTATCCCTATTTGTATAAAATGTGTTAAATGTCTAGACCGCTCAAGGGGTCTGTGGGTGATGCGAAACTGTATCTTTTGCTCTCAACTCAGCGTTAAAGTTTTACAAGACAATGATAAAACCGCAGCGGTCGCCTTAAGGGAGGTCAGGCAGCAAATGACCACTTATACTACTACTGTGGCTCATAAGTCACTTCAATGCGATAACGTCCCGCTTTGGGATAAGTTACTAATTGAGCACCCTCCCATTAAACGTCCCTCTAGAGTAACTGTTCGTAAGCCGGCGGAGACTGGACAGGGTTCTATACTTGCTCCAGCCCCAGGCACATCTAAGCGACAGCGAGAACCGACGCCCCCGGTGGCAGCCTCCTCGTCACGGGCGAGATCTAGGTCCAGGTCCCCGCTTAGACAGCAGCCGCCGAGTCTCTCTTCTTCACCAACGAGCAAGACGAGTAAGACAGAGGGGTCAACAAGTGGATATAGCGAGAAATCTTCTAAATCCAAGAGCAGTTCGCGGTCGCACCGTAGCCACAAATCTTCTCGAAAGGACTCACATGATCGAAAGGCCTCCCGGCGTTCACCGGAGTCTAGTGCCTCTCATCATACCTCTACCCCCGACAGAGCTAGTGTTCAATCTCATGGGGATAGTTTAGTACCAGTACCAAAAGACAGTTTACCACTTAGAATTTTAACCCTAGATTTGGAAAGTTCAGTGGACAGTGATCGTCCAATGGCAGAGTCAAGTGGGAGCTCCATGATTGAGGGTATTTCGGACTCCCAAGGGAGTGCAGGCCAAGGCCTGGGTGTTTGGCGGTATTCTCAACCTCTGGCTCAAACTACACAAACAGTGGCTGATATCCACCGGGATGTGGCGATCCCATCATCTATTCCTGACTTGTCTTGGCAACAAGATGGGACTCCGGCTTCGGCGGAATCCTCTCATGGTGAGCCGGATGACAAAGACGAGGTATCTATCATCTCAGACATGGAAGTGCAAGAGTCGGGTTCAGTTTTAGACGCCGCACAGGATCGTAATGATTCACCTTTGAGTTCATCATCGAATAAATTTGTCACAGCAGAGGAAATAGATGGGCTGCTGGTTAATGCTCTCACTAAATTTTTTGGCCAACAGCCGGAGACTCCTACAGTGGACCTGGGAGCTCCTATGACAAGTTCTAATGTCCGGCCTCTGATGACTTCTATTGCCTTGACTCAGATCCCTCACCCTCCCTCTATATCACCATCGGTGGTCACTAGGCCTGCTACGGCGGCACTGACTACTTCTAATGTAAGGGTTATAGCTGATGTCAATCCACCCCCTTTAGATAAAGCACCTATGAAAAAGGTAGCTATACCCTTACTGTACGGTCCAGATGAGTCATAGGTACACTTGATCCCCACTAAACCAGAGGTCGCTCAACCTACCTTGTCAGGGGAACTTCCAGTGCCACGAGAGTGGGTAATACAAGGCAATAAATCTAAAAAATTACGGGCCTTGGATACTTTGGGGAATGTACTAGATGTTAATGTTAAGGCCATTCCTAACTATTATCACCAGGACTATTTTGTTTATACTGCTAAACCTGCCCTGCCCCCTGCCTCAGCTTCGAAACTGTTTTCTGACTGGTCCAAACAGGATGGTTTTAATGACATAAAGACACTGTCAGCTCTCACACCAGAACTCGATTTGCGAACTGTCACAGACTCAGCCGCTAATCCAGTGTTGAAGGTGGGGCAGCTGGGTCCGGGACCTTGGATGGAATGGGAGACGGAGGCTCAGAACTTTGCGACCACCTTCACCTCAAAATCTTCCCACCAGATCCCTCAGGATAGTCATTCTTGGTTCTCTATGCCAGTGTGTTCTGCCGGCGGAGTCCCTTCGGCTTTGTTTGATTTCTTAGCTGCCCCCAAAATCAATTTATGTGAACTCAAGGACCCTTTCACTACCCCTACCCCAACTCACCTAGACCGAGAATTTAGGCTACGGGGGAAAGCATTTAGACTTTTCTCACAGTACATTGTGACGCAACAGGTAGCTAAATCGATGCTCCGGTCCACTCAGGCAATCGCAGACGCGGATGCCAGAAGATCGGTTGAACTGTCTCGGCGACTGCTCCTTCAGTCGTCAATTCAGTCATTGGGTGACATACGCACAGCCTTGCTTGAGGCGGTGCGAGCACGACAAGATCTCAGGATGTCCTTGGTACGGAAGCTTCCTGATCGTATTGCGAATCAGGTGGTCATGTCACCAGTGCTCACTCCCTCTTTAATGTCCCCTGAGGTGTGGAGAACAGTTTTTAATATGGCTCAGGCCTTTAAACATAGTCCCGCCCCTTCTAAGAAACCTGCCTTTAACTTCCCCAAACCCAAGCCAGTCGCAAAAGTACAGCCGGGGGGATCTAAGCCCTTTCATCTACCTAAGTCCTCCTCCCCTCAAGGTCAGTACGGGTTATAGACTGGGTAAGTTTACAGGTCAGAAAGGACGAGGCTATAATAAACCAGGTCAGGGCCCGTCTTCTGCCAACGCCAGCCAGCCGGCGAAGCGTCCACCACCACCACCTCCACCACCATCAAAAAACTAATGTCTCTCTCATTCCCGGGGCCGGTCTCAAGGCGGGTGGATCCGAGGGTAGTACAGCCAGCGAACCCTTGTCTGCTAACTGGGTCGTTCCGAACGTGTCACCAAGCATGGCCGTTAAACACTTGGGCAAGGATGGTGGCACGCAAAGGCATCACTTGGCAGTGGCTCCGGCGACCTCGCTTACGTCAGCCGACAACGGCGAATCTAGTTTCTTTAGAGGTGGAGTCACTGGTCAAGGGAATGATTGCCAAGAATGTCATCATCCCGGTCCCTCAAAATTAGCCAGTCTTCACATCCAAGCTATTTTTGGTTCCCAAAAGGGACAGTGTTCAGATGAGACCTGTCGTATCTGAACCTTCATATTCACAACGAGTCATTCAGGATGTTAACAGTGCACCAAATCAGGCTAACACTTCCGCCGGGAGGTTGGATGTGTTCCTTAGACCTGACAGACGCTTATTGGCACGTCTCGGTAAACAAAAGATTTCAAAGATTTCTGGCCTTACGGATCAGGGATCAAACTTATGTTTTTCAAAGGATGCCATTCGGTTTGAACCTGGCACCTCGCTTATTCACGAAATTAGTCCGGCAAGCACTGATGCCATTGTTAAAACAAGGGATCAGGATTTTGTGGTACCTAGACGACTGGCTAGTGGTGGCAGAGACGGAGCAAGTATGCATAAATCATGTCAACATAACATTAAAACATGTCAAATCTCTAGGGTTCAAGGTAAATCTGTTAAAGTCAAACCTTGTTCCCTTACGAGTAGTTCAGTGGATAGGGCTGGTTTGGGACACAGCTGCTCTCACTCTGAGTCAGAGTGTGGACAATCGGAACAGATTTCGCAGGAAACTGTTCATGTTCCTTCACAGTCTGACTACGACACGGAATATCTGGGAGTCTGGTCGGCTCTCTCAACTGGATTCAACTTCTGTAACTGTAATGTTGGGCCGGTTGAAAGTAAAGCGTTTAATATTGGAGGGCAACAAATATTTTCCACTATTGCCGGCGGAAAAATTATGGCCCATACCAAAATTAATCCACAACTTACTAGCGGTCTGGGCGAAGAGGGAAATGTTGCACTCAGTAATGTCATGGACCTCTCCTCCGCCGACGGTATGGGTAGACACGGATGCATCAGGAACGATAGGTTGGGGTTTTCAGTCAAACCAAGGGCACCAGGGTCAAGGGCTTTGGTCCCATTTAGAAATCTCCCACATCAATGTCAAACAATTACTAGTCCCCTTATATTTCCTTCAGGCTCACGGCTCTACTTTACGGGGCAAGTCGGTGGCCTTCAGAATGGACAATCTGAATGCGGTTCACTGTATTCAGAAACAAGGGTCAACGAGATCTCGGAAGTTGCTAAACGTGTCAGAAGAGATTTTTATTCTAGCCAACAGGCTGGACATTCATCTTCACGCATCTTATCTCCCAGGCGTAGCAAACGTCTGGGCAGACGCTCTGTCTCGGAGACAGAGCACAACAGTAGAATGGGCGCTCAAGCAACCCATTTTCAACCAAATGATTGCAGAGCTTTACCATCCACAAGTGGATCTGTTCGCGTCCGAGGAGACTCACAAACTCCCACTGTACCTCACCCGCCGGACGATAACGCCGGCAGGGGGGCCAGACGCCCTGGTAACAGACTGGAACAGGTGGAGTTCCATCTATCTGTTTCCTCCGCCAGACGCGTCTCTAATGTGCCATGTAGTAAACAAACTAAGAGATTATCGGGGCTTAGTCTCGATAATCGCGCCCCTGTGGCCGACGCAATTGTGGTACCAGCAATTGAAAACGTGGTGCCCGCACCCGGTGTCGCTCCCGGTCGGGTTTTTCCACTTAGACACGATTGGCAACCTAGCGACCTCGCTGACTTTTGCATTATGGACATTCAGGAGGCCAAGTGGCTAGCACCATATGGTAGAGATGTGACCAATAAATTATTGAATCAATATGCTCAGTCTACAAAACGACACTATCAATCACATTGGCAAGCCTTTACTTCTTGGATCCTTAGAACAGAACAAACTGTGCCCTCGGTGGCGTTAGTTTTTAATTATTTAAATTATCTTTTTGAACAGAAACGTTTATCTGTGGTAACGTTAAAAAATCACTTAACAGCGATTAGAATACCATTTTGGGACCTTACCGGTCTCTCCATACCAGTTGCGGAGGAAACAGGTTTTATGAGGGCATGTTTTAAACTCCGCCCACCTCCCCGTCAGCTCATGCCTACTTGGTCTCTGGACAAAGCATTGTCATTACTTCACTCCCGTCTGTACCAAAATACTGCAGATTTTACATTACTCTTAAAAAAGGCTGTATTCCTTTTGGCTTTGGCCACCGGGAACAGACTGTCTGAGCTGGCGGCGATGAGCAACACACCTAATTGCCTCAAGTTTGGTAGGCTTAATGAATGTATTCACATTGCACCTTCCACAGGGTTTGTAGCCAAGAATGAGCACAGTGCACACGTGTTTTCTGAGTTCACTGTGCCGGCGTTGAAAAGGGGAAAGGTGCACCATAATTTATGTCCAGTGCAGGCTCTAACCAAATATTTGAGGGTAGCTCGTCTAAACCCCCAGGGTGCTTTATGGGTAGCAAGTACGGGTAAGCGCTTGCTCAAACGTAGATTGGCTTCTCTTTTGGTCGAGGTCATTAAAGAGAGTAATCCCGGCGTTGTGGGTAGGGCCCACGATTTACGCAAATGGGCAGCCTCTTTGCGTTTCCTTAAGAATTTTTCTGTGGAAGATATTACGTCCACGCATTTGTGGGCCTCTAATCATACGTTTTTTACTCTATACCTGTCAGTAGCTCTAAACAAACCTTCCTTGCCATGTATAGCTTTAAGGCAGAGGGTCTAGGTGGCCCTTAACCCGGTGAGACCCAGCGTCGCACGTGTTGCGTCGGCAGTGTTTGATCACCAACTCCCAGCGACGCATCACGTGCGTCCGACATATAAAAAACATTTACGTGGCTCGTAAGGTAGGAAATGGCGGGAGAATAGGAGGGGGAGGTACCGTAGTGTGTGTGGGAGCCGGGCCAGTAGGTGTGAGCGGGCCGAGACAGCCGCGCGGCTGGTGGTGGTGGGTTTAGTGGGGATAGTTTACACCCTTAGTTCACCTCCACTTTGAACCTTCATTACTCCGGTCGTATGGGAGCTAGAGGCTTGAGATTTATGTGAGACACTCCTTAGGATGTATGCCGTACAATGCCATACTCAGTTTTTACCCTAGTGCTCCCGGGCGGGTGGTCATGCGGGGGAGATGAACTATTGAAACCCCCCCCCCCCCAAATGACCGAAATGATTTTTTTTTTATTTTTGTCTTCATTTCTCACCATTCTCTTCCATTTTGGCTCAACAAATTTTTTTGAGGCCCCCCCCCCCCAAAAAAAAATGTCCGAGGTGATTTTTTTTTTTTTCATTTCTCATCCTTTTCTTCCATTTTAGCAAACAAAAAAAAGAAGTGAAAATGGCTTGGGACTGGGGTGAACAAAATATTATAACTAGCCGGGGCTCAACGGGTTAAGTCACTTTTTGTTTAATTTCAAGGAAAAGGGGGGGGGGGGGGCAGTCAGTGTAACATAGGACACCCTAGACCCCGCCGGAGTATAAGAGCTGTGATACTAGTTATGGGTATTGTTGATATGAAAATTTCTCTGTACTATTCAGTGCAGGAAATTGTGCTAGTACAATGATAGTACAAACAACAGTGTTGTTATAGTAGTTTGGCTGTGAAAGCAATTTAGTTTAAGCATTGGATATATTTTGCAAGATATTTCCACGAGTATTATGGGATTATATGTGCACATGTAAACTTATAAGTTTTTATTTTTCACCACTTATGTTGAGTGGGGTGCCTTTTTAACTTACAGATCTGTTCGCAGAGTCTCAAGAGTTAACCTTTTGTATCAAGCAGGCTTCTTTGAAGCACGCCCCTGCTTGACCCCCTTTTGTGCTGCGCAATTAAATATATTTTTCAAAGTAAGAATACTATGTGGTTGTTTGATGATCTGCTTTTCTAGAGTTGTGATATGATTACGAATGTCCCCAGTCTTAGAAATCATGCATGTTCGTCTCCCCCAGGGGGTAAGGGGGCCTTCATCTAATGGTGGAGGAAAAAAAAGAACATGCCTCACGCATCCTACTGCGTGTCGTACAAGGCGACTAATAGGGGGGATGGCGATAGACTTGTGGACCAACAGCCATTACTATGCAATAAAGTCTTTATCTTAGCACTGTCTTAGTATGGCACTGCCGAGGCTGGTGGGGTGCGAATAGGTGCCACAGGGGACTGAGTCTTACCTGAGCTCTGTTTGGCACCACACCTGTGTCAGCAACAGTGTTTGCATGTTGCAGCAGTGTTGGGGCAGGACTTTATTGTTGTATAGTCCAATTGCCTAATATACAGTAGAGTCTTGTTATGGTGCTGTCTTTTTGTAACACTGTTAAGGCTGGTGTGGTTGCAGATACTGCAGGTGCAAGTGCTGACTCTGTTGAGTCTTGCTGAGGCACGGTTAGCACTATACCAACATCAGCCACAGTGATGACTTGGTGGGGCAGTGCTGTGGCGGGACTTTATTGTACTACAGTACACTCCAACTTCTGAAAGGCAACCCCGTCTGAGCCGTTACATTGCATGTAATGGAAAAATGACGTTAAACCATTGTATGTATGTATGTAATGATGGAGGGGCCACTAATAAATTATAGGTTTGACTCCTGTAAGGAGATAAAGAAAACCTAATATTTAGTAGTGGCCCCGTAATCATTGACGACTGGGGCCCTCCCGACCATCCCCTTCCCATTCGTTGATGTATTAAGGATTTTGGTTTACTTGATATGTCAGTGAAGGAAGAATGACGCCTGAGTCAGCGTCTGGTCAAAGATCCACACAAGTACATTCGTAGGTAGTAGGGGAATAGCCTGAATTCCATTTTCTCTCCCAGGCCTTGGTAGCTGGATACATATCTTTCTGCCTCACAGGCAGTTGGGTCATTGACACAGGGCCCTCCCGGTCGTCATCATGCGACTGTGTCAAGAGCATTGCAACGTCCCAAAGCTGCTCGTCGGTGCAGCTTTTTCTTTAGTAATATAAGGGGACTTCACTCTAACATCAATTCTGTACACCAATTTCTTCAAGCGGAATCCCCTACTCTCCTTTTTTTGACAGAGACTCAAGTAACATCCACATCTGACACGTCTAGATTTAATTTTCCAGGTTATCAACTGCTCCAAAATTTCAGACCTAAAGGAGGTGTATGTTGCTTCGCAAAATCTGAAATTGCCCTGGAGGAGGTTACTAGTTTCAATTGTCCCTATTTTGATTATTCTATATACAAATTAATTTCTGCTGGTAAATTTAAATACATATGTTGCATCTACCGTTCCCCAAATACTCCTCCAGAGCAAAGTCTTTTTGATTCTCTGTCCTCACAACTCAGTGTCCTCAACTTAAATGCTTCTTCTGAAATCACTGTGTTGGGTGATTTTAATGTCCATAATGTTGAATGGCTCACTCATTCAGCCAGAACTGATGATGCTGGTCTTGAATGTGAGCTATTTGCAGACTCATTTAATCTCACTCAACTAGTCAACCAACCCACCCGTGTACCAGATAATCCTAATCATAATTCCCACCTACTGGACTTATTTTTAACAACCAATTCAGAAAATTATGATGTTACAGTGAGGTCCCCGCTTGGATCTTCTGATCACTGTCTGATACCTGTCTATCACCTACCACATGTTTCTTTCTTTTCTAATGATGCACACTCCACTGGAATGGAAACTTTTATTCCTCATCAAAAGTACAGTAAAAGATCTAATTCACCTAAATGGTTTGACCATAATTGTGCTAGAGTAACTGAACAAAAAGCAATAGCCTACAATGCATACACAAGATCAAAAACACATGAAGCCTTTAATTACTTTAGAAACATCAGAAATCATGCCAAAACTGTATTAAACCTAACTAAATCAAACTTTCTCCACAAGCAGGCAAATAAACTTCTAAATAATCCAAATGATAACAAAATATTTTGGTCTACTCTTAACTCATTTAAATCCAACTTCACTACTGCTTCATCCATTCCACCATTAAAATCTCCGACTGGCAATCTTGTAAGTGACCCACGAGGAAAAGCTAACCTTCTTGCGGATATTTTCTCCACCAACTCAACCTTAGATGTCCCTGTACTTAATTTTAATTCGCAATAGTACTTAAGAATTGCTCCTGGAAAGAAGCAGTTCCTAAAAAAGGTGCCTCTTCAGATCCATCAAACTACAGACCAACGCATTCAACCAAGCTACAGACCAACATGGTGAAACACATACAATAGCACTGGATATTTTAGAGTCTGGCATCAATCCTTATTGTCGAAGATGTCACACTACGGCCTTGCATCATTAGTTCCACTAATTTCTTCTTATCTTCATAACAGAAAAATACGTGTAATGGTAGATGGCCTTTATTCTCAATTTCACTCAATATATGCTGGTGTTCCCCAGGGATCAGTTTTGGCCCCAATTTTGTTCCTCATTCATATCAATGATCTCATATCTACCACTCATAATCCAATACATTCCTACGCAGATGACTCAACACTCCACAGTTCCTTCACATTTACCAATTCTTTCACCCAACCCGATCTTATAAATTCAAAATAACCACTGCAATTTCTCTGAACCAGGACCTTTCTAGAATTAATGGATGGGGACAAAAGAATCTAGTTTCCTTTAATGCACAGAAAACCAAGTACATTCAATTTTCTAACCGACAGAATCTCACTGACTCCCATATATTTTTTAATGATGTAAATATTCCCACTTCCCCTAGTATTGACATTCTCGGTGTAACATTAACTACTAACTTGAGCTGGACACATTATGTTAGAAGCATTGCTAAGAATGCCTCTAAAAAACTGGGACTCCTGTACAGAGTTCGAGAATTCTTCACTGACGAGCAGTTGGCCGTGATATATAAAAGTCATGTGCGTTCTCAGATGGATTACTGTTCACCTCTGTGGGGTGGAAGTGGAGTGGTTGCATTGAGGCAGTTGGACAAAATTCAAAATAAAGCTATTAGATTAATCAATAACCCTGCAATCACACAGGACCTTCCTACATTATCCATACGAAGAAACGTTGCATCCCTTGCATTATTCTACAGATATTTTCACAGCAATTGTTCCGAGGAACTTGCTTCAATTGTGCCGCCTCTCCACATCTTTCCCCGTAGAACTAGGGCAGCTGAGAGCGCCCATGAATTTACACTTTCTCCTCCACAATGCAGAACTTCTGCTTATCAGAATTCATTTATCCCCAGAGCTACTACTCTTTGGAATTCACTTCCCTCGAATTGCTTTCCACAAACTTACAATCTACAAATGTTTAAATCCAGTTGTTACAAACATTTTATGAATGGAGGATGCCTTTAGGCACATGGACCTTTTTGTTTTATCTGTGTTTTTCCTTCCTCCGTTCATTGTCTCTTAAAAAAAAAAAAAAAAAAAAACATCCACGATATTATGGAAAGGTTATTGAATAGTTATTCTTATTTTCTTTTTGTTTTTATTTTTTACAAAGTTTTTTCGTAGTGAGAACCCAATTCATAATGACTGAAGCCATGAGTGAGGTCGCGTGCGCTCATGATGAAGGCTCCTCAAATTTTAAATGCTCTGCGCGGTAGATTCAAACTACGGCGGATGAGTGTTTGAAGAGGGTGCCTTATGTAATAGGCATGTTCGTCAGGCATGTTCGTCAATGATTACGGGGCCACTACTAAATATTAGGTTTTCTTTATCTCCTTACAGGAGTCAAACCTATAATTTTCACCTCTACAGTACACTTGGATGTCATAGTCTCTAGCCCACACATAAATATTTGTGAAGTTCACGCACATCTAATTATGGAAGTATATCTCTGGTGTCATGAAGAACAAAGAGAGTGTCGTGAGGGAGGCCATGGACAGGGATAGGGGTGTAATCATGCATGGAGATATAGAGGCTCATATGAATGATAATGGAGTGAGAAAAGTGAGAGATATGGAGAAAGTGAAAGAGGTCGTGAAATCTATGGATGTGGATGGGAGGGGCAGGTGGAGGAAGTCAGTAGGATAGGTAGATATAGAAGGGGGGAGATGAGACCTGTAAGAGTACAGTTTAAAACCAGGGCAGTGGCAGAGACAGTGACAAATTTTAGTTGGAGACTAAACACAAATGAAGAACTGAAACATATAAGACTAAAGAAGGATTTGAGCATAGAACAAAGAAAAAAAATAAAGGAACTACAGTGGAGCCCCCATCCTAGCTGCTAATCGGTTCCGCAGAAATAGAGCTAGGATTGAAACATCCAAGATCGGGGCACTGTTCTTATGGGGAAAATTCAATCGGTTCCGAGCTCATGCCAAAATTAGCGTCTTTTTCTATTTTTTGCCTATGAAAACATGTTTTATTGTACACAAATTAAAGTTTATGCATTATACTGTATCATATAATACACCATAGAATAAGTTTTTAATAACTAGAAAAAAAAGGCCCAATATCTAAACAATTACTGCACTTTTTCCCAGTGTTTGGCTATGAAAACATGTTTTTTGTCTAGGCTACATCAAGTAGCCTAGGCCTAAATCTTATGCATTGTAAATAATATTGTAGACATGGCTAAATGACAGTCCTAACCATAAATACTGTAGATTGGGGCATTGTTTCTATCATGCGAAAATTTTTAGGCCTAGCCTAGGTCTAGGTTCTAAATTCGTCCAGCCACCCCTCAAGTACCCATTTCGCCCCAAATACATCCAATAAATACATATTATGAGGAAAAGACGTATAAATACGTATTATGAGAAGATTACTTACCACACAGATTTTATTATAAATCATTGTCATACTTAGCCTAGCCTAGGCTAACATCGTCTAGGCTAGGCAATTCAATCGCTTTCGTCCGACAAGGACTGGTCTTTGCTGTGTTTTGAGCATGAAATTTCTTCATTGCTACCACCAGGCCAACCATCCATATCACTAGATGTACTAGAGGTTATAATAAACGCGAGAGATAAGGGGTTCAGGCACAAAAAGGCTTGCAAACGGTTGTTTTGTCAACACAGATACTAGCTAAACTGCAAGCGTCTGCTTAGTGATGACGTCATACAAAGATGGCGGCATCTTGCGCATTTGACGATCGGATCTCGGATTCACTCGGATTTCGTCTCTAAACGGCAAGCTACTGGCAGATTCTTTCGTTATGTTAAAACAAAATTATTGTTTTTGTTTGTTTTCTAGTTTTATGTCGAGTTTTTCGTTATTTTTGCTATTTTTTCGGGTTTCGGCTGGGATTTTGATGCGAGGAATGAGGCTTTTGGCGCGAGAATTGAAATTGGGAATATTTGGTGTGTGGTGCGAGAATTGAATCAACGAAGACCGGTGTAGTGAGGATGGGGGCTCCACTGTACAGGAAAAGGCTGATGAGGAAAATGGATAGTTGGGTGAGGAGGATAAGAAGATGTTTTTCTTGAGAGTGAGGGACGGGAAATTGAAGAAGTGGTTTATACGAATAGAAGGGAGAAGGAGATCTGGGAGGGAAGAGAATGTGATAAAAGTTGTGGCAGAGGGGGAGAGCAGGGTGGAAGCGTCTCGGGGAGAGACAGGAGAAGAAGCTGCAGATCTAGTAGTGTTAGTGGGGGAATAGGCTACGGACAGGAGGAGCGTGATGATGTAGCTATGTTTAGTAATGTTGATGTGTTTACCCAGGACAAGAAAAGAGAACTGATATGTAGGTTGCAGGATGAAGAGGAAAAACCTGATGGCATAGCCTTACAGGAAGTAAGACCAAAAAATGCTAGAATTGAAAGGGAACTGGTGGAGTATAGTTTGGAGGGTTTTGAGTTGTATGAGAGGAATGCTATTAGAGCAGAGGTTGGAAGAGGATTGTTTATTTATATAAGAAAAGAGCTCAAGGTAAATGAGGTGGATTTGAGACAGCAGTATTGTGAGTATTTGTGTATTGAAGTAAAATGTGCATGAGGGTCAATTCTAATTGCCTCTACAGTAAACCCTCGCTATCTCGGACTAATTGGGGGGAGATCCAGTCCGAGATGTCCGATTTTCCGAGATGTCCGAAGTCCGACTTATGTCCGACTTAAGAGAGGGAAAATTCCGAATTAGAAGAGGAAAGTCCGCATCACCAGAGAAATCGAGATTTTTTTTTTTTTTTTTTTATCTATCTATTTAATGCATCTATCTCCCTTATACATATATATAACTATGTCTTTTTTGGTCTTTTTTTAATCTATGAATAATTTCTAATGCGATGGAATTGAAAACAATATTATCCTTCTAGCACACAAATAATAACATGAAAAAGAGAGTAAATAAAAATGTCTCCTTTGTCTTTCAGAAACATAAGTCCGTCTCGTATATGTTAGTATTTTATCGCTCGCTCTCCCCTAGCCACTCTCTCTCTATCTATTTATCTCTCTAATGCATCTAACTAACTCCCTTATACATTAACATAACTATGTCTTATTTGGACTTTTTGTAATCTATAAATAATTTCTAATGCGATGGAATTGAAAACAATATTATCCTTCTAGCACACAAATAATAACATGAAAAAGAGTCAATATAAAAGTCTCCTTTGTCTTTTCAGAACCAATTAAGTCCGTCTCATAATAGTTCGTGTTTATCGCTCACTCCCCCTCTGTAACTCTCTCTTTCTATCTATCTATCTCTCTAATGCATCTACGTAACTCCGTTATAAATTAACATAACTACAGTATGTCTTATTTGGACTTTTTGTAATCTTTGAATCATTTTCTAATGCAATGGAATTGAAAACAATATTATCCTTCTAGCACACAAATAATAACATGAAAAAGAGTCAATATAAAAGTCTCCTTTGTCTTTTCAGAACCAATTAAGTCGTCTCATAATAGTTCGTGTTTATCGCTCACTCCCCCTCTGTAACTCTCTCTTTCTATCTATCTATCTCTCTAATGCATCTACGTAACTCCGTTATAAATTAACATAACTACAGTATGTCTTATTTGGACTTTTTGTAATCTTTGAATCATTTTCTAATGCAATGGAATTGAAAACAATATTATCCTTCTAGCACACAAATAATAACATGAAAAAGAGTCAATATAAAAGTCTCCTTTGTCTTTTCAGAACCAATTAAGTCGTCTCATAATAGTTCGTGTTTATCGCTCACTCCCCCTCTGTAACTCTCTCTTTCTATCTATCTATCTCTCTAATGCATCTACGTAACTCCCTTATACATTAACATAACTATGTCTTATTTGGACTTTTTGTAATCTTTGAATCATTTCTAATGCAATGGAATTGAAAAATATAATATCGGACATTTTCCGAATACTTATATAAAGTCCGACAACGTCAGAGACTGTCGGAACGATGACGGAAATGTCCGAAATACTGAAGTGCATGTCCGAGAGGCCGTAGCCAGTCCGACTAGTACGGGTTTCCGACTTCTAGAGGTCCGAGATGGCGAGGGTTTACTGTATATATATATATAGAAGCCCAAATAATAATAGGGAAGAGGATGATAACCTACTGAAAGCAATAGAGGAAATAGAGAATAGAGAGAACAAATATAAGATATTGATAGGAGATTTCAATTTGCCAAGGATCAACTGGGCAAATTATACTACTCCAGCGGGACAGAGTAGCCTAGAATATAAGTTCATAGAGAAAGTGAGAGATTGTTTTTTAACGCAACATATTACGGAGATGACAAGATACAGAGATGGGACGCGGGGGAGTGTACAGTATTAGATTTGATATTTAGTAATGAGGAGGATATAGTGGAAGATGTTAATGTGGATAGCCCTATAGGTCGTAGTGACCATGCCTGTATAAGTGTTAGTTGCAATATTAAAACAGAGAGGGATAATAGAAGCAAAACAAATATATACAGTGGTGTGGGCACCACATAAAAAAAAAGCATGTATATAAGCTGGAAAAAGTTCAGAGAGCTGCAACTAGGATGATACCAGAACTGAGAGAATTACCATATGAGGAGAGATTAAAGAAATTAGATTTACCATCTCTAAGGGATAGGAGGGAGAGAGGTGATATGATTATGATGTATAAATGTGAGAGGACTCAAGAAGGTGGACAAGAAGGATTATATTGTGAAGGATAATGGTAGAACTATAGGACATGGATATAAGCTAATGAAAGGAAGATGTAAAGGAGATGTGAGAAAGTATAGTTTCCCTTACAGAAGTATAAATAAATGGAATCAGTTAGAAGATTAAGTGGTGTGTGCAAAAATATTCATATTTTTAAAGCAAAGTTAGATAATTGTAACTCAGGAAGCGGGAAAATACGAGCCTAAAAAGCTCAACTCCTGTATACTACAATTAGGTAAATACAATTAGGTAAATACAATTCGGTAAATACACACGTACGTAAACCAAAATGAGGAAGGAGGAGGAGAAGAAGACTGACCTAGGTGATAAGTAGGGTGGGGTCAAACAGTTACTACAAACCATGCCTTTTTGCAAGGAATATTTGAAGGGGTATCCTTGGCTGAGTGTTCAAGGCCTTTTGCAGGGAACTGTATGTATACATACACAAATTTAAATACCGAGTGCTCCACACGAAGTGCGATTCCAGTACTGTATGTTTAAACAAATTGGTGGCGTGGCCTAAAATATTCTTCTGACAAACGCTGTTACAGGTATCTTTACCATAAGACCTGAATATAAGATCTATCTATCTATCTATCTATCTATTGCCGGAGGCCGTGATCTCCGAAGGGGTGGTCATGAACGAAACGCCCTCATGCACCTCTGTCCCCAGTCAGTCGACGCCCCTCCTCCCATCCAGCACCGCTTTCACGCATATACCTCTTAACTCCATTCTTCCACCTCTCTCGGTCTACCTCTCGCTCTCTGTTCTTCCACCTCACTCTCGTACACTCTCTTGGTAATTCTCTCGCTTCCCATACGTTCCACATGGCCGAATCATCTCAAGCCTCAAGGTGTTCCTTTTCACACTTTCCAGCACATCCACACCAGACCGCTCTCGTACTTCCTCATTCGTCTGTCTATCCCTCCATGTAACTCTGCACGCACTTCTCAAGTAACTTATTTCCACCTCTCTCACTCTTGGTTTGTGTCTCTCCAACAATGTCCATGCTTCGCTTCCGTAAGTCAGTGTCGGGATTACCACACTGTCATGCAAGGACTTCTTTACTTCCATGCTGACCACCCTATTTCTTGTTACTGCTTTCAGCATTCCTACAACCCTCTTCCCCTGTTGCACTCTCTCCCGCACTTCTTCATCCATACTCCCATCTTTACTCAACACACTGCCCAAATACTTAATTAATCTGATATTCTCCATAGCCTGACTGTTCAACCTAACCTCACACTCTGTGGCTGCACCCCTTTCAAGACCATAACCTAAGGATGAAGAGGAAAAACCTGATGTCATAGCCCTACAGGAAGTAAGACCAAAAAATGCTAGAATTGAAAGGGAACTGGTGGAATATAGTTTGGAGGGTTTTGAGTTATATGAGAGAAATGCTATTAGAGCAGAGGTTGGAAGAGGACTGTTTATTTATGTAAGAAAAGAGCTCAAGGTTAATGAGGTGGATATGAGACAGCAGTATTGTGAGTATTTGTGTATTGAAGTAAAATGTGTAAGAGGATCAATTCTAATTGCCTCTATATATAGAAGCCCAAATAATAGCAGGGGAGAGGATGATAACCTACTGAAAGCAATGGAGGAGATAGATAATAGAGAGAACAAATATAAAATTTTGATTGGAGATTTCAATTTGCCAAGGATCAACTGGGCAAATTGTACTACTCCAGCGGGACAGGGTAGCCTGGAAAATAAGTTTATAGAGAAAGTGAGAGATTGTTTTTTAATGCAACATATTGTAGAGATGACAAGATATAGAGATGGGACGCAGGGGAGTGTACTTGATTTGATTTTTAGCAATGAAGAGGATATAGTGGAACATGTTAATGTGGATAGCCCTATAGGTCGTAGTGACCATGCCTGTATAAGCTTTAGTTGTAACATTAAATCAGAGAGGGATAATAGAAGCAATAGAAAAATATACATGTATGATAGAGCAGATTATGAGCTGCTGAGACGGTGTTTGGACATTGACTGGGGGGAATACTTGAACGGTGAAGACGCTGAAGGAATGTGGAGGAAAATTAGAGTCAAACTGGAGAATGCTGTATCCAAAAGTGTACCAGTAAGGGAATATAAGGATAAAAAAAAATTGAGGAAAAGAACTAACCCAGAATTGCCAATGAAAAGAAAGCTTTGGATATTGATTAGAAGAAAGAAACGATTGTGGGAAAGATTAAAATTGTTAAAAAAGAACAGGGGGTCTAGTATAGAGGCTAAGGAAGTGGATCTGGAACGCAGACAAATAAACAATAAAATAAGGTGGGAAACAAGGAGGGGGGTGAAGGAGAGGGAGAGAGAGATAGCTAGAAATGTGAAGGATAATCCAAAAATATTCTGGAAGTACATTCAGGAAAAGTTAACAAGAAGAGTAGGGATCCCAGAGCTGGTAGGGGGTTGAATGATGGGAGTAGAGCGGAGACTGATAAGGAGAAAGCAGAGGTGCTGGGGAAATACTTTGGGGGGGTACTAACAGTGGAGTCGAAGGATGCAGTGCCTACTATTCCCATCAAACAGGCACCGGCACTAGAACTAATAGAGTTTTCCCATGCTAGAATAAGAAGGGCTATAGAAAAAATGAACAGAAGTAAGTCACCGGGACCGGATGGGATACACCCAAGAATCATAAAGGAAGGAGGGGAGATGTTAGTAGAGCCATTGAAAATGTTATTTGAGGTATCGTTTAATACAGGACAAATCCCGATGGACTGGAGAGAGGCGAACATAACAGCTATATTTAAGAAGGGAAAGAGAAATGACCCAGGGAATTATAGACCAGTCAGTTTGACAAGTGTTGTGTGTAAACTAATGGAAACGGTATATAGAGAAGGAATAATGGATCATATGGATCATATGTTTGTTTGTAAGTAGCAAATGGAAGGAATGTGTAAGAGAGTATGGGTCTGTGGGTTCAAGGATTGTGTGGGTGAGAATGAAAGTAGGAATACAAACGTGGGTGATTGTATGCGTGTATGCCCCGACAGAGGATATACTTGAAAGAAAGAAAGAGGAGTTCTGGATGAATGTGGAGGCGTGCCTGGAGAAGTTTGACAAGAACGAAAGAATATTTCTGATTGGGGATATGAATGGTAAGGTGGGTGATAGGAAAGTTGAGGGAGTGGTGGGAGGGTGGGGGGTACCATCAGAGGTGAATGGGAATGGTAGTGCACTTGTGGACGTATGTGTGGGGAGGAGGCTGTGGATAGCCAACACCTTCTTCCGACACAGAATGATCCACAGGTACACGTGGAAACGGATGTTGACGATGAAGGATAAGACAGTGGTGGAACGAAAGTCATTGATTGATTATGTATGTGTGGATGAATGAATGAAGAAATCTGTGATGGATGCTAGGGTGTATAGGGGTATTGGAGGGGGTCTGTCTGATCATTATGTAGTGGTAGCTAAGGTTAGGATACAAAAGAAGTGGGTGAGGAGAGCGGGAGGGAGGCGAGAGGAGGGTGGAATGGTGAGGAGGGTGGAGAGGTTGCAGGAGGAAATCAGGGAGGAGTACAGGAGAGCAGTGGAAAGACGACTAGGTGGGTTCGACCTGGAAGTTATGGAGGAAGTGGAGGAGATGAGCAAGGTGTTTAAGGATGAGATCTGTGCAGCATGTGAGGAGGTGTGTGGAGTGAGGAGAAGAGGGAGGGGAGTGAAAGGTACAGCATGGTGGACAGAAGAGGTAAGAATAGCTGTGGAAGAAAAGAAGAAAGCATATAGAGTGGTTGGGTAGTAGAGGGAATGAAGATTCCGAGAGACAGAAACGAGCGAGGTACGTGGAGAGTAAGAGGGTGGTGAAGAGAGTAGTGAAGGAAAGTAAGAGAAGTAGATGAGGAATTTGGAAGGAATCTGAGTGTAAAATGGAGGGAGAGTAAGAAACTGTTCTGGAAAGAAGTCAAGAAAGTTAGGGAAGGTAGCAAGGGAAACAGTAAGGTGTGAAAGATAAGAATGGGAGAATGCTAGCCGAGAAGCAAGAGAGAGTCGAAAGATGGAGGGAGTACTTCAGTGAGTTGCTAAATGAAAGGAATGAAGAGCCAGCAAACATAGCTGGATATGGTATGGGAGGGAGAAGAAGAGAAGTAGTGGAGGAGGAGGTGGGGATCAGGAGGTCAGAAGTGTGGGAAGCCATGAAAAGAGTGAAGTTGGGGAAAGCACCAGGAACAGATGGAGTGTGTGGGGAAATGTTGAGGTATGGTGGTGAGATAGTGATAGAATGGGTATGGAAAATGTGCAAACTAACATGGGAGAAGGGGAGTGCACCCGATGACTGGAAGACTGGCATAATAGTCCCCCTATATAAGGGCAAAGGGGAAAGAGGAGTGTGTGGTAACCACCGAGGAATATGGCTTCTAAGCGTAGTAGGGAAGGTATACAGTAGGGTAGTGATTGAGAGAGTGAGAGTGAGAACGGAAATGGATAGGCGACGAGCAGGGAGGTTTTAGGAAGGGAAGAGGATGTGTAGATCAGATTTTTACCCTGAATTGTGTTGTGGAGAAGTATCTGGAGAAGAAACAAAAGGTGTATGTTGCCTTTATGGACTTGGAGAAGGCCTATGACAGAGTGGATAGAGAAGGTATGTGGAAAGTACTTAGAATATACGGAGTAGAGGGCAAGTTGCTGAAAGCAGTGAAGAGCATGTATGAGGGTGCAAAGGCGGCAGTACGTGTGGAGAGTGAGCAGAGCGAGTTCTTTGACCTGAATGTTGGTTTGAAACAGGGGTGTGTGATGTCCCCGTGGTTGTTTACTGTATATATGGATGGAGTTATGAAAGAAATACTATCAAGAGCAGTGGATGTTGGTGTATCGCTGAAAAGGGAGGGAATTGAGTGGAAGCTACCTATACTGCTGTTTGCGGATGATACAGTTCTGATGAGTGATAATGAATGGGAGTTGCAGGGTCTGGTAAATGAGTTTGGAACAGTGTGCGAAAAACGGAATTTGAAGGTAAATACGGGAAGAGCAAGGTTATGGTCTTCGAAAGGGGTGAAGTCACAGAGTGTGAGGTGAAGCTGAACGGTCAGGCTATGGAGATCGTCAACTCTTTTAAGTATCTGGGCAGTGTGTTGAGTAAAGATGGGACTATGGATGAAGAGGTGCGGGAGAGGGTACAACAGGGGAAGAGGGTTGTAGGAACGCTAAAAGCAGTAACAAGAAATAGGGTGGTCAGTATGGAAGTGAAGAAGTCCTTGCATGACAGTGTGGTAATCCCGACACTGACTTATGGAAGCGAAGCATGGACGTTGGTTGAGAGACTCAGACCAAGAGTGAGAGCAGTGGAAATGAATTACTTAAGGAGTGCGTGCGGAGTTACATGGAGGGATAGACAGACTAATGAGGAAGTAAGAAGGAGGTGTGGTGTGGAGGTAGATGTGCTGGAAAGTGTGAAAAGGAACAACTTGAGATGGTTCGGCCATATGGAACGTATGGAAAGCGAGAGAATGACTAAGAGGGTGTACGAGAGCGAGGTGGAGGGACAGAGGGGGAGAGGTAGACCGAATATGAGGTGGAAGGATGGAGTGAGGAAGTACATGAACGAAGGCGGTGCTGGTTGGGGGGAGGGGCGTCGACTGACTGGGGACAGAGGTGCATGGGGGCGGTTCGTTCGTGGCCACCCCTTCGGGGATCACGGCGTCAGGCAATAGATAGATAGATAGATGAAGTCAAACCAACTTTTCAGTGGGAGACAGTTCGGATTCTTGCCGGTGAGGTCGACGGTACTACAGCTAATTAAGGTGGTAGATGATTGGATGCAAATTCTAGAAGATGGTGATGTAATAGACGTGGTATATTGCGATTTTATGAAGGCCTTTGATAAGGTCCCACATAAAAGGTTAATAGAGAAAGTTAGAAGCTATAATATAGGGGAGAAATGTGTGAAATGGATAGAAGCCTTCCTGAAAGATCGGAGACAGAGGGTACTGGTGAATGGAATAGGCTCGGGGTGGAGGGAAATTACAAGTGGGGTACCTCAGGGATCTGTGTTGGGACCACTGCTGTTCGTTATATTTATCAACGACTTGCCTGAAGTTATAACTAATGGAAGTGAGGTATACCTGTATGCGGATGACACTAAGCTGTATAGAAGAGTGAGGAGTAAGGAAGATATGGGTTTGCTTCAAGGAGATGTGGAGGGCATGAAGGGATGGTCTGAGCATTGGTTAATGCCTTTTCATCCAAAAAAATGCAAGTACATGCGGATTGGGACCAGCAAGATAGACAAGGTAGGATACAGTATGTATGAAGCGATGGAGGAAGTGAATGCAGAAAAGGATATAGGAGTAGTGATAGACAATATGTTAAATTTATCAGAACATTTAGCGGAAAAGATAAACAAAGCCAATAGAATTGTAGGGCTGATAAGGAGGACATTTGTGTCACTTGACGAAGAAATCTTCAGGAATCTTTATACAGCGCTGGTTAGGCCGCACCTGGAATATGCGAACCAGGTGTGGGCTCCATATATGGTAAAGGATATAGAAGCAGTGGAGAAAGTGCAGAGGAGAGCTAGCAAGCTGGTACCAACGTTGAAGAGCGCGGGCTATGAGCAGAGGTTGAGGACACTGGGGCTTCCGACACTGGCATATAGGAGAAAGAGAGGGGATATGATAGAGACTTTTAAGATAGTGTCAGGAAAGTACGATGAGGATGTGTGTGAAGGTATCTTCTTGATGCGGGAGGGAACAAGAACGAGAGGACACTCTAAGAAAATTTACAAAGAAAGAAATAGGCTTGAGAAGGCAAAGAACTCATTTTGTGATAGAGTGGTAAATGAGTGGAACGCACTGCCCCAGTATGTAGTCGATTCCGAATCAATAAGGGAGTTTGAAAGTAATCTTGATAAAGCATGGGGAAGACAAGATTTGAAGTTTGATTATAAAACAAAAATACAGAATAGTAAAAATGTTGCGTCTGCTACCGCCGCCGCCAACACCGTGAACGACCGCAGCAGTGCAAGTAATGGTACTGAGCTGGATACACAGGCATAGTTTGCCTTTTTCCAGAGGATCTACTGTAAGAAACTGTAAGAAACTAACTCTTCCTAACTTTTACAAACAAATATTAATTTTCCATAAGTGGCATTTTTTGATTGAGCGAAAACCACCATTCACGGCGAAATTACCACATTTTGCCCTGGCAATAAATCAGCTAATTAAGGATTAAACTTTCTGTCAATTTAAAAAATGTTCAGGATAGATCAGTATTATTATATAACATAATTTTGTTACTGCCTTATTGTAGCACGGTTAAGGCTGGTGTGGTGCGATTTTGGCAGGTGCAAGTGCTTCAGGGGGACTTTATTAAGTTTTGCTGAGACACTGTTAGCGCTATAGGCCTACCAACATCAGCCACAGCGTTAACATGATGGGACGTTGTTGTGGCAAGACTTTGTTGTACTGTGCTGCAGTAAAGACTATAGCCACCGTGTTATGATTGCTTTGCACTGTGTGCAGTACTGTGATTGTACCATGGAAGCCACATTCACTGTGAACGGTTGTGGTCTTTAAACCTGTATGTCTATCTATCTATCTATGGCCAGACGCCTTACTCCCCTTAAGGGGACCGACCGGTTATTTACTAACTTCCAGGCCTTACTTCCAATGTAAATGCAATTTGGCACAGGTGTATGTGACCATAAAACTTTTTTATTTTGCTTTTTTCTTACAATTTAGGTAAAAAAAAGGTTGCAAACTACAGTATAGCACTACTACGACCCATTCTACTCCTACAGAAATCCCTATAGCACGTGCTGTATGTGATCAAACAACTCACAATAGGTGTGTCTGTAGTTGCTATAAGGAACATTTTATATATTTTGTGTATTTTTGGATTTAGGTGATTATGAATTAAGGTGAAATTATTTTGTAGAATTTTACGACTGTGACAACATACTGCAACCAAACAAAGTTGGCTAGAGTAAATTGGCTTTATAGGACTTGTAGTGTTTTTAATTACCTTTCCAATGGTATATACGCAGGTACAATTGGTTTGACATTGCATATAAAACCCGGCGGTTGTACCTTTGGGTGGTTATATTAACTGATTTGCAATTCGCGATAATTTGCCAAACAATTGATTGGTACAATAGGGTATCACGGCCTTCAAGACGGCGATCTATGAGGGCTTCTGGGTGATGCCAGATTGGAGATTAAGATAGGCTTAGACTTTTTATGGGATAAAAAGATGCCGGAATTTTACTAGTGTTTCAAGTGTAAAGGGATACTTGAAAGACTTCATCTTTAATAAAGATATGCTTCATCTTTATGAGGATTCAGAAGATATGCTTAAATCTTCTGGACAGGTAAAGATATGCTGAAATCTTTAATATGATACTAAAGGACAACGAAAAGTAGAGGTGGAGTGCTACGGTTCGTTGACCTGCGGTTTTGAGGCACATATTTTGTACCGTTTTTTTGGGTGTAACCCTATGAGCATTAATCCCCGGAAAATTCTCTTTCCAGGGCGGATTACCGGTGTTGCACCAGGTGACCAGGTAGTTCCCGGGGGCGGGGTAGTTTTCCCCCAGTCTCTGTCGTGTCGGCACTTGAACCTCTCATTGCTGTATGTTCAACGCCGTTAAGCTCAGGTAGCCCTATCTTATTTTTATTTGTTAATGAAATAATTTAATAGCTGAATCATAATAAACATATATATTTTCTATGATTATATTATGATAATATTGTGTTTATTTATAGTAATTTATTTTAATACAATTAAATATAAATTAAATTAATTAGTATACTTTATGATTTTGCTCACCAGCTCTGCTTTCAATGTGTTAATGAGCTATGGGAGCTTTTAATTATCATAAACCTTTACGGGACTCGGACGAGGGCTCCCGTTCAGGGAGTATACCGAGCTCGCAAGCGAGGGACAGCCACAGCCAAGGTGTATGGCGATACTCACAGTCGTACCTCACCCGCCGGACGATAACGCCGGCGGGCGGACCTAACGCTCTGATGACGGACGAGAACAGGTTGAGTTCCATTTATCTCTTTTCCGCCGCCAGACGCGTCTCTAATGTGCCACGTAGTCAACAAACTACAGGATTAGCGAGGCGTAGTCTCGCTAATCGCGCCCCTGTGGCCGGCGCAGTGTGGTACCAGCATTTGAACACGTGGTGCCCGCACCCAGTGTCCCTCCTGGTCAGGTTGTTCCACTTAGAACACAATTGGCAACCTAGAAACCTCGCGGACTTGTTCATTTTGGACATTCAGGAGGCCAAGTGGCTAGCACCTTATGGTAGCGACGTGACCAAGATATTCACGAATCAATATACCCAGTCTACAAAGCGACAGTTTCAATCGCATTGGAAAGCTTTTACGTCTCGGATTCTTCGAACAAAACAAATTGTGCCCTCGGTGGCTTTGGTTGTTTATTATTTAATTTATCTGTTCATGCAGAAACATTTATCTGAAAGTGATTATGTGGGCAGGTTTTAAACTCCGCCCACCTCCCCGTCAGCTCAGGCCTACATGGTCTCTGGACAAAGCATCGTTGTTATTCTCGTTCCCGTATGTACCAAAGACTGCAGTTTTTACAAATGGGCTGTATTCCTTATGGCTTTGGTTACCGGGAACAGAGTATCTGAGCTGGCGGCGATGAGCAACGCACCTAATTGCCTCAGGTTTGATAGGCTTCATGAGTGTATTCACATTGCACCTTCCCCAGGATTCATAGCCGAGATTGAGCACAGTGAACACGTGTTTTCAGAGTTCACGGTGCCGGCGTTAAACAGGGGAAAGGTGCACCATCTTTTTTGCCCAGTGCAAGCTCTAACCAAATATTTAAGAGTGGCACCTCTAAATCACCAGGGTGCTTTATGGGTCGCAAGTCCGGGTGAACGATTGATGGAGCGTACACTGGCTTCTCTCTTGGTCGAGGACTTTAACCCTTCAACCCCGGGTGGTACACGTGTGTACCATTATGTTTTGCCCCCAGGAACCCGGGTGGTACAACATTGTACCATTGCTTGAAAGCCTGTGAGCTCCGTGTGCGAGGCGTCGGTCCGACGCATGTAAACAACAGCCGGCTGGACCGACGCCCCGCATCTCCGGCCACAAGAAGGAGAGCGTCGCTTGTTCGTGTGTGCCTGTATGTTGTTGTTAAGTATCGAAAAGTAGTGTACAGTGGCTGTTTTGGCCATAAAGTTATCTCCAATGAAATCATCATCACAAATCAAGCACTTGACTTAGAGAGCTCTACTTAACGCCATTCTACAGGTAAATAACACAGCTACGCTTGGCGATGCGCGGGAATGCGGGAAGCAGTCAGCTTAACAATGATACGGTAGCCTAGCCTAGACGTTTTTCGGCCAAAACACCCGGATTTCGGGGAATATTTATGTAATGCGTAGCCGGGGCGGGAGGGTTAAAGAGAAGCATCCCGGCATTGTGGGTAAGACCCACGATTTACGCAAGGGGACAGCCTCTTTACGTTTCCTTAATAATCTTTCGGTGGAAGTTATTACGTCCACACAGTTGTGGGCCTCTAATCAGGAGTTTTTGCCTCGATACCTTTCAGTAGCTCTGGACAAACCTTCCTTGCCATGTATAGCTTTACGGCAGAGGGTCTAGGTGGCCCTTTTAGTCACGTTTTGTTTAATTTCAAGAAAAAGGGGGGGGGGGGGGGGGGGGTGCAGTCAGTGTGACATAGGACACCCTAGACCCCTCCGGAGTATGTTTTCGGAACATACGAGCTGTGATACTGGTTGTAGGCATTGTATTATAAAATTTCTCTGTAGTATTCATTGCAGGAAATTGTGCTAAAGGCCAATAGTAGTGTTACGACAATTCTTGTTGTAAGTAGCTTTGGCTGTGTAGCAATAGATTTTTGAGAAATCTCGGTAGTGGCATCTACGACTTTTACTTTTGCAGTAATTACTTCTGCATAAGTACACGAGTTCAGTACTTCTACGAATGTACAAGAATTCATTTATGTTTGGTTATATTTTTAGGAATATATCCACTAGTTAATGGGGTTTATATGTGCACATGTAAACTTATAAGTTTTTAGTTTTCCCCACTTACTTTAAGTGGGGTGCCTTCTTAACTAGCAGATCTGTGCTCAGAGTCTCAGAGTTAACCCTTTTTCAAGCAGGTTTCTTTGAAGCACGCTCCTGCTTGTACCCGTTTTTGAAGATTTAGGCTGTATAAAGTTTATGCACCCGAATATCTCTTTTTTACAAAAGTAAGAATACTATGTGGTTGTTTGATTATCTGCTTTTCTAGAGTTATGATATGATTACGAATGTCCCCCTCCAGTCTTAGAAATCAGGCATGTTCGTCAATGATGGAGGGGCCACTAATAAATTATAGGTTTGACTCCTGTAAGGTGATAAAGAAAACCTAATATTTAGTAGTGGCCCCGTAATCATTGACGACTGGGGCCCTCCCGACCATCCCCTTCCCATTCGTTGATGTATTAATGATTTTGGTTTACTTGATATGTCAGTGAAGGAAGAATGACGCCTGAATCAGCGTCTGGTCAAAGATCCACACAAGTACTTCTACGATATGATGGAAAGCTTATTGGATAGTTATTCTTATTTTCTTTTTGTTTTTTATTTTTTACGAAGTTTTTTTCGTAGTGAGAACCCAATTCATAATGACTGAAGCCATGAGTGAGGTCGCGTGCGCTCATGATGAAGGCTCCTCAGATTTTAAATGCTCTGCGCGGTAGATTCAAACTACGGCGGATTAGTGTTTGAAGAGGATGCCTTATGTAATAGTTCAACGCCGTTAAGCTCAGGTAGCCCTATCTTTCTGTTTTTTTTTATTAATATGTGAGTAATTTGATTATTTAGTAGATAATATTTATACCACTTATACTTCTAGCTTAAACTAAAGTAGTTGCATACTGATAGTGGGCCTACATTGTACATCTATAGAGAAAATAAATTGTGAAAGACTTTGCCCGAATCCTAAGCCATTTTTGGCAACATTTCCAAATAGCTACGAAAACTACATCAACGTGTAGTGAATACCAACCAACATCCGACTCTATATATATTTTCTTTAAAATATCGCGCCGCAGTGAAGTTACAATGGTCGAGAATTGCACATTTGTTGGTAAAAAGCAACCCCGCCACCCTTCCCCTGCCTAGCTAGTTTGCGAGGGAGGGGGGGAGGAAAGGAGGGGGAAAATACACAATAGCGCTTATATCTCTCATATATATCAATATTATATCACCACAAAGCACATGAATGCATATAAGATGCATAGTAACAAAGAAATATGCGAAATAACCCACAAATTACCGATTCGCGAAGTGGGGGAGGAGAGAGAAATAAAGGAGTGTCGATTTCCCTCTCTCCTTCGCCCCCCACTGGCACAACCCTCTACTAAAGGGTTGTACCACTGGCCCCACCGCACTGCAGCACAGGTCACTCCAGTGAGGGAGTCAGAGGGACGTCCAAACAAGTAGACCTATGTCTCGTTGATGTTCAGTCACGGTCAATGAAAACGTGCAATTTGGCCACATTTAGACCCCTGAGTGTGTGAGTGTGTGGGTGTGTGTGTGTTGTGAAGCTGGGTATCGAAAGCTCACACTTAGACCTACGTGACAAAAACAAATTGTACGATTATTTCTGTCATTATTTAGTCTTTATTCGATAGTTCATACACTATTTATTTCTATTTTCCATTTCTGTTAGTTTGTAGTTGTAGTTCATGCACTATTAATTCAATATTCTTGCAACTGAAATAAGATATAATATTATAAATAGGGCAGATAACTTTGATAAATAACACTAAACCAATGGAGACGCACACCACCACCCCATCCAGACGCGTCTCTATATGGCCCACACGTGTGCGTCTCCATTGGGCCTCGAAGTCAAATGAAGGTAGCTCCACCACCATCAAAGGAAACTCGACCATGAATACAGGAGGAGGTGGGGCGAGATTGGGGTTTACCATGCATGCGGTTTATGCCCTTCTAAACCCAGTTTGAAAAAATGCGTCTCCATTGGTTTTGGACCATATCATGAACTAATGGGGACGCACCCACTTTCACGAGCACTCGTTCATGCAAGAGTCATGAAACCATGCAGGAGTATAGTTCAAGACATGCTCTTTCCATTTGAAACAAAAGAAAAACGATCCGAGTTAGAGAAGTAGGAAAAAAATGAGCTGTGAAAAAATCGCTTTCTTAGGTTTGGGCTAAGAGATACCCCAAAAATCTAATTTTTATTTTTGTTTATTTTTTCTCAAGATAAATGTGTGTCCTATTAGGCTGGTAGTCTTTGAGAACATCACTAATAGCATAAAGTATTTTTTGATGTACACGTACAGTATTTGTTTTCTTTTCAGGTACTTTAGTTTTTTGCATGGCATTTTTTTTGCATGAAGTGCGTCTCTACTGGACAATTCGTCTCCTTTGGTATCTCTACCCTAATTAGGTGATTTTTTTTTTTTTTTTTTTTTTAGTTTTACAATATTTTACGCAGGAACATGGCAAAGTAGAAGATAAAGCGTATGGGAGTTTGTAGAGTATCTTACGCTCTTTCCATTTATATAAGTATGCTCCTCGTACGACCAGTAGTTACTGAGCATGTTAATTTCAAAGTTCGCTATATAACATTTTTAGAATTACAGGAAAAGTTTGGAAAACATAAAAAAAAACAATTTCCAATGGGTTTTCACTAATAACATTTCACTGGCTTATGAAGGGATGTTGACTCTTGTTGAGTAAACACCTATTGGTATTTTCAGGATTTCGAGTTTTTTAAGCCTAAATTAACCGGTCGGTCCCCTTAATGGGGGTGGCCATACACAAAATGACCCCAAGCAAACCTATCCCCTTTAAGAGGGACAACCCATGCCAGTTTACTGAAGGACTTACAGGATTGACCACTCAATTTAGGGTCCGTCTGACTCCGAGGCCTTTTATGTATTTTTTAGCACTATTTTTCTATAGTGGTGAGCGGGTAATCCATCCACTAATCTGCTTCACCCTAAGATAGCAGTACTGATTTGTATAAGGTTGCCGACCAAGGCTGACGAGTCCCATCCACCCGTATGTATGTATGTATAATGGCATCACTTGAGATTTCACTTTCATCCTTACTCTCCTAGGTATCAGAGTATGAGGCGGTTCACCCGGTGCGCAACTGGACGGACCTGAAGCGTCGCGTGGGACTGTACCGACGCTGCTTTATATTCACCCACTCCTGCATGCCCAAAGAGCCTTTGGTCTTGCTGCATATCTTCCTCACCTCAGAGATATCACGATCCATGGCCAAGATCATACAGAGCTCCCGGGCAGCTTCCTTTGGTGAGAGAGTTAGATAAAAGAGGTGGAGAATGAGTGTGTGTAAGAAAGTTATGTGAAATAAGTTAGAAATAAAAGAGTGTGAATGACTTAATTCACGTCCCACGGCGCCTTTAACCTCTTACGAGCGGGCATAATTGCCCAAAATTACCTTCATTCCCTGCTCTTTTTCATGCATAAGCAAGAGCCAGAGCGGGGAGATGTGGTGGAGTGGTCTTGCCACTGGACTGGTAATCCAATGGACCCGGGTTCGAATCCTGATTTGTCAATGGGAAGATATTATTGGGATGGAATTTGTACAGTACCCCCTAGGCCTAGGGGGTAAGGGGGCCTTCACTTATGGTGGAGGAAAAAAAAGAATATGCCCCACGCATCCTACTGCATGTCGTACAAGGCGACTAATAGGGGGGGATGGCGTTAGACTTGCTGACGAACAGCCATTACTATACAATGAAGCCTTGTTATTGTCGCTGGCATTGTTTTCTTATGACAGCGCTGTGACAGGGCTTCATTGTTCGTGTCCAAGTTGCCTAATGGCGGCACACTGGCGGTGGATGTCGCTCCCTTCGGACCCGGACCTGGCACCTTGGGCCCAAGCTGGACGAAATGGATCCAGAGGGTACATTAAGTAGTGTTTTTCCGGACTGGCACTCTCCGCCCAACAGTATAGGGGCCGAACCTGGTAGTAGCGCTCCAGGAGGCTGCCCTGTCATTGGGCGAAAAATACCAGACCAGTCGTAGTCCCGTGTACGCGCATGGGGTGCGTTCCTGCAGCTGGTTCTGGTGGGGTGCACCGAGGCCACTGGATCCTACTCCCTTGTAATCTCTTGGGGAAAGTGCTGGGAATGGTCCCCGGGGTAGACTGGAGCCGAAGTTCTGGGGTGAGGGGGGGGGGGGGGAGGGATGCCTATTTGCCAGCCTAATCACCAAATATTACTAAACCTAAAGAGAAACAACGTAAGTCTGATGATCCAAAACCGCACAAGATACGGACAAATACCCCCCACAGTCTCAGACTTGCTAGTGTGAATGTTGGTAGTTTGAATCTGTGTGCAAATGAAGTGGCTGAGATGTGTGAGAGGAGGCGAGTGAACGTCTGCTGTGCCCAGGAAACACTCTGGAAAGGGTATGGGGTACAGTGGATTGTTGGAAGAAAGAAAAGATATAGGATATACTGGAGGGGGGTTGAGACTGATAAAGCGAAAGGTGGAGTGGGTGTTCTGGTGGCTGAAGAGTGGGCGGAAAGTGGGCTTCAGATTACGAGAGTTAGTTGTTGTTGTTGTTGTTGTTCCCCAAGCTGCCTGGCCGAACAGCCCCAAGGCCCCGAGCAAGGCCAAGGCCATAACCGAGCGCCCCCATGACACCGTCAGTGTCATTCCAGGCCTCTCGGAGAATGAAATAACAGTCCTGGGAGGGGACCTGAATGGTTACGTGGGAGCATCTGCAGATGGATATGAGGAAGTACATGGAGGAAATGGTTACGGAAAGAGGAATCTGGAAGGCGAATATACAGTATACTGGAGTCCTGCGTTGCAATCAACATGGTTGTGTGTAACACGAAGTTCAAGAAAAGACATAGCCATCTGGTCACATATATCTCTGGGGTCTCATTAACAGGAAAGACTGGAAACTGCTTCAGGATGTAAAGGTCATCCCAAGCGAAGAATGTATCCCCCAGCATAAGCTACTTGTGTGCGACATGAGCTTATACAGAGATCCTAAGCGCAAGAAGGTATACATGCCTAAAAGGAGAGTGTGGCTGCTGAAGAACAAGGAAGTTAGGGATAGGTTTCATAGTGAACTGGAGGAAATAATTAGAGATAAGGAAGATAGGCCTAGCGAAGTAAATTGTCAATGGAATTTCCTTAAGCATAGCCTTCTCGCTGCCACTGACAAAGTCTGGGAAAACAAAGGGTCACCCCAGTAATAAGACCTCCTGGTGGTGGAACGATGAGGTAGAACATGCTGTGAAAGAGAAAAGGAAATGCTTCAAAGCATGGAAGAAGGGAGGCAGCAAGGAGGAATACCAGGCAGCTAAACGAACTGGCAAAAGAGTTATTTACAATGCTAAAAAAGGCATTAAGGACCTGGTCCTCGAATAAGTGTGTAACACTGACAATCCCAATGGGATCTTCAACCTAGCTAAACCAAACCAAATCAAACCAAAATCTTAAAAGTCAAAGACCATCTGGACATGAGATGCCCTCAATTCCTGGCAGCAGCCTCCACGAACCAAGACCACCCACTAAACTACATGGCAACACACCCACAGACACCAAGAAATATCAAAACAACACCCAGCACACGGTATCACACACAATTATTGTCCTCTCTCCCTCCCTGCCCACCCCGAACCAACTTCCAGAAGCACATCCATACTTATATCTCTCACCGATCCATCCACTCACTCACAGACAACACGCAGCTGCATGCACGACCTCCCGAAATCCCGAAATCCATCCTTCCGAATCCTCCCTTCCTCGCGAGGACAGAGTCCACCTGGCCAGGCTGAGATGCGGACACCATCCAGCTCTCCTGAGCTATCAGAAGAGACTGGATGACTCCGTTGTCGACGCCTGCCCGGGATTTAACACAGCACCCCATACCATTAAACACATCATAGAAGACTGCATTTCACACAACCACTTACGCCAACAACACAATCTACACTCGATGAGAGCTCTGTGGGAAAGCCCGATCGTGGCCATGGCCTTTCTCAGGGACTCGGGGCTGTTCGGCCAGGCAGCTTAGGGAACAACAACAACAACAACCTAGCTAGGCGAGTTGAAAATGACAGTAGGGATATTATAGGTGAACAGTGTGTTAGAAATGATAATGGGAAGATTGTGTATGCAGAAATTGAAATCAGAGAAGCATGGAAGGCACACTATAAACGATTGCTAGATGTAGAGTTTGAATGGGATAAGGAACAGCTTAGTATCGAAAAACAAATATCTGGACCCCCTCCTTTGATAGCACCAGTTGTAGTGAGCGACGCAATCAATAAAATGAAGGATGGTAAAGCTCCAGGGTGCTCTGACATTGTCTCTGAGATGATAAAAGCCCCAGGGGAGACTGGTGTCAGCTTAGTCACTGAGTTGATAAACACCATTATTAAAGATGAGAAAATCCCCGAGGATTGGCACAAAAGTGTAATAGTAAATATATACAAAGGAAAACGGGATGTGCTAGATAGAGCTAAGTATAGGGGCCTGAAAATGCTTGACCAAATCATGAAGGTCTGTGAGAGAGTCTTTGAGGGTTTGATCAGGCAAAGCATCTCCATTGATGATATGCAGTTTGGTTTTATGCCAGGACGTGGTACAACCGATGCTATCTTCATAGTCAGGCAGATACAGGAAAGATACTTACTAAAAGGCAGGGGTCTTTACTTTGTGTTTGTAGACCTGGAGAAGGCCTTTGACTGGGTGCCTAAAGATGTTGCGCAGTGGGCTATGAGGAAACCTGGTGTGGAAGAGCGGCTGGTGCGTGTGATAATGAAGATGTATGAGGATTCGCGAACTGCGGTGAGGGTGAAAGGTGTACTGAGTGAGGAGTTCACAGTCTGTGTTGGAGTTCATCAGGGTTCAGTGTTAAACTCCCTCCTCTTTATTATGGTCCTGGAGGCACTGTCTAGAGTTTTTAGATCCGGACTCCCGTGGGAACTGTTTTATGCAGACGATTTAGTCCTAATAGCTGACAATGTGCAAGATGCTGGGGCCAAATTCAGAAGATGGAGAGAGGACATGGCGAGCAAGTGTTTTAAGAGTCAATATTAACAAAACCAAGGTTATGCATTGTAGATTGAGATGAGGCAATGTGGAAAAGAGCGGTGCATACCCATGTGCAGTGTGTGGAAAGGGTGTGGGCGCTAACTCAATTCGATGTAGCATCTGTCGATGTTGGGTGCACCATGGGAGTAAGCGCTGTAGCAGAATAAAAGAACCCCTGCCGAAGGATAAGTCGGAAATCGAGAAATTTGAGTGCGTAGTATGCAAAGGCGAGCTTGTGTTAAATGATGATCCTGTGGCTGTGAATTTTGGAAATGAGTTATTGGAGCTGGTGGACAAGTTTTGTTACCTAGGAGATACCATCTCTGCCAGTGGTGGGGCCGAGGCTGCCACTGTCGCTAGAATTAGATGTGGCTGGGGGAAGTTCAGAGAACTGCTGCCAATTCTGACCATGAAAAGAATGCCTCTCCCCCTGAAGGGAAAGGTGTATGCCTCATGTGTTAGAAGTGCAATGATGTATACCCAAGAAACGTGGGCAGTTAAAGTAGAGGATGTCAACAGAATGGAACGTAATGAGATGAGAATGGTGAGATGGATGTGTGGGGCCAGGCTGCAGGATAGAATAACAAAGGATGAGCTGAGGAGACGTTTAGGTATAAAGAGTATTAGCGAGGAGATGCGTACAAGTAGACTGGGATGGTATGGACCTGTGGAGAGAATGGATGAACAAAATTGGGTGAAAAGATGCAGGTCTGTGATTGTGGAGGGAGCTGCACCAAAGGGTGGACCGAGGAAAACCTGGGATCGGACTATACGTGCCGATCTCAAATCCAAACACTTGACAAATGAAGCAGCCCTTAAGCCGCCATTAGGACAAGAGACTGAAACAGCACGTATGTGTGGAACACTCGGTCTTAAAATTTTATATATGTATGTATGTATGTATGTATGTATCAGTGCATTACCACAAAGTCCACAGAAACGCCAACAAAATACCCTCATTGTTCCCTGATTAAATAGCACTGTATGAATATTCCCATATTCAAAATATGCTAGTGAGATAATTACTCAATAGGTGGCATTCTGAGAGTGAGGGTCCAAGTCTAGGGGATGAGACAGTGAGGCACAGAGGCGAAGCAGTTTCAGAGATGGGACTGCTTCGAGCCGTAAGTGGATGCTTCACATGTCTCACTCCCCAGACTGGAACAAGACCTAACGGGCTTCACCGTGTTGGGCGGTGAATATACAGGCTCTCAGCCTATGCCCGAGAAGGAGTAGTTGGAATATATATATAAAAAAAAAAAAAAAAAAAAAAACGTAATACAATTATATATGCATGGAAGTACAATGATAGAGCTTCCCAATGACACCTGAATCATCTCTGTACGACGTCTGGTTATCTTTCAATTATGTTGCAAACGGGGAAGAAGGAAGGTGCTGTTGTTTTTAACAGCTGATCGATCAATATTAGCTGAGCTGAGTACATACATATATACATACAGATTTAAAGACCGTTTTGTCCACAGAGAATGTGGTTCCAGTCTCACGTCCTAGATCTGTCAAGGGCTGCCTCTGTTGTCAAGTTCTTTATTTTGAGATCGGACCGGAGTACCTGATCCCACGTCATTCTAGGTCTACGCCTACGCGCAGCTCCCCCCACATCCACAGTCCGGCATTTCTTCACCGAGTTCTGATCATCCATTCTCTCCACGTGTCCAAACCAACCAAGTCGGCTTGTGCGCATCATCTCACTGACACGCCTAATGCCCAGACGCCTTCTAAATTCCTCGCTCGATACCCCGTCCCTGAGATTAACCCCACATATCCATCTCACCATTCTCTTCTCATTCCGTTCCATTCTATTGATATCCTCCGCTTTAACCGGCCACGTCTCCGGGGCATAGGTCATCACGCTCCTAACACACAAGGTATACACCTTCCCTTTAAGGTGAAGTGGGAGCCCTCTCATAGTCAGGAGTGGCAACAGCTCTCTAAACTTTCCCCAGCCACTTCTGACTCTAGCAATGGAGCCAGCTTCAGCGCCACCTCCGGCGGAAACCGTATCGCCCAGGTAGCAGAACTTATTCACACACTCCAGCGTTACACTGTCGAATTCAACACTATCAGGCAGGTTCGGGGCTGTTCGGCCAGGCAGCTTAGGGAACAACAACAACAACAACAACACTATCAGGCAGGTCATTTAACACAAGATCTTCCTTGCACACTGCACATTCAAAGTCTATTATTCTTGTCAAAGGTCATCTAGCTCCACTACATCTCTTATGTACCCAGTCACTACACACGCAACATTGAATTGAGTTACTTCCCACCCCCTTCCCACCCCCTTCCCACATACTGCGCATGGATAGTCAACGCTTTTTCCATAGTTCCACGCCCTACTCCACTAATCATGACCTTTGTATTATCTATGTTAACTCTTAGACCTTTATTTGACATACCCTCCCTCCATCTTTTGAACTTTGCCTCTGCTTCCTGCGCACTATCTGCGATAAGAACTAGATCATCTGCATATAACAGCTCCCATGGGAGTCCTGTCCCAAAGTCCCTTGACAGAGCCTCCAAGACCATCACAAACAATAATGGGCTCAGCACTGAACCTTGGTAAACTCCAACTTTCACTGGGAACTTTGCTTAGGCCCCCATTCACTCTTAACGGTTGCCTGTGACCCCTCATACATTCTCATTATCACACGCACTAGCCTCTCTTCTACTCCAAGTTTTTTCATAGCCCACTGCATTACTTCCCTGGGCACCCGGTCAAAGGCCTTCTCCAGATCTACAAAAACTAGGTATAACTCCCTGTTTTTCTCTAAGAACCTCTCTTGCAGTTGCCTAAGAATGGAGATAGCATCAGTTGTGCCCCGTCCTGGCTTAATATAGGTTTGAGTCCCGAAGGGAAGAAGGAAAACCTAATAGTTATTAGTGGCCCCTCCATCATTGACGATATGCCTTAAACAGTAATGGCACTCTTTGAACCCCAGAGTCAGCTGTTCAAAACACCCGCCCCGGAGCGTAAGTGTTGGCGTCCCCTCGGGTCCCCTATGAACGAGGCCGCCATTATTGTTATATTTCATGTTGCTCTCATTATAGCCTAGCTAGTATAGTTAGAGGCTTTTTATTACCAGGGCAATGCTTTAGGGCCACCTTTCTGGTGGGTTAAGTGTGTTTTGTTTCTACGTTGGTAGAACCTGAAGTTTAACCCCTCCAACCCGGAAGGGCTCTTGAACGCCCATAACAACCTCGGCCCGCGCAACCCGGAAGGGCTCTTGAACGCCCATTGCTTGCGTGCGTGCTTTCGAATGCCGCGCGTACATTTTTGGTATCGTGTGACGGTAGGTGGCGCCACCAGGCGTAAACTACGCCACAGCAACAGTATCTACCCCGACGCCATCATGGACAGTACGCCAAATAGTGATTCCGCTGTGTCCGATACCGTGCTTCCTACGACGCCCTTGCTAGTTCGTCGCGCCTTACCCCGACGCCATCGCCTAAATGTGTTATCTCCCGGAGGTATTGAGACGACATTGAGACTTTATGAGCGAGCTGATGCCAAGCATAATGTTGATGATGAAGTCAGTGACGACTCCAGTAATTATAAGTCGAGTGATTATGGCCATGAGAGTGACAAAGAAGAGCAATTCCTGGGATTTGCGAGAGAACATGACAGTGATGAGAGTGATGAAGGTGATGTACCATTTGTTGAGGAAGCTGGTTTACCTAAAGACAGTGAACTTGAGAGAGTGAGTGAGTGGGAGAGTTCAAGGTCTATCTATCTATTGCCTGACGCCGCGATCCCCGAAGGGGTGGCCACGAACGAACCGCCCCCATGCACCTCTGTCCCCAGTCAGTCGACGCCCCTCCCCCCAACCAGCACCGCCTTCGTTCATGTAGTTCCTCACTCCATCCTTCCACCTCATATTCGGTCTACCTCTCCCCCTCTGTCCCTCCACCTCGCTCTCGTACACCCTCTTAGTCATTCTCTCGCTTTCCATACGTTCCATATGGCCGAACCATCTCAAGTTGTTCCTTTTCACACTTTCCAGCACATCTACCTCCACACCACACCTCCTTCTTACTTCCTCATTAGTCTGTCTATCCCTCCATGTAACTCCGCACGCACTCCTTAAGTAATTCATTTCCACTGCTCTCACTCTTGGTCTGAGTCTCTCAACCAACGTCCATGCTTCGCTTCCGTAAGTCAGTGTCGGGATTATCACACTGTCATGCAAGGACTTCTTCACTTCCATACTGACCACCCTATTTCTTGTTACTGCTTTTAGCGTTCCTACAACCCTCTTCCCCTGTTGTACCCTCTCCCGCACCTCTTCATCCATAGTCCCATCTTTACTCAACACACTGCCCAGATACTTAAAAGAGTTGACGATCTCCATATCCTGACCGTTCAGCTTCACCTCACACTCTGTGACTTCACCCCTTTCGAAGACCATAACCTTGCTCTTCCCCGTATTTACCTTCAAATTCCGTTTTTCGCACACTGTTCCAAACTCATTTACCAGACCCTGCAACTCCCATTCATTATCACTCATCAGAACTGTATCATCCGCAAACAGCAGTATAGGTAGCTTCCACTCAATTCCCTCCCTTTTCAGCGATACACCAACATCCACTGCTCTTGATAGTATTTCTTTCATAACTCCATCCATATATACAGTAAACAACCACGGGGACATCACACACCCCTGTTTCAAACCAACATTCAGGTCAAAGAACTCGCTCTGCTCACTCTCCACACGTACTGCCGCCTTTGCACCCTCATACATGCTCTTCACTGCTTTCAGCAACTTGCCCTCTACTCCGTATATTCTAAGTACTTTCCACAAACCTTCTCTATCCACTCTGTCATAGGCCTTCTCCAAGTCCATAAAGGCAACATACACCTTTTGTTTCTTCTCCAGATACTTCTCCACAACACAATTCAGGGTAAAAATCTGATCTACACATCCTCTTCCCTTCCTAAAACCTCCCTGCTCGTCGCCTATCCATTTCTCCGATCTCACTCTCACTCTCTCTCAATCACTACCCTACTGCATACCTTCCCTACTACGCTTAGAAGACATATTCCTCGGTGGTTACCACACACTCCTCTTTCCCCTTTGCCCTTATATAGGGGGACTATTATGCCAGTCTTCCAGTCATCGGGTGCACTGCCCTTCTCCCATGCTAGTTTGCACATTTTCCATACCCATTCTATCACTATCTCACCACCATACCTCAACATTTCCCCACACACTCCATCTGTTCCTGGTGCTTTTCCCAACTTCACTCTTTTCATGGCTTCCCACACTTCTGACCTCCTGATCCCCACCTCCTCCTCCACTACTTCTCTTCTTCTCCCTCCCATACCATATCCAGCTATGTTTGCTGGCTCTTCATTCCTTTCATTTAGCAACTCACTGAAGTACTCCCTCCATCTTTCGACTCTCTCTTGCTTCTCGGCTAGCATTCTCCCATTCTTATCTTTCACACCCTTACTGTTTCCCTTGCTACCTTCCCTAACTTTCTTGACTTCTTTCCAGAACAGTTTCTTACTCTCCCTCCATTTTACACTCAGATTCCTTCCAAATTCCTCATCTACTCTTCTCTTACTTTCCTTCACTACTCTCTTCACCACCCTCTTACTCTCCACGTACCTCGCTCGTTTCTGTCTCTCGGAATCTTCATTCCCTCTACTACCCAACCACTCTCTATATGCTTTCTTCTTTTCTTCCACAGCTATTCTTACCTCTTCTGTCCACCATGCTGTACCTTTCACTCCCCTCCCTCTTCTCCTCACTCCACACACCTCCTCACATGCTGCACAGATCTCATCCTTAAACACCTTGCTCATCTCCTCCACTTCCTCCATAACTTCCAGGTCGAACCCACCTAGTCGTCTTTCCACTGCTCTCCTGTACTCCTCCCTGACTTCCTCCTCCTGCAACCTCTCCACCCTCCTCACCATTCCACCCTCCTCTCGCCTCCCTCCCGCTCTCCTCACCCACTTCTTTTGTATCCTAACCTTAGCTACCACTACATAATGATCAGACAGACCCCCTCCAATACCCCTATACACCCTAGCATCCATCACAGATTTCTTCATTCGTTCATCCACACATACATAATCAATCAATGACTTTCGTTCCACCACTGTCTTATCCTTCATCGTCAACATCCGTTTCCACGTGTACCTGTGGATCATTCTGTGTCGGAAGAAGGTGTTGGCTATCCACAGCCTCCTCCCCACACATACGTCCACAAGTGCACTACCATTCCCATTCACCTCTGATGGTACCCCCCACCCTCCCACCACTCCCTCAACTTTCCTATCACCCACCTTACCATTCATATCCCCAATCAGAAATATTCTTTCGTTCTTGTCAAACTTCTCCAGGCATGCCTCCACATTCATCCAGAACTCCTCTTTCTTTCTTTCAAGTATATCCGCTGTCGGGGCATACACGCATACAATCACCCACGTTTGTATTCCTACTTTCATTCTCACCCACACAATCCTTGAACCCACAGACCCATACTCTCTTACACATTCCTTCCATTTGCTACTTACAAACAAACATGCACCTTCTCTCGCTGTTCCTTCACTCACTCCAGCACACACACCCATTCCACACTCCCACTCTCTCACATCTGAACCTTTCCATTTGGTCTCTGTCATTCCACATACATCCAGCCTGGCATTCACTAACACTTCCAGAACCTCTCTCTCTTTTGTGCCATCATTCATGCCACTAACATTCCACGTAGCCATTCTCAGAATGTCCAAAGGCATGTCCTTAGTCGGTCGTGGTTCGTCAACGTTGGTTCCGTCCGCATCCGAGGCTGTTCGTTCGTTTTTCTTTGCTTAGATATTTTTTCCGGTTGGGGGTCGCAAGCCCACCGACCCAACCAAGGTCACTCACCAAATTTCGCATAAGTGACACGACTCCAAGCCCTTCCCCAGGTAAATCGCCTGTCAAGCTACATTTGTATAAGCAGAAAATACTTGAGAAGGCGGCCGCGGCAGCTAGGGAACAAGCAAAACTACTTGGTGAGGATGAGGCTGTGAGTGAGGGTCAACGTGGTGACCCTTCTCGTCCGCCATTGTCTCCCTTATCTACCCACGCCACCCAAGATGACCCGGATGCCCCGCATTCTTCCCCACCACCCCCACCATTGCCAAGGGTTGAGGACCCCCCCACTTTCGGCCTATTTGCCTCCTAGGTCCCCCGACAGGAGACATACTGCTGCCGAAAAGGGGAAAGGTAGGAAATATACCAAAAAAATTAAGAAAAGTAAGAGAGTTTTGTTCGAGGCTCCCGCGGCGTCCACCCCGGCCGGCCCCAGCCATACGTCCCCGCAACTTTCCCCACGGTCCTCCCCACCTCTCCCGCCTTCAACATGTCTTCCTGAAGAAGTCTTTGAGCTCGCATCACCAATACCTGGGCCTAGTGACAGTGAAACATTGCTTTCTGTCACTCGTCGCAGGCCAAGGAGCCCAGGACCTCGGGGGGACACAGCCTCACCTGCCACTCCTTCCCCACCTCGCCCACCCCCACCTTGCCCACGCATCACTGGTTCCCCGCCAGATTATGTGGGGGCCACTGATGATGAAGGGCACCTCTCTGAAGACTCTGGCCATGATTACATAGGTCCACCGTCAGGGCAAGATGACCACTCTGACGATGACTATATGGACATCGACGACCCTCGACCCATCCGCTTGGCCCGGCGTCGTGCTGCCCGTCGTGCTGCCCGCCGCCCTGGCCGACGCCCTCGCCGCCCTAGGGCGCGTGCCTCCCGAGTTGGCCGTGGGCGTGCTGGGCCACCAGCTGGAGCTCCTCGTCAGCGTAGACAAGACCCATTCTACGTTTTTCAGTGGCTAGACGTAGTTGATGAGGATGGATACAACCCTGATGTGCCAGCTTTTGATGAGGTACTGGAGGGTTCAGGCATTACCCCCAATTTTCCTGCAGGCCCCAATGCTCCACCACACGAACTATTTGAGGCCTTCTTTGATGAGGAGGTGGTAGGCTATGTTGTCAAAGAGACAAATAAGCAGCACCAATTCCAGGTCCACTTTTTGGGCAAGGTGACCAAGGGCCACATGAGGCAGTGGACCCCAGTGACTCATAAAGAGTTCATGGTGTTCGTGGCACTCACCATGCTAATGCCTCATGTCAAGAAGCATAGGTTGCCTGACTATTGGATCACCAATGATCTCATATCCACCCCTGCCTTCGGGAAATATATGTCTCGCGACCGGTACCTTGATATCCTCGCAGCGCTCCATCTTGTCACCAACCTTGACGTCCACCTCCCAGACAAGCTGTGGAAGATTAGGACGTTGTACGAGATGATGCGAGAACGCTTCACCTCCTACTTCAAGCCCTTCCGCAAGGTCGTCATTGACGAGTCTCTTGTGCTGTTCCGGGGAAAACTCAGCTTCCGGCAGTACATCCCCTCAAAAAGACATCGCTTTGGCATAAAATTCTTTGTGCTGTGCGACTGCCAAACTGGCTATGTCCTGGACTTCCTGGTCTACAGCGGGAAGGAAGGGGACTTGCTTGTGGACCCCCTCATTGGCTTTGGCGGAGCAGTGGTGCAAGCCATGATGGACCGCTACTTTCACAAGAATCACGTCCTCTACACGGACAATTATTACACATCCCCCACTCTCTCACAGTACCTGCATGAGCGCAAGACGGGGACTGTAGGCACAGTACGAGGGAAAAGGAAGGGCATGCCACCTTTCCCTCCAAAGACCAAAAAAGGTGATGTGTTCAAGAAGAAGTCGGGGCCCATTCTGGCTATCCACTGGCACGACCAGCGGAAGGTCAACCTCCTGACCACCATCCACAAGGGGGAAATGGTGGAGACTGGCAAGGTGGATCGCCGCACCCAGGCCAGGGTGACCAAGCCCGATGCTGTCCTGGACTACAACATCAACATGAGGCTGGTGGACAAGTCCGACATGCAGATAGGCGTCCGGGTCCTTGGGTGGAATGGGAAGTGGAGGCTCAAAACTTTGCAACGACGTTTTCCTCTAAATCTTCACACCAAATTCCACAAGAAAGCCATTCTTGGTTCTCGATGCCGGTATTCTCTGCCAGCGGAGTTCCCTCTGCTTTATTTGCATTTTTAGCTGCCCCTAAAATTAATCTATGCGAACTTAAAGATCCCTTTTCCACACCGTCCACTGCTCACCTAGACCGGGAGTTTAGACTACGTGGGAAAGCATATAGACTGTTTTCCCAGTATATTGTCACACACCAGGTAGCGAAGTCAATGCTCAGATCTGCTCAGGCAATCGCGGACACGGAAGTCCGAAAGGCTATCGAACTATCTAGACGCTTGCTACTCCAGACTTCTATACAGTCACTGGGGGATATCTGTACAGCCTTGCTAGAGGCAGTGGGGGCACGACAAGATCTAAGGATGTCTCTCGTGAGGAAGCTCCCGGATAGGATTGCAAATCAAGTAGTTATGTCCCCTGTTCTAACTGCCTCTTTAATCTCCCCGGAGGTGTGGAAAATAGTATTCAACATGGCTCAGGCCTTTAAGCACAGTCCCGCCCCATCTAAGAAACCTGCTTTCAATTTTACCAAGCCCAAACCAGTCGCAAAAGCTCAGCCTGGTGGGGCAAAGCCCTTTCATCTGCCTAAGTCCTCTTCCACCCAAAGTCAGGCTCAGTACAGATACAAGCAAGGAAAGTTTTCAGGTAATCATAAAGGACAGAAGTATCAACGACCAGGCCAGGGCCCGTCTCCGACCAAACCCGGCCAGTCATCAAAGCATACACCACCACCACCACCAAAAAACTAGGGTCTCTCTCACTCCCAGGGCCAGTCTTATGGCGGGTGGATCAGAGGGTAGTCCAGCCGGCGAACCCTTGTCTGCTAACTGGGTCGTTCCGGGCGTGTCATCGCGCATGGCCATTAAACACATGGGCGAGGATGGTGGCACGCAAAGGCATCACCTGGCAGTGGCTCCGGCGACCTCGCTTACGTCGGCCGACAAAGGCAAATTTTGTTTCATTAGAGGTGGAGTCACTGATCCAAAAGATGATCGCCAAGAATGTCATCATCCCGGTCCCTCAAAATTACCCAGTATATACGTCCAAACTCTCTCTAGTGCCCAAAAGGGACAGTGTTCAGATGAGGCCGGTCGTAGACCTGTCTTATCTGAACCTCCATATTCACAACGTTTCCTTCAGGATGCTGACAGTGATGCATTAGTGAATCAAAGCAGGCTAACACTTCCGCCGGAAGGGTGGATGTGTTCTTTAGACCTGACAGACGCGTACTGGCACGTCCCGGTAAACAAAAGGTTTCAACGATTTTTGGCATTACGAATAAAGCATCAGACTTATGTCTTTCAGAGGATGCCGTTCGGATTGAACCTAGCACCTCGCTTATTCACGAAATTGGTCCGGCAAGCCCTGATGCCCATGTTAGAACAAGGGATCAGGATTTTGTGGTATCTAGATGACTGGCTGGTGGTGGCAGAGACGGAACAGTTATGCATCAATCATGTCAACATAACATTAAATCATGTTAAATCTCTAGGGTTCAAGGTAAACCCGGTAAAGTCAAACTTTGTTCCCTCACGAGTGGTCCAGTGGATAGGGCTGGTCTGGGACACAGCTGCTCTCACTCTGAGTCAGAGTGTGGACAATCGGAACAGGTTTCGCAAGAAACTGTTTGTTTCTTCACAGTCTGACTACGACACGGAGAGTCTGGGAATCTCTGGTCGGCTCTCTCAACTGGATTCAACTAACTGTAAAGTTGAGCCGGTTGAAAGTCAAACGTTTAATATTGGAGGGCAACAAATGTTTTCCATTACAGTGGAGCCCCCATCCTAGCTGCTAATCGGTTCCGCAGAAATAGAGCTAGGATTGAAACATCCAAGATCGGGGCACTGTTCTTATGGGGAAAATTCAATCGGTTCCGTGCTCATGCCAAAATTTGCGTCTTTTTCTATTTTTTGCCTATGAAAACATGTTTTAGGCTATTGTACACAAATTAAATTTTATGCATTATACTGTATCATATAATCTATCTATTGCCTGACGCCGTGATCCCCGAAGGGGTGGCCACGAACGAACCGCCCCCATGCACCTCTGTCCCCAGTCAGTCGACGCCCCTCCCCCCAACCAGCACCGCCTTCGTTCATGTAGTTCCTCACTCCATCCTTCCACCTCATATTCGGTCTACCTCTCCCCCTCTGTCCCTCCACCTCGCTCTCGTACACCCTCTTAGTCATTCTCTCGCTTTCCATACGTTCCATATGGCCGAACCATCTCAAGTTGTTCCTTTTCACACTTTCCAGCACATCTACCTCCACACCACACCTCCTTCTTACTTCCTCATTAGTCTGTCTATCCCTCCATGTAACTCCGCACGCACTCCTTAAGTAATTCATTTCCACTGCTCTCACTCTTGGTCTGAGTCTCTCAACCAACGTCCATGCTTCGCTTCCGTAAGTCAGTGTCGGGATTACCACACTGTCATGCAAGGACTTCTTCACTTCCATACTGACCACCCTATTTCTTGTTACTGCTTTTCGCGTTCCTACAACCCTCTTCCCCTGTTGTACCCTCTCCCGCACCTCTTCATCCATAGTCCCATCTTTACTCAACACACTGCCCAGATACTTAAAAGAGTTGACGATCTCCATAGCCTGACCGTTCAGCTTCACATCATATAATACACCATAGAATAAGTTTTTAATAACTAGAAAAAAAAAGGCCCAATATCTAAACAATTACCGCACTTTTTCCCAGTGTTAGGCTATGAAAACATGTTTTTTGTCTAGGCTACATCAAGTAGCCTAGACCTAAATCTTATGCATTGTAAATAATAATGTAGACATGGCTAAATGACAGTCCTAACCATAAATACTGTAGATTGGGGCATTGTTTCTATCATGCGAAATTTTTTTTTTTAGGCCTAGCCTAGGCCTAGGTTCTAAATTCGTCCAGCCACCCCTCAAGTACCCATTTCGCCCCAAATACATCCAATAAATACATATTATGAGGAAAAGACTTATAAATACGTATTATGAGAAGATTACTTACCACACAGATTTTATTATAAATCATTGTCATATTTAGCCTAGCCTAGGCTAACATCGTCTAGGCTAGGCAATTCAATCGCTTTCGCCGACATGGACTGGTCTTTGCTGTGTTTTGAGCATAAAATTCCTTCATTGCTACCACCAGGCCAACCGTCCCTATCACTAGATGTACTAGAGGTTATAATAAACGCGAGAGATAAGGGGTTCAGGCACAAAAAGGCTTGCAAACGGTTGTTTTGTCAACACAGATACTGTACTAGCTAAACTGCAAGCGTCTGCTTAGTGATGACGTCATACAAAGATGGCGGAATCTTGCGCATTTGACGATCCGGATTCACTCGGATTTCGTCTCTAAACGGCAAGCTACTGGCAGATTCTTTCGTTATGTTAAAACAAAATTATTGTTTTTGTTTGTTTTCTAGTTTTATGTCGAGTTTTTCGTTATTTTTGCTATTTTTTCGGGTTTCGTCTGGGATTTTGATGCGAGGAATGAGGCTTTTGGCGCGAGAATTGAAATGGGGAATATTTGGTGTGTGGTGCGAGAATTGAATCAACGAAGACCGGTGTAGCGAGGATGGGGGCTCCACTGTATTGCCGGCGGAAACGTTATGGCCCATCCCAAAATTAATACACAGCTTACTAGCGGTCTGGGCGAAGAGGGAAACATTGCACTCGGTCATGTCATGGACCTCTCCTCCGCCGACGGTATGGGTAGACACGGATGCGTCAGGAACGATAGGTTGGGGCTTTCAGTCAAACCACGGGCATCAGGGTCAAGGGCTTTGGTCCCATTCAGAAACCTCCCACATCAATGTCAAAGAATTACTAGTCCCCTTGTATTTCCTTCAGGCTCACGGCTCTACTTTACGGGACAAATCGGTGGTCTTCAGGATGGACAATCTGAATGCGGTTCACTGCATTCAGAAACAAGGGTCAACGAGATCTCGGAAGTTGCTAAACGTGTCAGATTTTTGTTTTGTTCTAGCCGGCAAGCTGAACATTCATCTTCACGCATCTTATCTCCCAGGCGTAGCAAACGTCTGGGCAGACGCTCTGTCTCGGAGACAGAGCACAACGGTAGAATGGGCGCTCAAGCAAAACATTTTCGACCAAATGATTGCGGAGCCTTACCGTCCACAAGTGGATCTGTTTGCGTCCGAGGAGACTCACTAACTCCCGCTGTACCTCACCCGCCGGACAATAACGCCGGCGGGAGGATCCGACGCACTGGTGACTGACTGGAACATGTGGAGTTCCGTTTATCTGTTTCCGCCACCAGACGCTTCTCTAATGTGCCACGTAGTAAACAAACTACGGGATTATCGGGGCGTAGTCTCGTTAATCGTGCCCCTGTGGCCGGCGCAGTTGAGGTACCAGCAATTGAAAACGTGGTGCCCGAACCCGGTGTCGCTCCCGGTCGGGTATTTCCACTTAGACACGATTGGCAACCTAGAGACCTCGCTGACTTTTGCATTATGGACATTCAGGAGGCCAAGTGGCTAACACCGTATGGTAGGAACGTGACCGATAAATTCATGAATCAATATACCCAATCTACAAAGAGACAGTATCAATCGCACTGGCAGTCCTTTACTTCTTGGATAATTAGAACAGAACAAACCGTACCTTCGGTGGCTTTGGTTTTTCATTATTTAAACTATCTGTTCGAGCAGAAACGTCTATCTGTAGTAACGTTAAAAAATCACTTAACAGCAATTAGGATGCCATTCTTTGACCTTGCAGGTCTAACCATACCACTAGCGGAGGAAAAAGGTTTCATGAGAGCATGTTTTAAACTCTGCCCACCTTTATAGGTGTTTCCATATAAAATTTCTCTGTAGTATGCATTACAGGAAATTGTGCTAAAGTACAATAGTAGTAAAACAACTACTCTCGTTGTAAGTAGTTTTGGCTGTGAAGCAATATAATTTTAAGAAAATCTCAGTAGTTGCGACTGCGAATTTTATTTTTGATGTAAGTACTTCTGCGAAAGTACAAGAGTTCATTTTATGTTTGGGTATATTTTTAGGAATATATCCACTAGTTTAATGGGGTTTATATGTGCACATGTAGACTTGTAAGTTTTTTATTTTTCACCACTTACTTTAAGTGGGGTGCTTCTTAACTAGCAGATCTGTGTAGAGAGTCTCAGAGTTAACCCTTTTTTTATTCAAGCAGGCTTCTTCGAAGCACGCTTCTTCGAAGCACGCTCCTGCTTGTACCCCTTTTTGAATATATATGCTGTATAAAGTTTATGCGCAAAATATATCTTTTTTACAAAGTAAGAATACTATGTGGTTGTTTGATTATCTGCTTTTGCTAGAGTTATGATATGATTACGAATGTCCCCCTCCAGTCTTAGATATCAGGCATAATCGTCAATGATGGAGGGGCCACTGATAAATTATAGGTTTGACTCCTGCAAGGAGATAAAGAAAACCTAATATTTAGTAGTGGCCCCGTAATCATTGACGACTGGGGCCCTCCCGACCATCCCCTTCCCATTCGTTGATGTATTAAGGATTTTGGTTTACTTGATATGTCAGTGAAGGAAGTATGACGCCTGAAGTCAGCGTCTGGTCAAATATCCACACAAGTACATCCACGAGTATATGGAAAGCTTATGAATAGTTATTCATATTTTCTCTTTATTTTTTATTTGTTACAAAGTTTTTTCGTAGTGAGAACCCAATTTCATAATGACAGAACCATGAGTGAGGTTGCGTGCGCTCATGATGAAGGCTCCTCAATTTTTTATGCTCTGCGCGGTAGATTCAAACTACGGTAAATGAGCGTTTGAAGAAGAGGCCTTATGTAATAGGCATAATCGTCAATGATTACGGGGCCACTACTAAATATTAGGTTTTCTTTATCTCCTTGCAGGAGTCAAACCTATATTCTGGCAATTTGGCTGAGTCAGATCCTTGACTCCGTGTCCCCATAATTGACGAGGATATTTCTTAGGAACAAATGGTTGGGGAAGGACTTTACACTCTCAGATAAACAACCCATAGGCGATTATCCAACCTTTTGGTTTTATTATGTTCTTTCCACCAACATACTGTACTTTACTCCTAAACTCGGTTAATGAAATTAACAAACACATGTGGCAGTCCCGGGATTCGAACCTAGGCTGCTCACACTGAAAATCACCACACTTATGCATTGCACCACAAAGACAGTTTTACAGACAACTCACTCACACTAATGAGGAGTAGCAGATCCTATTCATGACACATACTCTAGGGCAACATTATCACACATAAGAGAAGTCTATCTTTGCAAAACCCTTCGGACAGTAGGAGAGGTCAGAACAGCCCTTTTCATGACGTCCAAAGCACGTCAAGACCTCCGTATCTGTCTATCTAAAAAACTCTGCCCAAAGACATCAAAACTAGAATCTTGATCTCTCCATCTACTCTAACGGATTAACAACCACAGATACTTGGTCTGAAGTATCAGCACTACTCTTTATAACCGCCTCTAAGGTTCTCTCGTGTTAACTTTATTAGATTCAGATCTCAACGACACTCAACAGGCCACAGTAGTCGGGACAGACTGGTTAATTCATCCCCAGACAACAAGGTAGACAGACTCAGACACACCAACAGCAACAGTCTGACCTTTCAAGAACACATACCGGTTCAAGGACCTAACTTAGTTCATCTTAGCCTTGCATCACATTATATCTCAGGCACAACCGGTTCTTTCCAGGTCAGTTACACAGCATGACCGAAAGGACCTTGGTCCAGACATTTAATAAAGCATAGTCTGTTTTGGGACTGGGAGAGACGACCTTTCTTTCGTAAGTACGTATACAACGTCTCATACCAGTAAAGGTGCCAACACTTGTAAAAGCGATGCTTCAGTGAGGAATTCGAGTGAACATTCCTCCCACATCAAAAGTTTTCTGTCTCACTTAAGTCTAGTACCAAAACGAGATAGCCTACAGTTCAGACCAGTCATAGAATTATCAATCCTCAACAAGTTTATTGTAAACCACTTTTTCGAGATGATAACAATACAACAAATATCACAGCCCTACGTCTGAATAGTAAAGTGGGAACTCTGGGTTTACCTCCGTTGGGAAACCCTATCACACAACATACAACATCAAATACTTGACTACTACAAGTATGCAAGACAGTACATACAAAAAACAATTCCAACCGGCTGTGGGAGTCGTTAACCCTCTCACGACCATATGATGCAGAGGTTGCCAGATTAGCAATAAGAAATAGAGTTCTCTCACTCTTATAATTACCTCTCCAAAATGAGTTTTCTGCCCACAGCTAACTCAAAGACAACTGCAGAGGGTAAAGTAACTAAACTAAAGGTTTCTAAATACCCCTGATGGTAACAAGGCTTTAAAGTATCCCCAATAGGCTCTAAATTGCATCAAGGACGTGAGATGGTTAATAGGGTCCAAATATTAGGTTCAGCTACCTATTCCGTTGGACAAACTTCGCCTGAATCCTTACATCAGGCTAGACAACAGAGCTTTTCCGAGTCAATCAACCTCATACCCTAATTACATTCCCTCAGCATTTCATCAGACTTCTAAGCTTCTGGATAAGACCTGAGACCCCTTCCCCGACAGCCCTCTACTCAGAACCGCCACCATCAGTGGGGGTCGTCTTGGACAAAGCGGGAGCCCCGAGCTGGAGTTACCAATCGTCCGACGGTCGCCAGACACAAAGTCACTAGACCTCTCTCAATCTCTATCACTTAAATACAAAGGAACTAATTGTCCCTCGATTTTCCTGAAAAATCATGCCCTTGCACTCCAACACAGAATTCAGATGTAATTGGATATTCCAAGTAATTGAAAATATGGATAAGTAAAACAGTTCCTGGAGTGAGATGGGATAGTGGGGCGATTGTTGTTTTTAGGCTGGCAGACGACCACCTCGCGATGGCGGGAAGGCGTGAAAGCCTAGCTGGGGATGAGGAGGAATACGAATTTGAAGGCTTTATCATCGAGGACAAGGATGATCAGTTGGCAAGTATGAAAAAACAATTGATGGGTCTTGTGAGATGGAGGGGAGTGATGGAAAATTGGAGGAAGGAGTTAGGGGCTAAAGTAGAAGTTTTGTCCGATATGTGTGGCGTTACTAGCGGGGTGGATAGGCCTAGGCCAGTAAGTGACAGCCTAGAGGCAGTGATGGCCAGAGTAGACGAGTTAGCGGCGGAAAATGTGGCACTCAAGGCTCAGCTTAAGGAATATGAGGTCCACCTGAGTGAGGAAGTAAAAGGAATTAGTGAGGTAAAAAATTAGTGGACAAGGGTAGAGAGTGCCATGATGGTAGCCCTTGAAGAAATTGTGAAGGAGCAGAAGGATGAGAGAGAAAAGGAAAAGAAAGATTTTGAAAAAATGTAGTGCAAGTTTTAAAAAAGAAAGAGAAGGTAGTGAGAGAGACAATAGATAGAGGTAAGTGTGTAGTAATCTTTGGAGATGTGGAAGAGCACCTGGCAGATATGAAGGTAAGAAAGTAAAGGGATGTTGTGAAAGTCAAGGGGATACTGGATTACTTAGACGAGGGTTATGGATGGGTAAAATAATTGGAGGAGGTGAGAAGGTTAGGAAAATATAAGAAGGGCGAGATGAGACCACTAAGAGTGGAACTAAAGTTTAGATCAACAGCAGAAGCAGTAGCCAATGTGAGCTGGAAATTAAATTTGACAGAGCTGAATCATATAAGGGTAAAAAAGGACCTAAGTATAGAAGAACGAGAACAGTTAAGGGAACTCCAAGCTAAGGCTGATGAAGAGAATGGAAAGTTGTCTGAAGAGCAAAAGAAGATTTTTTTTTGGAGAATTAGGGAAGGGCAAGTAAGGAAGTGGTACATCAGGAGCCACCAAGAACCGAAAGTAAGAGGAGTGATAGGGAAAGAGACAGAGAGACAAGTACGAAGTCAAAGCAAGGAGACAGAGCGAGAGATAATGTAGGGAGCAGGGGACCGGAGAGAGAGTCAGGATGTGGTGGAGAAGGTGGAACAGAGGGAGAGAGAGGTTGTGGAGGGGGAGGGAGGAGAATAGAATTAGCAGGGGAGGTGGAACTGGGTCAGGGAAGGGATGGAGGAGGAGGTGAACCTGGTAGGAGGCAGAGAGGGAAGAGAAACAAGGAGGTGGATTCAAATATACTGTGCTACTACACTAATATAGATGGAATAAACAGTAAAAAGGTAGAGTTAGATAATATATTAAGAAAAGATCAACCACAGATACTGTAGTCTGTTTGACGGAGACAAAGCTGAACCAGGACTTTGACAGCAACATAGTGTTTAGTGAAGGATATAATATATGGAGATATGATAGGAAGGGTAAAAGTGGAGGTGGAGTGGCAGTATTAGTTAAGAACCCTATGACAGCAAAGCACGTGGAGTTAAATAATGACAAGGCAGAAATAATGGCAGTTGAACTCAATGATATAGAAGGAAAAAAGCTAGACATAGCAGTAGCTTACATGCCACCAAAGACCAGAGCATGGAGGGAGTTGGAGTTGTTGTTGTTGTTGTTGTTCCCTAAGCTGCCTGGCCGAACAGCCCGAGTCTCTGAGGAAGGCCATGGCCACGATCGGGCTTTCCCACAGAGCTCTCATTGAGTGTAGGTGGTGTTGTTGGCGTAAGTGGTTGTGTGAAATGCAGTCTTCTATGATGTGTTTAATGGTATGGGGTGCTGTGTTACATCCCGGGCAGGCGTCGACAACGGAGTCATCCAGTCTCTTCTGATAGCTCAGGAGAGCTGGATGGTGTCCGCATCTCAGCCTGGCCAGGTGGACTCTGTCCTCGCGAGGGAGGGAGGATTCGGAAGGATGGATTTCGGGAGGTCGTGCATGCAGCTGCGTGTTGTCTGTGAGTGAGTGGATGGATTGGCGAGAGATATGAGTATGGATGTGCTTCTGGAAGTTGGTTCGGGGTGGGCAGGGAGGGAGAGAGGACAATAATTGTGTGTGATACCGTGTGCTGGGTGTTGTTTTGATATTTCTTGGTGTCTGTGGGTGTGTTGCCATGTAGTTTAGTGGGTGGTCTTGGTTCGTGGAGGCTGCTGCCAGGAATTGAGTGCCTCTCATGTCCAGATGGTCTTTGACTTTGAGGATTTTTGTTTCTTGATGTAGATGATCTGTGGGTGTAGTAGCTGTGCAGCCTGTAATGATCTTCAGGGCTTTGTTTTGAATAGTCTGTAAGGTCTTATGATGTGTTTCAGCTAGGTTAGAAGCCCAGGCTGGGCTTGCGTATTCCATTACTGATCTTCTGTATTGTTTATATACTGTGGTGGTAGTTTCTTTGTTGTGTCCAAATGTTGTGTGAGCAAGTGACCTGAGGGCGTTAAGTCTGGGTGTCAGTTTCTTTTTAATGTTTGTGGTGTGCTGTTTGAATGTCATATGAGTATCATATGTTACTCCTAGGATTTTGGGTGTGTGTGTATGTGTTAGGGGTGTGTTGTTTATGGTGAGTTGAGGGATGTATTCGTGTTCACCTGTCCAGCTTGTGAGCAGGGTTGCGGTGGATTTGGCTGGGGCTAGATTAAATCTGTTTGTAGTGCACCAGCCATGTAGTGTGTTGAGATAGGGTTGAAGGAGATCTGTTGCTCTTCTTGGGTCATGGTGTGTGCATGTGAGTATTATGTCATCTGCATAGGAGGCTAAGTTTATTTGGGGAGTATTGGGTGTAGTTATATCGTGCATGTACAGATTGAAGAGTGCGGGCGATAGGACGGATCCTTGTGGGACTCCGTTTGGAAAGTTTCTGATTTTAGATGACTGACCGGCAAAAGATACGTGTGCACATCTGCCTGCTAGGAAGTTGGCCAGCCACCTTTTTGTGTTGTTGTGCATGTTTGTGTTGTAGATTTTGTTTGTTAGGTTGTGGCGTGGGATGGCATCGAAGGCTTTACTAATGTCGAGTGTGGCTAATAGTGATCTGTGTGGTGGTCTAGCTGAGTTGATGCCGTCAAAAGCTCTTTGTGTAAGGTCTGTGAGAAGAGTGTTTGTGGAGTGCAGTGGCCTAAAGCCATGTTGTGTTGGAGCTAGGGGTAGGTCGGGTGTAATTAGTTGTAATACTAGGCGTTCCATGACTTTGGAGGGGGAGCAAAGGAGTGTGATGGGGCGGTGCGAGGAGGGTAGTGTGGGGTCTTTGTTGGGTTTGGGGAATGTGATGATGATACCATGCTTCCAAATGTCTGGTATTGTGTTGTGTGAATAGCTGTAGTTTGATATGTTAGTGAGTGTTTGTATGCCTTGTGGTCCCAGGTGTCTGAGGTGTATGTTGCTTATGTTGTCTAGGCCACAGGCGGGTGAGTGCTTGAGATTGTTGATGATATGCTTTGTCTGGTGATTGGTGAAGGGTGTATAGTCAGGGTCTGTGGGGAATTGTCTCTTACGTCGGATGACACGTCGGTCGTCTTTGTGAGGTTTTAGGTGGCTGACATGTGAGAAGTGATTGATGAGAGTGTTTGCTTGTTGTTTACATGAAGGAGTAGAGTCTGTTGTTGTGATTGCAGCATGTGATTGTGTTGTGTTGCTGTTGGAAAGTGTGATGCTGTTTAGTGTTTTGTAGAGTTTTTTGGGGTTTGTTTTGTGATCAAGTGTTTGTAGGAAGTTATTCCAATTTAGTTTTTGTTGTTCTTGTATTTTGTTGTTAGTTTGGGTGTTGAGTGCTTGAATTTGTTGTGTGATGTCTTGTGTGGGGGTGCTGGGGAGTGTTTCAGTGTGTCGCGTTGTCTGATGAGGTTTTGAATTTCTGGTGTGAAGTTGGGGTTGTGTCTTTTTCTGTTACCTCTTGGAATGTGTTTCTTGTCAGCGTTTTGGATAGTTTTATTGAGTATGTGTACAGCATTGTTGATGTTAGTGATGGGTGTACTGTTTAGAGTTGTGAAGTGTTGTTCTGTCTCATTTGTAAATGCTTCCCAGTTAGCTCTTTTATAATTGGTGTATGTGTGTTTGTGGCTAGCTGGGGTGAGTCTGGTTTTGGTGGTGATAATGATCGGGAGGTGGTCAGAGCCTAAGGTTCTAACCACCCTCCAGGATGTTGTGGGGGCGAGTTCTGGGGAGCAAAAGGTGATGTCTGGAGATGATGGGTTATAGAGGGCTTGGTAAGGAATATGGGTATGTTGATGGATGTCGTTAAGGATGATGAGGTTATCTGTTTGGTTTTGTAGTACCAGCCCTCTGTCTGTGTCGGGGTTGTCGACAAACCAGGCCGACGTCTTGGCGTTGAAGTCACCACCCAGGATGATGTGTGGGGTGTTTGTGATGTGTTGTAAGGGAGTTGGAGTTTGAGGAGATGGTAGAGGATATGATTCAGTCGTTGAGAAGATTGCTTTTAAGGAAGAATCGATTGATCTTGGTAGGAGATTTCAACTGTAGTGAGGTTGATTGGGAATCGGGAGATGCAGGGCCAAATCAGAGATCTTGGGGAAGTCGGCTAGTGGAGTTGGTTACGGAAAATGTATTTGCACAACATGTGAAGGAAAATACAAGAATGAGGGGTAATAACGAACCTTCTAAACTCGATCTGATTTTTACAAAAGATCCTCACGAAATTAGTGATATTAACTATCTATGTCCTGTAGGTAAAAGTGATCACCTATTACTAAAATGGAAGTTGACCTCGAGTAATGCCAATAGATTAGACAATAGCTACATAAATGACAGATTAAATTATTGTAAAGCTGATTATGTATCCTTGAAAAGATATTTAGAGGGAGTAGATTGGGATCTTATTTTGAAGGAACAGGACGTACAAGGTAAATATAGTAGATTCCTCGAAATTTATAGAGTAGGAACCAATCTGTTTGTCCCAAGATATAAAACTGGAAATTTTACTAAGCAGAAAGATTGGTTTAATTTGAAATGCAAAAGAGCTTTGGGTAGGCGTACAAAGGAGTACAAAGGAGTACAAAGGAAATCAAGCAACAACAGATCTAGTGACCCTTCTAGGTTGCTTGTCCTCCAAAACACTGAGGATCAAGTGTCCAAACAGTGGTTTAGAGTGGGTAAGGGAACATTGGAAAGGGAATTACTGCCCTGGAACTAATGTCCGTGGCAGGATTAGGAAGTTAGTAGGGGACAGATGGGTTAGTAACTGAGGGGGGGATAAAATAAAGTTATTAATTTACAAACGCAGTCAGTCGCGGGTTTGATGCGAGATATTTGTCTACGCGGAGTTTAAATGAATCAACGGTGATGCAGTCTATAACGTTTCGGGGAAGCCCATTCCACAAGTTGACAACTCGATTGAAGAAGAAATTCTTAGATTCGTGTGAGTTAAAAGATTTACCAATAATTTTGCAACCGTTTCCCCGCGTGTAATTAGATTGGTCGATAGTGAAGTACTCACTACAGTTCATATTGTCGATGCCTTTGATGATTTTGAACACTTGAATTAAGTCACCTCTTAATCTGCGCTGGGTTAAAGGAAATAGATTTAATTCTCTAAGACGGTCTTCGTATGGTTTGTTCTTTAGGCTAGGTATCATTTTGGTAACTCTACGTTGAACTCGTTCTAGCTTGTTTATATCTTTTTGGTAATAAGGGCACCAGGATTGAACGCAGTATTCCAGAAGAGGGCGGACTAAGGAATTGTAAAGGGTTAGGATAACTTCTTTGGATTTATGCTCAAATGACCTGCCTATAAAGCCAATTATTTTGTTTGCCTTCTTAACAACTTCTGAACATTGTTGACTCGGTTTTAGGTTACTCGATATTGTTACTCCCAGATCGGTTTCTCTGTTTACATTCTTAAGCTGAGTGCCATTCATCGAATAGTTTGCTTTCTCATTTAGGTATCCGATATGTAGTACTTTACATTCCCCCGCTCTGCCTGCTTCGTTGGTTTCACTTTTGAACACGTGCGGGGGCTGACGGAGGCGGCAGGAGGGGAGTGCATGCCCGCATGCCCACCCTTCCTGCCGCCCCCAACTAATTGTAGTGGGCCCTATCATTTCTCATCCTTTCTGTTTTCCGTTTTTCCCTTCTTCCCGCTGCCCCCTCCTTTGGGAGCACCGTGACTGTCATGAGGTAAACGACCGTACTCATTCTTTGGTTTCGTTGGAGGGTGTTGGGGGTCGGCAATCCCTACACCCGTCGAACTGTGGTACCCGACGTGTTCGAGCGAGGGGAAACTTTTATGCCAAACCCTAACCCTTGTGCTGGGTCGGCGATCGACGGATCAACGGCCCTTAAGGTGCATTAGTCGGGGTGTATATCTGCAAGAATTCCTAGGGCGGTCGTCCCGTCCTCTAATTGTGGCTCCATGGTGGGTTTGGAATCTGACTCAGATGAATTTAGAAATATTCGTCCTATGGAATCTAAAATTGCCCCCTCTGACGCCGACCCCTGCGAGAAATTGGACTGCCTCAAGGACCCTTCCCCTGCTGCCAACAGTGCCGGAGTTCCCCACTCAGGCATGGCACCCACAGACCTTGGCAAACCTCCTAAGGATACTGTGACGAATTCTCCATCGTCGGGTAGTGAGATCCATCAGGTGATCTCCCCGGCATCAATTCCTATGCACAGTACTGCCTCTGTGATCAATAATAGTGATGACGACCCCACAGTCTCGACTTTAACTTCTAAATTACCAGATTATGATTCTAGCCTTAGCCTACCTCTTCATTCCGTTGACAACCTTACTGAAGAACCTCGCATGCCCTCAGCTGACACCCCTACGGATGCTTCTTGCATCCCTGACCCGTCTGTGACTCCATCTGTTACCATCTTCCCTCCGGATGCAGGATCTCCTACCTCAATTAAACCTGCTTCTGTACCTCCACGATCTCAACGGGCCGTTAATGCAAGTACAGGAAAAGACCTTGCCGGTATTTCCTCTGCCATTCACACGCTTCAACCGTTCGTACCTTCGCATAACCGACAAAGGCGTAAACGTAACACGTATACCCCTGCTTCGAAGGACACTTATAACGCTATGTTCAGTCCCCCTGATTGGTCACGGTTTTTCACGGTCTCTGGTGAACCTATGGATGATTTCAGTCTATACGATACTCTCGCACAAGATATTGGTGACTTCACCATGCATGCTGTTGGATCGGCCAAGCGCATGATTGAGGTGAAAACACAGGAGCAATCAGAAGCCTTACAAGCCTACCTCGACACCCCCAACGACAGATACACAGGTAAACCAGATGAATACCTGAATCAGTGTACTGGCACGGTTGTGCTCCCTTCCGACTTCGAATTTGCAGATCAGAGCTTTACAGACTCAACCAATCGTATCTTAAAATTATTGCACAGAACTGACCCCACTGTTGTTAAAGTTGACACTTATACTGCTCCTCAGCGTGGAAATCGGCCCCCACTACGCATTGTCAAAATCTATTTTAGGCGCCATGACCTCCCTATGCATGTCCGTCTTGCAGGTCGCCAACTGCAGGTACGAAGGTATGTTAACAAGCCGAGACAATGCACAAATTGCTGGAAGCTTGGGCATTCAACCCCACGGTGTCGGGCTCTCAATGCTCGTTGCTTAAATTGCGGCTCAGAACAACATGCTCTCAACAATTGTCAAGTCAGCGCGCCCCGTTGTGCAAATTGTGACGGGTCCCACAAAGCCAATGACAGAACATGCCCGCACTTTGCGTTTCATCGTGACGTATTACATTTACAGGCCACAAAAGGACTCCCCTTCCGGTCTGCTGCAACACAATTAAGGCAGGAAGGTAAATCTCCTCCATATCGACGGTTTGAATCAACTACACCCGCTGACTCCTCTGACCACCAGCGTCCAGAGCAGCCTCCGGCACCACCTATTAGCCCACAACATTACCCCACCAATGGTACCTACCGTTTAGTTCACCTTAACTCCCCGGACCTATCCACCTCTAACAGGTTCGAGGGATTTACTAACTTGACCGATGATACTGAGTTTTGGAACATGACTGCCGAAGAGACCCTCATGGAATGTAACACAGTACCAGATATTGAGACTTCTCCCCAATCTCGCTCCACCCAGTCGCAGCCTCGGAAAAAGCGTAAGGTTGCAAGTCCTATCCGGTCATTATCCCGGACCTCGAAACTCGGTTCCACCACACAGAAGTGGGTTATGCCTACCCACGATCCGGACTGTGGCTGCCATAACTGCGGCCGATTCTTTCTACTTCAGCACAAGACTTCTACCCGTACAGTACTCACCGAACATCTTCACAAATTTCTTTCCAAGCGAGCTCCAGTGGAAGATGCTCAAATTCACCCGACTCCTTGTTATTGTGTCACCCATATTTGTGAATCTGATCCTACGCCCAAGGACTTGATGCAGAGATTCCTGAAGGACAATAACCTGTTGGTTTCTGACTTGACTAATATAGAGCTATCACAATCCCGATTTGATGTTCACCAACCTCCTGTCAATGTGCGTACCACCCTCGCCACGCCTGATCCTTCCTGTAACCTTGAGCGTCATGTTCCGTTAGCCGCTCCCCACTGCCCAGATCCCGATGCTCCCGAACCTAGAGACATTCCCCCACAAACTCCTGCTAACCCTACGACACCATCATCTGACAAACCTTCGATAAAGACTCATCATACCCCGAGCCCCTCACAATCTCCTGTATTGATATGTCACACCAATATCCCACCTGACAAATGTGGATGTCCAATTTGTTTCCGTAATTACATCACAACCCCATATCTGTGCCACGGATCCCTGCCTCCTTGCTCGGACGCAGGAATTTGTCACCACACGTACACTTCCCCCTAACCCTGATGAAGATGTTACCTCCGCTTATCTATTTATGGACACTCTGCGCCAAAAACTCCTCCACTGCCCCACCCTTGTTCCTAAACTAGTCACACAATTCACAGCTATTTCTGAAAAATTTACAGACCTTACATCTACCCCTTCACCTTCATCCACACAACCCTCTCCACACTCACAACCTTTACCAGACTCTCTTCAAGAGACCTCTATTGTCGATGACTCTGACAATCCTATTCTTGATGGCATATAACATTTTGCAATGGAATATAAACGGATACCAAACTCGCCTCCGTATGGGAGAATTACAACGATTACTTAAATTATATTCACCATTATGCATTTGCCTCCAACATGTAGGCAATTTTGTTGTCCCCCCAGGCATTATACTGTTGCTGCTAGCTCCCCTATAACCCCTTCACATCTCCGAACGGCCATCCTTGTGCACTATAAGTGCGTATTTGTTCCTGTCACCCTTGACCCCAACCCTTTTCAAACAACTGCCGTCTCCATTTCATTACCAAACCTTCCTTCCTTGACTGTTTGCTCCTCCTACAATCAACCCTCCTGTCATTACAATACTTCTGACCTTCATCAACTAGTACAACAACTGACCCCACCGTACCTTATTCTGGGCGACTTTAACGCACACTCTCCCCTTTGGGGCAACCCAAACACAGACATCCCAGGTGATAAAATTGAAAAATATCTCCTTCATTCTACTCTTTGTTGTCTCAACTTTGACACCCCCACCTACAGATCTGCTACCCACTGTACATTTTCCGCTGTTGATCTTTCCTTTGCCTCGGATGACGCAGCTCCCCTATTTGACTGGTCAGTTTTACAGGATCGCTTCTCCAGCGACCACTACCCTATACTCCTTAAGTATTTGTGCCCTGCATCCTCCCCTCAAATATCGAGTTATAATCTCTCTAAAGCCGATTGGACGTCTTATACGCACTCCTCTGCAGACGTTTCGGACTTCTCCCCTACCTCTTCCCCTGCCCACAATTTTGATTATTTTTCGTCCTTCCTGAACTCCATTGCACGCACTCATATCCCGCTTACCTCCTCGCTGACGCACCCTCGCCAGGTCCCTTGGTGGACGCCCACTCTAGCCCAAATGATAAAATTCAAGCATCGTGTGGAACGCCTTCTTAAGCGTCTGAGTGTTAGGCAGCGGCGTTTAAAGACTGTTTCCCCCCGGCTTTTTTCCACTAATCGTTACTTTGACCTTATAACCATCACTATTGAAAAAATTGCCCTTAAAACGTTCTATAACAAGATCTGTGCAGTTGTCAAACGCAGTATCCTTGAAAACAAGATACTTTCATGGCGATCATATATCTCGTCCTTCAATTCCCGCACCCCTCTCTCTACTTTATGGAAAAAGTTTCGCAGTATCAACGGACGCACTGTACGGCCTCCACTCTCTCCACTCAAAGACCCTGCCTCGGACTCGCTTACACATGACCCCCTTGACATCGCTGCCATACATGCCAAACATTTCTGTCACGTCAGCTCAGACCAGTCATTGCCTCGTCAATTTCTTCGTTATAAATGTATGGAGGAATCTCGCCCGCTATCTTTTCATAGCGGGAAAACACATGAATATAACACCCCTTTTTCAATTCCGGAATTGCGACACGCGCTCGACCTGTGTACAGACACTACTCCTGGCCCGGATGGATTCTCGTACGCTCTCATCCGTCACCTCCATCCACGTGCGCTACAACATCTTTTACAACTGTACAATCAGTTTTGGATAAGTAACTACTTCCCACCGTCTTGGCGGCATGCTTACACTATACCCGTACCGAAGCCTGGAAAAGATCATAGTCTTCCCACAAATTACAGACCGATTGTGCTTACCTCATGCCTCTGCAAATTAATGGAAAAAATGATCAATCCTCGACTTTTACATTTCGCTGAGTCACATGCCCTCCTATCCCCATATCAGAATGGTTCCCGCCCTGGCCGTTCTACACTGCACTCACTTATTCGCCTTGAACACCAAATACGTGATGGGTTCTCCAAGAACCAACCCACAGTGGCAATATTTTTTGACATTGCTAAGGCTTATGACACAACATGGAGACACAGGATTTTAAAAATTTTACACGATTCTGGCATGCGGGGTCCTCTTCCCTGCTTTTTACAAAATTTTCTCTCTAACCGTACATTCCAGGTCAAAAATAATGGTCTCCTATCGGACATTATGTCACAAATTAATGGAATACCACAAGGATGTGCCCTTAGCAGCTTACTCTTTATTATGGCGATCAATAGTGTCATACGCAGCCTCCCACCTGAAATATCGTATAGCTTGTATGTGGACGACTTCGCGATATATTATACTTCTCCCAGTCTGACTCACATACAACGGCGTCTCAACATTGCTCTAAAATCCATCCACTCTTGGGCATCCACTGCTGGTTTTCAATTTTCTGCTGAAAAGACTAACGCCGTTGTATTCTATAGAAATGTTCGACATTTACGTAACCAATCCATTACTCTCACCATGGGACATTCTAATATTCAGATCCTTCCACATACCAGGTTCCTTGGTTTAATCTTTGATACTCACCTCAATTGGAAGAGTCACATTGCCTGCTTAAAGGCACGTTGCCTCCAGAGAATGAATGTTCTGAAAACAGTCGCACGAGTCCATTGGGGCGCAGATCGCGCTACGCTTTTACTGTTCTACAGAGCTACCATCCTCTCAGCCCTAGATTATGGTAGCCCTGTCTATGGCACGGCCTCTGCTTCCACATTAGGAACCCTCGACAGCGTACACCATTTGGGCATCCGCATTAGCTCGGGGGCATTCCGTTCCTCTCGTGTCTCCAATATCCTATGTGAGGCTGGGACCTTACCTCTAGCCTACCACCGTCGATTAGTCCTCATGCGTACGGCTGTTCGCCTCCGTCATGACCCAACTCTACTAGAACTATTCCATTCCACAGATAACTATCGTTCAACCATTCCAGTGCCATTCCCACTATTGTCTCGCCAATTGCTCTCCACTTACAGTATCACCGTTCCTCCCATAACTCCCCCTCCTAGTCACATCACTCCGTGGACCCTAAAACACCCTACAGTTTGCTTTCACTTAGCAGATCAACTTGATGCCCGAGCCCCATCTCAACGTCGACATCTCGCTTTACAACATCTTGATGATCACATCCCGGCTGTTTTCATTTACACCGATGGCTCGAAAACTGCGGATGCCGTGGGTTGTGCTGCAGTCTCAGACCATGGCTTGTCTCAAAGTACCTTACACCATCACTCCACGGTTTTCACTGCTGAATTATGGGCTATTCAAGGTGCTTTAAGCACCATCTCTTCATTGTCGAGGAACTCTCCACGGGTCGTTATCTGTAGTGACTCAAAGAGTGCACTGCAAGCCTTATGTGTATTTGCCCCCAAGGACCCATTGGTCAAGACTATCATCCACACAATACACAAATTACAGTGCGCTAATCGTTCCATCACACTGTGCTGGATCCCCGCGCATGTAGGAATTCCCGGGAATGAGCGTGCAGACTTCCTCGCTAAGCAAGCGTGTCATGGTACACCCTCTACTACTTTGCTGCGTTCGGAGGATATGCTCCCTGTCCTCCGTCGCCATGTTTATGACGCTTGGCGAGTTGAGTGGAGAGCGCAACCATTAACTGGCCACCTTCGCTCCATTAAGGATGACATACACTTGTGGCCCTCTTCAATTAATGGTTCACGTGCAGACCAAACCCTATTAACTAGATTACGTTTAGGCCACACGCGCCTCACACATGGTTACCTGATGTCCACCCCTCGTGGTCCACCACCTGAATGCCAACATTGCCATACATCATTGACTGTTTTTCACTTTTTTTGTATTTGTCCCGTCTATGCATCTGAAAGACGGAGATTCTTGCTGAACACCTCATTACATGGCATCCTCTCTGACTCAGACTCTTTCAATTTCACCCCTATTCGTCACTTCCTGAGAGCGATAAATTTATACAATGACATATAACTGCTGACATATACGTGACTTTAAACTCTGTACCACCTCCTCCACCACTAGCCTTGAGAGGGCCTAGGCCCAGTGGGCTAGTATAAAATAAAAGCATCATCAACAACAGTACTTTACATTTATCCGCATTGAAACTCATTTGCCAAATTTGGGCCCAACATGACAATTTATCTAGATTGTGTTGCATATCGTCAACTTGTTCTTTTGAGAGTACGCTATTTGCAATTTTTGTATCGTCAGCAAATTTTGAGATTGTACAGGTGAGACCCTCATCTATGTCGTTGATGTAAATTAGAAAGAGAATTGGTCCTAGTACCGATCCCTGGGGTACCCCGCTACTTACATTGGTCCATTTAGATGCCTTACCGTTTATGACTACTCTTTGCTTTCTGTCGCTGAGCCAATTTTCTATCCATTTCAACACACCGTCTTGTATTCCATGCGCTATTAGTTTTAACAGTAAATGTTTGTGGGGAACTTTGTCAAAGGCCTTTTGAAAATCAAGGTATATAATATCTACAGCTTTACTCTCATCGTAGAGGTTGAGGATATCGTGGAAGAAGTCTAAGAGGTTTGTTAAACAGGAACGTTTTTTACGAAAGCCGTGTTGAGTATCTTTAACCCTCCAGCCCCGGCTACGCATTACATAAATATTGGCCGAAACCCGGGTGTTTTGGCCGAAAAACGTCTAGGCTAGGCTACCGTATCATTGTTATGCTGACTGCTTCCCGCATTCCCGCGCATCCCCAAGCATAGCTGTGTTATTTACCTGTAGAATGGCGTTAAGTAGAGCTCTCTAAGTCAACTGGTTGAGTTGTGATGATGATTTCAGTGGAGATAACTTACAGCAACAACAGCCACTTTACAATACTTTTCGATACTTAACAACAACATACAGGCACACACGAACAAGCGACGCTCTCCTTCTTGTGGCCGGAGATGCGGGGCGTCGGTCCAGCCGGCTGTTGTTTACATGCGTCGGACCGACGCCTCGCACACCAAGCTCACAGGCTTTCAACCACTGGTACAATGTTGTACCACCCGGGTTCCTGGGGGCAAAACATAATGGTACACACGCGTACCATCCGAGTTTGAAGGGTTAAGTATGTTATTTTCCTCTAAGTGATTTACGAGTCTGTCTCGTATGACCGTTTCTAGCATTTTACATACAACTGAGGTTAAGCTAATTGGACGATAGTTACTGGGTAGGGATTTGCTGCCTTTTTTGAATATCGGTGTTACGTTGGCTAGCTTCCACTGATCAGGCATAGTTCCAGACTGCAAGGATTTATTGAATAGTAATGTCAGTGGTTTGGAGAGCTCATCCTTAGCTTCCTTTAGAACTCTAGGCGAGATTGTATCAGGTCCAGGCGTTTTATTTACCTTGAGTTTATCTAAACAATTCAATACTTCTCTCTCTGTAACGGTGATATTGCTTAAAACATCTGAATTATCAATCTGAATCGGCGATGGTGTAGGAATATCACTGAGGTCTTCTGTTGTAAAAACTGATGCAAAAAAGGTATTCAGGGCATTACTCATTTGTACTTCGTCTTTGGTGTATTCTCCAATTTCATCGACTAACGGTCCAACAGTTGAAGTAACTACTTTTTTCTTTCTGATATAACTATAGAATTCTTTCGGGTTTGTTTTACTTTGATTCGCAATATGTAACTCTAAGGTCTTTTTACTTTGCTTAATTAACTTCTTGGCTTTGCGTCGTAGCTCTACAAATTTCACCCGTTCTTCGTCATTTTGTGAGGATTTTAATCTATCATTAGCAAATTTTTTAGCAAGCAGGCAGTTTGAAATATCTTTATTCCACCATTTGGGCTTATTATTATAGCCTGGACGCCGTATTTTCGATGGTATGCAGTCTTGCACTGCTTTTAGGTAAGTGGTTTCGAATAACTTCCAAGATGTATTTATGTCGTTATTGTTAATTAAAAAGCTCCAGTCAGTTTCTTTAAACATAGCTCTAAGTTTATGGAAGTTTGCTTTCTTGAAATTAGGGACTTTTTCGATGCTACTATTTGGTTCGTTACTAGTAAACTTTAAAGTGAAAGTTAAAGTGAAAGTTTAAAGTTAAAGCGTGATGCAGCTTGGGCTAGATTAAGAAGAAGGAACACTGAGAGTAATCGGAATAAATATAAACAGGAGAGGAATAGATATGTTAACATAATTAGGCAAGTTAAAATGAACTATGAGAAGAACATAGTAAATATATGTGAAAGTGACCCTAGATTATTTTATAAATATATAAACAGTAAGTTGAAGGTAAAGAAACAAATTACTAAATTAAGAGTTGATGCTAGGACGTATGAAAATGTATCGGACATGTGTGAGGTAATGAATAACAAATTGGGGTCAGTTTTTACTAGAGAGGAAGGTTTTGACGAACCACAGGCGGGAGTACTGGAGAGTGGTCTTAGTAAGATTGAAATAACTAGAGATGAGCTGTTATCTGCGATGAGAGGACTTGAAGTAAGGAAAGCTATGGGACCGGATGAAGTGTCTGCCTGGGTTTTAAAGGAGTGTGCAGAACAATTAGTGGAGCCAGTGAGGGACATAATTCAAGCTTCCTTAGATAAAGGACAGGTTCCTGTTGAATGGAAAAGAGCTAATATCATTCCGATATACAAGAATGGAAACCCTGAGGACCCTCTAAACTATAGACCAGTTTCACTTACTAGTATTGTATGCAAGATTTGTGAAAAGCTAATTAGGAAGAGATGGATGAAAATGTTGGAGAGAAAGAAGATAATAACCCCAAAGCAATTTGGATTCAGAGAAGGGACATCTTGTGTTACCAGTTTGCTATGTTATTACAGTAGGGTGATAGATGTACTCCAAAAAGAGGCGGATGGGTGGACTGCGTCTACTTAGACCTTTCCAAAGCATTCGATAAGGTACCACATAAGAGATTGTTATCTAAGCTTGAGACGCTAGGATGTGTCAGGGGGAGTTTGCTGAAATGGATGGAGAGCTATTTAACAGATAGGGAAATGAGGACCAACATTAGAGGAACTTACTCATCGTGGCGGAAAGTTGAGAGTGGTGTGCCGCAGGGATCTGTGTTGGCACCTCTCATGTTCCTTATGTACGTGAATGACCTGCCGATAGGCATAAATTCCTACATGTCAATGTTTGCAGACAACGTAAAAATTATGAGACAAATAACAAATAAAAGTAGTTGTGAGGAGCTGCAAGGGGATTTAGATAAAATATACGAATGGAGCACCAAGTGGAAAATGAAATTTAATATAAGTAAATGCCATGTGTTAAATATGGGAAGAAGTGTGAATAGACCAAATTGGGAGTACAGGATGGGAGATAATATAATTAGCAAGGCCGAAAAAGAAAAGGATTTAGGGTTGATTATACAAGATAATTTGTCGCCAGAGAAACATATTAACAAGCTCTTTAGCGGAATGTATGCAATGGCCGGGAATATGAAAGTTGCTCTGAACTACTTGGATGAGACCATGGTAGCGAAAATTATGAAGAGTATGATTAGACCAAGATTGGAGTATGCAGCAGTGGTGTGGTCCCTGCATCTAAAGAAGCATATTCACAAGTTAGAAAGAATCCAGAGAGCAGACTTTACTAGATTGGTTCCAAGTCTCAGAGAACTGCCATATGAAGGGAGGCTAGACAAATTAAATCTACCGAGTTTAAAAGAGAGGAGAGAGAGGGGAGACATGATAATGATGTACAAATGCACCCGGGGGCTGGAGAGGCTGGATAGGGAGGATATATTAATTATGGATACAGGAATAACTAGAGGCCACAGCTACAAAGTAAAAAGACCTACCTACAAGAACGATATCAGGAAGTTTAGCTTCCCCTATAGATGTATTGACAAATGGAATGGACTGGAGGAGGAGGTGGTAGGGGCAAGGAACATCCATATTTTCAAGAAAAAATTGGATAAAATGTAGACTGAGAGACGGGACAACACGAGCTTAGCTCAACTCCTGTAAACTACAATTAGGTTGTTGTTGTTGTTGTTGTTCCCCAAGCTGCCTGGCCGAACAGCCCCAAGGCCCTGAGCAAGGCCAAGGCCCTAACCGAGTGGCCCCACAGAACCCTCCCCGCCGACCACAATAAAGCCTGGGTGACCGAAGCCACTCCATGGCGGGGAGCTGAGGAGGGTGCGGAAATGCCCGGGAAACCAAAGCCCCACCCAGGGCCCTTTGTCCCTCAGCAATTATGAAGAGAAAGTTGAGGGGCAAGGGAAAAATGTGACGCTTTGGCTTCCAATCTTGGTAGATTGGGAGGTCAATCCACGTTAGAGACGCCGTCACTTGAGATCTAGAAAATATATAAGTAAAAGGAACAGTCAGAGTAAGCTATGGGTATGGCAGAGATTGCTCAGTTCTCACTCTGATAGACCAGCCCATCACCACATGACTAGAACCCAATCCTCTCAGCATCAGCTAGGAAAGGCCCTAGAAAGCCGCCTTTGGCGGGGGGGATAGCTCCCCTATTTCAACCCTTTTCGGGGTTGGGCACCCGCCCACTACAATTAGGTAAATACAATAATAGCCTTTCACATGGACAACACATCAGCCGTGTCCTGTATCAACCGGCAGGGCCCAACGAAATCTCACACGCCCCTGAGATTGTCGGAGTTAATATTTTTCCTTACTCTTCATTACCATATCACAATTCAAGCAGATTACCTACCAAGCAAGGCGAATCTGTAGGCGGACACCTTATCTCGGGAGAAGGGTACCCTAGTCGAATAGACAATCACTCAGACGGTATTCCACAACTTGATAAAGCCGTTCCATCCACAGGTAAATCTCGTTAATTCACACCAATCGACAAAATTCCTCCTGCTTCTGACCTTCTGGCACGAGATCCAAACGAGCGGAACAGATGCGTTCTCAGAGGTTTGGAACAAGTGGTTATCGATATACTGTACCTCTTTCCTCCTCCGGACACACACGAATATCCAAAGTTTTGCAACATATCCACTTAATTCAGGGTCAAGGGTGCCTTATAACACCAGTCTGGGTAGTATGGTGATGGGCTGGTCTATCAGAGTGAGAACTGAGCGATCTCTGCCATACCCATAGCTTAGTCTGACTGATCCTTTTACTTATATATTTTCTAGATCTCAAGTGACGGCGTCTCTTCCGTGGATTGACCTCCCAATCTACCAAGATTGGAAGCCAAAGCATCACATTTTTCCTTTGCCCCTCAACTTTCTCTTCATAATTGCTGAGGGGTACAGGGCCCTGGGTGGGTCTTTGGTTTCCCGGGCGTTTCCGCACCCTCCTCAGCTCCCCGCCATGGAGTGGCTTCGGTCACTCAGGCTTTGTTGTGGTCGGCGGGGAGGGTTCTGTGGGGGCGCTCGGTTATGGCCTTGGCCTTGCTCGGGGCCTTGGGGCTGTTCGTCCAGGCAGCTTGGGGAACAACAACAACAACAACAACACATGTGTAGTTCATTCATCTGTCTCTCGAATGTCCCATTCCAATACCATTTCCAACGTCTTGTTTCCACTTAGAGCGGATTAGCAACCTACAGACTGGTCTACATTTAGCTTTATGGATATTTTCAAAGTCAAATGGCGGAGCTCTTATGATTAAGCTGTTCACGACAAATTAACCAAACAGTTTACGCCTTCCACTATTAAACAGTAGGAATTACATCGGAAACAACTTACCACGTAGATTGTAGAGTCTGTCCAACACATAGCTTCAGTCAGTTTATTTTTAAAGTACTTCAATTACTCTTTTGAAGACAAACAACTGTCAATTTACACACTATACAATCAATTCTCAGCCATTAAAGAATCGTTCTTTGATTCCACTGGCTTCCGACTTACACCTCAACAAGTTCAAAGGAGTTTTTCTTACAACTTGGTTTTAGTTACGCAATATTTTCAAAACCAAATGGCTAAATTCTTATGACCAAGCCGTTCACGACAAATTAACCAAACAATTTACACCTTCCACAATTAGACAGTATGAGTCACATTGGAAACAATTTACAACGTGGATTGTAGAATCCAACCAACAAAGTGCCTCCGTAAGTTTAATTTTAAAGTACAGTACTTAAATTACCTTTTCGAAGACGAACACCTATCAGTTAACACACTTCGCAATCACCTCTCAGCCATTAAAGAACCATTCTATGACCTTACTGGCCTTAGACTTCCACCTAAGTATGAAGTAGATTTTATTACGGCTTGTTTTAAATTACGAGCTCCAGCGAGACAGATTCTACCTCAGTGGTTTCTGGGCAAGGTGTTAAATCTATTAAGTACTAAACCTTACACGGTCAACCCCTCTTATGACAAGTTATTATCTAAATGTGTTTTCTTAATTTCGTTAGCAACAACACATAGAGTGTCCGAACTTGCGGCCATGGCTAGAGCTGCGAACTGCTTACAATTTAAAGATCTGAGTGCTGTTACCCTCACACCAGCTCCTGATTTCATAGCCAAGAATGAAAGAGAAGATCATATGTTCTCACCTTTTGATATAATGGCCCTCAAACAAAAGATTAAACATCAGGCACTATTCCCAGTGTTGGCTTTGTATAAGTATGTACAACCAACTACACCCTTACAGCCTTCTCATTTATAGATCTCTTCACATGGCAAATCAAGGTTATCTAAACGACAGCTTGCTTCAATTCTAGTGGACGTTATCAAAACAGCCGAACCGTCAACAGTAGCAAGGGCCCATGATGTGAGAAAATGGGCTACGACAGTCAGATTTCTTAACAATTACTCTATCCAAGACATTAAGCAAACAAGAGTCTGGTCATCTCACCACACATTTGTATCCAAATATCTTTCAGTTCATTTGAAGAGACCCACTGTGCCATGCATAGCCATGAGAATTAGGCATAAGCATAACTGATCTCTGTTTATTGCAATAATGAAATGTTTTATGTTACAAGTACGTGTGAGGTTCACCAAGTACTGACTTACTTTTAGGAGTTTTGGACAAAACAGAGGGAGTGGGGGGAGTGTGTTCTGAACTGGAGAACCTCTCACAAGTGTTGTTCAATGTTAATATTAGTAAGATTGATAATCTCTAAGGGTTAATTTCTAATACAGGATATTAGATTAATAAATACACAAAATTCTTTTTTTGGTGAGCTTAATAAGTATGAATAGATTTTCCTTTTTACAAATCATTCTAGTACTATAGTATGTACAATTCTTATGTGTTACAATATTTAGTGGCTCTTTTATTAAGTTTTACTGCATCCTTATCATTATCTACCTTTCTATCGCTTCCTAAGGCTTACTTAGAAACCCTGCCTTTATACTTTACACTTTTTCTTAATTCTAGGTATTTAATTACAACAGCACGAGCCGTTAGTTTTGGTTCTCTTCAGTCTTTGACGTTGAGCATGAGATGTCCCAACCACCGATCTTGGTATTCTTAGGCTCTCACGTCATTGACGGAGAACCATTACTAAATTACGGGTTTGACAACCCGAAGGGAAGGAAGGAAAACTAACTATTTAGTAATGGTTCCATAGTCAATGACGTAAAGCGGCCCTCCCTCCTCCCTCTTCCCATGCACATGCGCTACTTGGTACTATGAAGGACGTATTAACCCAGCGTATCCAGCTGGGGGACGCGTGCAAGGGAAGGACTGTACGTATAACGGCGCGCTAGTTGATTTAGTAAGACAACATTCATAGTTTCTAATCTTTACTCATAAAAAAAAATCTTTCTTTTTCTAATGGTTACCTTTTTTAATGACGTTCCCTAGGAACTAAGTACCCTAGGATGTACTTTTTATATATTTGGGTCGCGTTATGCTTTCTCCGGGACCCTCACGGGGGTCTCCGGGGAGCCCTTATATATATAAGGCTCTCACGTCATTGACTACGGAACCATTACTAAATAGTTAGTTTTCCTTCCTTCCCTTCGGGTTGTCAAACCCGTATTAGTTCTAGTGCCGGTGCCTGTTTGATGGGAATAGTAGGCACTGCTTCATCCGACTCCACTGTTAGTACCCCCCCAAAGTATTTGCCCAGCACCTCTGCTTTCTCCTTATCAGTCTCCGCTCTACTCCCATCATCCAACCCCCCTACCAGCTCTGGGATCCCTACTCTTCTTGTTAACTTTTTCTGAATGTACTTCCAGAATATTTTTGGATTATCCTTCACATTTCTAGCAATCTCTCTCCCTCTCCTTCACCCCCCTCCTTGTTTCCCACCTTATTTTATTGTTTATTTGTCTGCGTTCCAGATCCACTTCTTTAGCTTCTATACTAGACCCCCTGTTCTTTTTTAACAATTTTAGTCTTTTCCACAATCGTTTCTTTCTTCTAATCAATGTCCAAAGCTTTCTTTTCATTGGCAATTCTGGGTTCGTTCTTTTCCCTGAATTTTGTTTTATCCTTATATTCCCTTACTGGTACACTTTTGGATATACAGTACTCCCTCGAATTTTGCGAGAATATGGTCGACATTGCGGCCCGCAAAATTCAAAATCGCAAAATTCAAATAACTAACCTTATGGGATTAATTGAATAGGGCCTATGGTCAACATCTCATCATCGAGGGCCTATTTTTTGGTGATTTTCGTCCTTGTTTGTACACACATTATGACACATACACTTAATTATACATCCTACAATAAAGAAAAACACAGAAATACAGATTCAGGGTGTTAAACGAAAGATTTTTTGTTTGTTTGTATCCTTTATTTTTATTTTGCAAAGAAAACTTATGGTTTATAGTTCAGGGGACCCAGGGCACACTTCACGGATGTTAGCGGCGACATTCTGGGTCCTCTGGGACCGGGCTAGGTTATTAGCTTCTCTGAGGAACCCCTCGAAGTCAGCCTCAGTGATGGCATCGTCATCGATGGTGCCAGGGTCGTCAGGGTTTGCAGCGTCAGGGTTGGCAGGGCCAGGGTTGGCAGGGCCAGGGTTGGCGGGCTCGGGGTTGGCAGGGCCAGGGTTGGCGGGCTCGGGGTTGGCAGGGCCAGGGTTGGCGGGCTCGGGGTTGGCGGGTGCTGGGGGTCTCACAAATTTTGTTATTAATGACTGGGTCTTCTTGTTCACACCTTCACCATGTTGTTCTGCATAGTATCGGATCACCCTGTCAATGGTCTGGCAGACTTCTTCGGTACGCAGGCGATCAGCGTCGGAGTTGGAAATTATGTCCTTTAAAGCGTTGACGCCGGACAAAATGTTAGCCAGATCACGCATTGACACTGGTGGCACTGGTTGCACTGCTTGGGGCTCATCAATGTTATGGTCTCTGGCCAGCTGGTCCTCTTCGTCGAGTCTAAGCATAGCTATCTCGGCAGACTCCGCTTCCTCTTGAATTTCCCTCACCTCTTCTGCTGTCACGTCTTGACACCCTGCCACCGCTTGAGCCACTGCCACAACTGGCTTCATCTTGCAAGAGCCACTCAGGTTTAAAGTGAACATGACCGTAAAGCGAGACTTGTCTATCTTCCTGCCACGGGCTTGCTTTTGAGCTTTGGCTATGTAGGTAGAGCGTGGCATTTTCTTCCAGTTCAAGCCACTCTCATCACAGTTGAAGATCTGGTCCTTCGTATATTCTCCCTCCTCGATGATGTTTTTCAGGATGCTAGGGAAAGAATTTGCAGCCTCGGTGTCAGCACTTCCACGTTCGCCTGTACGTTTGACATTCTTGATTGCCTTTCTGCTCAGAAAATTCGCCAGCCAGCCGTTTGAAGCCTTGAATGGTTTTGTAGGGGGGGTCGTGAGCTTTGTAAGGCAGTTTTCGTAAAACTTTTTGGCCTGATGTTTTATGTGATTCCCGTCCAATGGCACCCTTTCCTTATCCTTTCGATTCACATACACCTCCAAATATCTTTCCATATGAATGATCGCAGTGTTATTGCAATGGCTACGAGTGTCAAACGTCTGCCCGCCGTAGGTTATGGCAGCTTTCTCTATCTGATCTTTGTTCTTAAACACCATACGTATAGTTGATTCGCCAATTCCAAACTCTCTGGCAATGTCACAGTTCCTTTTTCCTTCTTTTTTCATCTTTATTATCTTCACTTTCTGTTCCAAACTTAACTTTTTGTTCTTCCTGGCTGGCGCTGGCGAAGCCATGTTGCACACTGTTACAGGTTACGTATCACACAGGTAACACTTCAATTTTGCCCAAGGAAGTGGATTCTGCGAGAGCGTGAGAACGTTTTGGAGCGTGGGAGAATCTATAAATAGTAAACAATGGGCCGCAGGGCGGCCCGACGTCACGACCTTGCCACCCCTCCCCCCAAAAAACTAGTGCGGAAACCCCTGGTATCATTTGGCGCCACCCGCAAACCTCAAGTAATATCGCACATATCAAGTTCCGCACAAAAGGTCAAATCTTGGGTCCCGTTCGCAAAATCGAAATTTCGCAAATTTGAAAGACGCACAATTCGAGGGACTACTGTAGCATTCTCCAGTTTGACTCTAATTTTCCTCCACATTCCTTCAGCATCTTCACCGTTCAAATATTCCACCCAGTCAATGTCCAAACACCGTCTCAGCAGCTCATAATCTGCTCTATCATACATGTATATTTTTTTTATTGCTTCTATTATCCCTCTCTGTTTTAATATTGCAACTAAAGCTTATACAGGCATGGTCACTACGACCTATAGGGCTATCCACATTGACATGTTCCACTATATCCTCCTCATTGCTAAAAATCAAATCAAGTACACTCCCCTGCGTCCCATCTCTATATCTTGTCATCTCTGTAATATGTTGCGTTAAAAAGCAATCTCTCACTTTCTCTATAAGTTTTTCCAGGCTACACTGTCCCGCTGGAGTAGTACAATTTGCCCAGTTGATCCTTGGCAAATTGAAATCTCCAATCAAAATCTTATATTTGTTCTCTCTATTATCTATTTCCTCCATTGCTTTCAGTAGGTTATCATCCTCTTCCCTACTATTATTTGGGCTTCTACTGTATATATAGAGGCAATTAGAATTGATCCTCTTGCACATTTTACTTCAATACACAAATACAGTAAACTTCCGTTAATCCGAAGGGCAGCGGACCGGCCCTCGTTCGGATTAGTGGATTTTTCGGATTATCGGACTTTACCCCTATGAACCCGTGTATTAATGGCCTGACGAAAACATTGAGGCATTAGGCCACCCAAATGACACAATGGTGCACACATATCGGCTCATATGTTCATGAAATCACTTCAAAAGTTTACCATTGTCATTGTAGCCTATTACCTACTTCAAAACATTCAGATTAATGGTCAGGGGAATCTGCTGATATAAACGTAAACACCTTCTTCTTCTTATTGTCACATGTCCGCATCGTATACTAGCGAGTTTGTCTTGCTCTTGAAAGCACCCTTGGGACGCTCCGATCACTGAACTATAAATAGTAGCGTATCGGAACGTCCAAAGGTGCGTTTTCAAGCGCAAGACTGAATGCGCTTGCAGACGATGCGGTGCAAGCCAGTAGCGCATCGGAGCGTCCCAAGAATGCGTTCAAGAGCAAAACAAACTCTCTAGCAGACGATGTGGTGTTTACGTTTATATCAGTAGCTTCCTTTGACCATTAATCTGAATGTTTTGAAGTAGGTAATAGGCTACAATGACAATGGTAAACTTTTAAAGTGAATTAATGAACATATTTTTTTTTTTTTTTTTTTTTTTCTATATTCCAACTTACTTCCTCTCGGGCATAGGCTGAGAGCCTTAACATTCACCGCTTTACAATGAACAGTGAAGCCCGTGAGGTCTTGTTCCAGTCTAGGGAGTGAGACATGTGAAGCACGTCGAGTACAACGAGCACCTGCCATCTTGCCTTCACATGAGGCACGGTGCTCACTCATGGCCCGAAACGACCCCATCTCTGAAGCCACCTCGTTCCCGTGCTTCACTGTCTCACTCCCTACACTCGGACTCCCACACTTACACACACACAACGCCACCTGTTGAGCAAATAACTCACCAGGCATTGCACCCCTATAGCATATTTTGAATATGGGAATATTCATACAGTGCTATTTAATCAGGGAACAATGAGGGTATTTTATTGACGTTTCGGTGGTCTTGTGGTAATGCACTGATACTAGGTACAGCACAAATTCCATCCCAATAATATCTTCCCATCGATACATCGGGATTTGAACCCGGGACCTTTGGATTACCAGGCCAGTGGCAAGACCACTCCACCACACCTCCCCTATATGATATGTGTGTGCTCCATTATGTGTCATTTGAGTGGACTAATGCCTCAAAAAGGGGACTTTGGGACTTCTTGAAATTCGGACCATCGGGTGAATTCGAATTTGGCCTCAAATTGAAAAATTCGGACTATTGGGAGATTCGAATCATCGGTCGTCGTATTAAAGGACTTTTACTGTATACACAATACTGCGGTCTCATATCCACCTCATTAACCACATCATGAATATGATTAGAGTGGCTTTTAATCGGGATAGTATCCTGAGGAAAACATTGTTCCTCAATTTAACCGGAAACCTGTTGATGCAACGTTTTTTTTTTTTTTTTTTTTTTTTTTTTTCTTTTTTTTTCTTTTTTTCACCCGGATTGCCCGGAGGAAAACATTGTTCCTTAGTTTAACCGGAACCAGTTGGTGCATCGGTTTTATTTATTTATATATTTATTTATTTATTTATTTATTTATTTACTTTTTTTTTTCATAGGTATAGTACCCGGATTACCCGGAGTACCCAGAGGAAAACATTGTTCCTCAACCTGACCGGAAACCTGTTGGTTACTCGGTACCCTGATACCAATGGTTAGTCTGCGTAAATAAATAATTTAACATTTGGCTCACAATAGGGACATTACCCGGAGGGAACGATGTTCCTCATAGTATACTAGCTCACTGGGTGAAAGCGACCGGGTGTTCTAAACCGGGAGACCCGCCGACTCCGGGACTCTAACCTTACGAACTATTTCTATTTGAAGAAATGACCTCATAATTGTGTAGGAACCATTGGTATTCAGCTTATATATTGAAAATTGAAGTAAATCCATTGAAGAACTTCATAATATATTACTCTTAACCCAGGAACGGCAGCAAAGCTCTTAAGAAGTTTTACTGGGCAACGGCGGCAAAGCTCTTACGAGGGAAGGCCTAAAAAAAACATTTTAAAAGGCCCCAGTAGCACTAAACAATATTTTTTTTTTTTTCCCTATACCTCATATCACTCCTTCCCCCCTTTCCCCTCCCCCTTCAATTATCACCTATTTTCCTTGTTATTCCCTAATTCGTTGGTATATTTTTGTGCTAACATTAGCAAACTGTGTGGAGGATGTGCTTATGTGCCTAGCGAGTGTGTTGCACAAGGGAGAGTGTGAATGAGTGAGCTCAGTCAGGCTTGAGGCCTCGTGAAGGGAGGGGTTGCCTCAATTTGCTCCATAATTCATGAATGGGCTGCTCCATGTTTATTCACGATTTTGACCAGAAAAAATTATATTTCCACTTGTTTTATTGTTGTTACAGGTTACTATCTTCATAGTGAAGGTAAAATAGGCGCATATGAATGAGTAATAACGATATTTATCGTAAAATGACGATTATAGGCATGAATGGAGCCTAATATGCTTGCCCAGAACAGTGGTGTTCAATACACCCTGCTCGCCGTTTATAGGTTAAAGGAAGAGAACAACTGGTCCCTCATGTTGTAAAATTCAGTAGAGGGAGGCTCTGAGCTAGGCCTATTGGCCGCCATCTTGATCACGTGCTCGAGGTGGCCAGCGTGAGCCAAATAATGGCCCTACAAATAATTATCTGGTACAAAAATAGGATATACATATTAAGAGTCAATAAGTCTAGTTAAGAACATATCAGCTCATAATAATGTTAAAAGTATGTAAACTACAAAAGTGAAACAACTTTGATAAATGAGGAACTAAGTAATAAGCAAGTAGAACTGCAGACTGTAGGCTATACAATACTTGGACATTTTTATAAAAATTACAAGTAGAACTGCAGAAAATAAAGTAATTTAAGAAATTTGCATTAATAATATCATAAAAGAGGAAAGCTCAGATTACGATTAAGAGTTCAACATGTACAGTAAAAGTCCTGTAATCCGAATAGCAGGGGACCGGGCCTCGTTCCGATTACCAGATTTTTCGGATTATTGGAATTTACCCCTATGATCCTGTGTATTAATGGCCTGACGAAAACCTGAACACAATATAGGCTATGCATATGCACAATATAATGCTATACATCCAATATGACACATAATGGTAAACATTTAAAGTGATTTCATGAACATATGACATGTGTGTGTACCATTATGTGTTATTTGGGTGGGTTTTGGGTAGCCTAATGCCTCAAAAAGGGGACTTCGGGACTTTTTGAAATTCGGACTATCGGGTGAATTCGGATTTGGCCTCATTTTCAAAAATTCGGACTATTGGGAGATTCCAATTATCGGTCGTCGGATTATCGGACTTTTACTGTAGCATGAGGACACACAAAGATGATGAATAACACTAATAGATAAAGTATTAAATTAAAAGCAAGACAAGAGGAACTGAATATAGGCCTATTGATCCAGACCTACAAGTCGAAAAGCTGCAATGGAAATTCTAAAAGATAAATAACTGTACTAGGGTATAGCCTAGTATTCACCACTTACGACGACGAAAAATATAACATAATAAGAATGGCGAAGCGGTATCAATATACTTTCGGTGTGGACAGGCGAGGACGGTGGCCTTCTGAAACATATAGGGCGATTACTCAAATCATGTTTGGACCTAACTCAATTAATATGTAACAGGGACTCCCTAGAAAGGAGAAAGCCAGGCAAACGCCGAGACGCCCAGAGCAAGGGGGCACATGTCCGACAAGCCTGGATCACAACCGTAAAGAGGCAGATAAACACGCTAGAGAATCTGGCATCACGTGCAAGGGAAGCATTACGACAGCACAGGCACCGGGAGATTTGAAATGATAGATTCTTCTTTTAAATTTTATTTCAAGTGGTATCCATTTTTCAATGATGAGCCCTTGGTAAGATTTAATGGGTAATAACCAAGGATTGTTTTTATGCTATATACGCAACGGTTGTGATAAGAACTCCGGGTATTCCCGAACGGGTCCCGGAATCTCAACCTATATATAGTATAGGCTCTTCGTCATTGATGGAGAGAACCAATACTAAATTAGGCATATCGTCAATGATTTAGGGGCCATTACTAAATATTAGGTTTTCCTTCTTCCCTCCGGGACTCAAGCCTATAGTATTTACTAATAAAATACAGGATGTATTGTGTAGAAGTATATAAATATACTCACCCATTTTTGAATACCAAAAATAAGCTCCTTTGTCTCCTCTTGTGTAGATGAAGCAGATGAGAACAGCATGAAGAAGGAAACTGAGGACCCGTCACTGATCAACACTGCAATATTCTACTCCATCACATCCACACAAAAAGGACTCCAGGTTAGAATGATATTATTCAAATGTTTAGATCAGCTGAGTATATGGGGTACAGTTTCGGTTTAGAACTTATAGTATGTTTACTGTAGAAATTTTCAAACGTGGAAACTTTATGCTTTGAAATTATTGAGACTGTGCGCATATTTATTAGTGGCCCCTCCATCATTGACGAACATGCCTATTACATAAGGCATCCTCTTCAAACACTAATCCGCCGTAGTTTGAATCTACCGCGCAGAGCATTTAAAAACTGAGGAGCCTTCATCATGAGCGCACGCGACCTCACTCATGGCTTCAGTCATTATGAATTGGGTTCTCACTACGAAAAAACTTCGTAAAAAATAAAAACAAAAAGAAAATAAGAATAACTATCCAATAAGCTTTCCATCATATCGTGGATGTACTTGTGTGGATTTCTGACCAGACGCTGAATCAGGCGTCATTCCTCCTTCTTTGCTCTGCGCTCAGCCTGCCCGGACGTACCTTTCAGGCTCCGCTGGTTCCGCATTCGTGGCGTCCCTAGTGAGTTTTTTCTCATTTGTTTACTCTGGGATGTATCGAGTAAGGTTAGGATAGGCGTAGCAGGAGTGTCCTGGGCTGGTTGCCCGCAGTGCAATGTATTTTGGGTCGTATGTATGGGGCATCTATTTCGGATGTACCCTCGTGGTCCTGTTGTGGACACGTGAACTTTTCACAGTTGGGTTAGTTGGTGATGCAGGCGGCTTTCATTACGCGTTAATTATTGCTGCCTTTTATCCTTCTGATGAGGTAAGCTGTGTGTTTGCTGACGTTCCCAGCGTATTTTTCTTCACTTAGTGAAGTTTTTTCTGGGTCCGTGTCAGGCTTCCCGGGGTTGGGAAGTTATCGCTTCGGTGGTGTGTTGGCGGTGGTTCCTGTTGTGATATTCCAGTGTGTGTTTATATTTCAACTATTTTCATGCCGTCTACCTAGGCCTAGCCAGCCGCTCGTAGCTTTGCCACATGTCTAGTGTTATTATTTATTTTATAAATATGCCCTACTGTGTCATGTGTATCCGGGTTTTAGTTGTGTATTGGCTAATTCCTCGGACTATATTTGTTTCCTGGTTTAGTTGTGTATTGGCTAATTCCACGGATTATGTTGTGACCTTGGTTAGTCGTGCGTGTCTCTCCTCGTGTCGTATTGTTCAGATGGTGTCTGTTCAGGGTGGGGTTTGCCTTCCGGCGGGTTTTTCTCGGTTTCACCATGAAAAATCCTGACCGATGAGCAGTGTTGGGCCACACGTGGTTTTTAACACTAGCTGGTTCCCCGGCGAGGGGAGGTGTCTGTGGCTCTCCAGGACTGCGTCTCTGTGGGTGCCTGGTTTCAGGCCTCCTTTAAAATTCCCGGCGGGATGGCTGTACCCATCCTTACATATATATTTAGTTATATATAAAGAAACGAAGTTCTTGAGAACACTCGTTTTTTATAGGTTTTTCTACCTGGTTTACGACAACCACGGGGAAAACCTAGCTGTTGTTTAGGCGTTCCTCCCCGGCGATCTTTTACAAAGAAGTGGGGTCAGGAACTTGTGGGGTTAACTTTTAGACTTCTCACCCGGCGGGTGCACCTGAGCAGGGTGGGATGAAACGACTTAGGTCTCTTATAGTTAACCAATCCATTTGAGTGATACTCTGTGTATCGCTGCCTTTACTCTTACGGCAATTGAAGGATCAGTGAGGTTTAACCAAATCGATTTCCACCCGGCGGGTGCCCCTAAGTAAAGGAACTAAGGAATTTATAAACAAATTCAATTTCGATTAACCTTAATTGGGTGATACTTTCAGTATCGCCGCCTTCTATTTTTACGACGATCGTTTGGGACAATTCGTTAAAAAATCAGATCTCGTATATTCCTGCCCTGGGCTATTCTACTAAAATATTTCAAGGGCCGGCGTCTTTATGAGGGGGGGCTTTGTTACAAAATTGAATCTTGAGACAGTCACCACCTCCTACAGACTATAAGTGCCATACTGGACCATTATATCAGAGGGTATTCTTCATGTTCTTTAGCTAAGAAGATTTGTTTAGCCTCTTTACACCCAGCCGCGTGGCGAGATGTGTTAGCTGTGTCTTTGCATCCCGTTACCCGGCGGGTTATTAACACTTGTATGCGAACACTTGGGTTAACCTTATGAGCATTAATTCCTGGAAATTTTCTTTATTTTTCCAGAGCTGAGCTCCGGCGGACCAATACAGACCCGGCGGTAGTCCCACACACCAGTCTCTGTCATGGCTAATGTGACCCCAGTTTTTGCCCTGTGCATTACCCCTACTTGCGCGGGTATCCCAATTTTTGCACATACCCTTTGCATAAGGTGTGTTAGATGTCTAGACCGTTCAAGGGGTCTCTGGGTTACACTTAATTGTTCATTTTGCTCCCAATTAGCCAATAAAGTCCTGTGTGACAATGACAAGACCGCGGCGGTAGCGTTGAGAGAGGTCAGACAACAAATGTCGGCCTACACTACCATTGTCGCACATAAGTCACTTCAATGTGACAACGTCCCACTTTGGGATAAGTTGCTGTCAGAGCACCCTCCCCCTAAACGTACCTCTAGAGTAAGGGGTTTTAAGCCGACAGAGACTAGCCAGGGTTCTGTATCGTCTGAGGATACGTTTAAACGCCCGAGAGAGCCTACTCCCCCGGCAGCCACCTCCTCGTCGCAGGCGAGATCGAGGTCAAGGTCACCCCTCAGACAACGGTCTTCAAGTCGGGCCTCTTCCCCGGCTAGTAAGAAGTGCAAGACTGAAGCTTCCCCCAGTGGCCATGGTGGTGATTCTTCCAAACCTAGGTCTAGTTCGCGGTCACACCGTAGCCACAAATCCTCCAAAAAGGATTCCCATAAGAAGTCCTCTCGACATTCTACTAAGTCTAGTGCATCTCATCGTACCTCTACACCTGACAATGTTTCTGTTACAGCCTCAGAGTATAGTGAAGCGCCTGTCCCTAAACAAGATTTACCTATTGATATTTTAACCCTAGAAATGGAAAGTTCAGGATATTCAATAATTGAGAATGTTTCAGACTCTCAAGAGAGCGTAGGCCAGAGCCTCGGTGTTTGGCGGTTTGCTCAGCCAGGGTCTGGCCATCCACGTCCGACTCATACGAGTCACACAGTAGCCGATGTCCACAGGGACGCGGCGACCCCATCCTCTATCCCTGATTTATCTTGGAAACAAGGTGCCCCTGCCTCGGCGGGGTCTTCTCAGGAGGATCGGGAGGAACAAGATGAAGTGTCATTAATTTCAGATAGGGAAGGACAAGGGTCAGGCTCAGGCCTGGACGCCGCCCATGATAATACTAATTCACCTGAAAGTTCTGCACCTAACCAGTTTGTTACAGCACAAGAAATTGATGGGTTACTTACTCATGCTCTATCAAAATTCTTTAATCAACAACGAGAAAACCCCACAATGGACTTGGGGGCTCCCTTGACAGGTTCTGCGGTACGGCCTCTGATAACGTCAATCGATTTATCTAAGATTCCTAACCCTCCTACTCTGTCACCGGCAGGGAGCTCTAAGCCAGCTACGGCGGCATTCACTACGTCAAATGTCAGGGTCATTACGGATGTTAATCCACCCCCTCTAGACAAAGCGCCTCTTAGAAAGGTAGCTATGCCCCTGCTTTATGGGCCAGACGAGTCATGGGTCCCTTTGAACCCCTCTAAGCCAGAGCTTGCCCAGCCTACCTTGTCAGGGGAACTCCCGGTACCACGTGAGTGGTTTATCCAGGGAAATAAGTCTAAGAAATTAAGGGCATTGGATGCCTTGGGTAATGTTTTGGACGTAAATATCAAGGCTATACCTAGTTATTATCATCAGGATTATTTGTTTATGCATCTAAGCCTGCTTTACCCCCTGCCTCAGCTTCAAAACTTTTTTCAGACTGGTCTAAGCTGGATGGGTTTAATGATATTAAGGCTCTGTCGGCTATTACTCCTGAACTAGATTTACAGACCGTCACAGACGAGACAGCTAATCCAGTGTTGAAGGTGGGACAGTTGGGACCAGGACCTTGGGTGGATTGGGAGGTAGAGGCTCAAAACTTTGCAACCACTTTCACTTCTAAATCTTCCCACCAGATCCCTCAGGATACACATTCATGGTTCTCAATGCCGGTAGGTTCTGCCGGCGGAGTTCCGTCAGCTTTATTTTCTTTTTTAGCTGCCCCTAAGATTAATCTTTGTGAACTAAAGGAACCATTCATTACCCCTACCCCTTCTCACCTAGACAGAGAATTTAGGCTAAGGGGAAAAGCTTTCCGCCTGTTTTCACAGTACATAGTTTCTCAACAGGTGGCTAAGTCTTTACTCAGGTCTACTCAGGCAATCGCAGACGCGGATGCTCGGAGATCAGTTGAATTATCCCGGCGTCTGATTCTTCAGTCGTCAATTCAATCCTTAGGTGACATACGCACAGCCTTACTTGAGGCGGTGCGAGCACGACAGGATCTTAGGATGTCATTAGTTCGCAAGCTGCCTGATCGCATTGCTAACCAGGTGGTAATGTCCCCAGTACTTACACCTTCTTTAATGTCCCCTGATGTATGGCGAACAGTGTTTAACATGGCACAGGCCGTGAAGCACAGTCCCGCACAGGCTAAGAAACCCGCATTTAACTTCCCCAAACCTAAGCCTCCTACTAAAGCTCAGCCAGGGGGTTCTAAGCCGTTTCTTCCGCCTAAGTCCTCCCAATCCCCCCTGGGTCAGTTCAGGCATAGACAGAGAGGGTTTTCAGGACAGAGGGGACGCGGCCAGTATAAGCCGGGGCAGGGCCAGTCTTCGGCCCACACCAGCCAGCCGGCGAAGCGTCCAACACCACCAAACCCACCATCAAAAAACTAAAGTCTTTCTCACTCCCAGTGCCTACCTTAGAGCCGGAGGAACCGAGGGAAGTACAGCCGGCGAACCCTTGTCTGCTAACTGGGTCGTTCCGAACGTGTCACCAAGCATGGCCGTTAAAAACCTGGGCACGGATGGTGGCACGCAAAGGCATCACTTGGCAGTGGCTCCGGCGACCTCGCTTACGTCAGCCGACAACGGCAAATTGTGTTTCATTAGAGGTGGAGTTGCTGGTCCAGGAGATGATTGCCAAGAATGTCATCATCCCGGTACCCCCAGATTACCCTGTATTCACGTCAAAACTGTTTTTGGTTCCCAAACGGGACAGTGTTCAGATGAGGCCGGTCGTAGACCTGTCGTATCTGAATCTTCACATTTACAACGAGTCTTTCAGAATGTTAACAGTTCATCAAATCAGGCTAACACTTCCGCCGGGTGGCTGGATGTGTTCCCTAGACCTGACAGACGCCTATTGGCACGTGTCGGTCAACAAAAGATTTCAAAGGTTTCTGGCCTTGAGGATCAGGCACCAAAATTTTGTTTTTCAGAGGATGCCGTTCGGTTTGAACCTAGCACCTCGATTATTCACGAAACTAGTCCGGCAAGCCCTGATGCCATTGTTAAAACAGGGAATCAGAGTGTTGTGGTATCTAGACGACTGGCTGGTGGTGGCAGAGACACAACAATTATGCATAAAACATGTCAATATCATTTTAAATCATGTCAAAACTCTAGGCTTCAAGGTAAATCTGGTAAAGTCAAACCTTGTTCCCTCAAGAGTAATTCAGTGGATAGGGCTGGTCTGGGACACCGCCGCTCTCACTCTGAGTCAGAGTGTGGACAATCGCAACAGGTTTCGCAGGAAACTGTTCAGGTTTCTTCACAGTCTGACTACGACACGAAGAGTCTGGGAGTCTCTGGTCGGCTCTCTCAACTGGATTCAGCTAACTGTCAAGTTGGGCCGGTTGAAAGTAAAACGATTAATATTGGAAGGCAACAAATATTTCCCACTCTTACCGGCGGGAAAATTATGGCCCATACCAAAATTAATCCACACCTTACTAGCGGTCTGGGCGAAGAGGGAAACATTGCACTCAATCATGTCATGGACCTCTCCTCCTCCAACGGTATGGGTAGACACGGATGCGTCAGGCACCATAGGGTGGGGATTTCAGTCAAATCAGGGGCACCAGGGTCAGGGACTTTGGTCCCACTTAGAAATCTCTCACATAAATGTCAAAGAGTTACTAGTCCCCTTGTATTTCCTTCAGGCTCACGGCCCGGCGTTACGGGGCAAGTCAGTGGCCTTCAGAATGGACAATCTGAATGCAGTTCACTGTATTCAGAAACAAGGGTCAACGAGGTCAAGGAAGTTGCTACTCGTGTCGGAAGAGATTTTTGTTCTAGCCACCAGTCTAGATATTTATCTTCACGCATCTTATCTCCCAGGCGTAGCGAACGTCTGGGCAGACGCTCTGTCCCGGAGACAGAGCACGACAGTAGAATGGGAGCTCAAGCAACCCATTTTCGACCTAATGATTGCGGAGCTCTCCCATCCACAAGTGGATCTTTTTGCGTCCGAGGAGACTCACAAGCTCCCTCTATACCTCACCCGCCGGACGATAACGCCGGCAGGGGGGCCAGACGCCCTAGTGACAGACTGGAACAGATGGAGCTCCATCTATCTGTTTCCGCCAGATGCGTCACTAATGTGCCACGTAGTGAACAAACTACGAGTTTATCGAGGCTTAGCCTCACTAATCGCGCCCCTGTGGCCAGCGCAGGTGTGGTGCCAGCAGTTAATAATGTGGTGCCCGGACCCGGTATCGCTCCCGGTCGGGTACTTCCACTTAGACACGATTGGCAACCTAGAGACCTCGCTGACTTTTGCATTATGGACATTCAGGAGGCCAAGTGGCTAGCACCATACGGTAGGGATGTGACCAATAAATTGCTCAATCAATATACTCAGTCTACTAAGCGACAATATCAATCTCATTGGAAAGCTTTTACTTCTTGGATTGTTAGAACGGAACAAACTGTACCCTCAGTGGCATTGGTTTTTAATTACTTGAACTATCTGTTTGAGCAGAAACGTTTATCTGTGGTTACTTTGAAGAATCACTTAACTGCGATTAGAGTGCCCTTTTTCGACCTTACAGGTCTATCCATACCGGTGGCGGAGGAAACAGGATTTATGAGAGCGTGTTTTAAACTCCGCCCACCTCCCCGTCAGCTCATGCCTACTTGGTCTCTGGACAAAGCTTTGTCTTTACTTCATTCTCGTCTGTATCGAAATACTGCAGACTTTGCTTTAATCTTAAAGAAGGCAGTTTTCCTTTTGGCTTTGGCCACCGGAAACAGTGTCTGAGCTGGCGGCGATGAGCAACACACCTAATTGTCTTAGGTTTGGTAGACTTAATGATTCAATTTCCATTGCACCCTCCCCGGCGTTTGTAGCCAAGAATGAGCATAGTGCACACGTGTTTTCTGAATTCACGGTGCCGGCGTTAAAAAGGGGAAAGGTGCATCATAATTTATGTCCAGTGCAAGCTCTAACCAAATATTTAAGAATAGCTCCTCATAACCCCCAAGGTGCTTTATGGGTAGCGAGTACGGGTAAACGCTTACTTAAACGGCGATTAGCCTCTCTTCTGGTAGAAGTCATTAAAGAGAGTAATCCCGGCGTTGTGGGTAGGGCCCACGATTTACGCAAGTGGGCGGCCTCTTTACGTTTCCTGAAAAACTTTTCAGTTGAAGATATTGCGTCCACACAGTTGTGGGCGTCTAATCATACGTTTCTCTCTAGATACTTGTCAGTTGCTCTAGACAAACCTTCCTTACCATGTATAGCTTTAAGGCAGAGGGTCTAGGTGGCCCTGCAGTCACTTATGTTTATTTTCAAGGAAGGGGGGGGGGGGGGGGTGCAGTCAGTTGACATAGGACACCCTAGACCCCGCCGGAGTATGAGAGCTGTGATACAATTTAAGGTTGAAATGTGATATGAAAATTTCTCTGCGAGAATTTGTGCTAGTACAAAGTTTAGTACAAAACAACGGTGTTGTTATAGTAGTTTTAGCTGCGAAAGCAATGTAACATTAGTTCAATGGAGTTCATTAGCAATTGATCTCCACATGTATTTTGGGGTTTATGATGTGCACATATAAACTTATAACTTATTATTTTTGTCACCACTCGTTGAGTGGGGTGCCTTTTGTAACTACAGATCTGTGTTCAGAATCTTCAGGGTTACCTATTTTTGTCAGGCAGGCTTCTTTGAAGCACGCACCTGCCTGAACCCCCTTTTTCTTGTATATTTCCGGCCTACGCCGTATTAAATACATTTTTCAAAAGTAAGAATACTATGTGGTTGTTTTTATTATCTGCTTTTCTAGAGTTATGATATGATTACGAATGTCCCCCTCCAGTCTTAGATATCAGGCATGTTCGTCAATGATGGAGGGGCCACTAATAAATTATAGGTTTGACTCCTGTAAGGAGATAAAGAAAACCTAATATTTAGTAGTGGCCCCGTAATCATTGACGACTGGGGCCCTCCCGACCGTCCCCTTCCCATTCGTTGATGTATTAAGGATTTTGGTTACTTGATATGTCAGTGAAGTTGGAATGACGCCTGATTCAGCGTCTGGTCAGAAATCCACACAAGTACATCCACGATATGATGGAAAGCTTATTGGATAGTTATTCTTATTTTCTTTTTGTTTTTTTTTTTTACGAAGTTTTTTCGTAGTGAGAACCCAATTCATAATGACTGAAGCCATGAGTGAGGTCGCGTGCGCTCATGATGAAGGCTCCTCAGTTTTTAAATGCTCTGCGCGGTAGATTCAAACTACGGCGGATTAGTGTTTGAAGAGGATGCCTTATGTAATAGGCATGTTCGTCAATGATTACGGGGCCACTACTAAATATTAGGTTTTCTTTATCTCCTTACAGGAGTCAAACCTATAATTTAGTTATTATACGTCGTCTAATGGTGCGTGTGGTAATGAAGATGTACAAGGACTCACGGACGGCAGTGAGGGTGAAAGGTGTACTGAGCAAGGAGTTCACAATACGAGTTGGAGTCCACCAGGGCTCTGTGTTAAGCCCCCTCTTTATTATGGTTCTGGAGGCACAATCTGAAGATTTTAGAGTTGAGCTCTCCTGGGAACTGCTATACGCAGATGATCTAATACTTATTGCAGATAGTGTACACTTGTTAGATGCCATCATGCCGAGGCCAAGTTCAGAAGATAGAGAGAGGGCATGGCATGTAAAGGATTAAAAGTTAATATCAATTAAACCAAGGCTTTTTGCATTAGATTAGGGCTTGGAAGGTAGACAAAAATGGTGCATACTCATCCGCAGTATTCAGAAAAGGGGTGGGCGCGAACTCAATTCAGTGTAGCGTCTGCCGCTGTTTGGTACACCACGGGAAGAAGCGCTGCTCCAGAATAATGGGACCCCTACCAAGGAAAACGTCCAAAGGTGTGAAATTTGTATGCATAGTATGCAAAGGTGAGCTTGTGATCAATGATCAGCTCAGTGTGTTCTATCTATCTATCTATTGCCTGACGCCGTGATCCCCGAAGGGGTGGCCACGAACGAACCGCCCCCATGCACCTCTGTCCCCAGTCAGTCGACGCCCCTCCCCCCAACCAGCACCACCTTCGTTCATGTACTTCCTCACTCCATCCTTCCACCTCATATTCGGTCTACCTCTCCCCCTCTGTCCCTCCACCTCGCTCTCATACACCCTCTTAGTCATTCTCTCGCTTTCCATACGTTCCATATGGCCGAACCATCTCAAGTTGTTCCTTTTCACACTTTCCAGCACATCTACCTCCACACCACACCTCCTTCTTACTTCCTCATTAGTCTGTCTATCCCTCCATGTAACTCCGCACGCACTCCTTAAGTAATTCATTTCCACTGCTCTCACTCTTGGTCTGAGTCTCTCAACCAACGTCCATGCTTCGCTTCCGTAAGTCAGTGTCGGGATTACCACACTGTCATGCAAGGACTTCTTCACTTCCATACTGACCACCCTATTTTTTGTTACTGCTTTTAGCGTTCCTACAACCCTCTTCCCCTGTTGTACCCTCTCCCGCACCTCTTCATCCATAGTCCCATCTTTACTCAACACACTGCCCAGATACTTAAAAGAGTTGACGATCTCCATAGCCTGACCGTTCAGCTTCACCTCACACTCTGTGACTTCACCCCTTTCGAAGACCATAACCTTGCTCTTCCCCGTATTTACCTTCAAATTCCGTTTTTCGCACACTGTTCCAAACTCATTTACCAGACCCTGCAACTCCCATTCATTATCACTCATCAGAACTGTATCATCCGCAAACAGCAGTATAGGTAGCTTCCACTCAATTCCCTCCCTTTTCAGCGATACACCAACATCCACTGCTCTTGATAGTATTTCTTTCATAACTCCATCCATATATACAGTAAACAACCACGGGGACATCACACACCCCTGTTTCAAACCAACATTCAGGTCAAAGAACTCGCTCTGCTCACTCTCCACACGTACTGCCGCCTTTGCACCCTCATACATGCTCTTCACTGCTTTCAGCAACTTGCCCTCTACTCCGTATATTCTAAGTACTTTCCACAAACCTTCTCTATCCACTCTGTCATAGGCCTTCTCCAAGTCCATAAAGGCAACATACACCTTTTGTTTCTTCTCCAGATACTTCTCCACAACACAATTCAGGGTAAAAATCTGATCTACACATCCTCTTCCCTTCCTAAAACCTCCCTGCTCGTCGCCTATCCATTTCTCCGTTCTCACTCTCACTCTCTCAATCACTACCCTACTGTAAACCTTCCCTACTACGCTTAGAAGACATATTCCTCGGTGGTTACCACACACTCCTCTTTCCCCTTTGCCCTTATATAGGGGGACTATTATGCCAGTCTTCCAGTCATCGGGTGCACTCCCCTTCTCCCATGCTAGTTTGCACATTTTCCATACCCATTCTATCACTATCTCACCACCATACCTCAACATTTCCCCACACACTCCATCTGTTCCTGGTGCTTTCCCCAACTTCACTCTTTTCATGGCTTCCCACACTTCTGACCTCCTGATCCCCACCTCCTCCTCCACTACTTCTCTTCTCCCTCCCATACCATATCCAGCTATGTTTGCTGGCTCTTCATTCCTTTCATTTAGCAACTCACTGAAGTACTCCCTCCATCTTTCGACTCTCTCTTGCTTCTCGGCTAGCATTCTCCCATTCTTATCTTTCACACCCTTACTGTTTCCCTTGCTACCTTCCCTAACTTTCTTGACTTCTTTCCAGAACAGTTTCTTACTCTCCCTCCATTTTACACTCAGATTCCTTCCAAATTCCTCATCTACTCTTCTCTTACTTTCCTTCACTACTCTCTTCACCACCCTCTTACTCTCCACGTACCTCGCTCGTTTCTGTCTCTCGGAATCTTCATTCCCTCTGCTACCCAACCACTCTCTATATGCTTTCTTCTTTTCTTCCACAGCTATTCGTACCTCTTCTGTCCACCATGCTGTACCTTTCACTCCCCTCCCTCTTCTCCTCACTCCACACACCTCCTCACATGCTGCACAGATCTCATCCTTAAACACCTTGCTCATCTCCTCCACTTCCTCCATAACTTCCAGGTCGAACCCACCTAGTCGTCTTTCCACTGCTCTCCTGTACTCCTCCCTGATTTCCTCCTCCTGCAACCTCTCCACCCTCCTCACCATTCCACCCTCCTCTCGCCTCCCTCCCGCTCTCCTCACCCACTTCTTTTGTATCCTAACCTTAGCTACCACTACATAATGATCAGACAGACCCCCTCCAATACCCCTATACACCCTAGCATCCATCACAGATTTCTTCATTCGTTCATCCACACATACATAATCAATCAATGACTTTCGTTCCACCACTGTCTTATCCTTCATCGTCAACATCCGTTTCCACGTGTACCTGTGGATCATTCTGTGTCGGAAGAAGGTGTTGGCTATCCACAGCCTCCTCCCACACATACGTCCACAAGTGCACTACCATTCCCATTCACCTCTGATGGTACCCCCCACCCTCCCACCACTCCCTCAACTTTCCTATCACCCACCTTACCATTCATATCCCCAATCAGAAATATTCTTTCGTTCTTGTCAAACTTCTCCAGGCACGCCTCCACATTCATCCAGAACTCCTCTTTCTTTCTTTCAAGTATATCCTCTGTCGGGGCATACACGCATACAATCACCCACGTTTGTATTCCTACTTTCATTCTCACCCACACAATCCTTGAACCCACAGACCCATACTCTCTTACACATTCCTTCCATTTGCTACTTACAAACAAACATGCACCTTCTCTCGCTGTTCCTTCACTCACTCCAGCACACACACCCATTCCACACTCCCACTCTCTCACATCTGAACCTTTCCATTTGGTCTCTGTCATTCCACATACATCCAGCCTGGCATTCACTAACACTTCCAGAACCTCTCTCTCTTTTGTGCCATCATTCATGCCACTAACATTCCACGTAGCCATTCTCAGAATGTCCGAAGGCATGTCCTTAGTCGGTCGTGGTTCGTCAACGTTGGTTCCGTCCGCATCCGAGGCTGTTCGTTCGTTTTTCCTTGCTTCGAGTGTTAACTTTGACAATGAGGCAATAGAGATGGTGGACAAGTTTTACTACTTCGGAGATACAGTAGAGTCTTGTATAAAGCGAGATCGATCGCATTGTGGAAGCAACCAAAACAAAAAAATCATACATAAATTCTGTTGGTCAGCATTGAAGTAAGTAAGTTCTTGCATGATAGTGTGGTGATCCCGACATTGACGCCCATGTTGTTGGAGAGACACAAATCAAGAGTGAGAGGGGTGGAAATGAGTTACTTGAGAAGTGCGTCTGGAGTTACATGGAGGGATAGACAGACGAATGAGTAAGTACGAGAGTGGTGTGGTGTGGATGTGGATAAGCTGGAATTTGTGAAAAGGAACACCTTGAGATGGTTCGGCCATGTGGAACGTATGGGAAGCGAGAGAATGACCAAGAGAGTGTACGAGAGTGAGGTGGATGGATAGAGAGGGAGAGGCAGACTAAGAGTGAGGAGGAAGGATGGAGTTGAGAAGTATATGTGTGATAGCTGTGTTGGATGGGAGGAGGAGCATCGACTGGCGGGGTACAGGTGCATGAGGGCGATTAATTCGTGGCTACCCCTTTGGAGATCATTTCATCTGGCAATAGATAGATAAATAGATTTCCCTGTTATCTCTGTTCCCTTTCTTATGTTTCTTGCTGATCCTCCCTACCCCTTTAACCCATCAGACCCGGTTTGGCTCTGAGGCACCCATAACAAACGCGGCCCGCGGACCCCGGAAGGGCTCTGAGGCTCCGGCAGCTTGAAAGCCTGTAAGCTTGTTTTGAAAGCCGTCCGTCCGACGCATATAAACACAGCCGGTATGCCCGACGCCGCGCACCTCCGTACACAAGAAGGAGAGGCGTCGATTGTTTGTGTGTGACTGTATGTTATTGTTTTAGTAGTGAAAAGTGGCTCATATGGCTGACATCGCCACAAAGTTCTCTCCACGGAAATCGTCATCACAACTGAACCAGTTAACTTAGAGAGCTCTATTCAACGCCATTCTACAGGTACGAAACACATCTACGCTTGGGGATGCGCGGGAATGCGGAAGCAGTCAAAATAACAAAGATACGGTAGCCTAGGCGAGAAGTTTTTTCGGCCAAATGCCCCGGGTTTCGGGGAATATTTATAGAATACATAGCCGAGGCTGGAGGGTTAAGGGAGTGTGGGTTGGGCTACTGCCTGACTGGAAATTCTTACCATAGTTAACGTCACAACACTAAACAACACCCCTAATAAACACTTAGCTATTTCTCTTGCTCCCTCTCCCTTCCATTAACATGTCCTGCCTCTTTCAGTTTTCACCAGAATTACTTGTATATATACAGTATGTTATTCATCTATATACTTTAACCCTCCAGCCCCGGCTATGTATTATATATATATTCCCCGAAACCCGGGTGTTTTGGCCGAAAAACGTCTAGGCTAGGCTACCGTATCTTTGTTATTCTGACTGCTTCCGCATTCCCGCGCATCCCCAAGCGTAGATGTGTTATTTACCTGTAGAATGACATTAAGTAGAGCTCTCTAAGTCAACTGGTTCAGTTGTGATGATGATTTCATTGGAGATAACTTTATGGCAAAAACAGCCACTTTACACTACTTTTCGATACTTAACAACAACATACAGGCACACACGAACAAGCGACGCTCTCCTTCTTGTGGCCACAGATGCGGGGCGTCGGTCCAGCCGGCTGTTGTTTACATGCGTCGGACCGACGCCTCACACACCAAGCTCACAGGCTTTCAACCACTGGGCGTTAAAGAGCCCTTCCGGGCAGCTCTGGTATGCTTTTTTATGGGCGTTCAAGAGCCCTTCCGGGAACAGAGGGTTAAGTACCATTGTATGTTCAATCTAATTTATGTTTGATTGACTCTCGGTTGTATTTATAATAAACCTTAATACACCCTGACCGTGTACTCAGCTCTAGATTTAGTTCCCTGGTTAATATAAGATACTGTACATTGCAACCCTAAAAGGTTTTCTACGGATCCCAGATCCGTGGCCTTTTTAATTTTATAGCCATATATTTATTAGTGGCCCCTCCATCATTGACGAATATGCCTATTACATAAGGCATCCTCTTCAAACACTCATCCGCCGTAGTTTTGAATCTACCGCGCAGAGCATCTAAAATATGAGGAGCCTTCATCATGAGCGCACGCGACCTCACTCATGGCTTCAGTCATTATGAATTGGGTTCTCACTACGAAAAAACTTCGTAAAAAATAAAAATAAAAAGAAAATAAGAATAACTATTCAATAAGCTTTCCATAATATCGTGGATGTACTTGTGTGGATCTTTGACCAGACGCTGACTCAGGCGTCATTCTTCCTTCTCTGCTCTGCACTCAGCCTGCCCGGACGTGTCTCCCCACGCTCCGCTGGTTCCGCATTTGTTGCGTCCCTAGTGAGTTTTTTCTCATTTGTTTACTCCGGGATGTATCGAGTAAGGTTAGGATATGCGTAGCAGGAGTGTCCTGGGCTGGTTGCCCGCAGTGCAGTGTATTTTGGGTCGTGTGTTTGGGGCATCTATTTCGGATGTACCCTCTTGGTCCTGTAGTGGACTTCTGAATTTTTTCACTGTTAGCTAGCTTTATGATGCAGGCGGCTTTCATTACGCGTTATTATTGCTTCCTTTTATCTTTCTGATGAGGTAGCTTATTTTTACTGACGTTCCCAGCGTATTTTTCTTCACTTAGTGAAGTTTTTTCTGGGTCCCGAGTCAGTTCTTCCCTTTGTCGGAAGTGTTTGATACAGTGGTGTGTTGACGGTGGTTCCTGTTGTGATATAATTCAGTGCTTTTTGTTTATATTACGACATGCTTACTTGTATGTCCGTCTGCCTAGGCCTAGCCAGCCTCTCGTAGCTTTGCCACATGTACAAGTGTTATTGATTTATGTTATAAATATGTACTACTGTGTCATGTGTGTCCTGGGTTAGTTGTGTATTGGCTAATTCCACGGACTATGTATGTGTCCTGGTTTAGTTGTGTATTGGCTAATTCCTCGGACTATGTTGGGCCCGGCGTTAGTTGTGTTTTGGCTACGCCTCGGTCCTGTTTTGCGTTCAGATGGTATCTGGACGGGGTGGGTTATTTCCGGCTGGTTTTTCTCGGTTACACCATGAAAAACCCGGCTGGTTGCCGAGTTTTAGCCATGCGTGGTTTAAAAACAGGCTTGTTTCCCCGGCGAGTGGGTGTCTGTGGCTCCCCAGGACTGCGTCTCTGTGGTGCCTGTTTCAGGCCCCTTATGAATCCCGGCGGGATGGCTGTACCCATCTAACCGTGTTCATACGGACACGTGTTTGTAGTTTTTTCGGTTTTGCAAAGCCTATAAAAAACCTAAGCTGTTGTTGTTTTTTCCTCCCCGGCGATCTTTTACAAAGAAGTGGGGATAGGATTGGTTGGGGTTAACGTTAAATCACCCGGCGGGTGCAACCTGGAAGGGTGGGATGAACGAATTTATAATAGAAATTCAGTTTAGTTGACCAGACTTTGAGGGATGCATTGTGTATCACCTTCAACATACGGCGAATTAAGGCACAATTGGGGTTAACGTGTTTATACTATTCTTCACACCCGGCGGGTGCTCCCTGGAAGGGTGGGAATAACGAATTTTCAAATTCAGTTAGTTAACCAGACAATTGGGGGATACGTTTTGTATCGCCGCCTTCAGCTTAAGGCGTAATTGAGGTTAACAGTTTTTTAAACTAATATTCACACCCGGCGGGTGCTCCCTGGAAGGGTGGGAATAACGAATTTACAATTCAGTTAGTTAACCAGACAATTGAGGGATACGTTTTGTATCGCCGCCTTCAGCATACGGCGATCTAAAAAGATACTTCGGGAGAAGTTAGGTCTCGTATATGCGTCAGGCGTCCCAGTTTTTTATCTACGAGATGATTCGGGGGCCGGCGTCTTTTTTAGGGGGTTTTCCAATATTGAATCTGGAAACAAACACCACCGGAAAGACTAAAATCAATTATAAACACCATGCGGGTCTTTATATTATGTCAGAGGGTATTCATAAATCTTTTTGGACAAGTTAAGATAATTTGAAATCTTTTACTTAGGAACCCCACCGCGTAGCGAGCCGTAGTCGTTGTGGATTGCGTCTCGTTACCCGGCGGGTTATTTAACACTTGTGTGCGGACATGTTGGATTAACCTTATGAGCATTAATTCCTGGAAATTTTATTTTTTTCCAGAGCTGGGTCCTGGCGGGTCTATACAGAACCTGGAGTAAGTTTCCCACCAGTCTCTGTCATGGCTACCTTTGCCCCGGTTTTTGCTTTATGCATTACGCCATCCTGTTCAGGTATCCCTATTTTTGCGCACACCCTTTGTATAAAATGTGTTAAATGTCTCGACCGCTCAAGGGGTCTGTGGGTGATGCGCAATTGTACCTTTTGCTCTCAGCTCAGTTTAAAGGTCTTACAAGACAATGATAAGACCGCAGCGGTCGCCTTACGGGAGGTCAGGCAGCAGATGACCGCATATACTACTATTGTGGCTCATAAGTCCCTCCAATGCGATAACGTCCAGTTATGGGATAAGTTACTAGTTGAGCACCCTCCCCTTAAACGTCCCTCTAGAGTAACTGTTCGTAAACCTACAGAGACTGGACAGGGTTCTATACTTGCTCCAGCCCCAGGCACAGCAAAGCGACAGCGAGAACCGACACCCCCGGTGGCAGCCTCCTCGTCACGGGCGAGATCTACGTGCAGGTCCCCGCTTAGGCAGCAGCCGCCGAGTCTCTCTTCATCACCAACGAGCAAGAAGAGTAAGACAGAGGGGTCAACAAGTTAAGTTAGCGAGAAATCCTCTAAACCCAAGAGCAGTTCGCGGTCACACCGTAGCCACAAGTCTTCCCGGAAGGACTCCCACGATCGAAAGGCCTCCCGGCGTTCACCGGAGTCTAGTGCCTCTCGTCATACCTCTACCCCCGACAGAGCTAGTGTGCAATCTCATAGGGAGAATTTAGTACCAGTACCAAAAGATAGTTTACCTCTTAGTATTTTAACTCTAGATTTGGAGAGTTCAGTGGACAGTGATCGTCCACTGGCAGAGTCAAGTGGGAACTCCATAATTGAGGGTATGTCAGACTCCCAAGGGAATGCAGGCCAAGGCTTGGGTGTTTGGCGGTTTTCTCAACCTATGGCTAGAACTACACAAACAGTGGCTGATGTCCACCGGGACGCGGCGATCCCATCATCTATTCCTGACTTGTCTTTACAACAAGATGAGACTCCGGCTTCGGCGGAATCCTCTCGTGGTGAGCCGGATGACAAAGACGATGTATCTATTATCTCATATATGGAAATGCAGGAGTCAGGGTCAGTTTTAGACACCGCACAGGATCGTAATGATTCACCCTTGAGTTCATCATCGAATAAATTTGTTACAGCAGAGGAAATAGATGGGCTCCTAGTTAATGCTCTCACTAAATTTTTTGCCCAACAGCCGGAGACTCCTACAGTGGACCCGGGAGCTTGATGACTTCTATTGCTTTGACTCAGATCCCTCACCCTCCCTCTATATCACCATCGGTGGTCACTAGGCCTGCTACGGCGGCACTGACTACTTCGAATGTAAGGGTTATAATGGATGTCAATCCACCCCCTTTAGATAGAGCACCTATGAGAAAGGTGGCTATGCCCTTACTGTACGGCCCAGATGAGTCATGGGTTCACTTGATCCCCACTAATCCAGGGGTCGCTCAACCTACCTTGTCAGGGGAACTTCCGGTCCCACGTGAGTGGGTAATACAAGGCAATAAATCTAAAAAATTAAGGGCCTTGGATACTTTGGGGAATGTACTAGATGTTAATGTTAAGGCCATTCCTAATTATTATCACCAGGACTATTTTGTTTATACTGCTAAACCTGCCCTGCCCCCTGCCTCAGCTTCGAAACTGTTTTCTGACTGGTCCAAGCACGATGGTTTTAATGACATAAAACATAATGGCGGCACACCATGGCGGAAGGCGGACGCAAGTTTGAGGCTCCGGCATATGTTATGGGAATGGTCAATTAATTCACGGATATCGAGTGCATACGGGGCTAACAAGAAGAGGAAGGATTTAGTGAAGTGTTTGGAGGATATATTGGTGTGGTGGAGGGGTGATATATAGTGTAATAAGAGTGTGTAGTGACGGGACAGGGTTGTGAGTTGTTGAGTTTGTAAACAAACATGGCAGAGGGAATTTCGGGTATGACGGAGGCGGAAGGAAGGTTACAACGTTTTCGGGGATTTAAGAGCACAGATAAGAAGTTAGAAGAGGTTAGTATTGTTGTGAAGGATTTGGAAAAGTGGATGAGTGATACAGAGAAATGGAAGGGGGATATTGGGGAGAAAGTTAAGGCACTGTGTGTAATGTGTGGTGTGACAGGTGGGGAAGGGAATAGGCCTAGCGAAGGAAGTGAATGCAGGCCTATTTTGGCAATTAATGAGAGCCTAGAGATGGTATTGAAAAGGGTAGATGAACTGGGAGCAGAGAATATGGCATTGAAGGAGCAGCTGAAGGAATACGAAGGACGTTTCACGGAAGTAAAGGAGTCGACTGCATGGACGGTGGTAGGTAAACAAAAAGTCAAGGATTTGGAGGATATTATGAAAGAGCAAAAGGAAGAAATGAATATGACCAAAAAAAGTTTTGAGAGTGCAGTTGTAGGGGTCATGAAGAACAAGGAGAGTGTCGTGAGGGAGGCCATGGACAGGGATAGGGGTGTAATCTTGTATGGAGATATAGAGACTCATATGAATGATAATGGAGTGAGAAAAGTGAGGGATATGGAGACAGTGAAGGAGGTCTTGAAAGGTGTGGATGAGGACGAATATGGATGGGAAGGGCAGGTGTAGGAGGTCAGTAGGATAGGTAGATATAAAAGGGGAGAGATGAGACCTATAAGGGTACAGTTTAAAACTAGGTTAGTGGCGGAGACTGTGACAAATTTTAGTTGGAGGCTAAATACAAATGATAAACTGAAACACATAAGACTAAAGAAGGATTTGAGTATAGAACAAAGGAAAAAAATTAAGGAATTACAAGAAAAGGCTGATGAAAATAATGGAAAGTTGGATGAGGAGGATAAGAGAAATTTTTACTGGAGAGTGAGGGACGGAAAAGTGAGGAAGTGGTTTATAAGAGTAGAAGGGAGGGGGAGATCAGGGAGGGGAGAGAATGTGATAGGAGTTGTGACGGAGGAGGAGAACGGGGTGGAGGTGTCACAGGGAGAGACAGGAGACAAAGAGGCAGACCCAGTAGTGCTAACAGGGGTGTAGGGTACGGACTGGAGGAGCGGGATGGTGTAATTGCTGAAGGAATGGTAGATGGATTAAGGATTATGTTTAGTAATGTGGATGTGTTTACCCAGGACAAGAAAAGAGAACTGATATGTAGGTTGCAGGATGAAGAGGAAAAACCTGATGTCATAGCCCTACAGGAAGTAAGACCAAAAAATGTTAGAATTGAAAGGGAACTGGTGGAATATAGTTTGGAGGGTTTTGAGTTATATGAGAGAAATGCTATTAGAGCAGAGGTTGGAAGAGGACTGTTTATTTATGTAAGAAAAGAGCTCAAGGTTAATGAGGTGGATATGAGACAGCAGTATTGTGAGTATTTGTGTATTGAGGTAAAATTTGTAAGAGGATCAATTCTAAATTGCCTCTATATATAGAAGCCCAAATAATAGCAGGGGAGAGGATGATAACCTACTGAAAGCAATGGAGGAGATAGATAATAGAGAGAACAAATATAAAATTTTGATTGGAGATTTCAATTTGCCAAGGATCAACTAGGCAAATTGTACTACTCCAGCGGGACAGGGTAGCCTGGAAAATAAGTTTATAGAGAAAGTGAGAGATTGTTTTTTAACGCAACATATTGTAGAGATGACAAGATATAGAGATGGGACACAGGGGAGTGTACTTGATTTGATTTTTAGCAATGAAGAGGATATAGTGGAACATGTTAATGTGGATAGCCCTATAGGTTGTAGTGACCATGCCTGTATAAGCTTTAGTTGTAACATTAAATCAGAGAGGGATAATAGAAGCAATAGAAAAATATACATGTATGATAGAGCAGATTATGAGCTGCTGAGACGGTGTTTGGACATTGACTGGGGGGAATACTTGAACGGTGAAGACGCTGAAGGAATGTGGAGGAAAATTAGAGCCAAACTGGAGAATGCTGTATCCAAAAGTGTACCAGTAAGGGAATATAAGGATAAAACAAAATTGAGGAAAAGAACTAACCCAGAATTGCCAATGAAAAGAAAGCTTTGGATATTGATTAGAAGAAAGAAACGATTGTGGGAAAGATTAAAATTGTTAATAAAGAACAGGGGGTCTAGTATAGAGGCTAAGGAAGTGGATCTGGAACGCAGACAAATAAACAATAAAATAAGGTGGGAAACAAGGAGGGGGGTGAAGGAGAGGGAGAGAGAGATAGCTAGAAATGTGAAGGATAATCCAAAAATATTCTGGAAGTACATTCAGGAAAAGTTAACAAGAAGAGTAGGGATCCCAGAGCTGGTAGGGGGGTTGAATGATGGGAGTAGAGCGGAGACTGATAAGGAGAAAGCAGAGGTGCTGGGGAAATACTTTGGGGGGGTACTAACAGTGGAGTCGGAGGATGCAGTGCCTACTATTCCCATCAAACAGGCACCGGCACTAGAACTAATAGAGTTTTCCCATGCTAGAATAAGAAGGGCTATAGAAAAAATGAACAGAAGTAAGTCACCGGGACCGGATGAGATACACCCAAGAATCATAAAGGAAGGAAGGGAGATGTTAGTAGAGCCATTGAAAATGTTATTTGAGGTATCGTTTAATACAGGACAAATCCCGATGGACTGGAGAGAGGCGAACATAACAGCTATATTTAAGAAGGGAAAGAGAAATGACCCAGGGAATTATAGACCAGTCAGTTTGACAAGTGTTGTGTGTAAACTAATGGAAACGGTAATTAGAGAAGGAATAATGGATCATATGAAGTCAAACCAACTTTTCAGTGGGAGACCGTTCGGATTCTTGCCGGGGAGGTCGACGGTACTACAGCTAATTAAGGTGGTAGATGATTGGATGCAAATTCTAGAAGATGGTGATGTAATAGACGTGGTATATTGCGATTTTATGAAGGCCTTCGATAAGGTCCCACATAAAAGGTTAATAGAGAAATTTAGAAGCTATAATATAGGGGAGAAATGTGTGAAATGGATAGAAGCCTTCCTGAAAGATCGGAGACAGAGGGTACTGGTGAATGGAATAGGCTCGGGGTGGAGGGAAATTACAAGTGGGATACCTCAGGGATCTGTGTTGGGACCACTGCTGTTCGTTATATTTATCAACGACTTGCCTGAAGTTATAACTAATGGAAGTGAGGTATACCTGTATGCGGATGACACTAAACTGTATAGAAGAGTGAGGAGTAAGGAAGATATGGGTTTGCTTCAAGGAGATGTGGAGGGCATGAAGGGATGGTCTGAGCATTGGTTAATGCCTTTTCATCCAAAAAAATGCAAGTACATGCGGATTGGGACCAGCAAGATAGACAAGGTAGGATACAGTATGTATGAAGCGATGGAGGAAGTGAGTGCAGAAAAGGATATAGGAGTAGTGATAACAATAAGTTAAATTTCTCAGAACATTTAGCGGAAAAGATAAACAAAGCCAATAGAATTGTAGGGCTGATAAGGAGGACATTTGTGTCACTTGACGAAGAAATCTTCAGGAATCTCTATACAGCGCTGGTTAGGCCGCACCTGGAATATGCGAACCAGGTGTGGGCTCCATATATGGTAAAGGATATAGAAGCAGTGGAGAAAGTGCAGAGGAGAGCTAGCAAGCTGGTACCAACGTTGAAGAACGCGGGCTATGAGCAGAGGTTGAGGACACTGGGGCTTCCGACACTGGCATATAGGAGAAAGAGAGGGTATATGATAGAGACTTTTAAGATAGTGTCAGGAAAGTACGATGACGATGTGTGTGAAGGTATCTTCTTGATGCGGGAGGGAACAAGAACGAGAGAACACTCTAAGAAAATTTACAAAGAAAGAAATAGGCTTGAGAAGGCAAAGAACTCATTTTGTGATAGAGTGGTAAATGAGTGGAACGCACTGCCCCAGTATCTAGTCGATTCCGAATCAATAAGGGAGTTTGAAAGTAATCTTGATAAAGCATGGGGAAGACAAGATTTGAAGTTTGATTATAAAACAAAAATACAGAATAGTAAAAATTTTGCGTCTGCTACCGCCGCCGCCAACACCGTGAACGACCGCAGCAGTGCAAGTACTGGTACTGAGCTGGATACACAGGCATAGTTTGCCTTTTTCCAGAGGATCTACTGTAAGAAACTGTAAGAAATAAAGACACTGTCAACCCTCACACCAGAACTTGATTTACGAACTGTCACAGACTCAGCCGCTAATCCAGTTTTGAAGGTGGGGCAGTTGGGTCCGGGACCTTGGGTGGATTGGGAGACGGAGGCTCAGAACTTTGCGACCACCTTCACCTCAAAAACTTCCCACCAGATCCCTCAGGATAGTCATTCTTGGTTTTCAATGCCAGTGTGTTCTGCCGGCGGAGTCCCTTCGGCTTTGTTTGATTTCTTAGCTGCCCCCAAAATCAATTTATGTGAACTCAAGGATCCTTTCACTACCCCTACCCCTACTCACCTAGACCGAGAATTTAGGCTACGGGGGAAAGCATTTTGCCTGTTCTCACAGTACATTGTGACGCAACAGGTGGCTAAATCGATGCTCCGGTCCACTCAGGCAATCGCAGATGCGGATGCTAGAAGATCGGTTGAACTGTCTCGGCGACTACTCCTTCAGTCGTCAATTCAGTCATTGGGTGACATCCGCACAGCCTTGCTTGAGGCGGTGCGAGCACGACAAGATCTCAGGATGTCCTTAGTACGGCGGCTTCCTGATCGTATTGCGAATCAGGTGGTCATGTCACCAGTGCTGACTCCCTCTTTAATGTCCCCTGAGGTGTGGAGAACAGTTTTTAATATGGCTCAGGCTTTTAAACATAGTCCCGCCCCTTCTAGGAAACCTGCCTTTAACTTCCCCAAACCCAAGCCAGTCGCAAAAGCACAGCCGGGGGGATCTAAGCCCTTTCATCTACCTAAGTCCTCCTCCACTCAAGGTCAGTACAGGTACAAACAGGGTAAGTTTACAGGTCAGAAAGGACGAGGCTATAATAAACCAGGTCAGGGCACGTCTTCTGCCAACGCCAGCCAGCCGGCGAAGCGTCCACCACCACCACCACCTCCACCACCATAAAAAAACTAATGTCTCTCTCATTCCCGGGGCCGGTCTTATGGCGGGTGGATCCGAGGGTAGTACAGCCGGCGAACTCTTGTCTGCTAACTGGGTCGTTCCGAACGTGTCATCAAGCATGGCCGTTAAACACTTGGACAAGGATGGTGGCACGCAAAGGCATCACTTGGCAGTGGCTCCGGCGACCTCGTTTACGTCAGCCGACAACGGCGAATCTAGTTTCTTTAGAGGTGGAGTCACTGGTCACGGAAATGATAGCCAAGAATGTCATCATCCCGGTCCCTCAAAATTACCCAGTCTTCACATCCAAGCTATTTTTGGTTCCCAAAAGGGACAGTGTTCAGATGAGACCCGTCGTAGACCTGTCGTATCTGAACCTTCACATTCACAACGGGTCATTCAGGATGTTAACAGTGCACTAAATCAGGCTAACACTTCCGCCGGGAGGTTGGATGTGTTCCTTAGACCTGACAGACGCTTATTGGCACGTCTCGGTAAACAAAAGATTTCAAAGATGTCTGGCCTTACGGATCAGGGATCAAAACTATGTCTTTCAGAGGATGCCATTCGGTTTGAACCTGGCGCCTCGCTTATTCACGAAATTAGTCCGGCAAGCACTGATGCCATTGTTACAACAAGGGATCAGGATTTCATGATACCTTGACGACTGGCTGGTGGTGGCACAGACAGAGCAAGTATGCATAAATCATGTCAACATAACATTAAAACATGTCAAAACTCTAGGGTTCAAGGTAAATCTGGTAAAGTCAAACCTTGTTCCCTCACGAGTAGTTCAGTGGATAGGGCTGGTTTGGGACACAGCTGCTCTCACTCTGAGTCAGAGTGTGGACAATCGGAACAGATTTCGCAGGAAACTGTTCAGGTTCCTTCACAGTCTGACTATGACACGCAGAATCTGGGAGTCTCTGGTCGGCTCTCTCAACTGGATTCAACTAACGGTAATGTTGGGCCGGTTGAAATTAAAGCGTTTAATATTGGAGGGCAACAGATATTTTCCGCTATTGCCGGCGACAAAATTATGGCCCATACCAAAATTAATCCACAACTTACTAGCGGTCTGGGCGAAGAGGGAAATGTTGCAATCGGTAATGTCATGGACCTCTCCTCCGCCGACGGTATGGGTAGACACGGATGCGTCAGGAACGATAGGTTGTGGTTTTCAGTCAAACCAAGGGCACCAGGGTCAAGGGCTTTGGTCCCATTTCGAAATCTCCCACATCAATGTCAAGGAATTACTAGTCCCCTTATATTTCCTTCAGGCTCACGGCTCTACTTTACGGAGCAAGTCGGTGGCCTTCAGAATGGACAATCTGAATGCGGTTCACTGTATTCAGAAACAAGGGTCAACGAGATCTCGGAAGTTGCTAAACGTGTCAGAAGAGATTTTTATTCTAGCCAACAGGCTGGACATTCATCTTCACGCATCTTATCTCCCAGGCGTAGCAAACGTCTGGACAGACGCTCTGTCTCGGAGACAGAGCACAACAGTAGAATGGGCGCTCAAGCAACCCGTTTTCAACCAAATGATTGCAGAGCTTTACCATCCACAAGTGGATCTGTTCGCGTCCAAGGAGACTCACAAACTCCCACTATACCTCACCCGCCGGACGATAACGCCGGCAGGGGGGCCAGACGCCCTGGTGACAGACTGGAACAGGTGGAGTTCCATCTATCTGTTTCCTCCGCCAGACGCGTCTCTAATGTGCCATGTAGTAAACAAACTACGAGGTTATCGGGGCTTAGTCTTGATAATCGCGCCCCTGTGGCTGGCGCAGTTGTGGTATCAGCAATTGAAAACGTGGTGCCCGGACCCTGTGTCGCTCCCGGTCGGGTTTTTCCACTTAGACACGATTGGCAACCTAGCGACCTCGCTGACTTTTGCATTATGGACATTCAGGAGGCCAAGTGGCTAGCACCGTATGGGAGAGAGGTGACCAATAAATTATTGAATCAATATACTCAGTCTACAAAACGACAGTACCAATCGCATTGGCAAGCCTTTACTTCTTGGATCCTTAGAACAGAACAAACGGTGCCCTCGGTGGCTTTAGTTTTTAATTATTTAAATTATCTGTTTGAGCAGAAACGTTTATCTGTGGTAACGTTAAAAAATCACTTAACAGCGATTAGAATACCATTTTGGGATCTTACCGGTCTCTCCATACCAGTTGCGGAGGAAACAGGTTTTATGAGGGCATGTTTTAAACTCCGTCCACCTCCCCGTCAGCTCATGCCTACTTGGTCTCTGGACAAAGCATTGTCATTACTTCACTCCCGTCTGTATCAAAATACTGCAGATTTTACATTACTCTTAAAAAAGGCGGTATTCCTTTTGGCTTTGGCCACAGGGAACAGAGTGTCAGAGCTGGCGGCGATGAGCAACACACCTAATTGCCTCAGGTTTGGTAGGCTTAATGATTGTATTCACATTGCACCTTCCCCAGGGTTTGTAGCCAAGAATGAGCACAGTGCACACGTGTTTTCTGAGTTCTCTGTACCGGCGTTGAAAAGGGGAAAGGTGCACCATAATTTATGTCCAGTGCAAGCTCTAACCAAATATTCGAGGGTAGCTCCTCTAAACCCCCAAGGTGCTTTATGGGTGGCAAGTACGGGTAAGCGCTTACTGAAGCGTAGATTGGCTTCTCTTTTGGTCGAGGTCATTAAAGAGAGTAATCCCGGCGTTGTGGGTAGGGCCCACGATTTACGCAAATGGGCAGCCTCTTTGCGTTTCCTTAAGAATTTTTCTGTGGAAGATATTACATCCACGCATTTGTGGGCCTCTAATCATACGTTTTTGACTCGGTACTTGTCAGTAGCTCTAGACAAACTTTCCTTGCCATGTATAGCTTTAAGGCAGAGGGTCTAGGTGGCCCTTAAGTCACTTATTGTTTTAATTTCAAGGAAAGGGGGGGGGGGGGGGGTGCAGTCCGTGTAACATAGGACACCCTAGACCCCGCCGGAGTATAAAGAGATGTGATACGAGTATGAGTAATGTGATATGAAAATTTCTCTGTTCTATTCAGGGCGGGAAATTGTGCTAGTACAATGTTAGTACAAACAACAGTGTTGTTATAATAGTTTTGGCTGTAAAAGCAATTTAGTTTTAAGTATTGGATATATTTTGCAAAATATTTCCACAAGTATTATGGGGTTGTATGTGCACATGTAAACTTATAAGTTTTTATTTTTCACCACTTATGTTGAGTGGGGTGCCTTTTTAACTTACAGATCTGTTCGCAGAGTCTCAAGAGTTAACCGTTTGTATCAAGCAGGCTTCTTTGAAGCACGCCCCTGCTTGACCCCCTTTTTGTATATATGTGCTGCGCCATTAAATATATTTTTTTTCCAAAGTAAGAATACTATGTGGTTGTTTGATTATCTGCTTTTCTAGAGTTATGATATGATTACGAATGTCCCCCTCCAGTCTTAGAAATCAGGCATGTTCGTCAATGATGGAGGGGCCACTAATAAATTATAGGTTTGACTCCTGTAAGGAGATATAGAAAACCTAATATTTAGTAGTGGCCCCGTAATCATGGACGACTGGGGCCCTCCCGACCATCCCCTTCCCATTCGTTGATGTATTAAGGATTTTGGTTTACTTGATATGTCAGTGAAGGAAGAATGACGCCTGAGTCAGCGTCTGGTCAAAGATCCACACAAGTACATCCACGATATTATGGAAAGCTTATTGAATAGTTATTCTTATTTTCTTTTTGTTTTTATTTTTTACGAAGTTTTTTCGTAGTGAGAACCCAATTCATAATGACTGAAGCCATGAGTGAGGTCGCGTGCACTCATGATGAAGGCTCCTCATATTTTAGATGCTCTGCGCGGTAGATTCAAAACTACGGCGGATGAGTGTTTGAAGAGGGTGCCTTATGTAATAGGCATGTTCGTCAATGATTACGGGGCCACTACAAATATTAGGTTTTCTATATCTCCTTACAGGAGTCAAACCTATAATGTTGTTCATTAAAAAAACTTAGCAATAACATGAAAGAGAAACAGTAGTTTCATATATTTAGAGTAAATATAGAGAAATCAGCTGGTAAAGGATTGAATTTGCCATCTGCTGAAAATAAACCTACTACTGTATATGTACAGATATCCCCTAAAGCCATCACACCACGACTGGCTTTGTGATGGATAAAAAAAAAAAAATGTTTTTATTTAATGTACAGTCTAGGTCATAAATGGCAACACACCCATTTGAATCAGTATGGAATGCAAACAAGACATTACTATGTATTATTTTAGTGCAGATGCTTCTGAACTTGGCTTTAAAGGTTCCAAGATTTGAATTTGTGTAACGTTATATACACTCACGGCTATAACAATAAATGTACCGTACTTCAAACCTATTTAAGTACAGGTATTTGTATTTCAGCTGAATAACTGTGTCTACAGTGTGAGCATCCATATAACCCAAAATTTGCAATTAGTCAATTGATCTACATTGAAAAGGTATAAACCACCTCATAAGTTGGTAACTTAACTAGGATCCCCTTGAACTTTATTATACAGTACAGTTTGAAAGTGGTAAGTAGTCGATTATAACCACTTTGATTTGCAAACAGGGCATTGAACTTGGGAACTACCTGATCAAGCGTGTGGTCCATGAGCTGAGGGCAGAGTTCCCACAGACGACACAGTTCTCCAGTCTCTCACCCATACCCGGCTTTGTCAAGTGGCTCAACGGAACTATGGCTCGCGCTGTCAGAGGTATGTACTGTACCAGCTCAATCCAGTCAATTCCATGATAGATTCTCCACCAGGTCCATTCAACCCCAAATCAATGCAACACCAGGTCAATTCAAACACATCTGACTTGCACTCTGGAAATATGTAGCCTAATCAATCCTCTCGATATATCAAGGTTGCAGGACGTTTATGAACACCCAGCCGACTTTGTTTGTAGAATCATCAACAAATCGTTCTCTGAAGGTATATTTCCTCAGACTGAGAAATCGGCTATTGTACATCCTCTCCTTAAGAAATCTGGTCTTGACATGCAGGACTTGTCAAGCTACCGCCCAGTCTCTAATTTGTCATTCCTCTCTAAAATTATGGAACATGCTATCTTAGACCAGTTACTACCTGTGTTGGAGGCAAACAGTCTTATTCCCCATCTGCAATCTGCTTATTGGAAACATCACTCATCACTCTAACCCTCTTTGTAGGGTTCACAATGATCTGGTGATGGGGTGCTGTACTGGCAACTCATCTCTATTGATCTTGTTGGATCTCTGCTGCTTTTGACACGGTTGATCATCGGTTGTTGCTAGACGACCTACAGCAGTCCGGAATTTGTGACAGGGCACTTGCTTTGCTTAAGGGGAGCGTCCGCCATGGGGGTATAGGGGTAAGGGTTGGAAAATCCGAAAATGAGATTTTCATTGCTACAGTGTTGGCAGTAGTGTAGGAATTATATGGCAAAGTTTTACACTCAAAACAATAAAATATACCCTAAATACAGGGTATTCCCCCCCCCCCCCCCACCCACCCACACCGGCGGACTCGCGACGTACAGTAGTCCCTCGAATTTTGCGTCTTTCAAATTTGCGAAATTTCGATTTTGCGAACGGGACCCAAGAATTTACCTTTTTTGCGGGACTTGATATGTGCGATATTACTTGAGTTTTGCGGGTAACGCCAAATGATACGGTGTTTCCGCACTAGTTTTCGGGGGGGAGTAGCAGGATCGTGACGTCAGGCCGCCCTGCCGCCCATTGTTTACTGTTTATAGATTCTCCCACGCTCCTCACGCTCTCGCATAATCGACTTCCTTGGGCAAAATTGAAGTGTTACCTGTGCCCTGGGTCCCCTGAATCTGTATTTCTGTGTTTTTCTTTATTGTAGGATGTATAATTAAGTGTATGTGTCATAATGTGTGTACAAACAAGGACGAAAATCACTAAAAAATAGGCCCTCGATGATGAGATGTCGACCATATTCAATTACAGTAAAAGTCTGTTAATCCGACGACCGATGATTCGAATCTCCCAATAGTCCGAATTTTTCAATTTGAGGCCAAATCCGAATTCACCCGATGGTCCGAATTTCAAGAAGTCCCAAAGTCCCCTTTTTGAGGCATTAGGCCACTCAAATGACACATAATGGAGCACACACATATCATATGTTCATGAATTCACTTTAAAAGTTTACCATTGTCATTGTAGCCTATTATCTACTTCAAAACATTCAGATTAATGGTCAAAGGAAGCTACTGATATAATCGTAAACACCTTCGTCTTCTTCTTCTTCCACATCGTCTGCTAGAGAGTTTGTTTTGCTCTTGAACGCATCCTTGGGACGCTCCGATGCGCTACTGGCTTGCACCGCATTTTCTGCAAGCGCATTCAGTCTTGAGCTTGAAAACGCACCTTTCAAGAAGTCCCAAAGTCCCCTTTTTGAGGCATTAGGCCACTCAAATGACACATAATGGAGCACACACATATCATATGTTCATGAATTCACTTTAAAAGTTTACCATTGTCATTGTAGCCTATTATCTACTTCAAAACATTCAGATTAATGGTCAAAGGAAGCTACTGATATAATCGTAAACACCTTCGTCTTCTTCTTCTTCCACATCGTCTGCTAGAGAGTTTGTTTTGCTCTTGAACGCATCCTTGGGACGCTCCGATGCGCTACTGGCTTGCACCGCATTTTCTGCAAGCGCATTCAGTCTTGAGCTTGAAAACGCACCTTTCAAGAAGTCCCAAAGTCCCCTTTTTGAGGCATTAGGCCACTCAAATGACACATAATGGAGCACACACATATCATATGTTCATGAATTCACTTTAAAAGTTTACCATTGTCATTGTAGCCTATTATCTACTTCAAAACATTCAGATTAATGGTCAAAGGAAGCTACTGATATAATCGTAAACACCTTCGTCTTCTTCTTCTTCCACATCGTCTGCTAGAGAGTTTGTTTTGCTCTTGAACGCATCCTTGGGACGCTCCGATGCGCTACTGGCTTGCACCGCATTTTCTGCAAGCGCATTCAGTCTTGAGCTTGAAAATGCACCTTTGGACGTATTAGTCTTGAGCTTGAAAACGCACCTTTGGATGTTCCGATACGCTACTATTTATAGTTCAGTGATCGGAGCATCCCAAGGGTGCTTTCAAGACAACAAGACAAGGGTGCTTTCAATACAATATAATATAACAGAGCACGTCACAAAAGGAAAATCACAAAAGGAAAATTACAAGAACCTCTCAGGGAAGTGCCGTTGTTAAGGCATTACTTCCCGAACCACATCTGATCTTCAAGAGCAAGACAAACTCGCTAGTAGACGGAAGAAGAAGAAGACGTTTATATCAGCAGATTCCTTTGACCATTAATCTGAATGTTTTGAAGTAGTTAATAGGCTACAATGACAATGGTAAACTTTTGAAGTGATTTCATGAACATATGATATGTGTGTGTGCACCATTGTGTCATTTGGGTGGCCTAATGTCTCAATGTTTTCGTCATACACAGGTTCATAGGGGTAAAGTCCGATAATCCGAAAAATCCACTAATCCGAACGAGAGCCGGTCCGCTGCCCTTCGGATTAACGGAAGTTTACTGTAATCCCATAAGGTTAGTTATTTGAAATTTGCTATTTTGAATTTTGCGGCCTGCAATGTCGACCATATTCTCGCAAAATTCGAGGGAGTACTGTATATTGGGTATCGTGGTATGAACGATAATATCCATTACAATCGCGTTCTATCTATTGCCTGACGCCGTGATCCCCGAAGGGGTGGCCACGAATGAACCGCCCCCATGCACCTCTGTCCCCAGTCAGTCGACGCCCCTCCCCCCAACCAGCACCGCCTTCGTTCATGTACTTCCTCACTCCATCCATCCACCTCTCAATCGCGTTATTATGCACAAATATGGACAAATTACAGTCAACAGAGGTGGCTGCCCTCGGCTCATCATTATCAGCAGCACCATCACCACCAGCAATAGCACTTCCACAATCTTCATCATCATCATCTAAGCCATCATCATCATCTAAGCCATCATCATCATCCAAACCATCATTATCATCATCTAAGCCATCATCATCATCTAAGCCATCATCATCATCTAAGCCATCATCATCATCTAAGCCATCATCATCATCCAAACCATCATTATCATCATCTAAGCCATCATCATCATCCAACCCATCATCATCATCTAAGCCATCATCATCATCCAAACCATCATTATCATCATCTAAGCCATCATCATCATCTAAGCCATCATCATCATCTAAGCCATCATCATCATCCAAACCATCATTATCATCATCTAAGCCATCATCATCATCCAACTCATCATCAAAGCCATCATCATCATCCAAACCATCATTATCATCTAAGCCATCATCATCATCTAACCCATCATCATCATCTAAGCCATCATCATCATCCAAACCATCATTATCATCATCTAAGCCTTCATCATCATCCAACCCATTATCATCATCAAACATATATATTCAACACTAAACAGATCTAACCCATCCAAACCAACCCTAACACAAACTAGAGTAATCGAAAATGGCCTGACGTGGCATAAATGAGGTGCACGGTTCATGACGCTATTGGCGCCAAATTAATAAAATACCTTTTGGGGGGTCCAGGTGGCATATTATTGACTTAAACTTAGTAAATTGCACTGGATTTTAGTGCCAGAGCATGTATTAAATCAATCAAGAGCAAACAGTTGCAATAAATCGTTATTTGAGAGAGGAATCGTTGGGTAATGGTAAAATTTAGTTTTTCGACTTTTTCTCAAAACTATTACAGTATTATTTTACCATTTTTCCCTATAAACAGTTTATTTTTGGTCCAATTTTGATAAGTAAGATATCAATGGAAAGAGGAGAAAAAATGCAATAAATATTGTGACAGAATTTTGATACACCAATTGGGCGGTTTGACGCCTCCCAAATACCAAATAAGGAAAACCGTCTATTTATTAGTGGCCCCTCCATCATTGACGACATGCCTATTAGTATAATAGTCCCACTTCAAGTGCCTGCGGGTAGCCAGTTTGAATTGACCACCGCGGAGAGAAGGAGTCCTACGTCATAAGGGTAACGCTCATTCTCTTATAGAATCGTCTTATGATTGGGTACTCACTACGAAAAAACTTTCGAAAAAATAAAAAGGAAAAATAAACTTAAAATATGTTATATACTGTATAATGCTTTCCATTTCGGTGGATTTCTTGCATATCTCTCCCTGACGTTGCTCTTTGAGCCGCCATGATTCCTCCTTCCACTCCCCGCGGCCATACCGAGTGGTTGTGCGCGGCCTGTCCTCCGGCTTTATTCTTGGTTCGCTCGCTTCTAGTGAGTCCTTGCTCATTTGTATATATTTGAGTTGTATTGAACAGGTTTTAGATTAGCTAGCACAGGCTACCCCATTGGTATGCCCGCAGGAAGTGTTAAAATAGGGTACTATTGTACAGACGCCACCATATCCCCCAGGATCAGCATCTCATGTACAGTACAGTAGGGTCTCACATAGAACGAGAAATTGGTCGATAAACAAGGTCATTCTATGTGAATTCGCTTTATGTGAAACACGTACCTTATGGGAATAATTGATATTGGTCGATCGGTCCTCCCGTACGTACCCTTACATTTATACTCATTCACACCCATGCATACCAAAACATATATAAATTATAAGTTATGCATAGAAATGATGAAATAGGCATAGTGTTGCTTACCTTAAATCTAATAGGGATGGTATTTTGGTGACCCAATATGGTCAATGTTCACTGAAAGCGTAAATTTCCGTCAGGAGCGTATGTGCAGGTTCGTCACTGAGGCAAAAAGATGGCGGACTGCCTCCCTCTCCTCCCTCCCTGCCCAGCATCCCAAGCGTCTCAGATGACAGTGACGTCACAATGCGCAACCTACGTCAAGTCACCCGACGTTTTGTACGATATTTCGGTGCTCTATATGAGAACACCTCGGATTTGCCCTACTTTGATGGCGAAATCGGTCTATGTGATCACATTCGTTCCTAACGAAAATTTTGGAACAATATTTTAGGTCGTTCGTTCTATAAGAGAATCGTTCTATGCGAACACGTTCTATGTGAGACCCTACTGTATTAATGTTCTATGTGAGACCCTACTGTATTAATGTTCTATGTGAGACCCTACTGTATTAATGTTCTATGTGAGACCTTACTGTATTAATGTTCTATGTGAGACCCTACTGTATTAATGTTCTATGTGAGACCCTATTGTATTAATGTTTTTTGTTTTTATGCATCTTAGTTCTTGCTCTTATATACTAGTTAGGAGGCTACTATATCCGCAAGATTGTGCTTCAGGCCGTCACTAAGAGGCAGTTGCATTATATTTTTATAGCAGACGCACTAGTTCAAGGGTTGCCACACGTGGTGCGGAACCTTCTAGTGTCCGAGTTCTGCGTCTTCCCTCTCTCGTGGGACCTTCGCCAGGGGCTGCTGCTGTGTCTTCGGGAGGGACCTTCGCCTGTGCGGCTGCTGTGTCTTTAGGAGGTAAGGGTACCAACCAAGATGATGACTACTACGCGCCTCGTGGCCAGCCTCAGTAGGGGTCTCCTTAGTAGGCTAGGGGTAATATTTTTATCGTGGATTCACGATAGTCAGTGGTATAACCTACATTTTCTATTCAGAAAATTATGATGTTACAGTGAGGTCCCCGCTTGGATCTTCTGATCACTGTCTGATACAGGCCACCTGTCTATCACCTACCACACCTTCCCACTCTGAACCTGTTTTGGTGACTAAATGGCATTACGATAGGGCAGACTGGGAGGGTCTTCAAGGTTTCTTTATTGATATTCCCTGGACCTCTTTCTTTTCTAATGATGCACACTCCACCTTGAGCCACATACAAGATTTTGTAAAAATTGGAATGGAAACTTTTATTCCTCATCAAAAGTACAGTAAAAGATCTAAGTCACCTAAATGGTTTGACCATAATTGTGCTAGAGTAACTGAACAAAAAGCAATAGCCTACAATGCATACACAAGATCAAAAACACATGAAGCCTTTAATTACTTTAGAAACATCAGAAATCATGCCAAAACCGTATTAAACCTAACTAAATCAAACTTTCTCCACAAGCAGGCAAATAAACTTCTAAATAATCCAAATGATAACAAAATATTTTGGTCTACTCTTAACTCATTTAAATCCAACTTTACTACTGCTTCATCCATTCCACCATTAAAATCTCCGACTGGCAATCTTGTAAGTGACCCACGAGGTAAAGCTAACCTTCTTGCGGATATTTTCTCCGCCAACTCAACCTTAGATGAAATAAACCAAGATGTCCCTGTACTTAATTTTAATTCGCCTGAAATTCCCTCACTTAAGATCCACACCAGACATGTCAAAACTATTTTGCAGAATCTCTCAGTAGATAAAGCTCCTGGTCCAGATGAAATTCCTCCAATAGTACTTAAGAATTGCTCCTTGGTGCTCGCTCCTGTATTGGCAAAAAATTTCCGTCTGTGTACTCATACCTCATGCTTCCAGTACCCTGGAAAGAAGCAAACATCCATCCAGTTCCTAAAAATGGTGCCTCTTCAGATCCATCAAACTACAGACCAATAGCTATAACTTCCACTCTTGGTAAAGTCTTTGAAATTATATTAAATAATCACATAATTAAGCATCTTGAGAATAATAAATTAATCAGTGATAGGCAATATGGTTTTAGACGATGTCGATCAACTGCAGACATGCTTTGCCTTCTTACGCATCAAATCAACCAAGCTACAGACCAACATGGTGAAACACATACAATAGCACTGGATATATCAAAGGCATTTGATAGAGTCTGGCATCAATCCTTATTGTCGAAGATGTCACACTACGGCCTTGCATCATTAGTTCCACTAATTTCTTCTTATCTTCATAACAGAAAAATATGTGTAATGGTAGATGGCCTTTATTCTCAATTTCACTCAATAAATGCTGGTGTTCCCCAGGGATCAGTTTTGGTCCCAATTCTGTGCCTCATTCATATCAATGATCTCATATCTACCACTCATAATCCAATACATTCCTACGCAGATGACTCAACACTCCACAGTTCCTTCACATTTACCAATTCTTTCATCCAACCCGATCTTATAAATTCAAAAATAAACACTGCAATTTCTCTGAACCAGGACCTTTCTAGAATTAATGGAATGGGGACAAAAGAATCTAGTTATCTTTAATGCACAGAAAACCAAGTACATTCAATTTTCTAACCGACAGAATCTCACTGACTCCCATATATTTTGTAATGATGTAAATATTCCCACTTCCCCTAGTATTGACATTCTCGGTGTAACATTAACTACTAACTTGAGCTGGACACATTATGTTAGAAGCATTGCTAAGAATGCCTCTAAAAAACTGGGACTCCTGTACAGAGTTCGAGAATTCTTCACTGACGAGCAGTTGGCCGTGATATATAAAAGTCATGTGCGTTCTCAGATGGATTACTGTTCACCTCTGTGGGGTGGAAGTGGAGTGGTTGCATTGAGGCAGTTGGACAAAATTCAAAATAAAGCTATTAGATTAATCAATAACCCTGCAATCACACAGGACCTTCCTACATTATCCATACGAAGAAACGTTGCATTCCTTGCATTATTCTACAGATATTTTCACAGCAATTGTTCCGAGGAACTTGCTTCAATTGTGCCGCCTCTCCACATCTTTCCCCGTAGAACTAGGGCAGCTGAGAGCGCCCATGAATTTACACTTTCTCCTCCACAATGCAGAACTTCTGCTTATCAGAATTCATTTATCCCCAGAGCTACTACTCTCTGGAATTCACTTCCCTCGAATTGCTTTCCACAAACTTACAATCTACAAATGTTTAAATCCAGTTGTTACAAACATTTTATGAATGGAGGATGCTTTTAGGCACATGAACCTTTTTGTTTTATCTGTGTTTTTCCTTCCTCCGTTCATTGTCTCCTTTTAAAAAAAAAAAAAAAAAAAAAAAAAAAAAAAAAATGTATCATACCCTAGATACAGTTTGTACCGTACGTAAACTTAATAAGTTAGATAAGGCCTATTATATGAAAGTATAGTATTTAAGTTTCTTTAGGAATGCATATATGATTTATCATATAAACCATGCTGTAATATTATGTAAGAAGTGCGATATTTACCGCTAGATATCCGCTACTAACTTAGCAGTAGCCGCTAGATTCGTAGCGTAAGACGATGACGTCTTGGATTGTGGCGCACCGCGTCAGAGCACTTTTATACTTCATCCAAGCAACACCTCCACTCTTTAGTTCGCCGCGATCCTGGTTCCGGTTTCATCTAGCTCTCATCATAAACTTAAACTCAACTACATCCTACAGACAGACCGACTGACAGCTAAGCCTTATTATCATGATTTAACTTTCTTCAACCTTAGTTATTCATTCTTTATTAGTTCAGGTGCATCCATGCGGTCACCTTAGTGTAAACATCCAATGGTGTTCGTATAACAGCCATTTGCCTACCATCTATCAGCACCTCCATCAGCATTTCCACCTTTCCTGACTGTAATATACTATGGTGATTTAATAAGTGAGTTACACTCCCGGCATTATTATTTATTTACATTATATGAGCGGACCTTTTCAGTCTTAGGTAGCCTAGAGTAAACTTATCTTCCTTAAATCCGCCATAATTTTATTATTAAAATCATGTTACTATTGTAGCCCTAAGATGTACTCCTTGTGTTGCATGTAGTGATTATTTTACGTGTAAGTAAGCAAGGACACAGGAGACATTCTGTTGTTGTGGGGTTTGGGGGTGTCTGTCTTTCATTGATACGGCAACACCTCTGATAGCTGTGGTTGTTCTTTCCGACGGACTATTCGGTGTAGTCGTAGTTTACTCGCCGCGTAGGCGAGGAGAACAAACCAAAGACCCCCGGAGATGTGCGCGATACCACTTACCTCCCGGCGGAAATGCTAATTCCCAAGGGAAGTATCTCGGCCCGCCCGACCGTAGCCTCACCCAGCATGACTTCTACGCACAGTGCAACAGTCAAGTGTGACAATACTACCTATCTAATCCAAATAGTGAATAAGGTAGTTTAAGGCTAGTTTTAATGGGCCAGTGACACAGTCATAGATAAGCAGTTCAAACAAATTATATGGGAAAACTAAGTTTTTCAGTCAGGCCCGGCGGAAGGTTAGAGTAGCAGTGGCTATAGCTAATTTTCCGGCGGACTTGTGGTAGGATGTGTTAAAACCTCTCGGATTATCCTTATGAGCATTGATTCCTGGAAATTTTCTATTTCCAGATCACGACACATCTCCTCCAACCTCCGAGCTGTCAACACCTCGCAGCTGCTCTCCGATAATGAGTTACCTTGTGTGAAGTTGATAGGAGTGTCTAAGTGTTGTCCCGGAAATTTATATGTGCATTTCATAAGTAATTAGGTGTTTTATGAGCAATTCAGATGTAATTGGATATTCCAAGTACAGTAAAAGTCCGTTAATCCGACGACCGATGATTCGAATCTCCCAATAGTCCGAATTTTTCAATTTGAGGCCAAATCCGAATTCACCCGATGGTCCGAATTTCAAGAAGTCCCAAAGTCCCCTTTTTGAGGCATTAGGCCACTCAAATGACACATAATGGAGCACACACATATCATATGTTCATGAATTCACTTTAAAAGTTTACCATTGTCATTGTAGCCTATTACCTACTTCAAAACATTCAGATTAATGGTCAAAGGAAGCTACTGATATAAACGTAAACACCTTCTTCTTCTTCTTCCACATTGTCTGCTAGAGAGTTTGTTTTGTTCTTGAACGCATCCTTGGGACGCTCCGATGCGCTACTGGCTTGCACCGCATTTTCTGGAAGCGCATTCAGTCTTGAGCTTGAAAACTCACCTTTGGACGTATTAGTCTTGAGCTTGAAAACGCACCTTTGGACGTTCCGATACGCTACTATTTATAGTTCAGTGATCGGAGCGTCCCAAGGGTGCTTTCAAGACAACAAGACAAGGGTGCTTTCAATACAATATAATATAACAGAGCACGTCACAAAAGGAAAATCGCAAAAGGAAAATTACAAGAACCTCTCGGGGAAGTGCTGTTGTTAAGGCATTACTTCCCGAACCACATCTGATCTTCAAGAGCAAGACAAACTCGCTAGTAGACGGAAGAAGAAGAAGACGTTTATATCAGCAGATTCCTTTGACCATTAATCTGAATGTTTTGAAGTAGGTAATAGGCTACAATGACGATGGTAAACTTTTGAAGTGATTTCATGAACATATGATATGTGTGTGTGCACCATTGTGTCATTTGGGTGGCCTAATGTCTCAATGTTTTCGTCATACACAGGTTCATAGGGGTAAAGTCCGATAATCCGAAAAATCCACTAATCCGAACGAGGGCCGGTCCGCTGCCCTTCGGATTAACGGAAGTTTACTGTAATTGAAAATATGGATTAAGTAAAACAGTTCCTGGAGTGAGATGGGATAGTGGGGCGATTGTTGTGTTTAGGCTGGCAGACGACCACCTCGCGATGGCGGAAAGGCGTGAAAGCCTAGCTGGGGATGAGGAGGAATACGAATTTGAAGGCTTTATCACCGAGGACAAGGATGATCAGTTGGCAAGTATGAAAAAACAATTGATGGGTCTTGTGAGATGGAGGGGAGTGATGGAAAATTGGAGGAAGGAGTTAGGGGCTAAAGTAGAAGTTTTGTCCGATATGTGTGGCGTTACTAGCGGGGTGGATAGGCCTAGGCCAGTAAGAGACAGCATAGAGGCAGTGATGGCCAGAGTAGACGAGTTAGCGGCGGAAAATGTGGCACTCAAGGCTCAGCTTAAGGAATATGAGGGCCACCTGAGTGAGGAAGTAAAAGGAATTAGTGAGGTAAAAAATGAGTGGACAAGGGTAGAGAGTGCCACGATGGTAGCCCTTGAAGAAATTGTGAAGGAGCAGAAGGAAGAGAGAGAAAAGGAAGAAAAGAAAGAGTTTGAAAAAAATGTAGTGCAAGTTTTAAAGAAGAAAGAGAAGGTAGTGAGAGAGACAATAGATAGAGGTAAGTGTGTAGTAATCTTTGGAGATGTGGAAGAGCACCTGGCAGATATGAAGGGAAGAAAGGAAAGGGATGTTGTGAAAGTCAAGGGGATACTGGATTACTTAGACGAGGGTTATGGATGGGTAAAAGAACTGGAGGAGGTGAGAAGGTTAGGAATATAAGAAGGGCCAGATGAGACCACTAAGAGTGGAACTAAAGTTTAGATCAACAGCAGAAGCAGTAGCCAATGTGAGCTGGAAATTAAATTCGACAGAGCTGAATCATATAAGGGTAAAAAGGGACCTAAGTGTAGAAGAACGAGAACAGTTAAGGGAACTCCAAGCTAAGGCTGATGAAGAGAATGGAAAGTTGTCTGAAGAGCAAAAGAAGATTTTTTTTGGAGAATAAGGGAAGGGCAAGTAAGGAAGTGGTACATCAGGAGCCACCAAGAACCGAAAGTAAGAGGAGTGATAGGGAAAGAGACAGAGAGACAAGTACAAAGTCAAAGCAAGGAGACGGAGCGAGAGATAATGCAGGGAGCAGGGGACCGGAGAGAGAGCCAGGATGTGGTGGAGAGGGTGGAACAGAGGGAGAGAGAGGGGGGAGGAGAATAGAATTAGCAGGGGAGGTGGAACTGGGTCAGGGAAGGGATGGAGGAGGAGGTGAACCTGGTAGGAGGCAGAAAGGGAAGAGAAACAAGGAGGTGGATTCAAATATACTGTGCTACTACACTAATATAGATGGAATAAACAGTAAAAAGGTAGAGTTAGATGATATATTAAGAACAGATCAACCACAGATAGTCTGTTTGACAGAGACAAAGCTGAACCAGGACTTTGACAGCAACATAGTGTTTAGTGAAGGATATAATATATGGAGATATGATAGAAAGGGTAAAAGGGGAGGTGGAGTGGCAGTATTAGTTAAGAACCCTATGACAGCAAAGCACGTGGAGTTAAATAATGACAAGGCAGAAATAATGGCAGTTGAACTCAATGATATAGAAGGAAAAAAGCTAGACATAGCAGTAGCTTACATGCCACCAAAGACCAGAGCATGGAGGGAGTTGGAGTTTGAGAAGATGGTAGAGGATATGATTCAGTCGTTGAGAAGATTGCTTTTAACCCTCCAGCCCCGGCTATGTATTATATATATATTCCTCGAAACCAGGGTGTTTTGGCCGAAAAACGTCTAGGCTAGGCTACCGTATATTCGTTAATCAGACTGCTTCCCGCATTCCCGCGCATCCCCAAGCGTAGCTGTGTTATTTACCTGTAGAATGGCATTAAGTAGAGCTCTCTAAGTCAACTGGTTGAGCTGTGATGATGATTTCATTGGAGATAACTTTATGGCCAAAACAGCCACTTTACACCACTTTTCGATACTTAACAACAACATACAGGCACACACGAACAAGCGACGCTCTCCTTCTTGTGGCCGGAGATGCGGAGCGACGGTCCAGCCGGCTGTTGTTTACATGCGTCGGACCGACGCCTCGCACACGAAGCTCACAGACTTTCAACCACTGGGCGTTCAAGATACCATCCGGGTACCTGTTATATGCTTTTTTATGGGCGTTCAAGAGCCCTTCCGTGGTGAGAGGGTTAAGGAAGAATCGATTGATCTTGGTAGGAGATTTCAACTGTAGTGAGGTTGATTGGGAATCGGGAGATGCAGGGCCAAATCAGAGATCTTGGGGAAGTCGGCTAGTGGAGTTGGTTACGGAAAATGTACTTGCACAACATGTGAAGGAAAATACAAGAATGAGGGGTAATAACGAACCTTCTAAACTCGATCTGATTTTTACAAAAGATCCTCACGAAATTAGTGATATTAACTATCTATGTCCTGTAGGTAAAAGTGATCACCTATTACTAAATTGGAAGTTGACCTCGAGTAATGCCAATAGATTAGACAATAGCTACATAAATGACAGATTAAATTATAGTAAAGCTGATTATGTATCCTTGAAAAGATATTTAGAGGGAGTAGATTGGGATCTTATTTTGAAGGAACAGGACGTACAAGGTAAATATAGTAGATTCCTCGAAATTTATAGAGTAGGAACCAATCTGTTTGTCCCAAGATATAAAACTGGAAATTTTACTAAGCAGAAAGATTGGTTTAATTTGGAATGCAAAAGAGCTTTGGGTAGGCGTGATGCAGCTTGGGCTAGATTAAGAAGAAGGAACACTGAGAGTAATCGGAATAAATATAAACAGGAGAGGAATAGATATGTTAACATAATTAGGCAAGTTAAAATGAACTATGAGAAGAACATAGTAAATAAATGTGAAAGTGACCCTAGATTATTTTATAAATATATAAACAGTAAGTTGAAGGTAAAGAAACAAATTACTAAATTAAGAGTTGATGCTAGGACGTATGAAAATGTATCGGACATATGCGAGGTAATGAATAACAAATTGGGGTCAGTTTTTACTAGAGAGGAAGGTTTTGACGAACCACAGGCGGGAGTACTGGAGAGTGGTCTTAGTAAGATTGAAATAACTAGAGATGAGCTGTTATCTGCGATGAGAGGACTTGAAGTAAGGAAAGCTATGGGACCGGATGAAGTGTCTGCCTGGGTTTTAAAGGAGTGTGCAGAGCAATTAGTGGAGCCAGTGAGGGACATAATTCAAGCTTCCTTAGATAAAGGACAGGTTCCTGTTGAATGGAAAAGAGCTAATATCATTCCGATATACAAGAATGGAAACCCTGAGGACCCTCTAAACTATAGACCAGTTTCACTTACTAGTATTGTATGCAAGATTTGTGAAAAGCTAATTAGGAAGAGATGGATGAAAATGTTGGAGAGGAAGAAGATAATAACCCCAAAGCAATTTGGATTCAGAGAAGGGACATCTTGTGTTACCAGTTTGCTATGTTATTACAGTAGGGTGATAGATGTACTCCAAGAAAGAGGCGGATGGGTGGACTGCGTCTACTTAGACCTTTCCAAAGCATTCGATAAGGTACCACATAAGAGATTGTTATCTAAGCTTGAGACGCTAGGATGTGTCAGGGGGAGTTTGCTGAAATGGATGGAGAGCTATTTAACAGATAGGGAAATGAGGACCAACATTAGAGGAACTTACTCATCGTGGCGAAAAGTTGAGAGTGGTGTGCCGCAGGGATCTGTGTTGGCACCTCTCATGTTCCTTATGTACGTGAATGACCTGCCGATAGGCATAAACTCTTACATGTCAATGTTTGCAGATGACGTAAAAATTATGAGACAAATAACAAATAAAAGTAGTTGTGAGGAGCTGCAAGGGGATTTAGATAAAATATACGAATGGAGCACCAAGTGGAAAATTAAATTTAATATAAGTAAATGCCATGTGTTAAATATGGGAAGAAGTGTGAATAGGCCAAATTGGGAGTACAGGATGGGAGATAATATAATTAGCAAGGCCGAAAAAGAAAAAGATTTAGGGTTGATTATACAAGATAATTTGTCGCCAGAGAAACATATTAACAAGCTCTTTAGCGGAATGTATGCAATGGCCGGGAATATGAAAGTTGCTCTGAACTACTTGGATGAGACCATGGTAGCGAAAATTATGAAGAGTATGATTAGACCAAGATTGGAGTATGCAGCAGTGGTGTGGTCCCCGCATCTAAAGAAGCATATTCACAAGTTAGAAAGAATCCAGAGAGCAGTCACTAGATTGGTTCCAAGTCTCAGAGAACTGCCATATGAAGGGAGGCTAGACAAATTAAATCTACCGAGTCTAAAAGAGAGGAGAGAGGGGGGAGACATGATAATGATGTACAAATGTACCCGGGGGCTGGAGAGGCTGGATAGGGAGGGTATATTAATTATGGATACAGGAATAACTAGAGGCCACAACTACAAAGTAAAAAGACCTACCTGCAAGAACGATATCAGGAAGTTTAGCTTCCCCTATAGATGTATTGACAAATGGAATGGGCTGGAGGAGGAGGTGGTAGGGGCAAGGAACATCCATATTTTCAAGAAAAAATTGGATAAAAAGTAGACTGAGAGACGGGACAACACGAGCTTAGCTCAACTCCTGTAAACTACAATTAGGCAATTAGGTAAATACACAGTAGCAGCACAGGCAGCAGCTGAGGAGCCGATCACGGCGATTTTTTTTTTTTTTTTCCTTATCCATCATGCTTTTCACTCTATGCGCTACTCCTACCTGCTCTCTTTTACCAGTAATAACACACAAACTATTTAGTAGTAGCCTCTACGTCTCCAACGTACAGCTATATACTTCTCGTATAATTCCGTTCCGTTATGGAGCGGGCAATTATCGTAATCCATAGCTTGATTAATCGATACCATCTAGAGTAGCACCTACTCTCTCTACTAGGTACGTTGTACATACTTTTGAGGCTACTATTTAAAGGAAAAAGAAAATATTGATAAGAAAGAAAAGAGAAAATTGTAAGATCTTGGCCATCCTATCTGGCTCCTTAAGCCGTTGTCATGGGCTTACCGTACAACCCGACCGGGCTTATAGGGTCATCTGTTTCACGCTACCCTCCTTGTCAACACACAATTTTTCTGGGCTCTGTTTTGGTGTCTTCCACGCCTGTCTCCTTCCCTTTGGGGGTGTTGTGGGCCTTATTTAACCCTCCAGCCCCGGCTATGTATTATATATATATTCCTTGAAACCCGGGTGTTTTGGCCGAAAAACGTCTAGGCTAGGCTACCGTATATTTGTTAATCAGACAGCTTCCCGCATTTCCGCGCATCCCCAAGCGTAGCTGTGTTATTTACCTGTAGAATGGCATTAAGTAGAGCTCTCTAAGTCAACTGGTTGAGCTGTGATGATGATTTCATTGGAGATAACTTTATGGCCAAAACAGCCACTTTACACTACTTTTCGATACTTAACAACAACATACAGGCACACACGAACAAGCGACGCTCTCCTTCTTGTGGCCGGAGATGCGGGGCGTCGGTCCAGCCGGCTGTTGTTTACATGCGTCGGACCGACGCCTCGCACACGAAACTCACAGGCTTTCAACCACTGGGCGTTCAAGAGCCCTTCCGGGTACCTGTTATATGCTTTTTTATGGGCGTTCAAGAGCCCTTCCGTGGTGAGAGGGTTAAGGGGACCGACCGGTTATTTACTAACTTCCAGGCCTTACTTCCAATGTAAATGCAATTTGGCACAGGTGTATGTGACCATAAAACTAGGTCAAAAACTGTTTTCTTTTTTTTTGCTTTTTTCTTACAATTTAGGTAACAAAAGGTTGCAAACTATAGCACTACTACGACTCATTCTAGTCCTACAGAAATCCCTATAGCACGTGATGTATGTGATCAAACAACTCACAATAGGTGTGTCTGTAGTTGCTATAAAGAACATTTTATATATTTTGTGTATTTTTGGATTTAGGTGATTATGAATTAAAACCCTCCAGCCCCGGCTATGTATTATATATATATTCCTCGAAACCCGGGTGTTTTGGCCGAAAAACGTCTAGGCTAGGCTACCGTATATTCGTTAATCAGACTGGTTCCCGCATTCCCGCGCATCCCCAAGCGTAGCTGTGTTATTTACCTGTAGAATGGCATTAAGTAGAGCTCTCTAAGTCAACTGGTTGAGCTGTGATGATGATTTCATTGGAGATAACTTTATGGCCAAAACAGCCACTTTACACCACTTTTCGATACTTAACAACAACATACAGGCACATACGAACAAGCGACGCTCTCCTTCTTGTGGCCGGAGATGCGGGGCGACGGTCCAGCCGGCTGTTGTTTACATGCGTCGGACCGACGCCTCGCACACGAAGCTCACAGGCTTTCAACCACTGGGCGTTCAAGAGACCATCCGGGTACCTGTTATATGCTTTTTTATGGGCGTTCAAGAGCCCTTCCGTGGTGAGAGGGTTTTAAGGTGAAATTATTTTTTAGAATTTTACGACTGTGACAACATGCTGCAACCAAACAAAGTTGGCTAGAGTAAATTGGCTTTATAGGACTTGTAGTGTTTTTAATTACCTTTCCAATGGTATATAAACCATTCCTATAGGTCCAATAAACATTTTAGAGTAACATCCGAAAGTGCGACAATATAGGTTCTGAGAAAAACATGTGAAAGTCTAAGGTAATTAGGTGATAATTTTTTTTTTTTTTTTTAGTTTTACAATATTTTACACAGGAACACGGCAAAGTAGAAGATAAGCGTATGGGAGGTTGTAGAGTAGCTTATGCTCTTTCCATTTATATAGGTATGCTCCTCGTACGACCAGTAGTTACTGAGCATGTTAATTTCAAAGTTCGCTATATAACGTTTTTAGAATTACAGGAAAAGTTTGGAAAACATAAAAAAAAAAAAAAATTCCAATGGGTTTTCACTAATAACATTTCACTGGCTTATGAAGGGATGTTGACTTTTGTTGAGCAAACACCTATTGGTATTTCAGGATTTTGAGTTTTTTAAGCCTAAATTAACCGGTCGGTCCCCTTAAGGTACCTGTGGTTTTAGACATATGATCTGAGATGTAGGCACGCCGAAAAATGGGCTCTAATGTGTTTTTCTTGGAGTGTGGCGTCGAAACTGGAGGTTACTTTAACTTTTTGCCTTTTGCGCATGCGTCGCCGCTTGGGCGACACTCGTTCACTAAGACCTTCGCCTTTTTTGTTATATTTCACTTGCGGTGGCTTTAGTTTTTTGTCATTAGTAGGTTATTTTCTTACAGTTTTTTGTCACTGCCTTAGTTTGCTATTTCTTTTCGCGAAATTAGGCCTAGGCTTACTTGTGCCCTTCTAGTTGGCCCTTGTAGGGCCGATCCCTTTTGGTGGTCTTTTTTCCTTGTTGTTGACTCTCATCAAGAGTGCAGGAACTAGTGTGCCAGGTAATTTCATATATTACTGCCTCAAGTGCCGAATAGGCTAACTTCCGTTTTTTGCCTAGCCTAGCATTTTGGTTTAGACTGCGACACTGCGGCCTCCTCAATCTGGCATATTCTGCCCCTGTATTGATCGTACGGCCCCAGTGCTCTGTCTACCTGACGCTTCGGTCACTTGTTGCTTACCCTCATCAAGGGTACAGTAACTGGTGACTCCCTGTAATTTCATATATTACTAGCTCTAGTACCGAATAGGCTAACTTCCGTTTTGGCCTAGCCTGGGGAGGGGGGGGGGGGGGCGCGCGTTGGATTTCAACACTGTGGCAACCTCAATCTGGCATACAATGCTCACTTTTTGATTGACGGACACTGTGCTCTGTCTCCCTGGATACAACCTCACAAAACCGCGAACGTAGCCCGTTCTGAGGAGTTTTTGTCTGACAGTTTTTTGTTCCGTCTACTGCCCCTCCTATGGTAGTGATTTGCTTACCCACAGGCTCTCCCATGCCTGATGTGACTTTGGGAGGGTTACCTTTGGGCCCCTCCTATTTTGGAAGGGATATATTACTGACTCAGGGACCGATTAGGCTAACATCCGTTTTGGCCTAGCCTAAGGGGGGGGGGGCGATTGGATTTCAACACTGTGGCAACCTCAATCTGGCATATAATGCTCGACTTTTGATTGACGGCCCCAGTGCTCTGTCTCCCTGGATACAGTCCAACAAAACCGCGAACGTAGCCCGTTCTGATGAGTTTTTGTTTGACAGTTTTTGTTCGGTCTACTGCCCCTCCTACAGTATTGATTGTGTCCCTCATCAAGGGTACAGTACCTGGTGGCGCCCTGTAATTTCATATATTACTGGCTCAAGAACCGATTAGGCTACCTTTCGTTTTTGCCTAGCCTTGGGGGGGGGGGGTTTGGATTTCAACACTGTGGCAACCTCAATCTGGCATATATGCTCAAATTTTTGATTGACGGCCCCAGTGCTCTGTCTCCCTGGTTACAGTCGCACAAAACTGCGAACGTAGCCCGTTCTGATGAGTTTTTGTCTGACATTTTTTATTCTGTCTACTGCCCCTCTTACGGTCGTGCTTTGATTACCCACAGGCTCTCCCGTGCCTGTTGTGACTTGAGGATGGTTACCTTTGGGCCCCTCCACTTTTGGAAGGGACTTTTATTTTACTGGCATTCCACCTTCATGGGTGCCACAGACCTCTCAGACACGTACCGATGGGTTTCCGCCCTGGGTCGGGAACTCCCCGCTCTAGGTCGGACCTTTCATTTACGGTCCCATGGTCTCACTGGGCCCCTCAGCTCTAGAACGGAACTTTACGTTCTATGTCGGAGGTCTGTTTTCACACTGACTGATACCCACAGACTCTCCCGCGCCTGCTGTGACTTGCCAGGCTACCTTACCAGGGTCCTCGGCTTAAGGAGGGGCCCCTCTGGGCCTCTCCGCTCTAGGACGGGACTTATATTGTGCATTGATTGCCTTCCACCTTCACAGGTGCCACAGGCTTCTAGGACACACACTACTGACATCTCATACCACTTCCCGCGCCAGAACGTACGAGTCCGTATACGACTCCTCCGCCCTGGGATGATCCCGCCCGCCTTGGAACGCGGACGTTCCCGCTCGATGTCGGTACTTTTCCGCTCTCGAACGGACGTTGCCGTTTACGGTCGCGCTACTCTTGACTCAGTTTAGGCTTAGACTGGTAGTCCTGCACTTCCATTAAGACGTATTTTGATGCTCTTCTCCTTTTTTCCCAGACTGTGCTTTCTGCCCTACAGGCCCTCTTCACTGATACCGGCCTTAACCCACCAGACCCGGTTGGGCTCTGAGAAACCCATAACAAATACCCCCCGCGGAACCCGGTAGGGCTCTGAGGCTCCGGCAGCTTGAAAGCCTGTAAGCTTGATGTGCGAGGCGTCCGTCCGACGCATGTAAACAACAGCCGGTTGGACCGACGCCGCGCATCTCCGACCACAAGAAGGAGAGGCGTCCTTGTTCGTGTGTGGCTGTGTTATTGTTAAGTAGTGAAAAGTAGTGATAAGTGGCTGATATCGCCACAAAGTTCTCTCCACGGAAATCGTCATCACAACTGAACCAGTTGACTTAGAGAGCTCTACTCAATGCCATTCTACAGGTACGAAACACATCTACACTTGGGGATGCGCGGGAATGCGGAAGCAGTCAAAATAACAAAGATACGGTAGCCTAGGCGTAGATGTTTTTCGGCCAAAACTCCCGGGTTTCGGGGAAATTATAGAATACAATAGCTGGGGCTGGAGGGTTAAGGTATTAGTCTCCATTATATTTTGGAGTGGGGTTTCCTTCAGTACTTCAGAGGGTTGACCCTACCCCTTGGTTTTTTCTGACCTAGGGTTTGGGGCTCTTTGGAATCTTGCTGGTTCACCTATGGCCTGCCTGATCCTCCTTTTGGAGGGTTCTCTTCAGCTTTAACTTCCTGGGGAACATGGGGGGGGGGGGGGCCCCACTCTACTTCATTGGAAGGGACTCCAGTCTCCAGGCCTAGTGAGAGCTTTTAGGCTACTCCCTGACCTGGTGCCTGTAGCCTATTCAGGGATCTCTGATCTTTATTTTGTGCATGACCTCGTGACTGATACTCCTGCCTGGCCTCCCATTTAGGGGGCAATCTTAGGCCTTCACCTTCTTCAGGATTCATCGACTTTCAGTGGTTTTTTCATGGTGCTTACGAACAGGCTTTCGTCTTGTAACTGTCAATGACATACATGCGTGCCTTACCATGGCCTTTATTTCATGGTGCTTACGAATAAGCTTTATTCTTGTTACTGTCCATGACATACATGCATGCCTTACACGGGGTTTTCACAGTTTTTTTTTCTTCTGGTTCCAGTGTAGTATGTCTCCTTCGCTCTGCTCTCGCCACAGGAGTCGTCGCCGAGTGGTGGGTTCCAACCATCGTGAGTGCCTATCCCACGTCGGTTGCTATTTTCAGGGTGTTTTTGGCCCAGAAAAAACTTCACTAAGTGAAGAAAAATACGCTGGGAACGTCAGCAAAACAAACGCTACCTCATCAGACAAATAGAAGGCAGCAAAAAGTGCGTAATGAAAGCCGCCTGCATCACACACTAACTAACTGTGAAAAAGTTCACACGTCCAAAACAGGACCACTAGGGTACATCCGAAATAGATTTTTTTTTTTTTTTAAAGAGACAATGAACGGAGGAAGGAAAAACACAGATAAAACAAAAAGGTCCATGTGCCTAAAGGCATCCTCCATTCATAAAATGTTTGTAACAACTGGATTTAAACATTTGTAGATTGTAAGTTTGTGGAAAGCAATTCGAGGGAAGTGAATTCCAAAGAGTAGTAGCTCTGGGGATAAATGAATTCTGATAAGCAGAAGTTCTGCATTGTGGAGGAGAAAGTGTAAATTCATGGGCGCTCTCAGCTGCCCTAGTTCTACGGGGAAAGATGTGGAGAGGCGGCACAATTGAAGCAAGTTCCTCGGAACAATTGCTGTGAAAATATCTGTAGAATAATGCAAGGGATGCAACGTTTCTTCGTATGGCTAATGTAGGAAGGTCCTGTGTGATTGCAGGGTTATTGATTAATCTAATAGCTTTATTTTGAATTTTGTCCAACTGCCTCAATGCAACCACTCCACTTCCACCCCACAGAGGTGAACAGTAATCCATCTGAGAGCGCACATGACTTTTATATATTACGGCCAACTGCTCGTCAGTGAAGAATTCTCGAACTCTGTACAGGAGTCCCAGTTTTTTAGAGGCATTCTTAGCAATGCTTCTAACATAATGTGTCCAGCTCAAGTTAGTAGTTAATGTTACACCGAGAATGTCAATACTAGGGGAAGTGGGAATATTTACATCATTAAAAAATATATGGGAGTCAGTGAGATTCTGTCGGTTAGAAAATTGAATGTACTTGGTTTTCTGTGCATTAAAGGAAACTAGATTCTCTTGTCCCCATTCATTAATTAGATGCCCCAAACACACGACCCAAAATACACTGCACTGCGGGCAACCAGCCCAGGACACTCCTGCTACGCATATCCTAACCTTACTCGATACATCCCGGAGTAAACAAATGAGAAAAAACTCACTAGGGACGCAGCAAATGCGGAACCAGCGGAGCGTGGGGAGACACATCCGGGCGGGGTGAGCGCAGAGCAGAGAAGGAAGAATGACGCCTGAATCAGCGTCTGGTCAAAGATCCACACAAGTACATCCACGATATGATGGAAAGCTTATTGGATAGTTATTCTTATTTTCTTTTTGTTTTTATTTTTTACGAAGTTTTTTCGTAGTGAGATGGGTTTCATAATGACTGAAGCCATGAGTGAGGTCACGTGCGCTCATGATGAAGGCTCCTCAGATTTTAAATGTAAACTACGGCAGATTAGTGTTTGAAGAGGATGCCTTATGTAATAGGCATGTTCGTCAATGATGGGGCCACTAATAAATTAACCCTTTGAAGTCGGACATAAGCCGGAATTCGGACATTTCGGAAGTGGCCATCCCCCAATTGTTCCGAGATAACGAGGGTTTACTGTATGTGTCTTTTCTTTTTCATTTTTTACTACGGCTTGGTTTTGTAGCTTGGATGTCTGCTTCCAATTGGGTACCCGGTACTCAAGCACTTCGTTGGATAACATAGAGGCTGCTACTAAATTGAGAGGATTGACGACCTCCCACCACACCAAATAAGGAAAGTCTCTTATTTAGTAGGAGATTCGGAGTATCCAACGTCAGAGTATCCCACCCTCGCGCTGAACCCCTGTCCATTAAATCTAGTCTGATTCCTTGATACCGTCTAAAAGGTAGATGCAGGTACAGTACCTTGGGAGTTCACGCTTGCGCCAGGATGGTCTAGATTAAATGGGCAACTAATATAAACTTTTCTTTTCTACTCTTTATATGTGAGTGAGGGAGGCAAAAGGCAGAACTGCCTGTAGCGAGTGCCTCCCCCAGAGTTGAAAGAGTGACAGGGCCAAAATCAAGGGACGTTCGAGCCAAAATGCCTGGACACACAGAGTTTGAAGCAATTTAATTCATAGGAAGAGGGAAAGACTGATTCTGGGAGAGAGTTCCAGAGCTCAGCTGTTGAATAGAGGAAAGTTTGAGATTAACGTTTCACTCTTGGGTTGGAGAATTGCACAGAGTAGGGGTGGGATTGTGTTGCAAGACGGGTACCACGTGCCCTACGTCGAGGAGGTGGTATACACTGGGAGAGCTCTGAGGAACACTGATTATTATAGTAGCGATAGAATAGCGAGAGATATGCAACATTGCGGCGGAGAGAGAGAGATTGCAGAGAATTGGTGAGTGGACGGTAGTTAATGATACGAAAGGTCTTCCTTTCAACTGTGTCTAGGAGAGCGGTGTGAGAGGAACCTCCCCACACATGTGAACAATACTCAATACAAGGATGCACCGTGCCCCTGTACAGAGCAAGAAGCTGTGCAGGGGTAAAGAACCCTTTGAGGCAGTTGAGCACACCCAGCTTCTGGGAGGCTGCCTTAGCAAGACTGGTAATATGGTCCTTCCAAGTGAGAGCAGAAGAAAAAGAGACACCAAGAAATTTTTTGCTTTAAGTAGTGGTTTCGGAGTGTGTACAACGTACCTAGTATAGAATTGAAGTGTATCTAGAAGATAATGGTTAATCGCTCAAAATTATTTCAGATAAATTGGCCGCTCCTGGAGCGGGCGAGGATTATGCAGCTTATAAAGCACTACGTTTGATATTCCGAGGCTACTACCAAATGAGATTTTCCTTATTTGTAGTGGTGGGAGGTCGTCAAACCTCCCAATTTATTAGTGGCCCCTCCATCATTGACGAACATGCCTATTACATAAGGCATCCTCTTCAAACACTAATCCGCCGTAGTTTGAATCTACCGCGCAGAGCATTTAAAAACTGAGGAGCCTTCATCATGAGCGCACGCGACCTCACTCATGGCTTCAGTCATTATGAATTGGGTTCTCACTACGAAAAAACTTCGTAAAAAATAAAAACAAAAAGAAAATAAGAATAACTATCCAATAAGCTTTCCATCATATCGTGGATGTACTTGTGTGGATTTCTGACCAGACGCTGATTCAGGCGTCATTCCTCCTTCTTCTCTGCTCTGCGTTCAGCCTGCCCGGACGTACCTTCCACGCTCCGCTGGTTCCGCATTCGTTGCGTCCCTAGTGAGTTTTTTCTCATTTGTTTACTCTAGGATGTATCGAGTAAGGTTAGGATAGGCGTAGCAGGAGTGTCCTGGGCTGGTTGCCCGCAGTGCAGTGTATTTTGGGTCGTGTGTATGGGGCATCTATTTCGGATGTACCCTCGTGGTCCTGTTGTGGACACGTGAACTTTTCACAGTTGTGTTAGTTTGTGATGCAGGCGGCTTTCATTACGCGTTAATTATTGCTGCCTTTTATCCTTCTGATAAGGTAAGCTGTGTTTTTCTGACGTTCTCAGCGTATTTTTCTTCACTTAGTGAAGTTTTTTCTGGGTCCTTGTCAGGCTTCCCGGGGTGGGAAGTTGTCGCTACGGTGGTGTGTTGGCGGTGGTTCCTGTTGTGATATTCCAGTGTGTGTTTATATTTCAACTATTTTCATGCCGTCTACCTAGGCCTAGCCAGCCGCTCGTAGCTTTGCCACATGTCTAGTGTTATTATTTATTTTATAAATATGCCCTACTGTGTCATGTGTATCCGGGTTTTAGTTGTGTATTGGCTAATTCCTCGGACTATAATTGTTTCCTGGTTTAGTTGTGTATTGGCTAATTCCACGGATTATGTTGTGACCTTGGTTAGTCGTGCGTGACTCTCCTCGTGTCGTATTGTTCAGATGGTGTCTGTTCAGGGTGGGGCTTGCCTTCCGGCGGGTTTTTCTCGGTTTCACCATGAAAAATCCTGACCGATGAGCAGTGTTGGGCCACACGTGGTTTTTAACTCTGGCTGGTTCCCCGGCGTGGGGAGGTGTCTGTGGCTCTCCAGGACTGCGTCTCTGTGGGTGCCTGGTTTCAGGCCTCCTTTAATTCCCGGCGGGATGGCTGTACCCATCCTTATATATATATATATATATAAAAAACGACGTTCTTGCGAACATTCGTTTTTATAGGTTTTTTCTACCTGATTTACGACAACCACATGGAAAACCTAGCTGTTGTTTAGGCGTTCCTCCCCGGCGATCTTTTACAAAGAAGTGGGGTCAGGAACTTGTGGGGTTAACTTTTAGACTTCTCACCCGGCGGGTGCACCTGAGCAGGGTGGGATAAACGACTTAGGTCTCATATAGTTAACCAATCCATTTTAGTGATACTCTGTGTATCGCTGCCTTTACTCTTACGGCAATTGAAGGTTCAATGAGGTTTAACCAAATCGATGCCCACACCCGGCGGGTGCTCCTAAGTGGAGGAACTAAGGAATTTATAACAAATTCAATTTCGATTAACCTTAATTTGGTGATACATTCAGTATCGCCGCCTTCTATTTTTACGACGATCTTTTGGGACAATTCGTTAAAAAATCAGATCTCGTATATTCCTGCCCTGGGCTATTCTACTAAAATATTTCAAGGGCCGGCGTCTTTATGAGGGGGGCTTTGTTACAAAATTGAATCTTGAGACAGTCACCACCTCCTACAGACTATAAGTGCCATGCTGGACCATTATATCAGAGGGTATTCTTCATGTTCTTTAGCTAAAAAGATTTGTTTAGCCTCTTTACACCCCGCCGCGTAGCGAGATGTGTTAGCTGTGTCTTTGCATCCCGTTACCCGGCGGGTTATTAACACTTGTATGCGAACACTTGGGTTAACCTTATGAGCATTAATTCCTGGAAATTTTTCTTTATTTTTCCAGAGCTGAGCTCCGGCGGACCAATACAGACCCGGCGGTAGTTTCCTCACACCAGTCTCTGTCATGGCTACTGTGGCCCCAGTTTTTGCCCTGTGCATTACCCCTACTTGCGCGGGTATCCCGATTTTTGCGCATACCCTTTGCATAAGGTGTGTTAAATGTCTAGACCGTTCAAGGGGTCTCTGGGTTACACTTAATTGTTCCTTTTGCTCCCAATTAGCCAATAAAGTCCTGTGTGACAATGACAAGACCGCGGCGGTAGCTTTGAGAGAGGTCAGACAACAAATGTCGGCCTACACTACCATTGTCGCACATAAGTCACTTCAATGTGACAACGTCCCACTTTGGGATAAGTTGCTGTCAGAGCACCCTCCCCCTAAACGTACCTCTAGAGTAACGGGTTTTAAGCCGACAGAGACTAGCCAGGGTTCTGTATCGTCTGTGGATACGTCTAAACGCCCGAGAGAGCCTACTCCCCCGGCAGCCACCTCCTCGTCGCAGGCGAGATCGAGGTCAAGGTCACCTCTCAGACAGCAGTCTTCAAGTCGTGCCTCTTCCCCGGCGAGTAAGAAGAGTAAGACGGAAGCTTCCACCAGTGGTCATGGTGGTGATTCTTCCAAATCTAGGTCTAGTTCGCGGTCACACCGTAGCCACAAATCCTCCAAAAAGGATTCCCATAGGAAGTCCTCTCGACATTCTCCTAAGTCTAGTGCATCTCGTCGTACCTCTACACCTGAAAATGTTTCTGTTACAGCCTCAGAGTATAGTGAAGCGCCTGTCCCTAAACAAGATTTACCTATTGATATTTTAACCCTAGAAATGGAAAGTTCAGGAAATTCAATAATTGAGAATGTTTCAGACTCTCAAGAGAGCGTAGGCCAGAGCCTCGGTGTTTGGCGGTTTGCTCAACCAGGGTCTGACCATCCACGTCCGACTCATACGAGTCACACAGTAGCCGATGTCCACAGGGACGCGGCGACCCCATCCTCTATCCCTGACTTATCTTGGAAACAAGGTGCCCCTGCCTCGGCGGGGTCTTCTCAGGAGGATCGGGAGGAACGAGATGAAGTGTCAATAATTTCAGATAGGGAAGGACAAGGGTCAGGCTCAGGCCTGGACGCCGCCCATGATAATACTGATTCACCTGAAAGTTCTGCATCTAACCAGTTTGTTACAGCACAAGAAATTGATGGGTTACTTACTCATGCTCTATCTAAATTCTTTAGTCAACAACGAGAAAACCCCACAATGGACTTGGGGGCTCCCTTGACAAGTTCTGCGGTACGGCCTCTGATAACGTCAATCGATTTATCTAAGATTCCTAACCCTCCTACTCTGTCACCGGCAGGGAGCTCTAAGCCAGCTACGGCGGCATTCACTACGTCAAATGTCAGGGTCATCACGGATGTTAATCCACCCCCTCTAGACAAAGCGCCTCTTAGATAGGTAGCTATGCCCCTGCTTTATGGGCCAGACGAGTCATGGGTTCTTTTGAACCCCTCTAAGCCAGAGCTTGCCCAGCCTACCTTGTCAGGGGAACTCCCGGTACCACGTGAGTGGTTTATCCAGGGAAATAAGTCAAAGAAATTAAGGGCATTGGATGCCTTGGGTAATGTTTTGGACGTAAATATCAAGGCTATACCTAGTTATTATTATCAGGATTATTTTGTTTATGCATCTAAGCCTGCTTTACCCCCTGCCTCAGCTTCAAAACTTTTTTCAGACTGGTCTAAGCTGGATGGGTTTAATGATATTAAGGCTCTGTCGGCTCTTACTCCTGAACTAGATTTACAGACCGTCACAGACGAGACAGCTAATCCAGTGTTGAAGGTGGGACAGTTGGAACCAGGACCTTGGGTGGATTGGGAGGTAGAGGCTCAAAACTTTGCAACCACTTTCACTTCTAAATCTTCCCACCAGATCCCTCAGGATACACATTCATGGTTCTCCATGCCGGTAGGTTCTGCCGGCGGAGTTCCGTCAGCTTTATTTTCTTTTCTAGCTGCCCCTAAGATTAATCTTTGTGAACTAAAGGACCCATTCACTACCCCTACCCCTACTCACCTAGACAGAGAATTTAGGCTAAGGGGAAAAGCTTTCCGCCTGTTTTCACAGTACATAGTTTCTCAGCAGGTGGCTAAGTCTTTACTCCGGTCTACTCAGGCAATCGCAGACGCGGATGCTCGAAGATCAGTTGAGTTATCCCGGCGTCTGATTCTTCAGTCGTCGATTCAATCCTTAGGTGACATACGCACAGCCTTACTTGAGGCGGTGCGAGCACGACAGGATCTTAGGATGTCATTAGTTCGCAAGCTGCCTGATCGCATTGCTAACCAGGTGGTAATGTCCCCAGTACTTACTCCTTCTTTAATGTCCCCTGATGTATGGCGAACAGTGTTTAACATGGCACAGGCCGTGAAGCACAGTCCTGCACAGGCTAAGAAACCTGCATTTAACTTCCCCAAACCTAAGCCTCCTACTAAAGCTCAGCCAGGGGGTTCTAAGCCTTTTCTTCCGCCTAAGTCCTCCCAATCCCCCCTGGGTCAGTACAGGCATAGACAGAGAGGGTTTTCAGGACAGAGAGGACGCGGCCAGTATAAGCCGGGGCAGGGCCAGTCTTCGGCCCACACCAGCCAGCCGGCGAAGCGTCCAACACCACCAAACCCACCATCAAAAAACTAAAGTCTCTCTCACTCCCAGTGCCTATCTTAAGGCCGGAGGAACCGAGGGAAGTACAGCCGGCGAACCCTTGTCTGCTAACTGGGTCGTTCCGAACGTGTCACCAAGCATGGCCGTTAAAAACCTGGGCACGGATGGTGGCACGCAAAGGCATCACTTGGCAGTGGCTCCGGCGACCTCGCTTACGTCAGCCGACAACGGCAAATTGTGTTTCATTAGAGGTGGAGTCGCTGGTCCAGGAGATGATTGCCAAGAATGTCATCATCCCGGTCCCTCCAGATTACCCTGTATTCACGTCAAAACTGTTTTTGGTTCCCAAACGGGACAGTGTTCAGATGAGGCCGGTCGTAGACCTGTCTTATCTGAATCTTCACATTTACAACGAGTCTTTCAGAATGTTAACAGTTCATCAAATCAGGCTAACACTTCCGCCGGGAGGCTGGATGTGTTCCCTAGACCTGACAGACGCCTATTGGCACGTGTCGGTCAACAAAAGATTTCAAAGGTTTCTGGCCTTGAGGATCAGGCACCAAAATTTTGTTTTTCAGAGGATGCCGTTCGGTTTGAACCTAGCACCTCGACTATTCACGAAACTAGTCCGGCAAGCCCTGATGCCGTTGTTAAAACAGGGAATCAGAGTGTTGTGGTATCTAGACGACTGGCTGGTGGTGGCAGAGACACAACAATTATGCATAAAACATGTCAATATCATTTTAAATCATGTCAAAACTCTAGGCTTCAAGGTAAATCTGGTAAAGTCAAACCTTGTTCCCTCAAGTGTAATTCAGTGGATAGGGCTGGTCTGGGACACCGCCGCTCTCACTCTGAGTCAGAGTGTGGACAATCGCAACAGGTTTCGCAGGAAACTGTTCAGGTTTCTTCACAGTCTGACTACGACACGAAGAGTCTGGGAGTCTCTGGTCGGCTCTCTCAACTGGATTCAGCTAACTGTCAAGTTGGGCCGGTTGAAAGTAAAACGATTAATATTGGAAGGCTACAAATATTTCCCACTCTTACCAGCGGGAAAATTATGGCCCATACCAAAATTAATCCACACCTTACTAGCGGTCTGGGCGAAGAGGGAAACATTGCACTCAATCATGTCATGGACCTCTCCTCCTCCAACGGTATGGGTAGACACGGATGCGTCAGGCACCATAGGGTGGGGATTTCAGTCAAATCAGGGGCACCAGGGTCAGGGGCTTTGGTCCCACTTAGAAATCTCTCACATAAATGTCAAAGAGTTACTAGTCCCCTTGTATTTCCTTCAGGCTCACGGCCCGGCGTTACGGGGCAAGTCGGTGGCCTTCAGAATGGACAATCTGAATGCAGTTCACTGTATTCAGAAACAAGGGTCAACGAGGTCAAGGAAGCTGCTACTCGTGTCGGAAGAGATTTTTGTTCTAGCCAGCAGTCTAGATATTTATCTTCACGCATCTTATCTCCCAGGCGTAGCGAACGTCTGGGCAGACGCTCTGTCCCGGAGACAGAGCACGACAGTAGAATGGGAGCTCAAGCAACCCATTTTCGACCTAATGATTGCGGAGCTCTCCCATCCACAAGTGGATCTTTTTGCGTCCGACGAGACTCACAAGCTCCCTCTATACCTCACCCGCCGGGCGATAACGCCGGCAGGGGGGCCAGACGCCCTAGTGACAGACTGGAACAGATGGAGCTCCATCTATCTGTTTCCGCCGCCAGATGCATCACTAATGTGCCACGTAGTGAACAAACTACGAGTTTATCGAGGCTTAGTCTCGCTAATCGCGCCCCTGTGGCCGGCGCAGGTGTGGTACCAGCAATTAATAATGTGGTGCCCGGACCCGGTATCGCTCCCGGTCGGGTACTTCCACTTAGACACGATTGGCAACCTAGCGACCTCGCTGACTTTTGCATTATGGACATTCAGGAGGCCAAGTGGCTAGCACCATACGGTAGGGATGTGACCAATAAATTGCTCAATCAATATACTCAGTCTACTAAGCGACAATATCAATCACATTGGAAAGCTTTTACTTCTTGGATTGTTAGAACGGAACAAACTGTACCCTCAGTGGCATTGGTTTTTAATTACTTGAACTATCTGTTTGAGCAGAAACGTTTATCTGTGGTAACTTTGAAGAATCACTTAACTGCGATTAGAGTGCCCTTTTTCGACCTTACAGGTCTATCCATACCGGTGGCGGAGGAAACAGGATTTATGAGAGCGTGTTTTAAACTCCGCCCACCTCCCCATCAGCTCATGCCTACTTGGTCTCTGGACAAAGCTTTGTCTTTACTTCATTCTCGTCTGTATCAAAATACTGCAGACTTTGCTTTAATCTTAAAGAAGGCAGTTTTCCTTTTGGCTTTGGCCACCGGAAACAGAGTGTCTGAGCTGGCGGCGATGAGCAACACACCTAATTGTCTTAGGTTTGGTAGACTTAATGATTCAATTTCCATTGCACCCTCCCCGGCGTTTGTAGCCAAGAATGAGCATAGTGCACACGTGTTTTCTGAGTTCACGGTGCCGGCGTTAAAAAGGGGAAAGGTGCATCATAATTTATGTCCAGTGCAAGCTCTAACCAAATATTTGAGAATAGCTCCTCAAAACCCCCAAGGTGCTTTATGGGTAGCGAGTACGGGTAAACGCTTACTTAAACGGCGATTAGCCTCTCTTCTGGTAGAAGTCATTAAAGAGAGTAATCCCGGCGTTGTGGGTAGGGCCCACGATTTACGCAAGTGGGCGGCCTCTTTACGTTTCCTGAAAAACTTTTCAGTTGAAGATATTGCGTCCACACAGTTGTGGGCGTCTAATCATACGTTTCTCTCTAGATACTTGTCAGTTGCTCTAGACAAACCTTCCTTACCATGTATAGCTTTAAGGCAGAGGGTCTAGGTGGCCCTGCAGTCACTTATGTTTACTTTCACGGAAGGGGGGGTGCAGTCAGTTGACATAGGACACCCTAGACCCCACCGGAGTATGAGAGCTGTGATACAATTTAAGGTTAAAATGTGATATGAAAATTTCTCTGCGAGAAATTGTGCTAGTACAAGGTTTAGTACAAAACAACGGTGTTATAGTAGTTTTAGCTGCGAAAGCAATGTAATATTAGTTCAATGGAGTTCATTTGCAATTGATCTCCACATGTATTTTGGGGTTTATGATGTGCACATATAAACTTATAACTTATTATTTTTGTCACCACTCGTTGAGTGGGGTGCCTTTTGTAACTACAGATCTGTGTTCAGAATCTTCAGGGTTACCCATTTTTGTCGGGCAGGCTTCTTTGAAGCACGCACCTGCCTGAACCCCCTTTTTCTTGTATATTTCCGGCCTACGCCGTATTAAATACATTTTTCAAAAGTAAGAATACTATGTGGTTGTTTGATTATCTGCTTTTCTAGAGTTATGATATGATTACGAATGTCCCCCTCCAGTCTTAGATATCAGGCATGTTCGTCAATGATGGAGGGGCCACTAATAAATTATAGGTTTGACTCCTGTAAGGAGATAAAGAAAACCTAATATTTAGTAGTGGCCCCGTAATCATTGACGACTGGGGCCCTCCCGACCGTCCCCTTCCCATTCGTTGATGTATTAAGGATTTTGGTTTACTTGATATGTCAGTGAAGGAGGAATGACGCCTGAATCAGCGTCTGGTCAGAAATCCACACAAGTACATCCACGATATGATGGAAAGCTTATTGGATAGTTAATCTTATTTTCTTTTTGTTTTCATTTTTTACGAAGTTTTTTCGTAGTGAGAACCCAATTCATAATGACTGAAGCCATGAGTGAGGTCGCGTGCGCTCATGATGAAGGCTCCTCAGTTTTTAAATGCTCTGCGCGGTAGATTCAAACTACGGCGGATTAGTGTTTGAAGAGGATGCCTTATGTAATAGGCATGTTCGTCAATGATTACGGGGCCACTACTAAATATTAGGTTTTCTTTATCTCCTTACAGGAGTCAAACCTATAATTTACAAGATGAAATCAGAGTTCGTCCAGGCGATTCTTGTAAAATTATAGGCTGAAGTATTCCTTCAGCTTCAACAATCCTTCCCATCACATAAGTGTTTTAGTGGCAGATGTAGTCAAATATGCACTTGAAAAAAAATTATGGTCTGCTATCTGGCCTGTTATCACCTATTATAAAGGTAAATCTTGGTGATAATTTTGAATAGTCATATACAGTATATTAAAATGTAAAACTTGCAAACTAAACAAACCAAAATTGGGACAAGGACAATATAAAGTCAAATTAAATTATCAAAATCGCTAGGTGGAAACAACGCTTACTAAAATGAAATCTATGAAATAAAAGAACACAATCCACCACATAGGGTGTACACTACTACATGAGCAAGTTAATCTGTTTCCCAAGAAAACTAATCGCACACATAACAACGCACTGTCGTCACGTTCAAGGAATTAGTCAAATTTGGGAAGTCCGGGACGTTTTGGTAAATTTTACTAAACTCTGAATGAATAAAGAAACTACATGTTAAATGTCAAAATATTCATTTAAAATCAAATATGCAACATGACAAGACATTAACAATAGTACAAAATACAAATATTGATAAGATATCTATATTATTACAAAATAATATATAAAATACAGAACACCACTCACTAACGATAGTGCTATCGGGTAGGTACCTGTAAGCATAGCATGCCTCAAGTGATCCCTATCAATAACTACCCTACAAATAACCTACATTTATTGCACAAATAAACTAAGGAAATCGCAAAAGCAAGCAATTGATACTATCGCCAATGAATACATATACAGTAAAAGTCATTTAATCCGACAACCGATGATTCGAATCTCCCAATAGTCCGAATTTTTCAATTTGAGGCCAAATCCGAATTCACCCGATGGTCCGAATTTCAAGAAGTCCCAAAGTCCCCTTTTTGAGGCATTAGTCCACTCAAATGACACATAATGGAGCACACACATATTTTATGTTCATGAATTCACTTTAAAAGTTTACCATTGTCATTGCAGCCTATTACCTACTTCAAAACATTCAGATTAATGGTCAAAGGAAGCTACTGATATAAACGTAAACACCACATCGTCTGCTAGAGAGTTTGTTTTGCTCTTGAACGCATCCTTGGGACGCTCCGATGCGCTACTGGCTTGCACCGCATTTTCTGCAAGCGCATTCAGTCTTGAGCTTGAAAACGCACCTTTGGACGTTCCGATACGCTATTAGTTCAGTGATCGGAGCGTCCCAAGGGTGCTTTCAAGACACCAAGACAAGGGTGCTTTCAATACAATATAATATAACAGAGCACGTCACAAAAGGAAAATTACAAGAACCTCTCAGGGAAGTGCCGTTGTTAAGGCATTACTTCCCGAACCACATCTGATCTGATCTTCAAGAGCAAGACAAACTCGCTAGTAGACGGAAGAAGAAGAAGAAAACGATGCGGACGTATGGTGTTTACGTTTATATCAGCAGATTCCTTTGACCATTAATCTGAATGTTTTGAAGTAGGTAATAGGCTACAATGACAATGGTAAACTTTTGAAGTGATTTCATGAACATATGATATGTGTGTGTGCACCATTGTGTCATTTGGGTGGCCTAATGCCTCAATGTTTTCGTCATACACAGGTTCATAGGGGTAAAGTTCGATAATCCGAAAAATCCACTAATCCGAACGAGGGCCGGTCCGCTGCCCTTCGGATTAACGGAAGTTTACTGTAATATAAAGACTATAGGTTTGACTCCTGTAAGGAGATAAAGAAAACCTAATATTTTGTAGTGGCCCCGTAATCATTGACGAACATGCCTATTACATAAGGCATCCTCTTCAAACACTCATCCGCCGTAGTTTGAATCTACCGCGCAGAGCATTTAAAATTTGAGGAGCCTTCATCATGAGCGCACGCGACCTCACTCATGGCTTCAGTCATAATGAATTGGGTTCTCACTACGAAAAAACTTCGTAAAAAATAAAAACAAAAAGAAAATAAGAATAACTATTCAATAAGCTTTCCATCATATCGTGGATGTACTTGTGTGGATCTTTTGACCAGACGCTACTGCAGGCGTCATTCTTCCTTCACTGACATATCAAGTAAACCAAAATCCTTAATACATCAACGAATGGGAAGGGGATGGTCGGGAGGGCCCCAGTCGTCAATGATTACGGGGCCACTACTAAATATTAGGTTTTCTTTATCTCCTTACAGGAGTCAAACCTATAATTTATTAGTGGCCCCTCCATCATTGACGAACATGCCTGATTTCTAAGACTGGAGGGGGACATTCGTAATCATATCATAACTCTAGAAAAGCAGATAATCAAACAACCACATAGTATTCTTACTTTTGTAAAAAAGATATTCGGGTGCATAAACTTTATACAGCCTAAATCTTCAAAAAGGGGTACAAGCAGGAGCGTGCTTCAAAGAAGCCTGCTTGAAAAAGGGTTAACTCTGAGACTCTGTACACAGATCTGCTAGTTAAGAAGGCACCCCCCTTAAAGTAAGTGGTGAAAACTAAAAACTGATAAGTTTACATGTGCACATATAAACACCATTAACTAGTGGATATATTCCTAAAAATATAACCAAACATAAATGAATTCTTGTACATTCGTAGAGGTACTGAACTCATGTACTTATGGAGAAGTAATTACAGTAAAAGTCCGTTAATCCGACGACCGATGATTCGAATCTCCCAATAGTCCGAATGTTTCAATTTGAGGCCAAATCCGAATTCACCCGATGGTCCGAATTTCAAGAAGTCCCAAAGTCCCCTTTTTGAGGCATTAGGCCACTCAAATGACACATAATGGAGCACACACATATCATATGTTCATGAATTCACTTTAAAAGTTTACCATTGTCATTGTAGCCTATTACCTACTTCAAAACATTCAGATTAATGGTCAAAGGAAGCTACTGATATAAACGTAAACACCTTCTTCTTCTTCTTCTTCCACATCGTCTGCTAGAGAGTTTGTTCTGCTCTTGAACGCATCCTTGGGACGCTCCGATGCGCTACTGGCTTGCACCGCATTTTCTGGAAGCGCATTCAGTCTTGAGCTTGAAAACGCACCTTTGGACGTATTAGTCTTGAGCTTGAAAACGCACCTTTGGACGTTCCGATACGCTACTATTTATAGTTCAGTGATCGGAGCGTCCCAAGGGTGCTTTCAAGACAACAAGACAAGGGTGCTTTCAATACAATATAATATAACAGAGCACGTCACAAAAGGAAAATCACAAAAGGAAAATTACAAGAACCTCTCAGGGAAGTGCCATTGTTAAGGCATTACTTCCCGAACCACATTTTTTTTTTTTTGATCTTCAAGAGCAAGACAAACTCGCTAGTAGACGGAAGAAGAAGAAGACGTTTATATCAGCAGATTCCTTTGACCATTAATCTGAATGTTTTGAAGTAGGTAATAGGCTACAATGACAATGGTAAACTTTTGAAGTGATTTCATGAACATATGATATGTGTGTGTGCACCATTGTGTCATTTGGGTGGCCTAATGTCTCAATGTTTTCGTCATACACAGGTTCATAGGGGTAAAGTCCGATAATCCGAAAAATCCACTAATCCGAACGAGGGCCGGTCCGCTGCCCTTCGGATTAACGGAAGTTTACGTACTTCAAAAGTAAAAGTCGTAGTTGCAACTACCGAGATTTCTCAAAAATCTATTGCTTCACAGCCAAAGCTACTTACAACAAGAATTGTTGTAACACTACTGTTGGCCTTTAGCACAATTTCCTGCAATGAATACTACAGAGAAATTTTATAATACAATGCCTACAAACAGTATCACAGCTCGTATGTTCCGAACACATACTCCGGAGGGGTCTAGGGTGTCCTATGTCACACTGACTGCATCCTCCCCCCCCTTTTTCTTGAAATTAAACAAAACGTGACTAAAAGGGCCACCTAGACCCTCTGCCGTAAAGCTATACATGGCAAGGAAGGTTTGTCCAGAGTTACTGAAAGGTATCGAGTCAAAAACTCCTGATTAGAGGCCCACAACTGTGTGGACTTAATAACTTCCACCGAAAGATTATTAAGGAAACGTAAAGAGGCTGTCCCCTTGCGTAAATCGTGGGTCTTACCCACAACGCCGGGATTCTTCTCTTTAAAGTCCTCGACCAAGAGAGAAGCCAGTGTACGCTCCATCAAGCGTTCACCCGGACTTGCGACCCATAAAGCACCCTGGTGATTTAGAGGTGCCACTCTTAAATATTTGGTTAGAGCTTGCACTGGGCAAAAAAGATGGTGCACCTTTCCCCTTTTTAACGCCGGCACCGTGAACTCTGAAAACACGTGTTCACTGTGCTCATTCTTGGCTATGAATCCTGGGGAAGATGCAATGTGAATACCCTCATGAAGCCTATCAAACCTGAGGCAATTAGGTGTGTTGCTCATCACCACCAGCTCAGATACTCTGTTCCCGGTAGCCAAAGCCATAAGGAATACTGCCCTTTTGTAAAATCTGCAGTCTTTGGTACATACGGGAACGAGAATAACGACGATGCTTTGTCCAGAGATCATGTAGGCCTGAGCTGACGGGGAGGTGGCCGGAGTTTAAAACCTGCCCACATAAATCAATTTCAGATAAATGTTTCTGCATGAACAGATACATTAAATAATTAACAACCAACGCCACCGAGGGCACAGTTTGTTTTGTTCTAAGAATCCAAGGCGTAAAAGCTTGCCAATGCGATTGAAACTGTCGCTTTGTAGACTGGGTATATTGATTCGTGAATATCTTGGTCACGTCGCTACCATATGGTGCTAGCCACTTGGCCTCCTGAATGTCCATAATGAACAAGTCCGCGAGGTTTCTAGGTTGCCAATTGTGCTCCGCACACGGAAGAGCGCCCATTCTACTGATGTGCTTTGTCTCTGAGACAGAGCGTCTGCCCAGACGTTTGCTACGCCTGGGAGATAAGATGCGTGAAGATGAATGTCCAGCCTGTTGGCTAGTATAAAAATCTTTTCTGACACGTTTAGCCACTTCCGTGATCTCATTGACCCTTGTTTCTGAATACAGTGAACCACATTCAGATTGTCCATTCTGAAGGCCACCGACTTGCCCCGTAAAGCAGAGCCGTGAGCCTGAAGGACAGATAAGGGGACTAGTAAGTCTTTGACATTGATGTGGAAGATTTCTAAATGGGACCAATACCTTTGACCCTGATGCCCGAGGTTTGACTAAAAGCCCCAACCTATCGTTCCTGACGCATGCATGTCCACCCATACCGACGGCGGAGGAGAGGTTCATGACATGACTGCGTGCAACATTTCTCTCGTCGCCCAAACCGCTAGTAAGTTGTGTAATAACGTTGGGATAGGCCATACTATCCCCGCCGGTAATAGTGGGAAAAATTGGTTGCCCTACAAGATTAAACGTTAGACTTACAACCGGCCCAACTTCACAGTTAGCTGAACCCAGTTGAGAGAACCGACTAGAGATTCCCAAAGTCTCTGTGTCGTAGTCAGACTGTGGAGAAACATAAACAGTTTTTGCGAAATCTGTTTCGAGTGTCCACACTCTGACTCAGAGTGAGAGAAGCTGTGTCCTCGACCAGCCCTATCCCCTGAAATACTCGTGGGGGAACAAGGGTTTGACTTTTACTAAGTTGACCTTGAATCCTAGAGATATGAGATGGTTTAACGTAACGTAGACATGAATGATGCGTAACTTTTCTGTTTCTGCCACCACCAGTTAGTCGCCCAGATACCACCAGACCCTGATCCCTTGTTCTAACAAGGGCATCAGGGCTTGCGGGGACCTTGCTTGAATGCTTGTGCCAAATTGAAAACAATCTTCCAAACTGCTGGTGAAATCAAAGAAGGAATTAGAACTGGAGACAGAACTACTTGGCTTGCAATACGGTCAAGAAGTTTCTTCACTAAGAACATCCTCAGATCCTGCCTTGCTCGAACTGCCTCTAATAAGGCCGTCCGAATATCTCCTAAAGACTTGGATGGAAGTCTGGAGAAGCAAGCGCCGGGAAAGTTCAATGGCTTTCCTGACTTCCGCGGCTTCTATTGCCTGAGAAGAGCGTAACAGAGACTTTGTTACTTGCTGGGAACCATATATTGCGAAAACAGTTTAAACGCTTTTCCTCTTAACCTAAACTCGCGGTCTAGGTAAGCTGGGGAAGGCGTGCTAAAGGGAGCTTATAATTCGCACAAATTGATTATTTGGGGGGTGGCAGCCAAGCAGAGGGGACTCCGCCGGCACCAAAAACTGGAAGAGAGAACCAAGAATGGCGTTCTGGAGGGATTTGGTGGGAAGAATAAGTCATGGTTATAATAACTTGGAATGTCCTTAATATGAACATCCAAAACATTTCCGTAACATTGCTACCCCTGACTCATCAGGCCTGTATAAAAGAGGCATAGCTCCTGTTTTTTGACTGGCGCCTTGTCTAAAGGAGGGGGAGATATGTCTGATATGACTCACACAGTGGAAGTAGTGAGAGCTGCTGTGCCTGGCACATTGGAAATTGGATCTGACACAAGCGGATGGTTAGGTATTTTAGCTAAAGCAAAGGATGTAGCCAGAGGTCGCACATTCGTCGACATCGCGGGATCTCCCGTATCAAAAGGAGTTTCCGGCGTAGGGCCAAAGAACCTATTAAGTGCATTCAATAGTAGTCCATCAATCTCTTCCGCTGGTACATACCTAGCCGATGACGAACTCCGTGGAGATTCGACAGTACTCTGAGAGTCGCCTAGAAGGTGACTGGACTCTTCAACCTCCATCTCTGAGACCAGAGATCGTTGTTCTTCATCCGTTAAGTCTGGCTTATCACGGGAAGATCCCGCCGAAGCCGGGACCTCCACATGTTGCCATGTTAAAACTGGGATAGAAGATGGTACATCGGCATCCCGGCGGACGTCAGCACTAGTTGAGTCACAAAGGGATGTGTTCTGTCCTGCCAGGACTGTGAGTATCGCCATATACCTTGGCTGTGGCTGTCCCTCGCTTGCGAGCTCGGTATACTCTCTGAAAGAGAGCCCTGTAAAGGTTTATGATAATTAAAAGCTCCCATAGCTCATTAACACATTGAAAGCAGAGCTGGTGAGCAAAATCATAAAGTATACTAATTAATTTAATTTATATTTAATTGTATTAAAATAAATTACTATAAATAAACACAATATTATCATAGTATAATCATAGAAAATATATATGTTTATTATGAATCAGTTATTAAATTATTTCATTAACAAATAAAATTAAGATAGGGATACCTGAGCTTAACGGCGTTGAACATACAGCAATGAGAGGTTCAAGTGCCGACATGACAGAGACTGGGGGAAAACTACCCCGCCCCCGGGAACTACCTGGTCACCTGGTGCAACACCGGTATTCCGCCCTGGAAAGAGAAATTTCCGGGGATTAATGCTCATAGGGTTACACCCAAAAAATGGTACAAAATATGTGCCACAAAACCGCCGGTCAACGAACCATAGCACTCCACCACTACTTTTCGTTTTCCTTTAGTTTCATATTAAAGATTTCAGGATATCTTTACCTGTCCAGAAGATTTAAGCATATCTTCTGAATCCTCATAAAGATGAAGCATATCTTTATTAAAGATGAAGTCTTTCAAGTATCCCTTTACACTTGAAACACTAGTAAGATTCCGGCATCTTTTTATCCCATAAAAAGTCTAAGCCTATCTTAATCTCTAATCCGGCTTCTCCCAGAAGCCCTCATAGATCGCCGTCTTGAAGGCCATGATACCCTATTGTATCAATCAATTGTTTGGCAAATTATCGCGAATTGCAAATCAGTTAATTTATTAGTGGCCCCTCCATCATTGACAAACATGCCTATTACATAAGGCATCCTCTTCAAACACTAATCCGCCGTAGTTTTGAATCTACCGCGCAGAGCATTTAAAAACTGAGGAGCCTTCATCATGAGCGCACGCGACCTCACTCATGGCTTCAGTCATTATGAATTGGGTTCTCACTACGAAAAAAACTTCGTAAAAAATAAAAACAAAAAGAAAATAAGAATAACTATCCAATAAGCTTTCCATCATATCGTGGATGTACTTGTGTGGATCTCTGACCAGATGCTGATTCAGGCGTCATTCTTCCTTCTCTGCTCTGCGTTCAGCCTGCCCGGACGTGCCTCCCCACGCTCCGCTAGTTCCGCATTCGTGGCGTCCCTAGTGAGTTTTTTCTCATTTGTTTACTCTAGGATGTATCGAGTAAGGTTAGGATAGGCGTAGCAGGAGTGTCCTGGGCTGGTTGCCCGCAGTGCAGTGTATTTTGGGTCGAGTGTATGGGGCATCTATTTCGGATGTACCCTCGTGGTCCCGTTGTGGACATGTGAACTTTTTCACAGCTGAGTTAGTTTGTGATGCAGGCGGCTTTCACTACGCGTTAGTTAGTGCTGCCTTTAATCTTTCTGATGAGGTAAGCTTTGTTTCTGACGTTCCCAGCGTATTTTTCTTCACTTAGTGAAGTTTTTTCTGGGTCCCGAGTCAGTCTTCCCTTGGTCGGAAGTTTGTGCTACGGTGGTGTGTTGGCGGTGGTTCCTGTTGTGATATTTCCAGTGTTTGTGTATATTTCAACTTTTATTATGCCGTCTACCTAGGCCTAGCCAGCCGCTCGTAGCTTTGCCACATGTACTAGTGTTATTGTTTATTATTGATAAATATGCCCTACTGTGTCATGTGTATCCGGGTTTTAGTTGTGTATTGGCTAATTCCTCGGACTATAATTGTTTCCTGGTTTAGTTGTGTATTGGCTAATTCCACGGATTATTGAGTGACCTTGGGGTTGTCGTGCGTGGCTCTCCTCGTGTCTCTTGTTGTTCAGATGGTGTCTGTTCAGGGTGGGTTGCCTTCCGGCGGGGTTTTTCTCGGTTTCACCATGAAAATCCCGGCCGCGAGCCGTGTTGGGCCACACGTGGTTGTTAACACTGGCTTGTTTCCCCGGCGTTGGGGTGTCTGTGGCTCTCCAGGACTGCGTCTCTGTGGATGCCTGGTTTCAGGCCTCCTTTGATTCCCGGCGGGATGGCTGTTCCCATCTATAAAACGTTGTTCATGCGGACATACGTTATGTAGTTTTTCTACCCGGTTTTACAAAAACCACTTGAAAAACCTAGCTGTTGTTTTAGGCTTTCCTCCCCGGCGATCTTTTACAAAGAAGTGGGGACAGGAACTTATGGGGTTAACGTTTGGACATCTCACCCGGCGGGTGCACCTGGGTAGGGTGGGATGAACGACTTATGTCTTTCAGTTAGTTAACCAATCCATTTTAGTGATACTGTGTGTATCGCCGCCTTTACTCTTACGGCGATTGAAGGTTCAATTTAGGTTAATATATCGATTCTTCTCACCCGGCGGGTGCTCCTAGGTGGAGGAACTAAGGAATTTACAAAATTCGATTTCGATTTAACCACTTAATTTAGTGATACAAGTAGGTATCGCCGCCTTCTAACTTACGGCGATCTTTTGTGACAATTCGTTAGACATCAGATCTCGTATTATCCTGCCCTGTGCTATTCTACTAAAATATTTCAAGGGCCGGCGTCTTTTTGGGGGGTTGCTTTGTTACAAAATTGAATCCTGAGACAGTCGCCACCACCAAGAGACTATAAGCGCCATGCTGGACCGTTATATTATATCAGAGGGTATTCTTCACTTTCTTTAACAAAAGATTTGTTTAGATTTTCTGAACCCCACCGCGTAGCGAGCTGTGTTTGTGCCATTACATCTCGTTACCCGGCGGGTTATTAACACTTGTGTGCGAACATGTTGGGTTAACCTTATGAGCATTAATTCCTGAAAATTTTCTTTTTTTCCAGAGCTGAGCTCCGGCGGACCAATACAGACCCGGCGGTAGTTTCCTCCCACCAGTCTCTGTCATGGCTACCGTGGCCCCAGTTTTTGCTTTGTGCACTACCCCTGCTTGTGCTGGTATCCCTATTTTTGCGCATACCCGTTGCATAAGGTGTGTTAAATGTCTAGACCGTTCAAGGGGTCTCTGGGTTATGCGTAATTGTTCTTTTTGCTCCCAATTAGCTTTAAAAGTCCTTTGTGATAATGATAAGACCGCGGCGGTAGCCTTGAGAGAGGTTAGGCAACAGATGTCAGCCTACACTACCATTGTTGCACATAAATCACTTCAATGTGACAACGTCCCACTTTGGGATAGATTTCTCTCCGAACACCCTCCCCCTAAACGTTCCTCTAGAGTCACGAGTATTAAGCCGGCGGAGACTGGTCAGGGTTCTGTATCCTCTGCGGCTACACCTAAACGCCCAAGAGAGCCTACACCCCCGGTATCCGCCTCTTCGTCTCGGGCGAGATCCCGGTCTAGGTCTCCTCTTAGACACCAGTCATCTAGTCGGGCCTCTTCACCGGCGAGTAAGAAGAGCAGGACGGAAGGTTCCACCAGTGGTCACGGCGAGGATTCCTCTAGATCTAAGAATAGTTCGCGGTCACACCGTAGCCATAAATCCTCTAAAAAGGATTCTCATAAACGGAAGTCCTCTCGACATTCACCAACTTCTAGTGCATCTCATCGTACCTCTACCCCAGACAGAGTTTGTGTTAAGGCCCAAGAGTCCAGTGCAGTGCCTGTCCCAAAAGAGGATTTGCCACTTAATATTTTAACCCTGGAATTGGAAAGTTCAGGGGGTTCAGTAATTGAGAATGTTTCAGACTCTCAAGAGAGCGTAGGCCAGGGCCTCGGTGTTTGGCGGTTTGCTCAACCAGGGTCTGATCACCCACGTCCGACTCAAACGAGTCACACAGTAGCCGATGTCCACAGGGACGCGGCGATCCCATCCTCTATCCCAGACTTATCTTGGCAACAAGGTACCCCTGCCTCGGCGGGGTCTTCTCAGGAGGATCAGGAGGAGAAAGATGAAGTTTCTATAATTTCGGAGATGGAAGGACAAGGGTCAGGCTCAGGCTTGGACGCCGCACAGGATACTAATGATTCACCTGTAAGTTCTTCATCAAACCAGTTTGTTATGGCACAAGAAATTAATGGGCTGCTTACTCATGCTTTATCTAAATTTGTTGGTCAACAACAGGAAAACCCCACAATGGACTTGGGGGCTCCCAAGACAAGTTCTACGGTACGGCCTCTGATGACTTCGATTGATTTATCTAAGATCCCTAACCCTCCCACTCTGTTAACCTCAGGGATCACTAGGCCTGCTACGGCGGCTTTGACAACTTCAAATGTCAGGGTCATAACGGATGTCAATCCACCCCCTCTAGACAAAGCGCCTCTTAGAAAGGTAGCTATGCCCTTACTTTATGGGCCAGATGAGTCATGGGTTCTTTTGAACTCCTCTAAACCAGAGCTTGCCCAACCTACTTTGTCAGGGGAACTCCCGGTACCGCGTGAGTGGGTCATCCAGGGCAATAAGTCAAAGAAACTAAGGGCCGTGGATACTTTGGGTAATGTTCTGGACGTAAACATCAAGGCTATACCTAGTTATTATCATCAAGATTATTTTGTGTATGCTTCTAAGCCTGCTTTACCCCCTGCCTCAGCTTCAAAACTATTTTCAGACTGGTCTAAGCTGGATGGGTTTAATGATATTAAGACTCTGTCAGCTCTCACTCCTGAACTAGATTTACAGACTGTCACAGACGACGCAGCTAATCCAGTTTTGAAGGTGGGACAGTTGGGACCAGGACCTTGGGTAGATTGGGAGGTAGAGGCTCAAAACTTTGCAACCACTTTCACTTCTAAATCTTCCCACCAGATACCTCAGGATACTCATTCATGGTTCTCCATGCCGGTGGGTTCTGCCGGCGGAGTCCCGTCAGCTTTGTTTTCATTTCTAGCTGCCCCTAAGATTAATCTTTGTGAGCTGAAGGACCCGTTCACTACCCCTACCCCTACTCACCTAGACAGAGAATTTAGGCTACGGGGAAAAGCTTTTCGCCTGTTCTCGCAGTACATAGTATCTCAGCAGGTGGCTAAGTCTTTACTACGGTCCACTCAGGCAATCGCAGATGCGGATGCTCGAAGATCGGTTGAGTTATCCCGGCGACTGATTCTTCAGTCGTCAATCCAATCCTTGGGTGACATACGTACCGCCTTGCTTGAGGCGGTACGAGCACGACAAGATCTTAGGATGTCGTTAGTTCGCAAGCTACCTGATCGCATTGCTAATCAGGTGGTTATGTCACCAGTGCTTACTCCCTCTTTAATGACCCCTGAAGTGTGGCGAACAGTGTTCAATATGGCACAGGCCGTTAAGCACAGTCCCACCCCTTCTAAGAAACCTGCATTTAACTTCCCCAAACCCAGGCCTACTACTAAAGCTCAGCCAGGGGGATCTAAGCCTTTTCTTCCGCCTAAGTCCTCCCACTCCCCCCAGGGTCAGTTCAGGCATAGACAGAGTAGGTTTTCAGGTCAGAGAGGACGCGGCCAACATAAACCAGGTCAGGGCCAGTCTTCGGCCAACACCAGCCAGCCGGCGAAGCGTCCAGCACCAACCCCACCATCAAAAAACTAAAGTCTCTCTCACTCCCGGCGCCTACCTTAAGGCCGGAGGAACCGAGGGTAGTACAGCCGGCGAACCCTTGTCTGCTAACTTGGTCGTTCCGAACGTGTCACCAAGCATGGCCGTTAAACACTTGGGCACGGATGGTGGCACGCAAAGGCATCACTTGGCAGTGGCTCCGGCGACCTCGATTACGTCAGCCGACAACGGCGAATTTTGTTTCTTTAGAGGTGGAGTCACTAGCCCAGGAAATGATTGCCAAGAATGTCATCATCCCGGTCCCCCCAAATTACCCTGTATTCACGTCCAAACTATTTTTGGTTCCCAAAAGGGACAGTGTTCAGATGAGGCCGGTCGTAGACCTGTCTTATCTGAATCTTCACATTCACAACGAATCTTTCAGAATGTTAACAGTACACCAAATCAGGCTAACACTTCCGCCGGGAGGTTGGATGTGTTCACTAGACCTGACAGACGCCTATTGGCACGTAACGGTCAACAAAAGATTTCAAAGGTTTTTGGCCTTACGGATCAGGCACCAAAATTTGTTTTTCAGAGGATGCCGTTCGGCTTGAACCTGGCACCTCGATTATTCACAAAACTAGTCCGGCAAGCCCTGATGCCATTGTTAAAACAGGGGATCAGAGTGTTGTGGTATCTGGACGACTGGCTGGTGGTGGCAGAGACACAACAATTATGCATAAAACATGTCAATATCATTTTAAATCATGTCAAAACTCTAGGGTTCAAGGTAAATCTGGTAAAGTCAAACCTTGTGCCCTCACGAGTAATTCAGTGGATAGGGCTGGTCTGGGACACCGCCGCTCTCACTCTGAGTCAGAGTGTGGACAATCGCAACAGGTTTCGCAGGAAACTGTTCAGGTTTCTTCACAGTCTGACTACGACGCGAAGGGTCTGGGAGTCTCTGGTCGGCTCTCTCAACTGGATTCAACTAACTGTCAAGTTGGGCCGGTTGAAAGTAAAACGATTAATATTGGAAGGCAACAAATATTTCCCGCTCTTACCGGCGGGAAAATTATGGCCCATCCCGAAATTAATCCACACCTTACTAGCGGTCTGGGCGAAGAGGGAAACATTGCACTCAATAATGTCATGGACCTCTCCTCCACCAACGGTATGGGTAGACACGGATGCGTCAGGCACAATAGGGTGGGGATTTCAGTCAAATCAGGGGCACCAGGGTCAGGGACTTTGGTCCCACTTAGAAATCTCGCACATCAATGTCAAAGAATTACTAGTCCCCTTGTATTTCCTTCAGGCTCACGGCCCGGCGTTACGGGGCAAGTCGGTGGCCTTCAGAATGGACAATCTGAATGCAGTCCACTGTATTCAGAAACAAGGGTCAACGAGGTCAAGGAAGTTGCTAAACGTGTCGGAAGAGATTTTTGCTCTAGCCAACAGTCTAGATATTTATCTTCACGCATCTTATCTCCCAGGCGTAGCGAACGTCTGGGCAGACGCTCTGTCCCGGAGACAGAGCACGACAGTAGAATGGGAGCTCAAGCAACCCATTTTCAACCTAATGATTGCAGAGCTCTCCCATCCACAAGTGGATCTTTATGCGTCCGAGGAGACTCACAAACTCCCTCTATACCTCACCCGCCGGGCGAAAACGCCGGCAGGGGGGCCAGACGCCCTAGTGACAGACTGGAACAGATGGAGCTCCATCTATCTGTTTCCACCGCCAGATGCGTCACTAATGTGCCACGTAGTGAACAAACTACGAGATTATCAAGGCTTAGTCTCGCTAATCGCGCCACTGTGGCCGGCGCAGTTGTTGTACCAGCAATTGAAAATGTGGTGCCCGGACCCGGTATCGCTCCCGGTCGGGTATTTCCACTTAGACACGATTGGCAACCTAGCGACCTCGCTGACTTTTGCATTATGGACATTCAGGAGGCCAAGTGGCTAGCACCATACGGTAGAGATGTGACAAATAAATTACTTAATCAATATACTCAGTCTACAAAACGACAGTATCAATCACATTGGCAAGCCTTTACTTCTTGGATCGTTAGGACAGAACAAACTGTACCCTCAGTGGCATTAGTTTTTAATTATTTGAATTATCTGTTTGAGCAGAAACGTTTATCTGTGGTAACATTAAAAAATCACTTAACTGCGATTAGAGTGCCCTTTTTAGACCTTACGGGTCTTTCCATACCGGTAGCGGAGGAAACAGGTTTTATGAGAGCATGTTTTAAACTCCGCCCACCTCCCCGTCAGCTCATGCCTACTTGGTCTCTGGACAAAGCTTTGTCTTTGCTTCACTCTCGTCTGTACCAAAATACTGCAGACTTTGCATTACTCTTAAAAAAGGCGGTTTTCCTTTTGGCTTTGGCCACCGGAAACAGAGTGTCTGAGCTGGCGGCGATGAGCAACACACCTAATTGTCTTAGGTTTGGTAGACTTAATGAATGTATTTCCATTGCACCCTCCCCAGGTTTTGTAGCCAAGAATGAGCATAGTGCACACGTGTTTTCTGAGTTCACGGTGCCGGCGTTAAAAAGGGGAAAGGTGCATCATAATTTATGTCCAGTGCAAGCTCTAACCAAATATTTGAGAGTAGCTCCTCGAAACCCCCAAGGTGCTTTATGGGTAGCAAGTACTGGTAAACGCTTACTTAAACGGCGATTAGCCTCTCTTCTGGTAGAAGTCATTAAAGAAAGTAATCCCGGCGTTGTGGGTCGGGCCCACGATTTACGCAAATGGGCAGCCTCTTTACGTTTCCTAAAAAAAAATTCAGTTGAAGACATAGCGTCCACGCAGTTGTGGGCGTCTAATCATACGTTTCTGTCTAGATACTTGTCAGTTGCTCTAGACAAACCTTCCTTACCATGTATAGCTTTAAGGCAGAGGGTCTAGGTGGCCCTGCAGTCACTTTTGTTTACTTTCACGGGAAAGGGGGGGGGGGGGGTGCAGTCAGTTGACATAGGACACCCTAGACCCCGCCGGAGTATGAGAGCTGTGATACAATTTAAGGTTAAAATGTGATATGAAAATTTCTCAGTGAGAAATTGTGCTAGTACAATGTTAAGTACAAAACAACGGTGTTGTTAGAGTAGTTTAGCTGCGAAAGCAATTTAATTTTAGAATAATGGAGTTCCTTTGCAATTTATCTCCAAGTTTATGTTGGGGTTTATTATGTGCACATATAAACTTATAACTTGTTATTTTTTGTCACCACTCGTTGAGTGGGGTGCCTTTGTAACTACAGATCTGTGTTCAGAATCTTCAGGGTTACCCATTTTTTGTCAGGCAGGCTTCTTTGAAGCACGCACCTGCCTGAACCCCCTTTTTCTTGTATTTTTTCGGCTACGCCGTTGTTAAATATATTTTCAAAGTAAGAATACTATGTGGTTGTTTTTATTATCTGCTTTTCTAGAGTTATGATATGATTACGAATGTCCCCCTCCAGTCTTAGAAATCAGGCATGTTCGTCAATGATGGAGGGGCCACTAATAAATTATAGGTTTGACTCCTGTAAGGAGATAAAGAAAACCTAATATTTAGTAGTGGCCCCGTAATCATTGACGACTGGGGCCCTCCCGACCGTCCCCTTCCCATTCGTTAATGTATTGAGGATTTTGGTTTACTTGATATGTCAGTGAAGGAAGAATGACGTCTGAATCAGCGTCTGGTCAGAGATCCACACAAGTACATCCACGATATGATGGAAAGCTTATTGGATAGTTATTCTTATTTTCTTTTTCTTTTTATTTTTTACGAAGTTTTTTTCGTAGTGAGAACCCAATTCATAATGACTGAAGCCATGAGTGAGGTCGCGTGCGCTCATGATGAAGGCTCCTCAGTTTTTAAATGCTCTGCGCGGTAGATTCAAAACTACGGCGGATTAGTGTTTGAAGAGGATGCCTTATGTAATAGGCATGTTCGTCAATGATTACGGGGCCACTACTAAATATTAGGTTTTCTTTATCTCCTTACAGGAGTCAAACCTATAATATAACCACCCGAAGGTACAACCGCCGGGTTTTATATGCAATGTCAAACCAATTGTACCTGCCCCAGACCTTTTGTAAAAAGGTCGCCGGGAGGGAAAGACTAAACAAACAAACAGCATTGTTTCAATGGCTTATTAAAGATTTCAGCATATCTTTTACCTGTCCAAAAGAATTAAGCATAACTTCTGAATCCTCATAAAGATGAAGCACATCTTTATTAAAGATGAAGTCTTTCAAGTATCCCTTTACACTTGAAACACTAGTAAGATTCAGGCATCTTTTTATCCCATAAAAAGTCTAAGCCTATCTTAATCTCTAATCCGGCTTCTCCCAGAAGCCCTCATAGATCGCCGTCTTGAAGGCCGTGATACCCTATTGTATCAATCAATTGTTTGGCAAATTATCGCGAATCGCAAATCCGTTAATATAACCACCCGAAGGTACAACCGCCGGGTTTTATATGCAATGTCAAACCAATTATACCTGTCCCAGACCTCTTTGTAAAAAGGTTGCCGGGAGGGAAAGACCAAACAAACAGACAGCATTGTTTCAATGGCTTTGAAAAGCCGAGAAAACCATGTCCAACAGGTGTCAGCCTGATCAACTACTGTAGATAACTGTGTGGAGCCCCCCTCGCCGGGAATAACACAGGAAGCCTGATCCCAGGCTCGACCACCGAAAACGCAGTTTCTGATGAGCCCTCAAGCGACCAAACTCGTCGGGGTAACTTACCTATTTTAGCCATCCTGACTAAAACTCGGTAAACAAAAACGGTGTTCTCGGAGCAACGAGAAAAACGCCGGAAAGGTAACCCACACCAAACGAGACATTACAGGAGGGCGTAATGCATAAAGCAATGAATAACACAGGAAGCCTGATCCCAGGCTCGACCACAGAAAACGCAGTTTATGATGAGCCCTCAAGCGACCAAACTCGTCGGGGTAACTTACCTATTTTAGCCATCCTGACTAAAACTCGGTAAACAAAAACGGTGTTCTCGGAGCAACAAGAAAAACGCCGGAAAGGTAACCCACACCAAACGAGACATTTTAACACATTTTATACAAAGGGTGTGCGCAAAAATAGGGATACCTGAACAGGAGGGCGGAATGCATAAAGCAAAAACCGGGGCAAAGGTAGCCATGACAGAGACTGGTGGGAAACTTACTCCAGGTTCTGCATAGACCCGCCGGGACCCAGCTCTGGAAAAAAGAAAATTTCCAGGAATGAATGCTCATAAGGTTAACCCAATCATGTTCGCACACAAGTGTTAAATAACCCGCCGGGTAACGAGACGTAATACTCAACGACTACAGCTCGCTACGCGGTGGGGTTTCCTAAGTAAAAGATTTCAGAATATCTTAATTTGTCCAAAAGATTTATGAATACCCTCTGACATAATATATAAAGACCAGCATGGCGTTTATAACTGATTAAGTCTTTCCGGTGGAGTTTGTTGCAAGATTCAATTTTGGAAAAAAAAAAACTAAAAAAGACGCCGGCCCCCGAATTATCTCGTAGATCAAAAACTGGGAAGCCTGACAAATATACGAGATCTAACTTCTGCCGAAGTATCTTTTTAGATCGCCGTATGTTGAAGGCGACGATACAAAACGTATCCCTCAATTGTCTGGTTAACTAACTGAATTGTAAATTCGTTATTCCCATCCTTCCAAGGAGCACCCGCCGGATGTGAATAATAGTTTAAAAAACGTTAACCCCAATTGTGCCTTAAAGCGCCGTATGTTGAAGGAGGCGATACACAATGCATCCCTCAATTGTCTGGTCAACTAAACTGAATTTTGCAAATTCGGTCATCCCACCCTTCCAGGTTGCACCCGCCGGGTGATTTAAAGTTTAAAAGTTAACCCCAATTGTTCCTATCCCCACTTCTTTGTAAAAGATCGCCGGGGAGGAAATACAACAACAGCATAGTTTTATATTGGCTTTGCAAAACCGAAAAAACTACAAACAACACGTGTCCGTATGAACACTGTTAGATGGGTACAGCCAACCCGCCGGGAATCATAAGGAGCCTGAAACAGGCACCCCAGAGACGCAGTCCTGGGGAGCCACAGACACCCACTCGCCGGGGAAACAAGCCTGTTTTAAACCACGCGTGACCAAAACTCGGCAACCAGCCGGGGTTATCAAGGTGAAACCGAGAAAAACCCGCCGGAAAAAACCCACCCCGTCCAGATACCATCTGAACGCAACACCGGACCGAGGCGTAGCCAAAACACAACTAATGCCGGGCCCAACATAGTCCGTGGAATTAGCCAATACACAACTAACCCAGGACACATAAATAGTCCGTGGAATTAGCCAATACACAACTAAACCAGGACACACATGACACAGTAGTACATATTTAGAAAATCAATCAATAACACTTGTATATGTGGTAAAGCTACGAGAGGCTGGCTAGGCCTAGGCAGACGGATAACAGTAATATGTTGGAATATAAACAAAAAGCACTGAATTATATCACAACAGGAACCACCGCCAACACACCACTGTAGCAAACACTTCCGGCAAAGGGAAGAACTGACTCGGGACCCAGAAAAAACTTCACTAAGTGAAGAAAAATACGCTGGGAACGTCAGCAAAAATACGCTACCTCATCAGAAAGATAAAAGAAAGCAATAACGCGTAATGAAAGCCGCCTGCATCACAAAGCTAGCTAACTGTGAAAAAGTTCACCTGTCCACAACAGGACCACGAGGGTACATCCGAAATAGATGCCCCAAACACACGACCCAAAATACATTGCACTGCGGGCAACTAGCCCAGGACACTCCTACTACGCATATCCTAACCTTACTCGATACATCTTAGCGAGGACGGCAACCTACAAAGGAATTAAATACTAATCCGTCAAGAACCGCGAATTTGGATAAAGCTCCACCAACACGACCCAAATTCAAAACCGTCAGGGATAACGACCGAGGACCGAGGACAGCCATGAATGTAAATGTAGATCCGACCAGAACCAAAAATTCGATGAAAGAACGTTCTGCGAGTTCTAAAACCGCAACTTTAAAGGTTTTCTATGCAAACGCTCGTAGCATACGCAATAAATTTTCAGATTTAGAGGAAGTAGTGTTTACAGAAAATTATGATGTGATTGGCATATCAGAATCTTGGCTCAATACAGAAGATAGAGTCTTTTTAGCAGAGTATTCACTTCCCGGTTATGTAATGTTTGAGAACAGCCGAATAAATAAAAATGGAGGTGGCGTTTTATTTTATATCAAAGAAAGTCTTAACCCGACCCTCGTGTCAAAACCTCAAATTGTGAACGTCGACACATCTTTTGTGCTAATAAAGAATAATAAAGGTACAAAAATAATACTTGCGTTAATATACAGACCTCCAGCTCAATCAGTGCAAACTGACCGAGAAATTTACGAACAAATTGCAAATGTAAGTAACTCACAAGATACCGTAATTTTTGGCGACTTTAATTTACCTATGACCAAGTGGGGCGATACTCTTGCTTCACACTCCGGACATGACTTGTATACGAACTTGCAAGAGAGTTCGCTTTATCAATTTGTTCGAACGCCGACCCGTGGTATTAACGTTCTTGACATTGTACTTGCAACAAAAGAAGAATTGATAGAGAATTTGAATGTTGGTGATGAATTCAGTAACAGCGACCATCGTACGATAACTTTCACTTTAAAGTTTACTAGTAACGAACCAAATAGTAGCATCGAAAAAGTCCCTAATTTCAAGACAGCAAACTTCCATAAACTTAGAGCATTGTTTAACCCTCTCACCACGGAAGGGCTCTTGAACGCCCATAAAAAAGCATATAACAGGTACCCGGAAGGCCTCTTGAACGCCCAGTGGTTGAAAGCCTGTGAGCTTCGTGTGCGAGGCGTCGGTCCATCCCCGACCATCCCCTTCCCATTCGTTGATGTATTAAGGATTTTGGTATGTCAGTGAAGGCGGAAAAATGCGCTAGGCAGCGTCTGGTCCAAGAATCCAAAGAAGTGCATCCACGGAATATGGAAAGCTTATGAATAGTTATTCTTATTTTATTTTTATTTTTTATTTGTTACAAAGTTTTTTCGTAGTGAGAACCAAATCATAAAGACGAACCATGAGTGATTTTGCGTGTGCTTATGATGAAGGTTCCTCTGAGCTCTGCGGCGGTAGATTCAAACTACGCTTATGAGCGTTTGAAGAGGTAGCCTTATGTAATAGGCATAATCGTCAATGATTACGGGGCCACTACTAAATATTAGGTTTTCTTTATCTCCTTGCAGGAGTCAAACCTATAATCTTGTCATCTCTGTAATATGTTGCGTTGAAAACAATCTCTCACTTTCTCTATAAACTTATTTTCTAGGCTACCCTGTCCCGCTGGAGTAGTACAATTTGCCCAGTTGATCCTTGGCAAATTGAAATCTCCAATCAAAATTTTATATTTGTTCTCTATTATCTATTTCCTCCATTGCTTTCAATAGGTTATCATCCTCTCCCCTACTATATTTGGGCTTCTATATATAGAGGCAATTAGAATTGATCCTCTTGCACAGTTTACTTCAATACACAAATACTGACAATACTGCTGTCTCATATCCACCTCATTAACCTTGAGCTCTTTTCTTACATAAATAAACAGTCCTCTTCCGACCTCTGCTCTAATAGCATTTCTCTCATATAACTCAAAACCCTCCAAACTATACTCCACCAGTTCCCTTTCAATTCTAGTATTTTTTGGCCTTACTTCCTGTAAGGCTATGACATCAGGTTTTTCCTCTTCATCCTGCAACCTACATATCAGTTCTCTTTTCTTGTCCTGGGTAAACACATCCACATTACTAAACATAATCCTTAATCCATCTACCATCCCGCTCCTCCTGTCCGTACCCTACTCCCCCGTTAGCACTACTGGGTCTGCCACTTTGTCTCCTGTCTCTCCCTGTGACACCTCCACCCCGTTCTCCTCCTCCGTCACAACTCCCATCACATAATCTTCCCTCTCTGATCTCCCCCTCCCTTCTACTCTTATAAACCACTTCCTTAATTTTCCGTCCCTCACTCTCCAGTAAAAATTTCTCTTATCCTCCTCACCCAACTTTCCATTATTTTCATCAGCCTTTTCTTGTAATTCCTTAATTTTTTTTTCTTTTTTCTATACTCAAATCCTTCTTTAGTCTTATGTGTTTCAGTTTTTCATTTGTATTTAGCCTCCAACTAAAATTTGTCACCGTCTCTGCCTCTGCCCTAGTTTTAAACTGTACCCTTATAGGTCTCATCTCTCCCCTTTTATATCTACCTATCCTACTGATCTCCTCCACCTGCCCTTCCCATCCATATCCGTCCTCATCCACACCTTTCATGACCTCCTTCACTGTCTCCATATCCCTCACTTTTTTCACTCCATTATCATTCATATGAGTCTTTATATCTCCATACAAGATTACACCCCTATCCCTGTCCTCCCTCACGACACTCTCCTTGTTCTTCATGACCCCTACAACTGCACTCTCAAAACTTTTTTTGGTCATATTCATTTCTTCCTTTTGCTCTTTCATAATATCCTCCAAATCCTTGAATTTCTGTTTACCTACCACCGTCCATGCAGTTGACTCCTTTACTTCCTTGAAACGTCCTTCGTATTCCTTCAGCTGGAGGCTCCTTCAATGCCATATTCTCTGCTCCCAGTTCATCTACCCTTTACAATACCATCTCTAGGCTGTCATTAACTGCCGAAATAGGCCTGCATTCACTTCCTTCGCTAGGCCTATTCCCTTCCCCACCTGTCACACCACACATTACACACAGTGCCTTAACTTTCTCACCAATATCCCCCTTCCATTTCTCCGTATCACTCATCCACTTTTCCAAATCCTTCACAACAATAATAACCTCTTCTAACTTATTATCTGTGCTCTTAAACCCACGAAAATGTTGTAACTTTTCTTCCGCCTCCGTCATACCCGAAATTCCCTGCGCCATGTTTGTTTACAAACTCAACAACTCACAACACTACCGCTGTCCCGTCACTACACACTCATATTACACTATATATCACCCCTCCACCACACCAATATATCCTCCAAACACTTCACAAATCCTTCCTCTTCTTGCTAGCCCCGTATGCACTCGATATTCCGTGAATTACTTATCCATTCCCATGAACATATGCTGGAGCCTCAAAAACTTGCGTCCGCCTTCTGCCATTGTGTGCTGCCAACCTTTCAAATATACATTTGAATTTTTTCTTCCAGGCGAACTAAACATTTTCACGGAGGAGGAACTCAACATACTGAAGCTAGAACTGGAAGTGGAAACTGATGGTGAAGTGTACGACCGCCTGAAGAAACTGTTCACCACCAATGGCTGGGTGGAGAATGATTGTCTAACCAACACACTAGAGATGCCACTCATGAGACTCTGTGCTCATTATCTCTACTCCGAGAAACGACGGGGCAATGCTCTCGATAGTGTAGGTCAGTAAAAAAATATTAAAAAGTGTATTTCTTGCAGCAAGGCTGGGAAATTAGTGTTGCAAATTTACTAGCTCCGGGCTAGTCACTTTGGAAATTTACATGCTCTGATCATTTTTTACATGCCCTGATAAATATTTTTTTAATTTATTATTTACACACCACATACAGTTATCAGCATTTTAAGATTGAACTGTTATCTATCTATTGCCTGACGCCGTAATCTCCGAAGGGGTGGCCACGAACGAAACGCCCCCATCAATGTCGGGATTACCACACTGTCATGCAAGGACTTCTTTACTTCCATGCTGACCACCCTATTTCTTGTTACTGCTTTCATCGTTCCTACACCCCTCTTCCCTTGTTGCACCCTCTCCTGCACTTCTTCATCCATATATATATATACTGCACAATGTTTAAAGACCATTTTGTCCACAAAGAATGTGGTTACAGTCTCACATCCTAAGTGGCGGCTTTCCAGGCGGCCCTGTCAAGGGCTGTCTCTGTTGTCAAGTTCTTTATTTTGAAATCGGACCGGAGTACCTGATCACATTTCATTCTAGGTCTACCCCTATGTGCAGCTAGGGGTATCTTTGAATAATCATAGATAAAAAATATTCCAACTATTAAAATTGGTAATTTTCCCAACTACTGTACTGTACATTCTAATTCCCATGGCTTTTATTCAATTTTTTAAGTGATGAGGCTTGGTTTTTATATATGAAATAAGAATTATTATTCATGGTCTTTCCAAAAGTGTCATCAGTATTTCTTTATCATCAATACTTTGTTTATACAGTCCATCCTCCAAATTTGCGAGATTATGGGCGACATGCGACCTCGCAAATTTCAAACAACATAGTTTATGGGAGGCACCCACCGAATTTCCGTATTAATTGGTACATTTATATCGGTTGTGGGACACATTTACTGTATACATACAGTAATCTCCCCCATATAAGAACTGTCATTATCCGAACCTCGCCAGTTCCCTGACAGGCCATGGGATATATAAATAAAGTAAGAAAGTTGTTGTTTATGACTTTCAAAGCATTTCGATTTGAAGCGCCAAGATTCTGACTGACCGAAATCGCCGATGTAGCCTAGCCTACAATCATTTACTTAACATTACAGTAGGCTACTTATTATATTTTATAAACATAATAGTACCGGTAAGTAGCCAACTTACCATAATACTAAATTATATTTCATAATAAACTTAAATAAACCGAGTAATCTTGGCCAAACCGATACGCATGCGGTTTTGTTTACCACCTGTTTACTAAAGTGCCACCATTATCGATATTCTTCGAGCCGACTCGAGCTGGAGTTTAAACCAGAAACATATTAGAAATAGAAATAGTTGTAAATGATAAGAAAACATTAAAAGGATGTGTTATTTTTTTTATTTTTGTTTTGTTTTTGTGATTGAGGGAGGCAAAAGGCAGAACTGCCTATAGCGAGTGCCTCCCCCATAGTTGAAAGAGTGACAGGGCCAAAATCAAGGGACGTTCGAGCCAAAATGCCTGGACACACGGAGTTTGAAGCAATTTAAGTCATAGGAAGAGGGAAAGACTGATTCTGGGAGAGAGTTCCAGAGCTCAGCTGTTGAGTAGAAGAAAGACTGAGAGTAACGTTTCACTCGGGTTGGAGAGTTGCACAGAGTAGGGGTGGGATTGAGTTGCAAGACGGGTACCACGTGCCCTACGTAAAGGAGGTGGTATACACTGGGAAAGCTCTGAGGAACACTGATTATTATAGTAGCGATAGAATAGCGAGAGAGATGCAACATTGCGGCGGAGAAAGCGAGATTGCAGAGAGTTGGTGAGTGGACGGGAGTTAATGATACGAAAGGCCTTCCTTTCAACTTTGTCTAGGAGAGCGGTGTGAGAGGAACCTCCCCACACATGTGAACAATACTCAATACAAGGACGCACTATGCCCCTGTACAGAGCAAGAAGCTGTGTAGGGGAAAAGAACCCCCTAAGGCGGTTGAGCACACCCAGCTTCTGGGAGGCTGCCTTAGCAAGACTGGTAATATGGTCCTTCCAACTGAGAGCAGAAGAAAAAGAGACACCAAGAATATTGAGAGAAGATGAAGGGTTGATTTTTGTATTGTTGAAGAATAAGGGATAGTCCGCTGGGAGTTCCGTACGGGTAGATAGATGGAGAAATTGGGTTTTGGAAGCATTAAAGGTAACAAGGTTTTCTCTGCCCCAATTGGAGATAGTATTTAGATCAGAATTTAAGATTTCTATGGCTTCATTACGTTTGTCGTTGAGGGATTGCTGGCTGGGGCGTTCTGAAAAACTAAGGGAGTAGTGTAAGGTTGAGTCGTCTGCGTATGAATGGATGGGAATTGAGGTTCAGTTGAGGAGATCATTTATAAAAATTAGAAAGAGAATAGGAGATAGGACAGAGCCTTGAGGAACACCGGAGTTTATAGGGTGAGGAAGTGAACAATGGCCGTCCACAACCGCGGCTATGGAACGGCCGGAAAGGAAATTAGAGACAAAGGCACAGATGGAGGGATAGAAACTGAAGGAGGGTAGTTTAGAAATTAAAGATTTGTGCCAGACTCTATCGAAGGCTTTCGATATGTCTAGTGCAATAGAGAAAGTTTCACCGAAGTCCCGAAAGTGACTTAACTTAAATAGAGTTAACTTAAATAAAGTGTTTAGACTTAAATAGAATTAACTTAAATAAAGTGTTTGTTGACTTAATTGGCTTGACGTTTGGGTTCCGAGGCGAGGTGAGGCACCCCTACTCAAAGTATATATACACTAACAAGTAGACCCACCAGATACTCAAATTTCTGGTAGCTCGCCGAAATTTGTAAGTCTCATAAAATCGTGACGTCACGCATGGGATGTAGATGTTGATGACAACATAGGGAGAATGTCGTTCCACTTTGTTTTTCCATAATTAACTCATACTGGAGAAGCTTTGCATATTGTATGGCTAGAAATTCAAGAAAGCACTATGTTAAGAACTAGTAGAATATGAACAAAAATCAATCAAGTCATTAATTTTGTAATGATATTCGATATAAATACAGTATGCAGACGAAGGAAGCTCATGCCCTGCAGCCGGTATACCTCTACTATATTCACGCCCAATTACAAGTACAGTGTATATGTCAATTTATGTTAATTTATGTCTTGAATTAGGTTTGGTTACGTTTGTTGGGATATTTGTTATCATCAAATTATTTCAAATACATCGAAATAGAATCGTGATATCGGTGTAAATGTCCGGGCATAGCGGCTGCGGCCATGCCTTCCCCGCAGACGAAAGCACAGTTGTCATAACGAACTCTCTTATAGAGCATTTAATATATTACCCAGGTTTATTATTGTATGCTGGCGAAAGTTATAATACTGTACTGTTGTTAAACCAGACAAAAGCTGGACATTATTTAGGTATTCATGATAGCGGTGAAAAAGAAAACAAATTAAATAAAATGTCAGTCATAATAACGGGGTACGTGTGCTATCTGTCCAGAGTCTGTCCAGAGTGGCTTTAAACAGTGTTGCAGTACAATCATACTGCATGTACCCGGGGTATGCTGTGGTGGCTACATTTAAAGGAAGTTTATACTGTTCAGGCAATCATGAGTTAGTGGAAGAAGGTTAATGGGAAAATAATAATGAACAAACTCAAATTATCGTATGAACCAGCTGTCCTAGTTAGTGCTGCCCTCCCGCTCTTAACCCTGGCTACCACCACGTATATTTCACTATCTTATGACACAGTAAACACCTCCATGACCAATATATCGCAACATTAACCCATGTTTACGACACTTCACCATAATCCTCATTATGGAAAACAATAGGTTAGCATGATGAGTTGATGACTGGCCAATACTGTATGCAGACAGTAGCCTATGCTATGATATTTATAAAACTATTTTATCCCGAAAATTATATAATAATGACCCCTTATAGTGGTGACAAGCTCACAAGATACTGTCATTAGACTTAATCACAACTAAATATAGTATACTCAAATGAAAGACATGTTATTCACCTTTTCAAAGCCACACAGCCATAGATTCTTAAGGTTTGTATATGAAATATGGCCCTAATGTCCCAGGCGTGACGTCACACTGAAGGACGGAGGTTCCAATATTATTTCGGTGAGTTAACTTCTTGTATGTATATAAACTTTGCCCCTACTGAGCCTCTCTCTCCCCCACCCTGCTCGTCCTCCTCAGCCAACACAGCCGCCTAGCCTATCACCCGCCTCTTCATCCTCGCAAATGTGGATTAGGCGGTCACAAATTTAGAGGAAATGGCGGATTTCCCTTATAATTCTACGGGCTGGTTCACACATGTGAAATCGACCTCGCAAATGTGGAGTATTATATTTTTTTCCAATTTTGACCCCCCCTCGCAAATGTGGAGGATCGCATTTTTCAAACTCGCAAATTTGGAGGATGGACTGTATATCTATCTATTGCCTGATGCCGTGATCCCCGAAGGGGTGGCCACGAACGAAACACCCCCATGCACCTGTCCCCAGTCAGTCGACGCCCATCCTCCCAACCAGCACCGCCTTCATCCATATACTTCTTCACTCCATCCTTCCTCCTCTCATTCAGTTTACCTCTCCCTCTCTGTCCTTCCACCTCACTCTCGTACACCCTCTTAGTCATTCTCTCGCTTCCCATGCGTTCCAAATGGCCGAACCATCTCAAGGTGTTCCTTTTCACACTTTCCAGCACATCTACCTCCACACCACACCTCCCTCTTACTTCCTCATTCGTATGTCTATCCCTCCATGTAATTCTGCACGCACTTCTCAAGTAACTCATTTCCAGCCCTCTCACACTTGGTCTGAGTCTCTTCACCAATGTCCATGCTTTGCTTCCGTAAGTAAATGTCGGGATTACCACACTGTTATGCAAGGACTTCTTCACTTCCATGCTGACCACCCTATTTCTTGTTACTGCTTTCAGTGTTCCTACAACCCTCTCTCCTGTTGCACCCTCTCCCGCACTTCTTCATCCATACTCCCATCTTTACTCAGCACACTGCCCAGATACTTAAATGAGCTGACAATCTCCATAGCCTGACCGTTCAACTTCACCTCACACTCTGTGGCTTCACCCCTTTCAAAGACCATAACCTTGCTCTTCCCCGCATTTACCTTCAGATTCTGTTTTTCACACACTTCCAAATATATTTACCAGACCCTGCAACTCCCATTTATTATCGTTCATCAGAATTGTATCATCAGCAAACAGCAGTACAGGTAGCTTCCACTCGTTTCCCTCCCTTATCAGCGATACACCCACATCCATTGCTCTTCCTTGTATTTCTTTCATGACTCCATCCATATACAGTACATACATACAATGGTTTAACATAATTTTCCATTACATGCATTGTAACGCTCAGACGGGGTTGCCTTTCAGTAGTTGGAGTGTACTGTAGTACAATAAAGTCCTGCCACAGCACTGCCCCACCAAATCATCACTGTGGCTGATGTTGGTATAGTCCTGCAGTATGTGCAACCACACCAGCCTTAATAGTGTTACAAAAATACAGCACCATAACAACACTCTACTGTATATGAGGGGAGCTATCCCCCCCGCCAAAGGCGGCTTTCTAGGGCCTTTCCTAGCTGATGCTGAGAGGATTGGGTTCTAGTCATGTGGTGATGGGCTGGTGTATCAGAGTGAGAACTGAGCGATCTCTGCCATACCCATAGCTTACTCTGACTGTTCCTTTTACTTACATATTTTCTAGATCTCAAGTGACGGCGTCTCTTCCTTGGATTGACCTCCCAATTTGCCAACCTAGAGGTTGGCAGATTGGAAGCCAAAGCGTCACATTTTTCCTTTGCCCATCAACTTTCTCTTCAAAATTCTGAGGGGCACAGGGCCCTGGGTGGGGCTTTTGTTTCCCGGGCGTTTCCGCACCCTCCTCAGCTCCCCGCCATGGAGTGGCTTCGGCCACCCAGGCTTTATTGTGGTAGGCAGGGAGGGTTCTGTGGGGGCGCTCGGTTATAGCCTTGGCCTTGTTGAGGCCTTGGGGCTGTTCGGCCAGGCAGCCTGGGGAACAACAACAACTGTATATTAGGCAATTTGGACTATACAGTAAACCCTCGCTATCTCGGACTAATTGGGGGGAGACCACTTCCGAGAAGCCCGATTTTCCGAGATGTCCGAAGTCCGACTTATGACCGACTTAAGAGAGGGAAAATTCCGAAATAGAAGAGGAAAGTCCGCGTCACCAGAGAAAATTGAGATAACTTTTTTTTATTTATTTATTTTTTATTTATTTATATATATATATATATTTTTTTTTTTATTTTTTTTTACATGTGAAATTCTGAAATTCATCATATTAATGACAAATACGAACCTTATGTTTTCAGGGACAGTACAGTACATAGTAATTAATATTAACACAATAATTAAAAGGCACAGGCTTCAATTCATCCTAAAATCACTCAAAACCGAGTGAGAGAACATTTTAAACCGGACACAAATCCCGTCCAACTCAGAAATTGCCGAGATATACAGGGACATCTCCGAGAGGCCTATGCCATTCCGAGAAGTGCGGGTTTCCGAGTAAAAAGAGTACGTAATATCGGGGGTTTACTGTAGAACAATTATAGGTTTGACTCCTGTAAGGAGATAAAGAAAACCTAATATTTAGTAGTAGCCCCGTAATCATTGACGAACATGCCTATTACATAAGGCACCCTCTTCAAACACTCATCCGCCGTAGTTTGAATCTACCGCGCAGAGCATTTAAAATTTGAGGAGCCTTCATCATGAGCGCATGCGACCTCACTCATGGCTTCAGTCATTTTGAATTGGGTTCTCACTACGAAAAAACTTCGTAAAAAATAAAAACAAAAAGAAACTAAGAATAACTATTCAATAAGCTTTCCATCATATCGTGGATGTACTTGTATGGATCTTTTGACCAGACGCTACTGCAGGCGTCATTCTTCCTTTCCTGACATTTTATCAAGTAAACCAAAATCCTTAATACATCAACGAATGGGAAGGGGATGGTCGGGAGGGCCCCAGTCGTCAATGATTACGGGGCCACTACTAAATATTAGGTTTTCTTTATCTCCTTACAGGAGTCAAACCTATAATTTATTAGTGGCCCCTCCATCATTGACGAACATGCCTGATTTCTAAGACTGGAGGGGGACATTCGTAATCATATCATAACTCTAGAAAAGCAGATAATCAAACAATCACATAGTATTCTTACTTCTGTAAAAAAGAGATATTCGGGTGCATAAACTTTATACAGCCTAAATCTTCAAAAAGGGGTACAAGCAGGAGCGTGCTACAAAGAAGCCTGCTTGAAAAAGGGTTAACTCTGAGACTCTGTACACAGATCTGCTAGTTAAGAAGGCACCCCACTTAAAGTAAGTGGTGAAAACTAAAAACTTATAAGTTTACATGTGCACATATAAACCCCATTAACTAGTGGATATATTCCTAAAAATATAACCAAACATAAAATAATTCTTGTACATTCGTAGAAGTACTGAACTCGTGTACTTATGCAGAAGTAATTACTTCAAAAGTAAAAGTCGTAGTTGCAACTACCGAGATTTCTCAAAAATCTATTGCTTCACAGCCAAAGCTACTTACAACAAGAATTGTTGTAACGCTACTATTGGCCTTTAGCACAATTTCCTGCAATGAATACTACAGAGAAATTTTATAATACAATGCCTACAAACAGTATCACAGCTCGTATGTTCCGAACACATACTCCGGAGGGGTCTAGGGTGTCCTATGTCACACTGACTGCACCCTCCCCCCCCCCCCCTTTTTCTTGAAATTAAACAAAACGTGACTAAAAGGGCCACCTAGACCCTTTGCCGTAAAGCTATACATGGCAAGGAAGGTTTGTCCAGAGCTACTGAAAGGTATCGAGTCAAAAACTCCTGATTAGAGGCTCACAACTGTGTGGACTTAATAACTTCCACCGAAAGATTATTAAGGAAACGTAAAGAGGCTGTCCCCTTGCGTAAATCGTGGGTCTTACCCACAACGCCGGGATTCTTCTCTTTAAAGTCCTCGACCAAGAGAGAAGCCAGTGTACACTCCATCAAGCGTTCACCCGGACTTGCGACCCATAAAGCACCCTGGTGATTTAGAGGTGCCACTCTTAAATATTTGGTTAGAGCTTGCACTGGGCAAAAAAGATGGTTCACCTTTCCCCTTCTTAACGCCGGCACCGTGAACTCTGAAAACACGTGTTCACTGTGCTCATTCTTGGCTATGAATCCTGGGGAAGGTGCAATGTGAATACACTCATGAAGCCTATCAAACCTGAGGCAATTAGGTGTGTTGCTCATCGCCGCCAGCTCAGATACTCTGTTCCCGGTAGCCAAAGCCATAAGGAATACTGCCCTTTTGTAAAATCTGCAGTCTTTGGTACATACGGGAACGAGAATAACGACGATGCTTTGTCCAGAGACCATGTAGGCCTGAGCTGACTGGGAGGTGGGCGGAGGGCGGAGTTTAAAACCTGCCCACATCAATCACTTTCAGATAAATGTTTCTGCATGAACAGATAAATTAAATAATTAACAACCAAAGCCACCGAGGGCACAGTTTGTTTTGTTCTAAGAATCCAAGACGTAAAAGCTTGCCAATGCGATTGAAACTGTCGCTTTGTAGACTGGGTATATTGATTCGTGAATATCTTGGTCACGTCGCTACCATATGGTGCTAGCCACTTGGCCTCCTGAATGTCCATAATGAACAAGTCCGCGAGGTTTCTAGGTTGCCAATTGTGTTCTAAGTGGAACAACCCGACCGGGAGTGACACTGGGTGCGGGTACCACGTGTTCAAATGCTGGTACCACACTGCGCCGGCCACAGGGGCGCGATTAGCGAGACTATGCCTCGCTAATCCTGTAGTTTGTTGACTACGTGGCACATTAGAGACGCGTCTGGCGGCGGAAAATAGATAAATGGAACTCAACCTGTTCTCGTCCGTCATCAGAGCGTCAGGTCCGCCCGCCGGCGTTATCGTCGGGCGGGTGAGGTACAGTGGGAGTTTGTGAGTCTTCTCAGACGCAAACAAATCCACTTGTGGATGGTAATGCTCCCCACATGCAAGAGCGCCCGTTCTACTGTTGTGCTTTGTCTCTGAGACAGAGTGTCTGCCCAGACGTTTGCTACGCCTGGGAGATAAGATGCGTGAAGATGAATATCCAGCCTGTTGGCTAGTATAAAAATCTTTTCTGACACGTTTAGCCACTTCCGAGATCTCATTGACCCTTGTTTCTGAATACAGTGAACTGCATTCAGATTGTCCATTCTGAAGGCCACCGACTTGCCCCGTAAAGCAGAGCCGTGAGCCCGAAGGACAGATAAGGGGACTAGTAAGTCTTTGACATTGATGTGGAAGATTTCTAAATGGGACCAAAACATTTGACCCTGATGCCCGAGGTTTGACTAAAAGCCCCAACCTATCGTTCCTGACGCATCCATGTCCACCCATACCGACGGCGGAGGAGAGGTTCATGACATGACTGCGTGCAACATTTTTCTCGTCGCCCAAACCGCTAGTATGTTGTGTAATAACGTTGGGATAGGCCATACTATCCCCGCCGGTAATAGTGGGAAAAATTTGTTGCCCTCCAAGATTAAACGTTAGACTTATAACCGGCCCAACTTCACAGTTAGCTGAACCCAGTTGAGAGAACCGACTAGAGATTCCCAAAGTCTCTGTGTCGTAGTCAGACTGTGGAGAAACATAAACAGTTTTTGCGAAATCTGTTTCGAGTGTCCACACTCCGACTCAAAGTGAGAGAAGCTGTGTCCTCGACCAGCCCTATCCCCTGAAATACTCGTGGGGGAACAAGGGTTTGACTTTTACTAAGTTGACCTTGAATCCTCGAGATTTGAGATGGTTTAACGTAACGTAGACATGAATGATGCGTAACTTTACTGTTTCTGCCACCACCAGTTAGTCGCCCAGATACCACCAGACCCTGATCCCTTGTTCTAACAAGGGCATCAGGGCTTGCGGGGACCTTGCTTGAATGCTTGTGCCAAATTGAAAACAGTCTTCCAAACTGCTGGTGAAATCAAAGAAGGAGTTAGAACTGGAGACAGAACTACTTGGCTTGCAATACGGTCAAGAAGTTTCTTCACTAAGAACATCCTCAGATCCTGCCTTGCTCGAACTGCCTCTAATAAGGCCATCCGAATATCTCCTAAAGACTTGGATGGAAGTCTGGAGAAGCAAGCGCCGGGAAAGTTCAATGGCTTTCCTGACTTCGCGGCTTCTATTGCCTGAGAAGAGCGTAACAGAGACTTTGTTACTTGCTGGGAACCATATATTGCGAAAACAGTTTAAACGCTTTTCCTCTTAACCTAAACTCGCGGTCTAGGTAAGCTGGGGAAGGCGTGCTAAAGGGAGCTTATAATTCGCACAAATTGATTATTTGGGGGGTGGCAGCCAAGCAGAGGGGACTCCGCCGGCACGAAAAACCGGAAGAGAGAACCAAGAATTGCGTTCTGGAGGGATTTGGTGGGAAGAATAAGTCATGGTTATAATAACTTGGAATGTCCTTAATATGAACATCCAAAACATTTCCATAACATTGCTACCCCTGACTCATCAGGCCCGTATAAAAGAGGCATAGCTCCTGTTTTTTGACTGGCGCTTTGTCTAAAGGAGGGGGAGATATACTCACCTAATTATGTCTGATAGATATGTCTGATATGATATGATATGATATGATATGATAGAATAGATATGTCTGATATGACTCGCACAGTGGAAGTAGTGAGAGCTGCTGTGCCTGGCACATTGGAAATTGGATCTGACACAAGAGGATGGTTAGGTATTTTAGCTAAAGCAAAGGATGTAGCCAGAGGTCGCACATTTGTCGACATCGCGGGATCTCCCGTATCAAAATGAGTTTCCGGCGTAGGGCCAAAGAACCTATTAAGTGCATTCAATAGTAGTCCATCAATCTCTTCCGCCGGTACATACCTAGCCCATGACGAACTCCGTGGAGATTCGACAGTACCCTGAGAGTCGCCTAGAAGGTGACTGGACTCTTCAACCTCCATCTCTGAGACCAGAGATCGTTGTTCTTCATCCGTTAAGTCTGGCTTATCATGGGAAGATCCCGCCGAAGCCGGGACCTCCACATGTTGCCATGTTGAAACTGGGATAGAAGATGGTACATCGGCATCCCGGTGGACGTCAGCACTAGTTGAGTCACAAAGGGATGTGTTCTGTCCTGCCAGGACTGTGAGTATTGCCATACACCTTGGCTGTGGCTGTCCCTCGCTTGCGAGCTCGGTATACTCTCTGAATGGGAGCCCTCGTCCGAGTCCCGTAAAGGTTTATGATAATTAAAAGCTCCCATAGCTCATTAACACATTGAAAGCAGAGCTGGTGAGCAAAATCATAAAGTATACTAATTAATTTAATTTATATTTAATTGTATTAAAATAAATTACTATAAATAAACACAATATTATCATAATATAATCATAGAAAATATATGTTTATTATGATTCAGTTATTAAATTATTTCATTAACAAATATAAATAATATAGGGATACCCGAGCTTAACGGCGTTGAACATACAGCAATGAGAGGTTCAAGTGCCGACATGACAGAGACTGGGGGAAAACTACCTCGCCCCCGGGAACTACCTGGTCATCTGGTGCAACACTGGTACTCCGCCCTGGAAAGAGAAATTTCCGGGGATTAATGCTCATAGGGTTACACCCAAAAAATGGTACAAAATATGTGCCACAAAACCGCCGGTCAACGAACCGTAGCACTCCACCACTACTTTTCGTTTTCCTTTAGTTTCATATTAAAGATTTCAGCATATCTTTACCTGTCCAGAAGATTTAAGCATATCTTCTGAATCCTCATAAAGATGAAGCATATCTTTATTAAAGATGAAGTCTTTCAAGTATCCCTTTACACTTGAAACACTAGTAAGATTCTGGCATCTTTTTATCCCATAAAAAGTCTAAGCCTATCTTAATCTCTAATCCGGCTTCTCCCAGAAGCCCTCATAGATCGCCGTCTTGAAGGCCGTGATACCCTATTGTATCAATCAATTGTTTGGCAAATTATCGCGAATTGCAAATCAGTTAATATAACCACCCGAAGGTACAACCGCCGGGTTTTATATGCAATGTCAAACCAATTGTAGCTGCCCCAGACCTCTTTGTAAAAAGGTCGCCGGGAGGGAAAGACTAAACAAACAAACAGCATTGTTTCAATGGCTTATTAAAGATTTCAGCATATCTTTTACCTGTCCAAAAGAATTAAGCATAACTTCTGAATCCACATAAAGATGAAGCATATCTTTATTAAAGATGAAGTCTTTCAAGTATCCCTTTACACTTGAAACACTAGTAAGATTCAGGCATCTTTTTATCCCATAAAAAGTCTAAGCCTATCTTAATCTCTAATCCGGCTTCTCCCAGAAGCCCTCATAGATCGCCGTCTTGAAGGCCGTGATACCCTATTGTATCAATCAATTGTTTGGCAAATTATCGCGAATCGCAAATCCGTTAATATAACCACCCGAAGGTACAACCACCGGGTTTTATATGCAATGTCAAACCAATTATACCTGCCCCAGACCTCTTTGTAAAAAGGTTCCCGGGAGGGAAAGACCAAACAAACAGACAGCATTGTTTCAATGGCTTTGAAAAGCCGAGAAAACCATGTCCAACAGGTGTCAGCATGATCACCTAGATAACTGTGTGGAGCCCCCCTCGCCGGGAATAACACAGGAAGCCTGATCCCAGGCTCGACCACAGAAAACGCAGTTTCTGATGAGCCCTCAAGCGACCAAACTCGTCGGGGTAACTTACCTATTTTAGCCATCCTGACTAAAACTCGGTAAACAAAAACGGTGTTCTCGGAGCAACGAGAAAAAACGCCGGAAAGGTAACCCACACCAAACGAGACATTACAGGAGGGCGTAATGCATAAAGCAAAAACCGGGGCAAAGGTAGCCATGAATAACACAGGAAGCCTGATCCCAGGCTCGACCACAGAAAACGCAGTTTCTGATGAGCCCTCAAGCGACCAAACTCGTCGTGGTAACTTACCTATTTTAGCCATCCTGACTAAAACTCGGTAAACAAAAACGGTGTTCTCGGAGCAACGAGAAAAACGCCGGAAAGGTAACCCACACCAAACGAGACATTTTAACACATTTTATACAAAGGGTGTGCGCAAAAATAGGGATACCTGAACAGGAGGGCGTAATGCATAAAGCAAAAACCGGGGCAAAGGTAGCCATGACAGAGACTGGTGGGAAACTTACTCCAGGTTCTGCATAGACCCGCCGGGACCCAGCTCTGGAAAAAAAGAAAATTTCCAGGAATTAATGCTCATAAGGTTAACCCAATCATGTTCGCACACAAGTGTTAAATAACCCGCCGGGTAACGAGACGTAATACTCAACGACTACAGCTCGCTACGCGGTGGGGTTTCCTAAGTAAAAGATTTCAGAATATCTTAATTTGTCCAAAAGATTTATGAATACCCTCTGACATAATATATAAAGACCAGCATGGCGTTTATAACTGATTAAGTCTTTCCGGTGGTGTTTGTTTCAAGATTCAATTTTGGAAAAAAAATAAAAATAAAAAAGACGCCGGTCCCCGAATTATCTCGTAGATAAAAAACTGGGAAGCCTGACAAATATACGAGATCTAACTTCTCCCGAAGTATCTTTTTAGATCGCCGTATGTTGAAGGCGGCGATACAAAACGTATCCCTCAATTGTCTGGTTAACTAACTGAATTGTAAATTCGTTATTCCCATCCTTCCAAGGAGCACCCGCCGGGTGTGAATATTAGTTTAAAAAACGTTAACCCCAATTGTGCCCTAAAGCGCCGTATGTTGAAGGAGGCGATACACAATGCATCCCTCAATTGTCTGGTCAACTAAACTGAATTTTGCAAATTCGGTCATCCCACCCTTCCAGGTTGCACCCGCCGGGTGATTTAAAGTTTAAAAGTTAACCCCAATTGTGCCTATCCCCACTTCTTTGTAAAAGATCGCCGGGGAGGAAAAACAACAACAGCATAGTTTTATATTGGCTTTGCAAAACCGAAAAAACTACAAACAACACGTGTCCGTATGAACACTGTTAGATGGGTACAGCCAACCCGCCGGGAATCATAAGGAGCCTGAAACAGGCACCCCAGAGACGCAGTCCTGGGGAGCCACAGACATCCACTCGCCGGGGAAACAAGCCTGTATTAAACCACGCGTGGCCAAAACTCGGCAACCAGCCGGGGTTATCAAGGTGAAACCGAGAAAAATCCGCCGGAAAAAACCCACCCCGTCCAGATACCATCTGAACGCAACACCGGACCGAGGCGTAGCCAAAACACAACTAACGCCGGGCCCAACATAGTCCGTGGAATTAGCCAATACACAACTAACCCAGGACACATAAATAGTCCGTGGAATTAGCCAGTACACAACTAAACCAGGACACACATGACACAGTAGTACATATTTAGAAAATCAATCAATAACACTTGTATATGTGGTAAAGCTATGAGAGGCTGGCTAGGCCTAGGCAGACGGATAACAGTAACATGTCGGAATATAAACAAAAAGCACTGAATTATATCACAACAGGAACCACCGCCAACACACCACTGTAGCAAACACTTCCGGCAAAGGGAAGAACTGACTCGGGACCCAGAAAAAACTTCACTAAGTGAAGAAAAATACGCTGGGAACGTCAGCAAAAATACGCTACCTCATCAGAAAGATAAAAGAAAGCAATAACGCGTAATGAAAGCCGCTTGAATCACAAAGCTAGCTAACTGTGAAAAAGTTCACCTGTCCACAACAGGACCACGAGGGTACATCCGAAATAGATGCCCCAAACACACGACCCAAAATACATTGCACTGCGGGCAACTAGCCCAGGACACTCCTGCTACGCATATCCTAACCTTACTCGATACATCCCGGAGTAAACAAATGAGAAAAAACTCACTAGGGACGCGACAAATGCGGAACCCGCGGAGCGTGGGGAGACACGTCCGGGCAGGCTGAGCGCAGAGCAGAGAAGGAAGAATGACGCCTGCAGTAGCGTCTGGTCAAAAGATCCACATAAGTACATCCACGATATGATGGAAAGCTTATTGAATAGTTATTCTTATTTTCTTTTTGTTTTTATTTTTTACAAAGTTTTTTCGTAGTGAGAACCCAATTCATAATGACTGAAGCCATGAGTGAGGTCGCGTGCGCTCATGATGAAGGCTCCTCAAATTTTAAATGCTCTGCGCGGTAGATTCAAACTACGGCGGATGAGTGTTTGAAGAGGGTGCCTTATGTAATAGGCATGTTCGTCAATGATGGAGGGGCCACTAATAAATAAAGTCCTGACCCAACCCTGCTCCAACATGCAAACACTGTTGCCAACATACAGTAGGTGTGGTGCCAAACAGCGCCCAGGAAAGACTCAGTCCCCTGTGGCACCTATCCGCACCCCACCAGCCTCGGCAGTACCATACCAAGACAGTGCTAAAATAAAGACTTTATTGCATAGTAATGGCTGTTGGTCCACAAGCCTATCGCCATCCCCCCTATTTGTCGCCTTGTACGACATGCAGTAGGATGGGTGAGGCATATTTGTTTTTTCCTCCACCATTAGATGAAGGCCCCCTTACCCCCTGAGGGGGGGGGGGGGGGTATATACAGTAAACAACCACGGGGACATCACACATCCCTGTTTCAAACCAACATTCAGATCAAAGAACTTGCTCTTCTCATTCTCCACACATACTGCCGCCATGGCACTCTCACACATGCTCTTCACTGCGTTCAGCAACTTGCCATCTACTCCGTATATTCTAAGTACTTTCCACATACCTCCTCTATCCACTCTGTTATAGGCCTTCCATAAAGGCAACATACACCTTTTGTTGCTTCTGCAGATATTTCTCCACAAAACATTTCAGCGTAAAAATCTGATCTACACATCCTCTTCCCTTCCTAAAACCACCCTGCTCGTCACCTATCCATTTCTCCGTTCTTACTCTCACTCTCTCAATCACTACCCTACTGTACACCTTCCCTACTACGCTTAGAAGACATATTCCTCGGTGGTTACCACACACCGTAATAATGTATGTAATGAATATAATAAAAAAAAGTACATCTGCGGGGAAAACAGTTTACATTATATTTGTTTTATTGTTTTGTTTGGAGGTAAATATCTATGTATCATAGTTATATGTACTGTACTGTATAGTTCATTTATATGATAAAGATAATCATCATCATCATCAAATCTGACGCCCCGCTTCCAGAGGAAGCGCCCCAAAAGGGATGGCCATGGCAGAAACTACCTCCAGGCTCCCAGACATGCCCCAACTGACCCACTCCACCGTGCCATTTCCACTAAGTGGATTATAACCATGAACACTGAAGGAGCAGACCCAGAGCAGTCCCTCACCCAGATGGCAGTTCCACCACTGTTTTGCTATTTTATTTACCCCGGTGGGGCCCTGGCTGGAAGCATACCAAGTACAGGAATTTTCTGAAGATAGGCACCAGTGGTCCACTGCTCCAGAAGCTGATTGCACCACCAAAGTGGCGGGCGGTGGGGTCGCCGCATCCCGACGCCAGAGAGAGAAAGGCCAACTTGTGCCAGTGGGCTGTGAGAGTAAGACACTAGGGAACCATGGGGCACACCATTATGGCCCCACTGCCTTCACCACTGTCAAGAAAAAAGTTAGAAATAAGAATGATGATAAAGGTACAGTCAGAACCGGCTATGGGAAGTAGAGGACACCAACCCTCAATCTGATAGATCCAGCCCACCACAAAGATAATATAACAACAATACACTTCCTAGGCCTAATTATTTTCTATGAATATATATAAATACCGTACTCATTCTTCAAATATGAGTAATGCTCTTGTAGCAGTTTCAAAATTCAAATTTTTAACAGAGTACTCTATTATTACGATACACTAACAAAATATGAAACATAATCACTTGAAAACCGTATAACACTCTCATAATATATTTTACATATATTTACCAACCACAGGAGTGTGCCAGTATTTGTATAAGGTTTTCTCCCCTAAACGGATAGCCGACCAAGGCTGACGAGATTATACAGTGTATAAAGACTCAAACCGCACAGGGTAAGGACAAATGCCCCCCACAATCTCAGACTTGCTAGTGTGAATGTTGGTAGTTTGAATCTGCGTGCAAATGAAGTGGCTGAGATGTGTGAGAGGAGGCGAGTGGACGTCTGCTGTGCCCAGGAAACACTCTGGAAAAGGCATGGGGTACAGTGGATTGTTGGAAGAAAGAAAAGATATAGGATCTACTGGATCGGGGTGGAGACAGATAAAGCGAAAGGAGGAGTGGGTGTTCTGGTCGCTGAAGAGCTGGCAGAATGTGTGCTTCAGATTACGAAAGTTAGTGAAAGGCTGATTGTTTTGAAGTTGAAAGTTGGTGAAAGAATTCTGAATGTGATATTTGCATATGCCCCACAGGCTGGCCTACAGAAAGAGATAAAAGATGACTTCTGGAATGACAGGCCTCTCGGAGAATGAAATAACAATCGTGGGAGGGGACCTAAATGGTCACGTGGGAGCATCTGCAGATGGATATGAGGGGGTACATGGAGGAAATGGTTACGGAAGGAGGATTCTGGAAGGCGAATATATACTGGTTGCACTCAATATGGTTGTGTGTAACACAAAGTTCAAGAAAAGACAGAGCTATCTGGTCACATATAACTCTGAGGTCTCCAGTAGCCAGATAGATTACTTCTTGGTTAAGAGGAAAGACTGGAAACTGGTTCGGGATGTAAAGGTCATCCCGAGCGAAGAATGTATCCCCCAGCATAAGCTACTTGTGTGCGACATGAGCTTATACAGAGATCCTAAGTGCAAGAAGGTATACATGCCCAAAAGGAAAGTGTGGCTGCTGAAGAACAAGGAAGTTAGGGATAGGTTTCATAGTGAACTGGAGGAAATGAATAGAAATAAGGAAGCTAGGCCTAACGATGTAAATAGTCAATGGAATTTTCTTAAGCATAGCCTTATCGCTGCCACTGACAAAGTCTGTGGGAAAACAAAGGGTCACCCCAACAATAAGACCTCCTGGTGGTGGAATGATGAGGTAGAACATGCTGTGAAATATAAAAGGAGATGCTTCAAAGCATGGAAGAAGGGAGGCAGCAAGGAGGATTACCAGGCAGCTAAACGAACTGCCAAAAGAGTTATTTACAATGCTAAAAAAGGCATTAAGGACCTGGTCCTTGAACAAGTGTGTAACACTGACAATCCCAATGGGATCTTCAACCTAGCTAGGCGAGTTAAAAATTACAGTACGGATATTAAAGGTGAACAGTGTGTTAGAAACGATAATGGGAAGATTGTGTATGCAGAATATGAAATCAGAGAAGCATGGAAGGCACACTATAAACGATTGCTAAATGTAGAGTTTGAAAGGGATAAGGAACAGCTTAGTATCGAAAAACCAATATTTGGACCCCCTCTTTTGATAGCACCAGATGTAGTGAGCGATGCAATCAATAAAATGAAGGACGGTAAAGCTCCAGGGTGCTCTGATATTGTCGCTGAGATGATAAAAGCCTCAGGGGAGACTGGTGTCAACTTAGTCACTGAGTTGATAAACACCATTATTAAAGATAAGAAAATCCCCGAGGATTGGCACAAAAGCGCAATAGTAAATATATACAAAGGAAAAGGGGATGCGTTAGGTAGAGGTTGTTGATCCCCAAGCTGCCTGGCCGAACAGCCCCAAGTCCCCGAGCAAGGCCAAGGCCATAACCGAGCGCCCCCACAGAACCCTCCCTACCGACCACAATAAAGCCTGGGTGACCGAAGCCACTCCATGGCGGGGAGCTGAGGAGGGTGTGGAAACGCCTGGGAAACCAAAGCCCCACCCAGGGCCCTGTGCCCCTCAGCAATTGAGATCACTTGAGATCTAGAAAATATATAAGTAAAAGGAACAGTCAGAGTAAGCTATGGGTATGGCAGAGATCGCTCAGTTCTCACTCTGATAGACCAGCCCATCACCACATAGATAGAGGTAATTATAGGGGCCTGAAAATGCTTGACCAAATCATGAAGGTCTGTGAGAGAGTCTTTGAGGGTTTGATCAGGCAAAGCATCTCCATTGATGATATGCAGTTTGGTTTTATGCCAGGACATGGTACAACCGATGCTATCTTCATAGTCAGGCAGATGCAGGAAAGATACTTACTAAAAGGCAGGGATCTTTACTTTGTGTTTGTAGACCTGGAGAAGGCCTTTGACAGGGTGCCTAGAGATGTTGTGCAGTGGGCTATGAGGAAACTTGGTATGGAAGAGTGGCTGGTGTGTGTGATAATGAAGATGTATGAGGATTCGCGAAGTACGGTGAGGGTGAAGGGTGTACTGAATGATGAGTTCGCAGTCCGTGTTGGAGTTCATTAGGGTTCAGTGTTCTTTATTATGGTCCTGGAGGCACTGTCTAGAGTTTTTAGAGGCGGACTCCCGTTGGAACTGTTTTATGGAGACGATTTAGTCCTAATAGCTGACAATATGCAAGATGCTGAGGCCAAATTCAGAAGATGGAGAGAGGGCATGGCGAGCAAGGGTTTAAGAGTCAATATTAACAAAACCAAGGTTATTCATTGTAGATTGAGATGAGGCAATGTGGAAAAGAGCAGTGCATACCCTGTGCAGTGTGTGGAAAGGGTGTGGGCGCTAACTCGGTTCGATGTAACATCTGTCGATGCTGGGTGTACCATAGGAGTAAGCGCTGTAGTAGAATAAAGGGACCCCTGCCGAAGGATAAGTCAGAAATAGAGAAATTTGAGTGCGTAGTATGCAAAGGCGAGCTTGTGTTAAGTGATGATCCTGTGGCTGTGAATTTTGGAAATGAGTCATTGGAGCTGGTGGACAAGTTTTGTTACCTAGGAGATACCATCTCTGCCGGTGGTGGGGCTGAGGCTGCCACTGTCGCTAGAATTAGATGTGGCTGGGGGAAGTTCAGAGAACTGCTGCCAATTCTGACCATGAAAAGAATGCCTCTCCCCCTGAAGGGAAAGGTGTATGCCTCATGTGTTAGAAGTGCAATGACGTATGCCTCAGAAACATGGGCCGTTAAAGTAGAGGATGTCAACAGAATAAAACTTAATGAGATGAGAATCGTGAGATGGATGTGTGGGGCCAGGCTGCAGATAGAATAACAAATGATGAGCTGAGGAGACGTTTAGGTATAAAGAGTATTAGCGAGGTGATGCGTACAAGTAGACTGGGATGGTATGGACATGTGGAGAGAATGGATGAACAAAATTGGGTGAAAAAATGCAGGTCTGTGATTGTGGAGGGAGCTGCACCAAGGGGTGGACCGAGGAAGACCTGGGATCGGACTATACGTGCCAATCTCAAATCCAAGTGAAGCAGCCCTTAACAGGGTTGCCTGGAACGCCACCATTAGGACAAGAGACTGAAACTGCACGTATATGTGGAGCACTCCGTCTTAAAATGTTATGTATGTACTGTATGTAAAACAATACGTTCGATATCGTAGAGGCTATTAATAAAATTTATATTTTCAATTTATTTATTCTATCTATCTATCTATTGCCTGACGCCGTGATCCCCGAAGGGGTGGCCACGAACGAACCGCCCCCATGCACCTCTGTCCCCAGTCAGTCGACGCCCCTCCCCCCAACCAGCACCACCTTCGTTCATGTACTTCCTCACTCCATCCTTCCACCTCATATTCGGTCTACCTCTCCCCCTCTGTCCCTCCACCTCGCTCTCATACACCCTCTTAGTCATTCTCTCGCTTTCCATACGTTCCATATGGCCGAACCATCTCAAGTTGTTCCTTTTCACACTTTCCAGCACATCTACCTCCACACCACACCTCCTTCTTACTTCCTCATTAGTCTGTCTATCCCTCCATGTAACTCCGCACGCACTCCTTAAGTAATTCATTTCCACTGCTCTCACTCTTGGTCTGAGTCTCTCAACCAACGTCCATGCTTCGCTTCCGTAAGTCAGTGTCGGGATTACCACACTGTCATGCAAGGACTTCTTCACTTCCATACTGACCACCCTATTTCTTGTTACTGCTTTTAGCGTTCCTACAACCCTCTTCCCTGTTGTACCCTCTCCCGCACCTCTTCATCCATAGTCCCATCTTTACTCAACACACTGCCCAGATACTTAAAAGAGTTGACGATCTCCATAGCCTGACCGTTCAGCTTCACCTCACACTCTGTGACTTCACCCCTTTCGAAGACCATAACCTTGCTCTTCCCCGTATTTACCTTCAAATTCCGTTTTTCGCACACTGTTCCAAACTCATTTACCAGACCCTGCAACTCCCATTCATTATCACTCATCAGAACTGTATCATCCGCAAACAGCAGTATAGGTAGCTTCCACTCAATTTCCTCCCTTTTCAGCGATACACCAACATCCACTGCTCTTGATAGTATTTCTTTCATAACTCCATCCATATATACAGTTTATTTATTCATTCTACTTAATAAATGAGTTGCCCCGCAGCCAACTTCCACCTGAAGAACGGAGCGGTGATGTGGCGGATCAACTGGCAGGCAGACCGGTCCCCTCGTGGCCTGGCCAACTCCTGTGGCATCATGGTCAACTACAGGTCAGTAACAGTTAAAGATAATATGTACAGTACAGTAAATAGATATACAGTAAACCCCCGCCCTTTCGAAATTCCAAGACTTTCGGACGAGCATTTCAATTCGGACTCCTCCGTCCTTTTCGGACTACATTTAACTTCGGACTTATAAACTTCGTACATTATTTCAGCCTTTCGGATTTGTCCGAAATTCTGAGAAAAATTAAATCGCATTCGGACCGAAGAGCCGAGTTTCGGACTTGTCTGGTTAGGTGAATGTGTATTCGGACTAGTAAACTTCGGACATTATTTCAGCCATTGGGACAAGTCCGAATGGCTGAAGTGTGAAGTTCGGACTCTGCCCTTTCGGACTTTTGACACTTTCGGACAGGGCTCTCCCCCGATTAGTCCGAAAGGGCGGGGGTTTACTGTACAGTCAGACCCCCCAAAACGCGTCTATATGGGCGGCAAAGCGCGTCGCGTAATAGGAATAACATAACTTATTGAGAAAGATACATATGGGCGGCAGCCCGCCCGAGACACACACATTTTCAGCAATTTTTGATCAAAACCAATACCGGTAATTCATTGTAAAGAAAAGCTATAATAGGCCTACAATATGATGCAGTTTTTACCACCATACACTCCCTGCTGAATAGCAAGGCTAGGGTTGGTGCCCTGATGAATCAGGGACTTAGTGAATAGTTACCACAGATTGCTAGACCACACCATTCACCAACAGCACTGACATCTGCCAATAACTCACTGGCTGGCCCGAGGCTCGAACCGTCAACCTCACGGTTAGCAGGCGAACGCTCTACCAATCGAGCTACGGCCTGTGAAACATAAACAAAGACCATTGCTTACCTTAAAATTAAATGCTTAGCAAGTGTCCAAGATACGCAATTAATATTGCGTATCCTGGACACTTGGGTTAAGCATTTAATTTTAAGGTAAGCAATGGCTATTGTTTATGTAAAACCTTTCTGTACAATCCTTTGATTCTAACAGCATTTGTTACATTTACCATATAACTTATTAGGCCTATTTCTTTTCCATGTGCGTTTATTTTAACTTAAATGAAGATCAATAATAGAAGTGGGGACAGCAATTGGGTGTTGGAAAACTTATATTTTCGGCGCCCAGTCGTATTCTGGGTAGGCCGGCCGAGAGACAAACATCTTCCCCTGCAACATCTCGCAAGCAAGAAATATGAAGAGGGTTAATAATATAAATGAAACCGCCATTGTTCAAAAAACAAACTCCTGGATAGGAGAGTGCGCCAATAACAACAACAGCTGAGCGGCGGCGGCCGAGTCGAGCGGCGAAGGAGGGTGGCGCGGATTAGGGTGAGGGGTGGCGGGGAATACGAAATACAGCATTTTTACACCACTCTTGGGTATTGTGGGGGTCAATTCGCGTTTTAGGAATTTGAGTACCTTTTGAACCCCTCGACACGGATTAGGGTAAACGCGGACTGAGAATACGTGTATTGGGGGGACTGACTGTAGGTTGTGTTTTTGTACAAGTTTCTCTTTCTCTCTCTTGTAGGATTTGGTTTTTACACCATTCCCGTAAGGAGGATTCGGGTCGAGTTATACGGATTCCGGGTCAAAGTCTTCTCACAGAAAACGTAAACGCTCATCTAGTCCTAAAACACTCAAACGCACAAAGCGTATGAACTGGAAATTACAAGCCAGGGCTCTAGTGTAAGTAGGAGCCGAAACTGTTATTCTCACGGGCAGTCCTTTTACTTCGCCCATTCTGTCCGAGCTACCCGTTGAACTTCAGCCTTCATCTCCCATTTCCCTTGAACAATTGCAGGCCTCTCTGGCCACAAATTTTCAACCTCGGCCATTGTTAGAGCATGACAGTCCTAGGTTTTGTCCTTCCCTTATAACATCTAAAATTAAGGCGGAAGTGCAATACCCTGTTTATTGCGGTACTCGCTAAAACGTCTTCCACGTCTTCCCCCCTTTGCCTGTGTGGTTGGAAGCCCCTGTGCCTAGGCAGTCAGAAGCCTCAGCTCGTCCATCAACTAACCCTTTCTTGCCGGCACAGTTAGAGCACCCGGTCCAAGCACAGTCAGATACTTGTATCCCCGTAACTCCAGACTATTTTGGCTACAGTTCACAGGACATACCGAGTCAGTCTATTAATGAGGCACCAATACCAGACCATATTACAACAGATAATTTATAAAGTGTGTGTCGGAAGACTCACTACCGGGTCCTCAGGAGTGTAATGGTAGATGGCCTTTATTCTCAATTTCACTCAATAAATGCTGGTGTTCCCCAAGGATCAGTTTTGGCCCCAATTCTGTTCCTCATTCATATCAATGATCTCATATCTACCACTCATAATCCAATACATTCCTACGCAGATGACTCAACACTCCACAGTTCCTTCACATTTACCAATTCTTTCACCCAACCCTATCTTATAAATTCAAAAATAAACACTGCAATTTCTCTGAACCAGGACCTTTCTAGAATTAATGGATGGGGACAAAAGAATCTAGTTTCCTTTAATGCACAGAAAACCAAGTACATTCAATTTTCTAACCGACAGAATCTCACTGACTCCCATATATTTTTTAATGATGTAAATATTCCCACTTCCCCTAGTATTGACATTCTCGGTGTAACATTAACTACTAACTTGAGCTGGACACATTATGTTAGAAGCATTGCTAAGAATGCCTCTAAAAAACTGGGACTCCTGTACAGAGTTCGAGAATTCTTCACTGACGAGCAGTTGGCCGTAATATATAAAAGTCATGTGCGTTCTCAGATGGATTACTGTTCACCTCTGTGGGGTGGAAGTGGAGTGGTTGCATTGAGGCAGTTGGACAAAATTCAAAATAAAGCTATTAGATTAATCAATAACCCTGCAATCACACAGGACCTTCCTACATTATCCATACAAAGAAACATTGCATCCCTTGCATTATTCTACAGATATTTTCACAGCAATTGTTCCGAGGAACTTGCTTCAATTGTGCCGCCTCTCCACATCTTTCCCCGTAGAACTAGGCCAGCTGAGAGCGCCCATGAATTTACACTTTCTCCTCCACAATGCAGAACTTCTTCTTATCAGAATTCATTTATCCCCAGAGCTACTACTCTTTGGAATGCACTTCCCTCAAATTGCTTTCCACAAACTTACAATCTACAAATGTTTAAATCCAGTTGTTACAAACATTTTATGAATGGAGGATGCCTTTAGGCACATGGACCTTTTTGATTTATCTGTGTTTTTCCTTCCTCCGTTCATTGTCTCTTAAAAAACAAAAAAAAACAAAAACAAAATTATGATGACCCTTCAGGGCACCAGGATCCTTTGAACCCATCTTACAGTCAGTATTATGTCCCACCTCCTGCACCACCTACTACTGAGTCTTCTACTGTTATTCCTCCTATGTTGCTTGAATTGAAATTTCAGGATAAAGTTTTATCGAATTTTGATGTTAAATTTAACTCGAGGACTTCTTCACTTGCGGATCTTTATCAGAAGACCACTCATACATCTACACTACACTTAACCCTCCTGCTGTCACGACCATTCCGTTGACACAGACCCCAATTCAACCTATGCCTCCCTCCCCTATTTTGCGTCTTGTGTTACCCCAGCTCAGACTCCCCCATATTCCTATTGTTCCCTCCTCCATATTTATGTCTCAGGTACAACCCCCTCCCATTGAGGGTGAATCAGAACAGGAGAAACAACCATACCCACTTCTTTATGGCCCTCGTAGACATTGGACTGTAGTGCCATTGTCTACCACTGATGATGCTGACACAGGTAACCCTGTGCTAGTCCCAGTCCCAGTTGACTGGGTAATAGAGATTAATGAGCTTAACACCTTTGAGCTAAAGACAGTAATGGAAAAGTCCTGGACGTTTCTGTCAAACCTTATCCTAGTCTGTTGGATACAAAATTCATTACTTTCACTCACACTCCAGCTATTCCTTCAGGAAAACGGTTTAATCCCTGGTCAGACTTCACTAAACAGGATGGTCATAATGATCTTAAGTCATTATCCCTTCTATGTAATTCTGCTGGTTTTTCCTGTAAGGTAGGAGACAACACCCAATGATTGATATCAAAGGCATGGGCTTTTGCCCTTGCGTGGATTTGGTGAAGGATGCACAACGTTTTGCTTACACCTGCCTTGAATCTACTCCATATAAACTACCTGTTGAAAACCATCACTTAGTCAGTTTATACGTTTAATAAGTCTGACACAGAATTTTGGGAGTTCCTTAGGGGTCCTAAGATTGTGTGCAAAGCTCAATCTGAGCCTTTACTCTCAACACCCACTCTGAAAGAGACTGGATGACTCCATCATCGACACCTGCCCGGGCTGCCACACAGAACCCCATACTATTAAGCACATCATAGAAGACTGTATTCCACACAATCACTTATGCCAACAACATAATCTACACTCCTTGAGCGCCCTGTGGGAAAGCCCGATCGTGGCCATGGCCTTCCTTAGGGACTCAGGGCAGATCGGCCAGGCAGCCTTGGGAGCAGCAACAACAACACCCACTCTGACCATGATTGACAAAGACTTCAGACTCTGACAGAAAGCTCACCGACTTTTTCTCATTACTGTACAGTAACCCCTCGCTATTTCGGACTTCTAATTGTCGGAAACCCGTACTAGCCGGATCGCCGTTACCAGGTTATGCCCTTGCGTACCACTGTCCTTGCCCAAGTCCGCCGGGGCCAAGTCCGATGACACACTCGAAATGACCCAGTTACTTGACTGGGCTTGTCCGGCGTAGCTGCCCTCGGATCCAACTCGCCCTCGACAGGCCCCGGGAGTGAGAGAGTTTGTGAGGCTACTAGTTTTTTTATGGTGGTGGGGTAGGGTTAGACGGCAGGCTAGTGTTGGCAGACGTCGATCCCTGACCTGATTTGTGTTTTGGTTGATTCTTATACCATTTACCTGCACTTTTATCTTGCTTATACTTGGGCTGAGTGCTTCCCTGTGCTGGGGGAGGCTTGGGACCCTGCAAGGATTGGACCCACTAGGTTGAGCTTTTGGACTGCCTTTGGGCTTGGTATATGGTTTAGTGAATTTAAAATGGTCCTTCCCAGCTTGGGAAGCACCCTGCTTAGCAGTATCTACCAAATTGAATACAGTTTTCCACGTATTGGGGCAAACTAAAGAGGGCGTCAGTACTGGTGAGAGGATTACCCGGCGACTAATCTCGTCCGGCAACTTCTTCACCATATAGACCCGTAGGTCTTGACGTGCACGGACTGCCTCTAACAAGGCTATCCTGATGTCGCCCAGTGACTGGATTGAATTTTGGAGTAGGAGGCGCCGAGATAATTCCGTGGCCTTCCTAACATGAGTCATTAACAGCCTGTATCATTCTAGTTCTAGCCCTGTACAGTGAACCCTCAAATTACGCGCAATTTATCTACACGTAATCAAAACTACGCTTGAACTACAATTGAGGCAACAAATCGAAAAGTACGCTCAATTATTTGAATGTACGCGCCGAGCGTACGAGCGGGAGTCGATTCGTATCTGTTGGAGAGTTTCGGGCGGCCATATTGACGTGACGCCAAGCCCTCCAATGTCGTCACTGTTGACTGTGGAGAGAGACACATCTCCCGTACCAAACTATTATGTATCTATAAAGCACAACAGGATATTATGAATCTATTAAAAGACTGTTCTTCGTTTTACATTGCATGTATCATTTATTGAGCTAACAAAATCGGAAATGGAAAATCTGTTTCTGTTCGGTAGTTGGAGGCGAGATTGTTTACACTTCTTTCGAAAGTCGCTTCAAAGCCCACTGCTCTCCCCTGGCTAAATGATGTGAAGCCAATTCTTTAATATGTATATGAGCTATTGAACTATCTCACTTGACACTATGTAGGCTATAAGAAACTATAGGCTATACAGGGTGTATTACTTTTCGACTCAAAACTTTACCAGTAAGCCTAGGCGGCTAGGCCTATTATTTCGGTCGATCCGTTTCGGGCGCAGTGCTATCGATCGATGGCGCAGATCCGGCATTGCTCAACCACTACCAATGTGAGTTAATTTACGTTTGTGTCTTATTTGTATACATTAAATGTATTTTGTGTGGTAGATTAGGTTATGAAAACATATTTGTACAGTAATATGTTATATATTTGTGGATTTTAGGTGATGAAAGGTAGAAATAGTACAACTTTCGGTCGGACCCAGACCAATACCTATTTTCCCCATTTATATTTAACTCCCATGTACGCGCAAACGAACGTACGCGCCGACAGCACAGTACGCATCCCACGCGTAGTTTGAGGGTTAACTGTACTGGGCTATTTGGTGACTTAATATGAATTGTGAGAAAAGTCTGAAAGCTTTACTACGCAATTTAAAATCCCTATCCAGGTGTGTCGGAGGAGGAGTTGAAAAGAGCTCCTGCAGGTCCCATTAAAACAACTTGGGGGCAGCAATAAAATTAAGTATACAGTAGTAGGTGGAACTCCTCCGGCTTTAATTATGGGCAAAGAGAACCAAGAATTATTATCTTGGGGTATTTGGTGGGAGGATTTTGATGTGATAGTTGCTACAAACTGTTGTGCCTCAATTTCCCAATCCACCCACAGGCCTGAACCTACCTGTCCCACCTGCAGGACCGGATTGTCGGACTGGTCGCTCACCGGAAGTGTATCCAGTTCCGGCGTGAGCGAGGCTAGAGCTTTTATGTCGTTTACGCCATCAGTCTTGGACCAATCCGCAAATAGCCTTGCAGAGGAGGCAGGAGGAAGAGCTGGAGTAGGGGAATACACAAAATATTCATATGCATAGACATTAGGTATTGCTTTGATACATCCAAAATATTACCCCCTGTATCTTTTGCCCTCAGTTTTCTGTTCTTATTAATTTGGATTACCCACTCACCCGTTACCGGGAGCTCCGCCGCGATTGTTTGTTGTGCCATGGCTGGATTTTGAGCCATAATAGTTACCCATGAACTATCGGGACCGTAAAGAACCGGCATAGGGCCTTTCTTTATCGAAGCCTTTTCTAAAGGAGGGGGAATCATATCCGTAATAACTCGGACATTAGTGGTAGTTAAAGAAGCAGTAACTGGAATACTACCAGCTGAAGTAGTTTGCGGAGTTACGTTAGGGAGGGGAGGTGGAGCATTAGAAGGAACAACGACTCTGGATGGCTCTAAAGGCCGCACAACAGACACTATCGAAGGAGCTCCCGGCACGGCTGTGGGAGTTTCCGGTGATTTTGTTGGTACCTGATAGTGTTGCATCATGTTATGTAAAATATAATCTAAATCATCACAAGTTATATACTGACTCTGAGAACCCTTAGATGACTCTGATCCTACCTCTGACCTTTCCTCTACCCAGTCAGGTTGAGCTGAAGACAATTGTTCAATTTCTTCCGGCTCTTGACCGGTCACTTCCATTTCTTCCGGTTGTTGCCGGAGTTCAGAGGTTAATTGTTGTTGCTCAAGACCTGGCCATGTTAGGTCAGGGGCGGATGAAGGTATAGTGTCAACATTTTCACTTCCTCTGTGATCCGCCGGGTATTGAATATAAGGACCTGTTTGCACTGTTTCTGGGTGCCGCCACACACTGCGACCCTGTTCAACTCTAGTCTGTGAATCGGGGAGAAACTGTGAACTCTAGACAAACTGGGAACCTGTGTCAAAGCCTTGTGGTTCACTCGCCGTATAGCCTCTACAGTATACTGTTCAGCCAGAACTCAAGAAGGTACCACACGAGCACGACTAACTGTTGTATCTAACTTTGGAATAGCAAAACTTACATCCTTAGGTTCTGAATTTCTGTCACTAGACCCATCCCTGGGAGTTGACTCAACTCCCTCCGTCCCTACCTCAGAACTGCCAGATTAGACGTTGGACATGGTAGAGGTAGGGACGGAGGGCGGTGGCCGCGACCCCGGCGATTGCCGGTGCCGCGAGCTCGTCGCCTCCGTACAGGAATGTTTTATACCCTTCCCATCTGAATGCTTGCTACTACATGTAGTCGCCTCAGTTTTCCTCTTCTTGAAAGATCTTGAAGCCTCCGTAGACGACTTCGATGACCGCTTCAGAGGCGATCTCGACCGGGACCGTGATCGGTCCTCTTGTGGAGATGTTGACCGCGTTCTCTTATGGCGGCCTGGGGGGGGGGGGGGGGGGGGTGCCTTAGTTGAGGAAGAGTGACTACTGTCACTACTGCTCACTGTTTCTTTAGATAGAATTTTAGGCTTAGAGCCGGACCGAGAAGGGGGAGTTTTATTAACTTGAGCTTTAATAATTAATTGGTCCCAAAGTGCTTCATCATCACAGTGAAGTGCTTTATGAGCTACGTCTTTAGTGTAAGAATTAAAAGTATTTTTAATCTCTTGCAAGGCTACTAGACATGATTGATCTCTGTTAACCCGGGAACTGCGGGGAGACTCTTAAGAGTTCCCCCGGCGGACTACGGGGAGACTCTTAACCCTCCAGCCCCGGCTATGTATTATATATATATTCCTCGAAACCCGGGTGTTTTGGCCGAAAAACGTCTAGGCTAGGCTACCGTATATTCGTTAATCAGACTGCTTCCCGCATTCCCGCGCATCCCCAAGCGTAGCTGTGTTATTTACCTGTAGAATGGCATTAAGTAGAGCTCTCTAAGTCAACTGGTTGAGCTGTGATGATGATTTCATTGGAGATAACTTTATGGCCAAAACAGCCACTTTACACCACTTTTCGATACTTAACAACAACATACAGGCACACACGAACAAGCGACGCTCTCCTTCTTGTGGCCGGAGATGCGGGGCGATGGTCCAGCCGGCTGTTGTTTACATGCGTCGGACCGACGCCTCGCACACGAAGCTCACAGGCTTTCAACCACTGGGCGTTCAAGAGACCTTCCGGGTACCTGTTATATGCTTTTTTATGGGCGTTCAAGAGCCCTTCCGTGGTGAGAGGGTTAAGAGTGAGTGAAAAAAAAAATCAAAAAAAAATTCAACATAAAAAAAAAAAACAATAAATAAAATTGTTTGGCCCCTGGGCCATGCAAAATCTCAGTCCTCTACTTCCCCTCCTTCCCCACTTTCCTCCTCTCCTTCAGTTATCACCTATTTTCCCTGTTATTCCCTTATTCTGAGGTATATTTTCGTGCTAACATTAGAAATCCGGTTGGAGGGTGTGGTCATCACTGATAGCAAGCGAATGCAAGAGAGAGAGAGAGAGTATCGATCGACTGTGTCTCAGTGGCCTTGGGGGAAATTGGCGGGAAAGCAGCTTGCCTCACCCATACATTATACAACTCGCGGGCTATATCTCCGATTTTGACCATCCAAACGCTGTTTTCACTCGTTTTATTGTTGTTTCAGGTTATTACCTTTATAATCAACCCATAATAGGCGCATATGGATAAGTATTAATGCTATTAATGGTACAATGAATATTTTAGTGACGGAAACACCTCAAATACGTCAGCACAGGGGGACGTTTCCAATTACCCCCATGCGCACTTGTTAGGTTAAACAGTCCATTCCTCAGGTCTGTGCACACGCCGCATTTCTTGGAAACCCAGACTCCCCTGGACCTGTCCAAGCACTTCACACATTTCACACATAATTTATGAGAAAAGACAGAAATGAGAGAGCAAGTAGGAGTGGAGCATAGCATGACTAAAGGCATGATGGTGACCTAATGACCCCCCCCCCCTTGTGTCCTGTGCTGGTGTGTTGTGATCTGGATAGAAAATTTCCAGGAATCAATGCTCATAAGGATAAACCGAGACAGTCACACACCGTTACACTCCAAATGCGCCGGGAAACTAGATGTAGCCACACCGCCACTCTAATATTCCCATCGTACTTGTCTTCGAAAAGACCCCGAAGATACTTTCTATTAAGAACTGCTTATCTATGACCAAGTGTCACCGACCCATACTTTTAGATGAATCCTTTCGGATATTTATTAACTAACGGATCGTCTACAAGGACCTGAGTGATAGTTAATTACCCCACTGGACTTTTCCGCCTGGCGGATTCAAAGTCATGTCATGCTGCGTGAGGCTATCTGTATAGGCGAGTTCTTTCGGCCGGGCCGAAACACTCCCTTTTTGGAATCTGCACTTCCGCCAGGAGTCTAGTGGTACTACTGTCCACGTCGGGTTTATTGGATCTATTCCCTGCCCGTCTGCAAGGCGAGCTTCCGGCATCAATACCCGGTAAAGATCGCCGGAGGGATAACCAAACCTTTTGAGAGTGCTAACTTGTCCGGGCAAGACAGCCACCCACAAAAAAAAACAACCAAATAAGTCAGAACGTCTCCTGACACTTTCCAATCATGTATAATATCACCACATGAAAGCGAAGGTTACATCTTCGGGCTAATACATATTAATTAATTAAGCAATTAATAAATACCCCTAGCCACTGATAAAAACACCCCTAATTGAGGCTGGCCACGAGGCTCAAGGTAAATATTACGACAAATACGACACCCTTATCTCCCAAGACGACACAGCAACAGCGAGCGCACGACACCCCACACCAGAGGGGAAGAAGCAAACTCGGATTCTGGAAAGTTCCCCACCACGTGGGGCAACTCTTAGACCAGCACGTCTGCCATATGGATATTAATTTACGTTACTCCATCAGATAGATGGCCAGTAATTTAGCTCCACGTATATATAGTGTTAGGGACTAGGGTTCAAACCCACAACATTATGAATAAATGAATAACTCCCATGAAAAGGCAACAACTGTTATCACCGTAGTACTATAAGAATGAAAGTTAACCACCCAAAACTAGACTGCAAGGTTAATATTATCCTCCAGCGAAACCCTATTACTATACAACAAGTCAATCAGAATCATAAAATTTATATTATTAAGTTTTTTTTAATATCAGTAGAATAACTTATGCTTTCATAAATCCTTTTAAGATTTATATGTAAAGTATCCAAGTATTCAAGTTTACTGTACAAATAATTTATTACTGTTTACTTTCTTTTAGAACCACAGGATATTCAAAGTATTTAAACCTTTAAGTTATTTGAAAGATAGTACATAAAAATAAATAAGGTAGGTATGGATGAAAAGATAATTTTAAAAGTATGGATATTATTTACATATAAATTACACTTTATACTATTTCCATTCCCCCGCCAATGGGGAGCCACCTTGTCGTGGTGGCGGGGTTGAAACGGGGTCGTTGGTGTCACTCTCTTTAGGGCAGGGATTCAATCGGCGTCGTGGACAAAGTGCCCCCCGTCGTCATTGGGGTAAGCGGAACCTCCCGGTGACGACGTTTTTCGTGTTCCCATTTTTTTTTTAATTTTGCGGAGGATTTCCTCCCTATTTTAACTAAATTGTGCCGGCTAGGCTCGAGAGCCTTCCCTCGCTGAGTCTGGAGTACTGGCTCCTCTCCGTTAACAGGGGCCGTGGCGGTCTAGCTCACCGCCCGAGGGGGTTGGTCCCGGGAGCGGCGACGTGGTTGCCCGCGTTGATGCCCTGGGGTCGCCCATCAGTGGGGACCGGTCTCGGTTCCAGGGGTCCGTTTTCCCTTCCTGGTGGGTTTCCTGGCTTCTGTCCGGCTGCCCTCCATTACGCACAGATTGGGGATGATTGCAATTAACTTTGCCCTCGGTCCCAGTATAGCGGTTTTGCCTAAGCTTGGCCTTTCTGTGCGTTTTGGTACTATCCCCCCTCGTATAGGGGGGTAGGGTATGAGGATGAGCCCCCTGGAGACCTGCCCCTGTTTGCGCCACTGGTATAGAGGCTGGGGCTCCCTGACTCACGACGGAGGGTTCTCTGTTGGCCCTTCTGGTATGTTCTTTATTTATTGTTTTGTTTCTATTTTTCTTTTTCGTTTTCTTTCTTTTTCTTTCTTTTTTTTCCCCTCGGTTATGTTTTTCTTTCTTTTTTTATTTCCGATAAAATGAAAATAGAATAGTAAAAACAACTAGGGTCATCATGGATCAGCCATGCAAACCTCCTCCCCTGGATCCAGCTTTGGCGCCCCCGGTACTTGACCTTTGCATTCCCCTGGACTCTTCATCTGACCTTCCTCTGCCCTCTGAGTCTACCACCTTGGACACCTCCCCTCCGAGTTGTTCCGAGTCTGATGCTCTCTCACGCTCTGATACTAAATTACCTGCTTCTACGACTAAGGATTCCCATCCTCCATCTGTGGACCCTACAATGGCCCCTGTTCATATCGACTCTCCACAGAGCCCAACTACACCTGCCGCTCATGATTTAAATGTCCCTCCCCTCTCCCAAGATAAGAGAGACCCTCCTTGTGTTGAGTCTCCTGTTCAAACCATAGACCTTGGCGTGCCGGGTTCTCTTGACACGCCCTGCTCCTCAGCACTACCCGTTAACCGACTTACAGTTTCCACTGACCACCTGCAGAGTGACACCAGTGTTGGTGACCCTTCACCTCCCATTGACACTGTTTCTCCGCCATTTCAGCCGATTGTTAGTTCAGCCACTACTTCCACCTCACTCGTTGCAACTCTGGAGCCTCACATGCCTCATTCCGGCCCCCAACATCGGCGGAAACCTCGGCGTCAGTTTGTCCCCAATGCCACCCTCCGGCACTTCGATTCAATTTTTGGCGATGATGACTGGCCGCGTTTCCTCGTCATACGACCGGCTTCCTACATCTCGGGGGCTAAGTTAGAGAACCTCCTCCTCTCGGCGCATGCAACTTCGGACTTATCATTCCGTGAGACTGGTTGTTGTTGTTGTTGTTGTTGTTGTTCCCCAAGCTGCCTGGTCGAACAGCCCCAAGGCCCCGAGCAAGGCCAAGGCCATAACCGAGCGCCCCCACAGAACCCTCCCCACCGACCACAATAAATCCTGGGTGACCGAAGCCACTCCATGGCGGGGAGCTGAGGAGGGTGCGGAAATGCCCGGGAAACCAAAGCCCCACCCAGGGCCCTGTGTCCCTCAGCAATTATGAAGAGAAAGTTGAGGGGCAAGGGAAAAATGTGACGCTTTGGCTTCCAATCTTGGTAGATTGGGAGGTCAATCCACGTTAGAGACGCCGTCACTTGAGATCTAGAAAATATATAAGTAAAAGGAACAGTCAGAGTAAGCTATGGGTATGGCAGAGATTGCTCAGTTCTCACTCTGATAGACCAGCCCATCACCACTGGTAATAATGATTGGATTGTGGAAACCACTACTCGTGCCCAATCTGAGACATACCTATCTCTTACTACCTTGGACGATATCCCTGTTACTGTCACGAAACATAACGACCTCAATTACATCCTCGGTACTGTTGTTCTACCCTCAACTTATGACCATGACGGACTTCCTGATAAGTCGACCCTCCTGTCGTCGTTGCGCTTGCGTTATCCAAATGTGCACGACGTTGATTTGTATAGTATCCCAAACAAATCAACTCCTTCTCATCCTCTCCGCATAGCTCGCATTAAGTTTAGTGGACGTTCCCTCCCACGAGACGTCAGGATCGAAGGACAAAGGCGTGAAGTACGACCTTATGTCCCCAAACCGTTACAATGTACAAACTGTTCCACCTTTGGTCACTCAGCTGGTAGGTGTAAGAAGGTTCGGGTGTGTGCCTTCTGTAGCTCCGTCAAACATGCTACCCGTTGGAATTGTGGCACTCCAAAATGTGTTAACTGTGGCCTTGAACACCATGCTCGCTCAAAGCAATGTGTGTTCTACATGTACAATGCTGAGTTAAAGCTTCTCATTAGTCGGTCAGGCATGTCTGTCAGAGAAGCTAAGCAAGAACTGAGAGTAAGAGATGTTAAAGATCCCTCTAGAGATATGACTTACAGTGCTAGACTTCGTGCACCTACAACTGACGTTTCTCCCGGTAGTCGACGACGTGAGGACATTGATGCTGTGTTGGATTCACCCCTTTCTAGTCCAGCCACTGTTCCCCTCTCCAACCGATTTCATGCACTGAATACCCCTCCCCCTGTTCATGAAGCCTCCACCCCAAAAGCATCCGCGTCCCCTTCACCAGTAACTGATATTCAATCCTTGCCTCTTGCCCCGGCTCCCTCTACCGATGTTGACGATGTCATGGATTCTACCCCCTCCACCAGTAAACGCCGATCTGATGCTCTACATTCTCCCTCCTCAGATCGTCAATCTCCCTCCGTAAAACGTAAGACCCTCACAGCCCGACCTATGCCTCCCAAACCTCAACGTGTCCCTCCTCGCTCTCGCATCTTCCGCTCTGATATGGGTTCTCCGTCCCAGCCTCCCTCACTCCACACCCCCTCTACGCCTGCGTCCCCCCCGCCTACTCGTCCTCGACCTCACGCACCTATCAATGTTACCGCCTCGGGCTCCCATGCACCCCACTGCGGCTGTCATGACTGCTTTGTGCGGGAGTATCGCCGGACGCCTACCCGCACTAAATCCACTGTTGCTGCGTTGATACGCTCCTTTCTCCGTGACCGACGTTTACCAACCCCTGATAACACCGCCTCTCATAACTCTTCGTGCTTATGCACTTTTCACTTAAAGTCACGTTCAGATCTTTCACACTCTAAGATAGCTACTATCCTCCATGACCTGTCCTCTAATGTGTCCCCCCACCGTCCACGTCGAAACTCCCTGCCTTCTCATGACCCTCCCCCCAGACCCGTTCCTCTTCATCTCCAACAGCCGAACAGTGCTGTTAATTTACGTAACCTTACGTCTCTCACTTAACCTGTTCAATCCCTATATACTACAATGGAATTGTAATGGTCTCTCATCTAGAGTCCATCTAGGTGAGATCCAGCGTTTACTCCGTGTCTATAATCCAATGTGTATTTGTTTACAACACATTGGAAATTATAATAAATCCATCACCAACTACCACCTTGCGTGCTGTTCTCTATCCCCTGATGGAGAATATGGCACAGCAATTTATGTCCATCATCGACTAACTTTTGACTTGTTTCCCATTCGTACAAGTTTCCTACAGCACTCTATCCTTACTCTTCATATCCCCGATGGTGACTCTATTACCATTTGCAATATCTATAACCAACCTGCTTACAATTATGACCTTTCCTTGCTTTCTCAGTTTTTCTCTACACTACCCTCTCCCATCTTACTGTTGGGTGACTTTAATGCCCATAGCCCTATATTTATTAGTGGCCCCTCCATCATTGACGAACATGCCTATTACATAAGGCATCCTCTTCAAACACTAATCCGCCGTAGTTTTGAATCTACCGCGCAGAGCATTTAAAAACTGAGGAGCCTTCATCATGAGCGCACGCGACCTCACTCATGGCTTCAGTCATTATGAATTGGGTTCTCACTACGAAAAAACTTCGTAAAAAATAAAAACAAAAAGAAAATAAGAATAACTATCCAATAAGCTTTCCATCATATCGTGGATGTACTTGTATGGATTTCTGACCAGACGCTGATTCAGGCGTCATTCTTCCTTCTCTGCTCTGCGTTCAGCCTGCCCGAACGTGCCTCCCCACGCTCCGCTAGTTCCGCATTCGTGGCGTCCCTAGTGAGTTTTTTCTCATTTGTTTACTCTAGGATGTATCGAGTAAGGTTAGGATAGGCGTAGCAGGAGTGTCCTGGGCTGGTTGCCCGCAGTGCAGTGTATTTTGGGTCGAGTGTATGGGGCATCTATTTCGGATGTACCCTCGTGGTCCCGTTGTGGACATGTGAATTTTTTCACAGCTGAGTTAGTTTGTGATGCAGGCGGCTTTCACTACGCGTTAGTTAGTGCTGCCTTTTATCTTTCTGATGAGGTAAGCTTTGTTTCTGACGTTCCCAGCGTATTTTTCTTCACTTAGTGAAGTTTTTTCTGGGTCCCGAGTCAGTCTTCCCTTGGTCAGAAGTTTATGCTACGGTGGTGTGTTGGCGGTGGTTCCTGTTGTGATATTTCCAGTGTTTGTGTATATTTCAACTTTTATTATGCCGTCTACCTAGGCCTAGCCAGCCGCTCGTAGCTTTGCCACATGTACTAGTGTTATTGTTTATTATTGATAAATATGCCCTACTGTGTCATGTGTATCCGGGTTTTAGTTGTGTATTGGCTAATTCCTCGGACTATAATTGTTTCCTGGTTTAGTTGTGTATTGGCTAATTCCACGGATTATTGAGTGACCTTGGGGTTGTCGTGCGTGGCTCTCCTCGTGTCTCTTGTTGTTCAGATGGTGTCTGTTCAGGGTGGGTTGCCTTCCGGCGGGGTTTTTCTCGGTTTCACCATGAAAATCCCGGCCGCGAGCCGTGTTGGGCCACACGTGGTTGTTAACACTGGCTTGTTTCCCCGGCGTTGGGGTGTCTGTGGCTCTCCAGGACTGCGTCTCTGTGGATGCCTGGTTTCAGGCCTCCTTTGATTCCCGGCGGGATGGCTGTTCCCATCTATAAAACGATTGTTCATGCGGACATACGTTATGTAGTTTTTCTACCCGGTTTTACAAAAGCCACTTGAAAAACCTAGCTGTTGTTTTAGGCTTTCCTCCCCGGCGATCTTTTACAAAGAAGTGGGGACAGGAACTTATGGGGTTAACGTTTGGACATCTCACCCGGCGGGTGCACCTGGGTAGGGTGGGATGAACGACTTATGTCTTTCAGTTAGTTAACCAATCCATTTAGTGATACTATGTGTATCGCCTCCTTTACTTTTACGGCAATTGAAGGTTCAATTTAGGTTAATATATCGATTCTTCTCACCCGGCGGGTGCTCCTAGGTGGAGGAACTAAGGAATTTACAAAATTCGATTTCGATTTAACCACTTAATTTAGTGATACAAGTAGGTATCGCCGCCTTCTAACTTACGGCGATCTTTTGTGACAATTCGTTAGACATCAGATCTCGTATCATCCTGCCCTGTGCTATTCTACTAAAATATTTCAAGGGCCGGCGTCTTTTTGGGGGGTTGCTTTGTTACAAAATTGAATCTTGAGACAGTCGCCACCACCAAGAGACTATAAGCGCCATGCTGGACCGTTATATTATATCAGAGGGTATTCTTCACTTTCTTTAACAAAAGATTTGTTTAGATTTCTGAACCCCACTGCGTAGCGAGCTGTGTTTGTGCCATTACATCTCGTTACCCGGCGGGTTATTAACACTTGTGCGCGAACATGTTGGGTTAACCTTATGAGCATTAATTCCTGGAAAAAATTTTTTTTCCAGAGCTTAGCTCCGGCGGACCAATACAGACCCGGCGGTAGTTTCCTCCCACCAGTCTCTGTCATGGCTACCGTGGCCCCAGTTTTTGCTTTGTGCACTACCCCTGCTTGTGCTGGTATCCCTATTTTTGCGCATACCCGTTGCATAAGGTGTGTTAAATGTCTAGACCGTTCAAGGGGTCTCTGGGTTATGCGTAATTGTTCTTTTTGTCCCAATTAGCTTTAAAGGTCCTTTGTGATAATGATAAGACCGCGGCGGTAGCCTTAAGAGAGGTTAGGCAACAGATGTCAGCCTACACTACCATTGTTGCACATAAATCACTTCAATGTGACAACGTCACACTTTGGGATAGATTGCTCTCCGAACACCCTCCCCCTAAACGTTCCTCTAGAGTCACGAGTATTAAGCCGGCGGAGACTGGTCAGGGTTCTGTATCCTCTGCGGCTACACCTAAACGCCCAAGAGAGCCTACACCCCCGGTATCCGCCTCTTCGTCTCGGGCGAGATCCCGGTCTAGGTCTCCTCTTAGACACCAGTCATCTAGTCGGGCCTCTTCACCGGCGAGTAAGAAGAGCAGGACGGAAGGTTCCACCAGTGGTCACGGCGAGGATTCCTCTAGATCTAAGAATAGTTCGCGGTCACACCGTAGCCATAAATCCTCTAAAAAGGATTCTCATAAACGGAAGTCCTCTCGACATTCACCAACTTCTAGTGCATCTCATCGTACCTCTACCCCAGACAGAGTTTGTGTTAAGGCCCAAGAGTCCAGTGCAGTGCCTGTCCCAAAAGAGGATTTGCCACTTAATATTTTAACCCTGGAATTGGAAAGTTCAGGGGGTTCAGTAATTGAGAATGTTTCAGACTCTCAAGAGAGCGTAGGCCAGGGCCTCGGTGTTTGGCGGTTTGCGCAACCAGGGTCTGATCACCCACGTCCGACTCAAACGAGTCACACAGTAGCCGATGTCCACAGGGACGCGGCGATCCCATCCTCTATCCCAGACTTATCTTGGCAACAAGGTACCCCTGCCTCGGCGGGGTCTTCTCAGGAGGATCAGGAGGAGAAAGATGAAGTTTCTATAATTTCGGAGATGGAAGGACAAGGGTCAGGCTCAGGCTTGGACGCCGCACAGGATACTAATGATTCACCTGTAAGTTCTTCATCAAACCAGTTTGTTACGGCACAAGAAATTAATGGGCTGCTTACTCATGCTTTATCTAAATTTTTTGGTCAACAACAGGAAAACCCCACAATGGACTTGGGGGCTCCCAAGACAAGTTCTACGGTACGGCCTCTGATGACTTCGATTGATTTATCTAAGATCCCTAACCCTCCCACTCTGTTAACCTCAGGGATCAATAGGCCTGCTACGGCGGCTTTGACAACTTCAAATGTCAGGGTCATAACGGATGTCAATCCACCCCCTCTAGACAAAGCGCCTCTTAGAAAGGTAGCTATGCCCTTACTTTATGGGCCAGACGAGTCATGGGTTCTTTTGAACTCCTCTAAACCAGAGCTTGCCCAACCTACTTTGTCAGGGGAACTCCCGGTACCGCGTGAGTGGGTCATCCAGGGCAATAAGTCAAAGAAACTAAGGGCCGTGGATACTTTAGGTAATGTTCTGGACGTAAACATCAAGGCTATACCTAGTTATTATCATCAAGATTATTTTGTGTATGCTTCTAAGCCTGCTTTGCCCCCTGCCTCAGCTTCAAAACTATTTTCAGACTGGTCTAAGCTGGATGGATTTAATGATATTAAGACTCTGTCAGCTCTCACTCCTGAACTAGATTTACAGACCGTCACAGACGACGCAGCTAATCCAGTTTTGAAGGTGGGACAGTTGGGACCAGGACCTTGGGTAGATTGGGAGGTAGAGGCTCAAAACTTTGCAACCACTTTCACTTCTAAATCTTCCCACCAGATACCTCAGGATACTCATTCATGGTTCTCCATGCCGGTGGGTTCTGCCGGCGGAGTCCCGTCAGCTTTGTTTTCATTTCTAGCTGCCCCTAAGATTAATCTTTGTGAGCTGAAGGACCCGTTCACTACCCCTACCCCTACTCACCTAGACAGAGAATTTAGGCTACGGGGAAAAGCTTTTCGCCTGTTCTCGCAGTACATAGTATCTCAGCAGGTGGCTAAGTCTTTACTACGATCCACTCAGGCAATCGCAGATGCGGATGCTCGAAGATCGGTTGAGTTATCCCGGCGACTGATTCTTCAGTCGTCAATCCAATCCTTGGGTGACATACGTACCGCCTTGCTTGAGGCGGTACGAGCACGACAAGATCTTAGGATGTCGTTAGTTCGCAAGCTACCTGATCGCATTGCTAATCAGGTGGTTATATCACCAGTGCTTACTCCCTCTTTAATGACCCCTGAAGTGTGGCGAACAGTGTTCAATATGGCACAGGCCATTAAGCACAGTCCCACCCCTTCTAAGAAACCTGCATTTAACTTCCCCAAACCCAGGCCTACTACTAAAGCTCAGCCAGGGGGATCTAAACCTTTTCTTCCGCCTAAGTCCTCCCACTCCCCCCAGGGTCAGTTCAGGCATAGACAGAGTAGGTTTTCAGGTCAGAGAGGACGCGGCCAACATAAACCAGGTCAGGGCCAGTCTTCGGCCAACACCAGCCAGCCGGCGAAGCGTCCAGCACCAACCCCACCATCAAAAAACTAAAGTCTCTCTCACTCCCGGCGCCTACCTTAACCCTCCAGCCCCGGCTATGTATTATATATATATTCCTCGAAACCCGGGTGTTTTGGCCGAAAAACGTCTAGGCTAGGCTACCGTATATTCGTTAATCAGACTGCTTCCCGCATTCCCGCGCATCCCCAAGCGTAGCTGTGTTATTTACCTGTAGAATGGCATTAAGTAGAGCTCTCAAAGTCAACTGGTTGAGCTGTGATGATGATTTCATTGGAGATAACTTTATGGCCAAAACAGCCACTTTACACCACTTTTCGATACTTAACAACAACATACAGGCACACACGAACAAGCGACGCTCTCCTTCTTGTGGCCGGAGATGCGGGGCGACGGTCCAGCCGGCTGTTGTTTACATGCGTCGGACCGACGCCTCGCACACGAAGCTCACAGGCTTTCAACCACTGGGCGTTCAAGAGACCTTCCGGGTACCTGTTATATGCTTTTTTATGGGCGTTCAAGAGCCCTTCCGTGGTGAGAGGGTTAAGGCCGGAGGAACCGAGGGTAGTACAGCCGGCGAACCCTTGTCTGCTAACTGGGTCGTTCCGAACGTGTCACCAAGCATGGCCGTTAAACACTTGGGCACGGATGGTGGCACGCAAAGGCATCACTTGGCAGTGGCTCCGGCGACCTCGTTTACGTCAGCCGACAACGGCGAATTTTGTTTCTTTAGAGGTGGAGTCACTAGCCCAGGAAATGATTGCCAAGAATGTCATCATCCCGGTCCCCCCAAATTACCCTGTATTCACGTCCAAACTATTTTTGGTTCCCAAAAAGGACAGTGTTCAGATGAGGCCGGTCGTAGACCTGTCTTATCTGAATCTTCACATTCACAACGAATCTTTCCGAATGTTAACAGTACACCAAATCAGGCTAACACTTCCGCCGGGAGGTTGGATGTGTTCACTAGACCTGACAGACGCCTATTGGCACGTATCGGTCAACAAAAGATTTCAAAGGTTTTTGGCCTTACGGATCAGGCACCAAAATTTTGTTTTTCAGAGGATGCCGTTCGGCTTGAACCTGGCACCTCGATTATTCACAAAACTAGTCCGGCAAGCCCTGATGCCATTGTTAAAACAGGGGATCAGAGTGTTGTGGTATCTGGACGACTGGCTGGTGGTGGCAGAGACACAACAATTATGCATAAAACATGTCAATATCATTTTAAATCATGTCAAAACTCTAGGGTTCAAGGTAAATCTGGTAAAGTCAAACCTTGTGCCCTCACGAGTAATTCAGTGGATAGGGCTGGTCTGGGACACCGCCGCTCTCACTCTGAGTCAGAGTGTGGACAATCGCAACAGGTTTCGCAGGAAACTGTTCAGGTTTCTTCACAGTCTGACTACGACGCGAAGGGTCTGGGAGTCTCTGGTCGGCTCTCTCAACTGGATTCAACTAACTGTCAAGTTGGGCCGGTTGAAAGTAAAACGATTAATATTGGAAGGCAACAAATATTTCCCGCTCTTACCGGCGGGAAAATTATGGCCCATCCCAAAATTAATCCACACCTTACTAGCGGTCTGGGCGAAGAGGGAAACATTGCACTCAATAATGTCATGGACCTCTCCTCCACCAACGGTATGGGTAGACACGGATGCGTCAGGCACAATAGGTTGGGGATTTCAGGCAAATCAGGGGCACCAGGGTCAGGGGCTTTGGTCCCACTTAGAAATCTCGCACATCAATGTCAAAGAATTACTAGTCCCCTTGTATTTCCTTCAGGCTCACGGCCCGGCGTTACGGGGCAAGTCGGTGGCCTTCAGAATGGACAATCTGAATGCAGTCCACTGTATTCAGAAACAAGGGTCAACGAGGTCAAGGAAGTTGCTAAACGTGTCGGAAGAGATTTTTGCTCTAGCCAACAGTCTAGATATTTATCTTCACGCATCTTATCTCCCAGGCGTAGCGAACGTCTGGGCAGACGCTCTGTCCCGGAGACAGAGCACGACAGTAGAATGGGAGCTCAAGCAACCCATTTTCAACCTAATGATTGCAGAGCTCTCCCATCCACAAGTGGATCTTTTTGCGTCCGAGGAGACTCACAAACTCCCTCTATACCTCACCCGCCGGGCGAAAACGCCGGCAGGGGGGCCAGACGCCCTAGTGACAGACTGGAACAGATGGAGCTCCATCTATTTGTTTCCACCGCCAGATGCGTCACTAATGTGCCACGTAGTGAACAAACTATGAGATTATCGAGGCTTAGTCTCGCTAATCGCGCCACTGTGGCCGGCGCAGTTGTGGTACCAGCAATTGAAAATGTGGTGCCCGGACCCGGTATCGCTCCCGGTCGGGTATTTCCACTTAGACACGATTGGCAACCTAGCGACCTCACTGACTTTTGCATTATGGACATTCAGGAGGCCAAGTGGCTAGCACCATACGGTAGAGATGTGACAAATAAATTACTTAATCAATATACTCAGTCTACAAAACGACAGTATCAATCACATTGGCAAGCCTTTACTTCTTGGATCGTTAGGACAGAACAAACTGTACCCTCAGTGGCATTAGTTTTTAATTATTTGAATTATCTGTTTGAGCAGAAACGTTTATCTGTGGTAACATTAAAAAATCACTTAACTGCGATTAGAGTGCCCTTTTTAGACCTTACGGGTCTTTCCATACCGGTAGCGGAGGAAACAGGTTTTATGAGAGCATGTTTTAAACTCCGCCCACCTCCCCGTCAGCTCATGCCTACTTGGTCTCTGGACAAAGCTTTGTCTTTGCTTCACTTTCGTCTGTACCAAAATACTGCAGACTTTGCATTACTCTTAAAAAAGGCGGTTTTCCTTTTGGCTTTGGCCACCGGGAACAGAGTGTCTGAGCTGGCGGCGATGAGCAACACACCTAATTGTCTTAGGTTTGGTAGACTTAATGAATGTATTTCCATTGCACCCTCCCCAGGTTTTGTAGCCAAGAATGAGCATAGTGCACACGTGTTTTCTGAGTTCACGGTGCCGGCGTTAAAAAGGGGAAAGGTGCATCATAATTTATGTCCAGTGCAAGCTCTAACCAAATATTTGAGAGTAGCTCCTCAAAACCCCCAAGGTGCTTTATGGGTAGCAAGTACGGGTAAACGCTTACTTAAACGGCGATTAGCCTCTCTTCTGGTAGAAGTCATTAAAGAAAGTAATCCCGGCGTTGTGGGTCGGGCCCACGATTTACGCAAATGGGCAGCCTCTTTACGTTTCCTGAAATTTTTTTCAGTTGAAGACCTAGCGTCCACGCAGTTGTGGGCGTCTAATCATACGTTTCTGTCTAGATACTTGTCAGTTGCTCTAGACAAACCTTCCTTACCATGTATAGCTTTAAGGCAGAGGGTCTAGGTGGCCCTGCAGTCACTTTTGTTTACTTTCACGGGAAAGGGGGGGGGGGGGTGCAGTCAGTTGACATAGGACACCCTAGACCCCGCCGGAGTATGGGAGCTGTGATACAATTTAAGGTTAAAATGTGATAGTAAAATGTGATAGAAATTGTGCTAGTACAATGTTAAGTACAAAACAACGGTGTTGTTAGAGTAGTTTAGCTGCGAAAGCAATTTAATTTTAGAATAATGGAGTTCCTTTGCAATTTATCTCCAAGTTTATGTTGGGGTTTATTATGTGCATATATAAACTTATAACTTGTTATTTTTTGTCACCACTCGTTGAGTGGGGTGCCTTTGTAACTACAGATCTGTGTTCAGAATCTTCAGGGTTACCCATTTTTTGTCAGGCAGGCTTCTTTGAAGCACGCACCTGCCTGAACCCCCTTTTTCTTGTATTTTTTCGGCTACGCCGTTGTTAAATATATTTTCAAAGTAAGAATACTATGTGGTTGTTTTTATTATCTGCTTTTCTAGAGTTATGATATGATTACGAATGTCCCCCTCCAGTCTTAGAAATCAGGCATGTTCGTCAATGATGGAGGGGCCACTAATAAATTATAGGTTTGACTCCTGTAAGGAGATAAAGAAAACCTAATATTTAGTAGTGGCCCCGTAATCATTGACGACTGGGGCCCTCCCGACCGTCCCCTTCCCATTCGTTGATGTATTGAGGATTTTGGTTTACTTGATATGTCAGTGAAGGAAGAATGACGCCTGAATCAGCGTCTGGTCAGAAATCCACACAAGTACATCCACGATATGATGGAAAGCTTATTGGATAGTTATTCTTATTTTGTTTTTGTTTTTATTTTTTACGAAGTTTTTTCGTAGTGAGAACCCAATTCATAATGACTGAAGCCATGAGTGAGGTCGCGTGCGCTCATGATGAAGGCTCCTCAGTTTTTAAATGCTCTGCGCGGTAGATTCAAAACTACGGCGGATTAGTGTTTGAAGAGGATGCCTTATGTAATAGGCATGTTCGTCAATGATTACGGGGCCACTACTAAATATTAGGTTTTCTTTATCTCCTTACAGGAGTCAAACCTATAATGGGACCCTACTTCCTCCAATCCTGATACAACCGGTTCGCAGATTGAACATTTGCTTTTGAACCGTGACCTTTGCTGCCTTAATGAGGCCGACTCACACACTTACTTTTCTGCTTCCCATCATACTTATTCCTCTGTTGATGTCACCCTGTGCTCCACAGCAATTGTTGATAAGTTCGAGTGGCGGGTCTGTGTTGATACGTTCTCAAGCGATCACTTTCCTGTCATCCTGTCTTACTTGCAATTCCGTCCATGTCCTTCGCTCCCTCGCTATAACTTCCACAAAGCTGACTGGGACGCATATGTCCTCCACACCAGACAAATCCCACCTTTTAATCCCTTAAGGGATCCTGATGAAACGCATTCATTCCTCGTTAATTTTTTTACTAATGCAGCTACTAAGTCTATACCCCAGACGACTTCTTCCCCCCTACGTCGTCGAGTCCCCTGGTGGGACAGCACCTTATCCACTCTTGCTAAAAGTAAACATGAATTAGGCCGCCGCCTCGATAGTCTCAATAAACGTTACAATTCTTTATGTTCACGCTTACCTTTACGTGATGATCTTCTATGCCATTCCATCTCGTTATTGATGGATATATGTGCCATCAAACCTCACTACAATCGACTATCAGCTAAATTCCGTCGAGAAGTCATCCGTAGTAGATCCGAATCCTGGAAAACTTATGTCTCCACCATTTCCCCGTCTACCCCGATATCATGCGTTTGGCATAAATTCAGGAATATTAACAGCCTTCACATTGCCCCTCCGCGCCATGCTTTGGTACACGGTGGCCGTACTGTTCACGATCCCCTTGAGATATCGAACCTCTTGGGTCAACATCTTGCCCATGTCAGCAGTAATGAGAGGTTAGACGATAATTTCCGCCGCCATAAACTTGAAATGGAGTCGATCCCCCTCAACTTTTCTTCACCAGACACCTTTGATTATAATGCATGCTTTACTATGGATGAATTTGAACATGCACTCTCCAATTGTCCTAACTCCGCTCCTGGCCAAGATAACATAAGTTTTGCCTTACTCACTAACTTAGCCCCCCTTGCTAAATCCTACCTCTTGCAATTTTATAATCAGGTGTGGATCCGTCATCAATTTCCTACCTCATGGAAACATGCTATTGTCGTCCCAATTGCAAAACCTGGAAAAGACCCGAGCTTGCCCTCGAGTTATAGACCAATATCCCTCACCAGTTGTCTTTGTAAATTAATGGAGAAATTGGTCAATACTAGACTCACTTGGTTCCTCCGTCAAAACACTATTCTCACTCCGACCCAATTTGGCTCTCAGAAAGATCGATCTACTCTGGACTCGCTTACGTTATTAGAATCTCATATCAAGCGTGGCTTTGAAAGTAAGTCCATCACCGTCGCCGTTTTCTTTGACATCCAGAAGGCATATGATACCACGTGGCGGCGTCCCATCCTGCAACTACTTCATGATAGTGGTGCCCGTGGCCATCTACCTTTTTTTATTTCCAACTTTCTTTCTGATCGAACATTCCAGACTCGAGTGGAGGGAATCCTTTCTAATGTCTTTCCACTCATCAATGGTGTTCCCCAGGGCAGCGTTCTCAGCAGCAAACTTTTTGCCGCGGCCATAAATAAAGTCATTCAACAATTGCTGCCGGAAGTCCATGGCAGCCTGTACGTTGATGATTTTACCATCTATTGCACTGCCCGTACCCTCAGACATGCTCAACGTATACTCAACATCTCCATCCAACGGGTGATCGCCTGGGCATCTTCAGTTGGCTTTCAGTTTTCGGCTGAGAAAACTAAGGCAATAGTCTTCTATCGAGACAAACGCTGGCTCTGTGGCCAGTCAATATCGCTTCGAATGGGACCCTCTCCGATTTCTTTCTATCCCAGTGTTAAATTCTTAGGCGTAATCTTTGACCAACATCTCAACTGGAGAGACCATGTTCAGTATACTAAAGGTAAAGGCCTTCGTGCTCTCAACCTCCTCAGAAAACTATCAAATACCACTTTGGGTGCCAGACGTACCACTATGTTGATGCTCTACAAGGCGGTGGTTCTTTCCATCCTCGACTACGGCTGCCCCATTTATGGGTCGGCCTCTGCTTCCGTTTTGAAGATGTTGGACCCTGTTCATACGCAGGGTATGCGTCTCTGTACTGGAGCTTTCCGTTCCTCCCCAAATACCTCCGTCTTAGCTGAGAGTGGCGAGCCCCCGCTCTCCCTCCATCGCGATTTAGTTACTATGCGCCGTGCATTAAAAATTAAACATAGTGACTCTCCCACTAATTCCCTTTTCAGTGATATCTTCATTCCCGATCCGTGTCCATCTTCCTCCTCCTTTCCGATTCGTGCTACAATTCTCCTCAACTCTCTTGACTTTCACATTGCTGTTTCGCCGCCTGTTGTCTCCCCTTCCCCCCCATGGGTTATCTCTCTCCCCAATGTTTGCACTCACCTCTCCTTCCTCTCTAAGAGATATCCTTTTGTCCCTAGCCATCACTGCCAACACGCACTCGAACACATACGTCGTAAAGGCCCCCATTTTGCCATCTTCACTTACGGGTCTAAGACTGACTCTGGGGTGGGCCTCGCTGCTGTGTCCTCTACTAAGCTCCTTCAGTTTTCTCTCCTGCCCCAAGCCTCTATCTTTACTGCTGAACTTTTAGCTATCCAATCTGCTATTGACATTATACGTGACACCCCTCAACAGCCCTTTATAATTTACAGTGACTCTCGTAGTGCCCTCGAAGCGCTCCCTGCTTATTCGTCCTCCCACGTAATAGTTTTAGCCATAAAACACGCTCTCCACGAGATGAGCCTACGTGGATTCCAGGTCCAGTTATGTTGGATTCCTGCTCACATCGGTGTCCGTGGCAATGAAGACGCCGATGCTGCGGCTAAGAATGCTATTTTAATGATCCCTCGCCAGCCCCACCTTCCGTTAGGTGATTGGCTGTCCTTACTCAAGCCTTCTATTCTTTGCACGTGGCAATCTCATTGGGATGCTCTACCCTGCAATAATAAACTCCGTGCAATCAAACCTTCTGTCCGTCCTTGGCCCTCGTCTTCCAGGTCTCACAGGTGTGAGGAAGTTTTACTAACTAGACTTAGGATAGGCCATTCCAGGCTGACTCACGGTTATTTGATGTCCACTCCCCGCACTCCGCCCCCTACCTGCTCCTCCTGTCATTCCCCTCTAACTGTTCGCCACGTCTTTGACTGCCCAGATATTGCCCGTCTGCGTACGGTTTGTTTTGGTACTAAATCATTCACTGACCTTTTATCCGATTCTCCGTCATTTTCCTTCCCCCCTATCGTCCGTTTTTTGCGTCGCCTTAAGCTCCTTTCAGTAATCTGATCCAATCCTTCGGGCCAGACCTATGAGAGTTCCGTATGGAACTCAGTGGTCTGGTTAATCTGCTCTACATAACTAACTAACTATTTCCATTCACATCATGCATAGCCTACGTGAGTTGCAGTTGGGATGGGTGTACATGCTTAGATTGATATGCAGGATTCGAAGTTGCATAATAAAACTTAGGCAGTGTCCACCATTCTTTAACTGTCTTCGTGGCGCAATGCATAAGGTGTTGATTTTCGGTGTGAGCATCCTGGGTTCGAATCCACGGACTGCCACATGTGTGTGTTAAATTTCATTAATCGATTTTAGGAGTAGAGTTGGTTGTTGGATAGAACATAATAATTTATACACCTACCCTTACATTCACACAATACAACATAATCACACAATACAACATAATAATACTTATCTATAGAGAGATAGTTATACAAGGCAGGACACAAACTCAGGGCAGTGGCGGATTTAGGGGGGGGGGGGGGGGGGGTCGAGGAGGCCATGGCCTAGGGCCCCGTGCCCCCAAGGGGCCCACACCTTGGCATAAAAAAAAAAAAAAAAATTATTCACAGTTGTTGATGTTGTTGTTCCCTAAGCTGCCTGGCCGAACAGCCCCGAGTCCCTTAGGAATGCCATGGCCACGATCGGGCTTTCCCACAGAGCTCTCATTGAGTGTAGATTGTGTTGTTGGCGTAAGTGATTGTGTGAAATGCAGTCTTCTATGATGTGTTTAATGGTATGAGGTGCTGTGTTACATCCTGGGCAGGCGTCGACAACGGAGTCATCCAGTCTCTTCTGATAGCTCAGGAGAGCTGGATGGTGTCCGCATCTCAGCCTGGCCAGGTGGACTCTGTCCTCGCGAGGAAGGGAGGATTCGGAAGGATGGATTTCGGGAGGTCGTGCATGCAGCTGCGTGTTGTCTGTGAGTGAGTGGATGGATCGGTGAGAGATATGAGTATGGATGTGCTTCTGGAAGTTGGTTCGGGGTGGGCAGGGAGGGAGAGAGGACAATAATTGTGTGTGATACCGTGTGCTGGGTGTTGTTTTGATATTTCTTGGTGTCTGTGGGTGTGTTGCCATGTAGTTTAGTGGGTGGTCTTGGTTTATGGAGGCTGCTGCCAGGAATTGAGTGCCTCTCATGTCCAGATGGTCTTTGACTTTGAGGATTTTGGTTTCTTGATGTAGGTAATCTGTGGGTGCAGTAGCTGTGCAGCCTGTAATGATCTTCAGGGCTCTGTTTTGAATAGTCTGTAAGGTCTTATGATGTGTTTCAGCTAGGTTAGAAGCCCAGGCTGGGCTTGCGTATTCCATCACTGATCTTATGTATTGTTTATATACTGTGGTGGTAGTTTCTTTGTTGTGTCCAAATTTTGTGTGAGCAAGTGACCTGAGGGCGTTAAGTCTGGATGTCAGTTTCTTTTTAATGTTTGTGGTGTGCTGTTTGAATGTCATATGAGTATCATATGTTACTCCTAGGACTTTGGGTGTGTGTATGTGTTAGGGGTGTGTTGTTTATGGTGAGTTGAGGGATGTATTCGTGTTCTCCTGTCCAGCTTGTGAGCAGGGTTGCGGTGGATTTGGCTGGGGCTAGATTAAGTCTGTTTGTAGTGCACCAGCCATGTAGTGTGTTGAGATAGGGTTGAAGAAGATCTGTTGCTCTTTTTGGGTCATGGTGTGTGCATGTGAGTGTTATGTCATCTGCATAGGAGGCTAAGTTTATTTGGTTCACAGTTTGCATTTTCGGTTATTATTTTTTGTTAGCGATTACCCCATTCCCAATACTATTGGAATTAATGGCATTATGACTTTTAGAGCATAAAATAATGGGTATTTTTTTTATTTTTTTTTTTAAGAGACAATGAACGGAGGAAGGAAAAACACAGATAAAACAAAAAGGTCCATGTGCCTAAAGGCATCCTCCATTCATAAAATGTTTGTAACAACTGGATTTAAACATTTGTAGATTGTAAGTTTGTGGAAAGCAATTCGAGGGAAGTGAATTCCAAAGAGTAGTAGCTCTGGGGATAAATGAATTCTGATAAGCAGAAGTTCTGCATTGTGGAGGAGAAAGTGTAAATTCATGGGCGCTCTCAGCTGCCCTAGTTCTACGGGGAAAGATGTGGAGAGGCGGCACAATTGAAGCAAGTTCCTCGGAACAATTGCTGTGAAAATATCTGTAGAATAATGCAAGGGATGCAACGTTTCTTCGTATGAATAATGTAGGAAGGTCCTGTGTGATTGCAGGGTTATTGATTAATCTAATAGCTTTATTTTGAATTTTGTCCAACTGCCTCAATGCAACCACTCCACTTCCACCCCACAGAGGTGAACAGTAATCCATCTGAGAGCGCACATGACTTTTATATATTACGGCCAACTGCTCGTCAGTGAAGAATTCTCGAACTCTGTACAGGAGTCCCAGTTTTTTAGAGGCATTCTTAGCAATGCTTCTAACATAATGTGTCCAGCTCAAGTTAGTAGTTAATGTTACACCGAGAATGTCAATACTAGGGGAAGTGGGAATATTTACATCATTAAAAAATATATGGGAGTCAGTGAGATTCTGTCGGTTAGAAAATTGAATGTACTTGGTTTTCTGTGCATTAAAGGAAACTAGATTCTCTTGTCCCCATTCATTAATTCTAGAAAGGTCCTGGTTCAGAGAAATTGCAGTGTTTATTTTTGAATTTATAAATGTATAATGATTAAATGTATAATGATTGTGTTATATTTATTTTAAAACCGTAAAATGCGTAATCCGTTTACCTGGTAGAAAAAAAACATTTAGTTATCCCTATACGCTGCCATGTCCGTTTTCTTCAATGACGGAAAATTTTGTTCAAATATTTTAATTTCCCCTTACAGTTTCTGATATTGTATATTAATGTCAGTTTATTTTATTATGATAATCAATAAGCTTTTAAACATTATTATTAATATAATGTAACATATTCATGTTATAAGTTATTAAATTCAACAGTTCACGTAGCCTTGAATGTTAATGGCATGGGTGACCGAGCAGCTGGGCTGAGAAGGTAGGAATGGATGTTTTGTTAATATTATATTATTGATTATTGGGAATCTAGGGCTCTTTCCTCAATTTCTCTCATCGATCCTCAATTATAAATATCTGTGATTAAGTGGTTGTGTTACTGGCATTGCCTATGCCTTGTATATTTGCTTAACCAATTATTATTAACACTTTCGCATGCCTGGCCTACCCTCTCCAGCCTACCTAGGAAGTGAGCCGCGCTCCCCACCTCCCACCTACCAAGTACTGAGCTGCACAGTATAGTAAAACGCTCGCCCACCCTAGTACTCAGGATCCTGCTAGTACTCCAGCTTGGGCTGGTTACCGCTCATAGTCACCTTCTTTAAATGTTTAGTTATTTTCTTTTGTGACAATTTTTTTGGTCATATATCATTCATTTTACTCTATAAATATTAAGGTATGATTGTTAGATAATAATATGTGCATTGTACACTGAATATAACACTGATATATCTAGGAAGAAGAGGAAAAGTGGAACATGCGTGTACATATTTATTTTCTTTAATCATCTTAAAATTTAAACTCACATTTGTTCATATTGGCCTATAAGTTGTATGAATGTGTATACATGTTTGTAAACTCGATTATTCCCGCCCAAAAAGCTTCTAGGCGTGGCCAACATAATAATCTTATCGCTCGTTTTTCACCCACAAATATCACCCCAACTGCACTTCACGAGATAGAGGAAAGTCTATACAACAATATTTCTATCAACAAAAAATAGTGTATCTATTATGGTTATCGTGTAAAATTGATATTCGTAAATATTTCTGCTGCAAATTGTGATATTTGTCACTTTACTTCAAGATATTTCCAAAACTTACTGACTAAATAACTTATTTATATTGTCATACTAAATCACAGCAATTTTTTTCCGCTGAACATGATGGCAGTGTTTAGAATATTCTATCATCAATATTGGATTTTATAGAAATAAATGTAGAACGATAGTTTTCGCTTTTATAGAATTCCTGCCGCACCAAAATTATAGGTTTGACTCCTGTAAGGAGATAAAGAAAACCTAATATTTAGTAGTGGCCCCTCCATCATTGACGAACATGCCTATTACATAAGGCATCCTCTTCAAACACTAATCCGCCGTAGTTTGAATCTACCGCGCAGAGCATTTAAAAACTGAGGAGCCTTCATCATGAGCGCACGCGACCTCACTCATGGCTTCAGTCATTATGAATTGGGTTCTCACTACGAAAAAACTTCGTAAAAAAAATAAAAATAAAAAGAAAATAAGAATAAATATCCAATAAGCTTTCCATCATATCGTGGATGTACTTGTGTGGATCTTTGACCAGACGCTGATTCAGGCGTCATTCTTCCTTCACTGACATATCAAGTAAACCAAAATCCTTAATACATCAACGAATGGGAAGGGGATGGTCGGGAGGGCCCCAGTCCTCAATGATTACGGGGCCACTACTAAATATTAGGTTTTCTTTATCTCCTTACAGGAGTCAAACCTATAATTTATTAGTGGCCCCTCCATCATTGACGAACATGCCTGATTTCTAAGACTGGAGGGGGACATTCGTAATCATATCATAACTCTAGAAAAGCAGATAATAAAAACAACCACATAGTATTCTTACTTTGAAAATATATTTAATAAGGCGTAGCCCATATATATACAAGAAAGGGGTTCAGGCAGGTGCGTGCTTCAAAGAAGCCTGCTTGACAAAAAAGGGTAACTCTGAAGATTCTGTGAACAGATCTGTAGTTACAAAGGCACCCCACTCAACGAGTGGTGACAAAAATAACAAGTTATAAGTTTACATTTGCACATAATAAACCCCAAAATAATCGTGGAGATAAATTGCAAAAGATCTTCACTGTTTAATATAAAATTGCTTTCGCAGCTAAAACTACTATAACAACCCCGTTGTTTTGTACTAACATTGTACTAGCACAATTTCTCGCAGAGAAATTTTCATATCACATTAACCATAAATTGTATCACAGCTCTCACACTCCGGCGGGGTCTAGGGTGTCCTATGTTAACTGACTGCACCCCCCCCCCTTTTTCTTGAAAGTAAACAAAAGTGACTGAAGGGCCACCTAGACCCTCTGCCTTAAAGCTATACATGGTAAGGAAGGTTTATCTAGAGCAACTGACAAGTATCTAGTCAAAAACGTAGGATTAGACGCCCACAACTGAGTGGACGAAATATCTTCTACTGAAAAATTCTTCAGGAAACGTAAAGAGGCTGCCCATTTGCGTAAATCGTGGGCCCGACCCACAACGCCGGGATTACTCTCTTTAATGACTTCGACCAGAAGAGAAGCTAATCTCCGTTTCAGTAAGCGTTTACCCGTACTCGCTACCCATAAAGCACCTTGGGGGTTTAGAGGAGCTACTCTCAAATATTTGGTTAGAGCTTGCACTGGACATAGATTATGATGCACCTTTCCCCTTTTTAACGCCGGCACCGTTAACTCAGAAAACACGTGTGCACTGTGCTCATTCTTGGCTACAAATCCCGGGGAAGGTGCAATGTGAATACATTCATTAAGTCTACCAAACCTAAGGCAATTAGGTGTGTTGCTCATCGCCGCCAGCTGAGACACTCTGTTCCCGGTGGCCAAAGCCAAAAGGAATACAGCCTTTTTTAAGAGTAATGCAAAATCTGCAGTATTTTGGTACAGACGAGAGTGAAGTAAAGACAAAGCTTTGTCCAGAGACCAAGTAGGCATGAGCTGACGGGGAGGTGGGCGGAGTTTAAAACAAGCTCTCATAAAACCTGTTTCCTCCGCCACCGGTATGGAGAGACCTGTAAGGTCTAAAAAGGGCACTCTAATTGCAGTTAAGTGATTTTTTAACGTTACCACAGATAAATGTTTCTGCTCAAACAGATAATTTAAATAATTAAAAACTAAAGCTACTGAGGGCACAGTCTGTTCTGTTCTAATGATCCAAGAAGTAAAGGCTTGCCAATGTGAGTGATACTGTCGTTTCGTAGACTGAGTATATTGATTTAATAATTTATTGGTCACATCTCTACCGTATGGTGCTAGCCACTTGGCCTCCTAAATGTCCATAATGCAAAAGTCAGCGAGGTCGCCAATCGTGTCTAAGTGGAAATACCCGACCGGAAGCGACACCGGGTGCGGGCACCACGTCTTCAATTGCTGGTACCACAACTGCGCCGGCCACAGGGGCACGATTAGTGAGACTAAGCCTCGATAATCTCGTAGTTTGTTCACTACGTGGCACATTAGTGACGCATCTGGCGGTGGAAACAGATAGATGGAGCTCCATCTGTTCCATCCAGGGCGTCTGGCCCCCCTGCCGGCGTTTTCGTCCGGCGGGTGAGGTATAGAGGGAGTTTGTGAGTCTCCTCGGACGCAAACAGATCCACTTGTGGATGGGAGAGCTCTGCAATCATTAGGTTGAAAATGGGTTGCTTGAGCTCCCATTCTACTGTCGTGCTCTGTCTCCGGGACAGAGCGTCTGCCCAGACGTTTGCTACGCCTGGGAGATAAGATGCGTGAAGATAAATGTCTAGTCTGTTGGCTAGAGTAAAAATCTCTTCCGACACGTTTAGCAACCTCCTTGACCTCGTTGACCCCTGTTTCTGAATACAGTGAACTGCGTTCAGATTGTCCATTCTGAAGGCCACCGACTTGCCCCGTAACGCAGGGCCGTGAGCCTGAAGGAAATACAAGGGGACTAGTAATTCTTTGACATTGATGTGGGAGAGTTCTAAGTGGGACCAAAGCCCCTGACCCTGGTGCCCCTGATTTGACTGAAATCCCCAACCTATTGTGCCTGACGCATCCGTGTCTACCCATACCGTTGGCGGAGGAGAGGTCCATGACATTATTGAGTGCAACGTTTCCCTCTTCGCCCAGACCGCTAGTAAGGTGTGGATTAATTTCGGGATGGGCCATAATTTTTCCGCCGGTAAGAGTGGGAAATATTTGTTGCCTTCCAATATTAAACGTTTAATTTCAACCGGCCCAACATAACAGTTAGTTGAATCCAGTTGAGAGAGCCGACCAGAGACTCCCAGACCCTCCGCGTCGTAGTCAGACTGTGAAGAAACCTGAACAGTTTCCTGCGAAACCTGTTGCGATTGTCCACACTCTGACTCAGAGTGAGAGCGGCCGTGTCCCAGACCAGCCCTATCCACTGAATTACTCGTGAGGGAACAAGGTTTGACTTTACCAGATTTACCTTGAACCCTAGAGTTTTGACATGATTTAAAATGATGTTGACATGTTTGATGCATAATTGTTGTGTCTCTGCCACCACCAGCCAGTCGTCTAGGTACCACAACACTCTGATTCCTTGTTTTAACAACGGCATCAGGGCTTGCCGGACTAATTTCGTGAATAATCGAGGTGCCAGGTTCAAACCGAATGGCATCCGTTGAAAAACAAAATTTTGGTGCCTGATCCGTAAGGCCAAAAACCTTTGAAAACTTTTGTTGACCGATACGTGCCAATAGGCGTCTGTCAGGTCTAGGGAACACATCCAACCTCCTGGCGGAAGTGTTAGCCTGATTTGGTGTACTGTTAACATTCGGAAAGACTCGTTGTGAATGTGAAGGTTCAGATAAGACAGGTCTACGACCGGTCTCATCTGAACACTGTCCCTTTTGGGAACCAAAAATAGCTTGGACGTGAATACAGGGTAATTTTGGGGGACCGGGATGATGACATTCTTGGCAATCATTTCCTGGACCAGTGACTCCACCTCTAAAGAAACAAAATTCGCCGTTGTCGGCTGACGTAAGCGAGGTCGCCGGAGCCACTGCCAAGTGATGCCTTTGCGTGCCACCATCCGTGCCCAAGTGTTTAACGGCCATGCTTGGTGACACGTTCGGAACGACCCAGTTAGCAGACAAGGGTTCGCCGGCTGTACTACCCTCGGATCCGCCGGCCTTAAGGTTGGCACCGGGAGTGAGAGAGACTAGTTTTTTTATGGTGGGCTTGGTGGTGCTGGACGCTTCGCCGGCTGGCTGGTGTTGGCCGAAGACGGGCCCTGACCTGGCTTATTATGGCCGCGTCCTCTCTGACCTGAAAACCTACTCTGTCTATGCCTGTACTGACCTTGAGGGGAGGGGGAGGACTTAGGTGGAAGAAAGGGCTTAGATCCCCCCGGCTGAGCTTTAGCGGCTGGCCTGGGTTTGGGGAAGTTAAAGGCAGGTTTCTTAGAAGGGGTGGGACTGTGTTTAAAGGCCTGCGCCATATTAAACACCGTTCGCCACACGTCAGGGGACATTAAAGAGGGAGTAAGCACTGGTGACATGACCACCTGATTCGCAATGCGATCAGGCAGTTTGCGGACTAAAGACATTCTGAGGTCTTGTCTCGCTCGTACCGCCTCAAGCAAGGCGGTGCGGATGTCACCCAGAGATTGGATTGACGACTGAAGAAGCAGTCGCCGGGACAATTCAACCGATCGTCTGGCATCCGCGTCTGCGATTGCCTGAGTGGACCGGAGCAAAGACTTTGCTACCTGTTGAGACACTATGTATTGAGAGAACAGGCGAAAAGCTTTCCCCCTTAGCCTAAATTCTCGGTCTAGGTGAGTTGGGGTAGGGGTAGTGAAAGGGTCTTTTAGCTCACAAAGATTTATTTTAGGGGCAGCTAAGAAAGCAAACAAAGCTGGAGGGACTCCGCCGGCAGAACACACTGGCATGGAGAACCTTTCTATTATGGGAATCCTTTTTGGAAGATTTATGGCTACGGTGTGACCGTGAACTACTCTTTGATTTGGAGGATTTATCGCCGTGACCACTGGTGGAACTTTCCGTCTTACTCTTCTTACTCGATGGTGAAGAGGCAAGACTAGATGGCTGGTGTCTGAGAGGTGACCTAGACCGAGATCTCTCCCGAGACGAGGAGGCGGTCGCCAGGGGTGTAGGCTCTCTTGGACGTTTCGGAGTAGCAGCAGAAGACACAGAACCCTGACCAGTCTCCGCCGGCTTATGACTAGTTACTCGAGAGGAACGTTTAGGGGGAGGGTGTTCGAAAAGCAGTCTATCCCAAAGAGGGACGTTGTCACATTGAAGTGACTTATGAGCTACAATCGTAGTATATGCTGACATCTGTTGCCTAACCTCTCTTAATGCGACCGCTGCGGTCTTATCATTGTCGCGGAGGACCTTGACACTTAATTGGGAGCAAAAGGAACAGTTGCGCATCACCCACAGACCCCTTGAACGGTCTAGACATTTAACACACTTGATGCAAAGAGTGTGCGCAAAAATAGGGATACCGGCACAGGTAGGGGTAGTGCATAAAGCAAAGACTGGGGCCAAGGTAGCCATGACAGAGACTGGCGGGGAAAACTACTGCCGGGTCTGTATTGGTCCGCCGGAGCCCAGCTCTGGAAAAAAAGAAAATTTCCAGGAATTAATGCTCATAAGGTTAACCCAACATGTTCGCACACAAGTGTTAATAACCCACCGGGTAACGAGATGTAATGACACAACGATCACAGCTCGCTACGCGGCGGGGTTCAGAATATCTAAACATATCTTTTTAAGAAAGTGAAGAATACCCTCTGACATAATATAAAGGACCAGCATGGCGTTTATAGTCTTTCTGGTGGTGACTGTTTCAAGATTCAATTTTTTGGAAAAAACAACCCCCCACAAAGACGCCGGCCCTTGAATTATTTTAGTAGAATAACACAGGGCAGGCTGATACGAGATCTGATTTCTAACGAATTGTCACAAAAGATCGCCGTAAGTTTGAAGGCGGCGATACATAAACGTATCTCTCAATTAAGTGGTTAATCGAAATTGAATTGTAAATTCCTTATTTCCTCCACCCAGGAGCACCCGCCGGGTGTAAAAACGATGTTAACCCTAATTGAACCTTCAATCGCCGTAAGTGTAAAGGCGGCGATACATATAGTATCACTAAAATGGATCGGTTAACTAACTGAATGACTTAGTTGTTCATCCCACCCTACCAAGGTGCACCCGCCGGGTGAGATGTCAAAACGTTAACCCCATAAGTTCCTGTCCCCACTTCTTTGTAAAAGATCGCCGGGGAGGAAAGCCCTTAACAACAGCTAGGTTTTTTCTGTGGTTTGTAAAACCGGGTAGAAAAACTTCATAACATATGTCCGCATGAACAATGTTAGATGGGTACAGCCACTCTGCCGGGAATCAAAGGGAGCCTGAAAACAGGCACCAACACAGAGACGCAGTCCTGGAGAGCCACAGACACCTCATCGCCGGGGACACAAGCCTGTGTTGAAACCACGTGTGGCCCAACACGGCTCTCGGCCGGGGTTTTTTTCATGGTGAAACCGAGAAAAAACCCGCCGGAAGGTAACCCACCCCGTTCAGAAACCATCTGAACGTACATCGGACTCGAAGGAAAGCCAAGCACGACTAGCCTAGGTCCACACAATAATCCGTGGAATTAGCCAATACACAACTAAACCAGGAAACAAACATAGTCCGTGGAATTAGCCAATACACAACTAAACCCGGATACACATGACACAGTAGGACATATTTATAAAATAAACAATAACACTTGTACATGTGGCAAAGCTACGAGCGGCTGGCTAGGCCTAAGTAGACGGCATAAGAAATGTTGAAATATAAACAAAAAACACTGGAAATATAATAACAGGAACCACCGCCAACACACCACTGTAGCAAATACTTCCGGCAAAGGGAAGACTGACTCGGGACCCAGAAAAAACTTCACTAAGTGAAGAAAAATACGCTGGGAACGTCAGTAAGAAACGCTTACCTCATCAGAAAGATAAAAGGCAGCATAATTAACGCGTAATGAAAGCCGCCTGCATCACAAGCTAACTCAACTGTGAAAAGATCACAAGTCCACAACAGGACCACGAGGGTACATCCGAAATAGATGCCCCAAACACACGACCCAAAATACACTGCACTGCGGGCAACCAGCCCAGGACACTCCTGCTGCGCATATCCTAACCTTACTCGATACATCCCGGAGTAAACAAATGAGAAAAAACTCACTAGGGACGCAGCAAATGCGGAACCAGCGGAGCGTGGGGAGACACGTCCGGGCAGGCTGAGCGCAGAGCAGAGAAGGAAGAATGACGTCTGAATCAGCGTCTGGTCAAAGATCCACACAAGTACATCCACGATATGATGGAAAGCTTATTGGATAGTTATTCTTATTTTCTTTTTGTTTTTATTTTTTACGAAGTTTTTTCGTAGTGAGAACCCAATTCATAATGACTGAAGCCATGAGTGAGGTCGCGTGCGCTCATGATGAAGGCTCCTCAGTTTTTAAATGCTCTGCGCGGTAGATTCAAACTACGGCGGATTAGTGTTTGAAGAGGATGCCTTATGTAATAGGCATGTTCGTCAATGATGGAGGGGCCACTAATAAATATTCACACTCAGTTGGTTTTCACCCATAATAATTGCTTTTTTTATTGTTTTTATTTTATGAACGGCAAGAGGAAAGGTTATTATATAAGATTTCATCAACAAAATAAACAAAACTAATAATATGTGGAATTTCACCGTAGGTGAAGTTAACTATTCAGTCCGCCGGTATTTTCGCTGATAAAATGTGGGACAATGAATATTCTGTACGTAAGCGCTATTTAGGATTTTTCATTAGCTTTCTAATGGTACTGTACCTATATGACCAATGTATGATCAAAACTTCTATTTTCCCGAATATTTTTTGTCCGTCGACTGCCGTAACCGACTGGTAAATATTTTCGCTTCACTTCATGATCCATTTTCATATAATTTAACGATCGATACAGTTTTTAGATATTAATTTCATATATCGGCAATGAATACAGATTGTTATTTTTAAAGAACCAGCTCTCTACGACTAAAACTTGATTTTATATAAATATTTTCATATGCCTATACAGTAGCTTACAACAAAGTATTAATGTATATAAAACTATACAATAATAATAGCTTATAATTATAGTAACAATAATAGTATTAGTGGAAATAATATTTAATGATAATAATAATTAGAAAAAAACATTATAAATATATATACAGTAAAAGTCCTTTAATCCGACGACCGATGATTCGAATCTCCCAATAGTCCGAATGTTTCAATTTGAGGCCAAATCCGAATTCACCCGATGGTCCGAATTTTAAGAAGTCCCAAAGTCCCCTTTTTGAGGCATTAGTCCACTCAAATGACACATAATGGAGCACACACATATCATATGTTCATGAATTCACTTTAAAAGTTTACCATTGTCATTGTAGCCTATTACCTACTTCAAAACATTCAGATTAATGGTCAAAGGAAGCTACTGATATAAACGTAAACACCACATCGTCTGCTTGAGAGTTTGTTTTGCTCTTGAACGCATCCTTGGGACGCTCCGATGCGCTACTGGCATGCACCGCATTTTCTTGAGCTTGAAAACGCACCTTTGGACGTTCCGATACGCTACTATTTATAGTTCAGTGATCGGAGCGTCCCAAGGGTGCTTTCAAGACAACAAGACAAGGGTGCTTTCAATACAATATAATATAACAGAGCACGTCACAAAAGGAAAATCACAAAAGGAAAATTACAAGAACCTCTCAGGGAAGTGCCGTTGTTAAGGCATTACTTCCCGAACCACATCTGATCTGATCTTCAAGAGCAAGACAAACTCGCTAGTAGACGATGCGGACATATGGTGTTTACGTTTATATCAGCAGATTCCTTTGACCATTAATCTGAATGTTTTGAAGTAGGTAATAGGCTACAATGACAATGGTAAACTTTTGAAGTGATTTCATGAACATATGATATGTGTGTGTGTCATTTGGGTGGCCTAATGCCTCAATGTTTTCGTCAGGCCATTAATACACAGGTTCATAGGGGTAAAGTCCGATAATCCGAAAAATCCACTAATCCGAACGAGGGCCGGTCCGCTGCCCTTCGGATTAACGGAAGTTTACTGTATATATAGGCTATATACAGTATATATATAGCGCAACGGAGCGGCGAGCGCCGAAGGCGCGTGCTTTAAAGAGGTCAGGGGGCATGCCCCCCAGGAATTTTTTTGAGAATTGAGGTATCTAAAACAGCATATCCTGCAATCTATATATCTTGTATATCTCAAGAGTAGATAATGAATTTATATAAGAGATAGCAGATACGCTACTCTATTCTAACCTCTTTTACGGCATTCATATAGCCAATAGGCTATTCACCGCCAGGTGTTGCCCAACGTAATTTCTTGTTGAGTCGCTGTTAAAAGTCTTCACCTTGTGTTCTCAATGTAGAACCACGAATGAGAGAAAGGGGGGGGGGGGGAATACTCTAATCATATTAATGATAACCATCGACTATCCCACTCTAATCCATCTTTATATAAGATGCAGCTGATGTGCTACCCCGTTCTAACTTCTTTTACTGCATTCATATAGCCAACAGGCTACTCGGCATTCCATAGGCCTTATGCATGACGAGCCGGTACATGATTTTGTTCTTTGCTCTAGTATTATGTAACATTAATTCTTGGCCTGATGAGCAACAGCTCTCTCTTGTAATCGCCACGACCATTGTGCAGTGGTTCGGGTTCACAAGATGCAACAAATTCCCCCTTCTTGGACGTACGAAGTATGTACGCCATCTGTCTTGTGTTGATTGTACGCTAGCTAGTGGGCTACTAAGAAGTGTACAAACTGTGCACCCTTCGTGAAACATCACAATCTGATTGGCCACATAACTGCGGCTGGGGTGCCTTAGGTTTTGCTCAATATTTGGAGTGATGTAAAAGGTTACATATCCTAAGTCCCAGACATTATCCATAATGCCTACGTGAGTTTCCTAAACATTCTTTAGCCTGCGTCCTAACGAAGTTGGAGACCCTGTTCCAAACAAAGGTTCTAGCAGCAATTAAGTCCAAGTTTAGTCAAAGACAAGAGTCTCTGACTCCCCAGGTTAGGCTGTCCTCTCAGCTAATGCCTTCTACGCTACCTACTGTTCCTTTACAACCTGTCCTTATATAAATAAAGACCACCACACTGCCCCGTCCCTCAGGGTCAATTGGTCCTAGTGTTCCCTAACCGGTGAATCAGTAGCGATTCCCACCCTTGACAGGTGGGGCTATTCCTAACCCCTTCACTCCGGGTGCCCTTGAGGAGGACCCGGGGTTTCCCAACAAGCCAATGCCTTTGCTTTATGATCCTGCTCGAGTTTGACAACCAATCAGTGATCCTTCTATTCCGGAAGACGTGGAGACAGGTATCCCTGATCTTTACCAGGTCCCTCAAGCCGGGGTCCTCGAGGTAAATGAGTTAAAACATCTGCGAGCAAAAGATGCTGAAAGGCGGGGAATGGAAATAGTCGTGCCTCCTTTCCCTTCCAGGTCTGATATTCAGTTTTGTGGACAACCCTGCCCCAATATTTTCTGCCACAAAATCCTGGGAGCCTTGGTCAGATTTCTCTAAGCTTGCTGCTCTTAATGCTATAAAGTCCCTCCTCAATGTGTTCTACAAAGATAGAAACTGTTACTACAGACCCTCAGTCTCGCATGTTACCTTCGATGGAGTGGGACAAGGTCCGTGGGTGGAATGGGCAGTAGAGGCGGCAAAATTTGCTCTAGCCATCACTGCAATTGCCCCAATAAAGTTCCAAATGAGGAACATTGATTTGCTGCTTGTCATATGTGATCTGCACAACAATACAATGATACTTTCACCAAATGTCATAGAAGTAATCAAAGAATGATTAAAGCCGATGGTATTAGTGCCAGTTCTAAAAGGAACCACAGTTTTCCTATCCCACACGTTTCTTGTTCCCAAACGAGACAGCTTAAAGATGAGACCAGGCAGAGACCTCACTCAAAATTACAGATTTTGCATGCTCACAGTGCCTCGGATACGGCTACTCCTTCATCAGGACGTGTGACTGATAACGTTGAACCTCAAGGATGCCTTTTGGCACATTCCGTTCTTCACAAGAGATCAAAGATTTCTTACGGACACCTTATCCCGGTGCAAGTGCAAGTCAGTGGAACGGGCACTCACACAAGAAGCTTTCAACAAGCGGATTCACCCCTACATTTCAGCCTAGTACCTCCCGGGAAGGGCCAACCTTTGGGGTGACACCTTATCCCGGGGCAAGAGTAGGCTACTCCAGTGGTATGGGCACTCAAACAGGAAGCTTTCGCCAAGCCGACTCTTCCTTCCCATCCACAAGTAGAGCTTTTGGCATTCCACACATTAGCAAAGACCCCTCAATCTATAACCCGGTGGTCAATAACCCCGGCGCAGGGACTGGCCGCTTTTGCGGTCAATTCTCCCTACCGACAATTCCTTGAGACCTCTGGTGAACGCTTCTGAACTAGCGCCAGAGCTACGACTGTAGACATCACTATACCAAACACCTATGAGATGTACAGTTTATCTCAGGTTTGTGTGATTCTACACAATTTTCTTATACAGTATACGACTACACTACGTTCTTGTATAGTATAGTAATAAAGGGAAGGTCCATATGCAGCCGATAATGACTACAAACATAATTGTGGAAATTCCCGGCGCGACCGAAGCCGCTCCAAGGACAACACGCAGCTGCATGCACGACCTCCCGAAATCCATCCTTCCGAATTCTCCCTTCCTCGCGAGGACAGAGTCCACCTGGCCAGGCTGAGATGCGGACACCATCCAGCTCTCCTGAGCTATCAGAAGAGACTGGATGACTCCGTTGTCGACGCCTGCCCGGGATGTAACACAGCACCCCATACCATTAAACACATCATAGAAGACTGCATTTCACACAACCACTTACGCCAACAACACAATCTACACCCAATGAGAGCTCTGTGGGAAATCCCGATCGTGGCCATGGCCTTTCTCAGGGACTCGGGGCTGTTCGGCCAGGCAGCTTAGGGAACAACAACAACAACAACAACAAACATAATTGTAAGCTGATTATAAACAATTATCAATTATTAATTAACAAAATTGGAAGGAAAATATCTGCTAACTTTGTATTGCAAATATATGTTATGGGTGATTTTAAATATATAAAACAAAGGTATGCATAGGCCAAAGTATGTATCAGCTACAGAACACAGGGTCGCCCAGCTACCTGTTCCCTCCCCCAGGCACGACCCTCAGATGCACAATCAGACAAGGGTCTAGTGTGTCACTTTGCGCCAATTTGGCCCACACAAGAGGGATACAACCGCCTGAGCCTATAGTGCCTGTCTCCAGTGGAATTTCCAATCTCTCAATTCCTCTTGGACCAAGCTGGAAGCCTTCAGATTTCTCTAACTTTTGCATTATGGACGTTTTCCGGGCCAAATGGCTAAAAGAAAAATACGATCCTATCTTACACCCTAAATCGAAGGCCTAATAGTTGGTAACCACTATCAGGCAATAGGTGTCACACTGAAAGAGTTTTACTACCATGACTAAGTAAGAAGACAAAGGATTTGTCTTCTATAGTAAATAGTACGAGTTGTATGTACTTCATGAGTCTGGTTCTCCTTTCCTCCTTCGGAATCTCCAAAAGGAATAAAAAGGGGGGGGGGGGATGTAGAACATAAATAAGTATGCGAAGACAAAGAGTTTTCTTCTATAAGGAATAATTACGAGTTGTATGTACAGTGAACCCTCAAACTACGCGTGGGATGCGTACTGTGCTGTCGGCGCGTACGTTCGTTTGCGCGTACATGGGAGTTAAATATAAATGGGGAAATAGGTATTGGTCTGGGTCCGACCGAAAGTTGTACTATTTCTACCTTTCATCACCTAAAATCCACAAATATATAACATATTACTGTACAAATATGTTTTCATAACCTAATCTACCACACAAAATACATTTAATGTATACAAATAAGACACAAACTTATATTAACTCACATTGGTAGTGGTTGAGCAATGCCGGATCTGCGCCATCGATCGATAGCACTGCGCCCGAAACGGATCGACCGAAATAATAGGCCTAGCCGCCTTGGCTTACTGGTAAAGTTTTGAGTCGAAAAGTAATACACCGTATATAGCCTATAGTTTCATATAGCCTACATAGTGTCAAGTGAGATAGTTCAATAGCTCATATACATATTAAAGAATTGGCTTCACATCATTTAGCCAGGGGATAGCAGTGGGCTTTGAAGCGACTTTCGAAAGAAGTGTAAACAATCTCGCCTCCAACTACCGAACAGAAACAGATTTTCCATTTCCGATTTTGTTAGCTCAATAAATGATACATGCAATGTAAAACGAAGAACAGTCTTTTAATAGATTCATAATATCCTGTTGTGCTTTATAGATACATAATAGTTTGGTACGGGAGATGTGTCTCTCTCCACAGTCAACAGTGACGACATTGGAGGGCTTGGCGTCACGTCAATATGGCCGCCCGAAACTCTCCCAACAGATACGAATCGACTCACGCTTGGCGCGTACATTCGAATAATTGAGCGTACTTTTCGGTTGTTGCCTCAATTGTGGTTCAAGCGTAGTTTTGATTACGCGTAGATAAATTGCGCGTAATTTGAGGGTTCACTGTACTGAAAAAGTATGAACAAATAGTTCATTTTTTGGTTTTTATACCAATGCAAGCAAGAAATGCGCTTGCTAACTTGTTGCACAGCTTCAGGAGCATTATAGTATGAGATGTTTTGACATTAAAGCATCCTTTCATACAAATTTGTACATCTTGTTCTCCTCAACACATTTTAAGTTATGACTATTCTTCCATCTTTCCTTCTTTATGAGGCTTCCCAGTACAGGTATACCCGCCTCTTCTTTCTCTAATACAGTAATTTGAATTTCTCCCGGTGTCAGCTTATATCTGTTAATTGGTTCTCTCTGGATACGTTGAGCATCTGATATCCCACCTCCGGTCGTGATATTCTAGGCTTTTCGTCATTGACGAAGGAACCAATACTAAATTACGGGTTTGACAACCCGTAGGGAAGGAAGGAAAACCTTCTATTTAGGAGTGGTTCCGTAGTCAATGACGCAAAGGTTCCCTCCCACCTTCCCCTTCCCATGCACATGCCCAACTTGATATAACATTTGAGGCAGATAAACACGCTAGAAAATCTGGCATCACGTGCAAGGGAAGCATAACGACAGCACAGCTGGAGGGCTGAGGCACCGGGAGATTTGAAATGATAGCTTCTTCTTTAAAATTTTATTTCTAGTGGTATTCATTTTCAATGATGAGCCCTTGGTAAGATTTAATGGGTATTAACCAAGGATTGTTTTTATGCTACAGTATATACGCAACGGTTGTGATAAGAACTCCGGGGAATCCCGAACGGGTCCCGGAATCTCAGCCTATATATAGTATAGGCTCTTCGTCATTGACTATGGAAGCACTCCTAAATAGAAGGTTTTCCTTCCTTCCCTACGGGTTGTCAAACCCGTAATCTATCTATCTAATGCATCTATCTATCTCCCTTATACATTAACATAACTACGTCTTATTTGGACTTTTTGTAATCTATGAATCATTTCTAATGCGATGGAATTGAAAAATATAATATCCTTCCAGCACATAGATAAACAAGAAATAAGAAAGTCGACAAAAGATACCCCCCGAGAGGCGCCGAGCTTCCGAGCGTTGGAAGATTTGCATTTTCTTTATTTATTGTTTTTTTCCCACAGTATATTTTCGCCTTGAAAGTGTGTCTCTCACAAAATTATGGGGAAATATTGTAACATGTTTTTAATTGACATTTGTGTAATTTTTACTGATTATGAGTTGGTGGAAAACTGTTTTCTTTAATTCCATCATATTGGAAATGATTCACAGCCTACTGTATATAGAGACCAAATAACATACACTTTTAAGTGTGTTCAATAGTTTTGCAGTATCAATGGGGTCATAACTTCTTCTCTACTTTCTGGTCTATTGAACCATAATAAAGAGAGGGGAGGGAGGGAGCGTCCCCGACAGTGACAACCAGTCTGATGATGATAATCATATGATGGACAATATTTCTGTGTTCTCTGGTTTCGATGAGGACGATGAACATGCTGGGGAACATGGAGGGGCCGATATGCGAGCTGTAGCACAAGGCTTATCAAATTCATCACAGTAACGGGGTCGGGTTTGGGGCCGGGACGGGGCGGGGGAAGGGTCCGAAGGAGTACAGCGGGCGGGATATCTACCGAACACATCTATCCACACAAATAGGTCAATAACAGTACAAAACAGTCCTTATTGATGCTTAATGTATTCTATGTTTTGTCATAAATTATGTTGGTGGTATAATGTAATATAAGTTGGCTGAAGGTAGGCAAAAAGGGTCAAAAGGGGGACTTTGGGAAAGAGGCTAGAACGAATTAATTAATTCCCATAAGGCCTGTTATATTTAAAACACGGTTTTGATATAAACGGTACGTACACGGTACGAATTAACCGTGTATATCGAGACCTGACTGTAATGGAAAAGGATGTTAAACCAATGTATGTACTGGTTTATATGTATTCTCCCCTCTCTTCTCTCTATCTATCTATTGATTGGCCTGAATGAATCACCTCCATATGCTTCCATAATCTTAGTCAATTTGTTGGAACACTTCGCTTGTTCCTGTTCAAGGGGAGGGTCGCTTGCCCAACCATCTATTGGTGCTTCCATAATCTGAGTCAATTTGTTGGAACACTTAGCTTGTTCCTGTTCAAGGGGAGGGTCACTTGCCCAACCATCTATTGGTGTGTATAGAGTGTGGGGGTGCATGTGGATTATTATTGTACTGTTGGAATAGCTATGGATATGAATGTAAATTATAACCAGTGTAACAAGGTTGCCCATGCATATCAGTTGCTAGCATATTCTTGAGTACATGCCCTCAGATCAATAAACCTTTGAGCAGGTGTTTGGAGGCGAACCCCGAACTTCCCACATTCTTATCTAGTATGTCACCACTCAGACACACAGGCTCTCTCTCTCTCTTTTATCCTATTACAGTACTGTAATGTTCTCTCTCGGACAGATACTTCCTGGATGAGTGTGACAACAACTGCCGCACCTACTTGGAGAGTTCCCGCATTGCTGCCTCCGACTCTGTCACCTTCCTGGCCCAGTCTGCCGCCCTGGTGATGAAGACCAGCTCCGCCTCCACCGCCTCATCACCCCCGTTAGTCCGCAGCCCCACACCACCCATCATCACCATCACACCGGACTCCAAGATGTGACACAAAACAACAGAACAGTCACAGAAATAGTGTGTGAGTGTCAGCAATAGTCAAGGAAATATGTTTGCAGTTTGTAATGATGATAAAGAGATATTCAAAAGTTGTACAGTGGGCCCCGCAAGGGTGCGCACTTAAAGGGTGCGATTCTCCAACCGTGCGGCAGATGTCCGTGTGGTGCGTATAATCCAAGGGTGCGAAAAAAGCGCGAAAAAAGCAAAGCGTGCGTTTTTTTCGCCCAATAACCCCTGAAAAACATGATCTAAGGAAAGAATACCTGTAAGTAATCCCTCGTTATCGACGGGGGTTACGTTCTTAAGACTGCCGTCGATAGCAAAAACCGTCAATACCGCATTACCGTACATTACGGTACCGTACATACACGTACAGTATCCGTGGTCTCCTATCCTATGTACTTTTAAGCGTTTCCTTTACACATAACCTTACATATTAGAGTATATTGCAAATATCTATCACTGAATACATTAGAGGCCATAATAAACGCAAGAGATACAAGGTTCAGGTACAAATAAGCAAGTAAAAGGCGGGTGGACTTAGAGCTTCTGCCTTGTTTTGACAACATTAAAAATGGAGGTCGAAAGTGACGCTCCGATCGTCGGTGAATCCGGATTCACTCAAAACCTAAAGTCTTTAGGCTAATTATTTTTGCTCTCGTTTTCGGTGTATTTTCTTATTATTGTATGTCTTATTGTTCATCATTTAATCCACTTTTGGTTGGTATATTAGAGTAATATAAATAAACAATTAATCCGTCGATATATCAGTCGATACTCGAATCAGTCTAAAGTCGAATCCGTCTATGATAAAGCAATCCGTCTATAATCAAATCCGTCTATAAAAAAGCCGTCGATAACGAGGGACTACTGTACAGTATAGATATGTGATTAGATATTAGATAGAATATGGGTATTACACTCACTTTGGATGGTTTATGTATGCGTGGAGGTTGGGATGTTGGTCTTACTGAGGGTCCGAGACTCCTCAGTAAGACCAACATCCCAACCTCCACGCATACATAAACCATCCAAAGTGAGTGTAATACCCCTATTCTATCTAATCTAATCACATTTCTATACTGTGCAGGTATTCTTTCCTTAGTTCATGTTTTTCAGGGGTTATTGGGCGAAAAAAGGGTAAGTTTGAAGAGTCCCCGGACTACATAGTGAATTTCCCATAGGTTCTTAAGCTCCAAGGGTGCGTTTTACAAGGGTGCGCGCATGTCTCGGACTTAGGTAACCGCACCCTTGTGGGGTCTACTGTACTGTACTGTTATATAGCATTTGTTATTATCATCATCATTATCACATTGGTTCCAAGATATGACACAAGCAGCATCACTATCAGAGGGGCACTTTATAAAGGGAATATAGTAGTCAGGGAATAACAAGTGTTCTTTTTTTTATAAATTATTATTTTGCTTAACCCATGGGATCCGGGGGGCCTCATAGGAATTTTGGTATAGTCAAACTTCATAATTCAGTAGCTACTGATTGAGACCACCTAGAGCAGTCAACATTTTTGCAAATTGTAGAACTTTTTGTTGTCTGTAGAATGCTGTAGAGATGACGTTGCTACAACGCGTGGTTGCCGAGTTCTGATGATTATAGCGGCGATTTTTAGCCGCGCATTTTGCCTCATATGAGGCCTCCCGGATTCCAAGGGTTAAGCGTTGTTTCCACATAGTGATTTTGATAAGTTGTTTTGTCTTTTTACTGTGTTCGTCCAAGTTTTGGTTTGTTTATTTTGCAAGTTTTACATTATAATATATATATATATATAAATAATATATACTGTATATACCTGTGTGTATATATATATATATATATATACTGTATACACAGTATTTATATATATATATATATATATATATATATATATATATATATATATATACAGTATACAGTATATATATATATATATATATATATATATATATATATATACAGTTGGTCCTTCGGTAACGCGGCCAATGTGTTCTGGTTACCTCCCGTGTTCGCAAAATCCGCGTTACCGAACCCATATGTTTACATGTTAAAGGTACCTTGGTGTTCTGGGGATTTCCACAAAGTCCACTTTTTCTCCATAGAAACCTATGTTATAATAATTAAATCAATTGTAAAGGTTATTTGACATGTGCAATGAGTTGATTTGTCCATTGCAACAACTCTTACCTCTGAATAAATATTTTGTTTAGGCTAGGCAGCTAGGCTAAGGAAAGAGAGTCACAGCAGTAGCCGAATTTTTTCGATCGAAGCTCTGAAATCCCTCCATCATATTTCTCACCTCACACAATAACTACACAATGTAGGGTGTTCTAGTCTTCACCCAACGCACTGCGACAACCATATCTTCATATGGTATGCATAAACATTTGGTTAGGCCATTTATTTGCAGAGATATGAGCATCGGTAAATTACGAAAACCGTAGCTTTGGAATTCCCGCATAACTCGCCGTCTTATTATTTCTCACCTCACACAATAACTACACAATGTAGGGTGTTCTAGTCTTCACCCAATGCACAACATATCTCATATCTACCTCTGGTAGGCATAGACACTTGGTTAGGCCATATATTTGAAGAGATATGAGCTACGAAAGTCGGGAGTAAAGGTTCGGAGCCCAGCTGGACCCCGCGCCAGTGTAAGTATTGACCGTGTTAGCAACATTTTGGATATTTGGGGTGTACCGCGTGCCACCAAAAACGCGTTTCCAATACACGCGTTACCGGAGGACCAACTGTGTATATATATATATATATATATATATTTATATATATATACAGTATATATATATAAGCGTAGTAGGGAAGGTATACAGTAGGGTAGTGATTGAGAGAGTGAGAGTGAGAACGGAGAAATGGATAGGCGACGAGCAGGGAGGTTTTAGGAAGGGAAGAGGATGTGTAGATCAGATTTTTACCCTGAATTGTGTTGTGGAGAAGTATCTGGAGAAGAAACAAAAGGTGTATGTTGCCTTTATGGACTTGGAGAAGGCCTATGACAGAGTGGATAGAGAAGGTTTGTGGAAAGTACTTAGAATATACGGAGTAGAGGGCAAGTTGCTGAAAGCAGTGAAGAGCATGTATGAGGGTGCAAAGGCGGCAGTACGTGTGGAGAGTGAGCAGAGCGAGTTCTTTGACCTGAATGTTGGTTTGAAACAGGGGTGTGTGATGTCCCCGTGGTTGTTTACTGTATATATGGATGGAGTTATGAAAGAAATACTATCTAGAGCAGTGGATGTTGGTGTATCGCTGAAAAGGGAGGGAATTGAGTGGAAGCTACCTATACTGCTGTTTGCGGATGATACAGTTCTGATGAGTGATAATGAATGGGAGTTGCAGGGTCTGGTAAATGAGTTTGGAACAGTGTGCGAAAAACGGAATTTGAAGGTAAATACGGGGAAGAGCAAGGTTATGGTCTTCGAAAAGGGTGAAGTCACAGAGTGTGAGGTGAAGCTGAACGGTCAGGCTATGGAGATCGTCAACTCTTTTAAGTATCTGGGCAGTGTGTTGAGTAAAGATGGGACTATGGATGAAGAGGTGCGGGAGAGGGTACAACAGGGGAAGAGGGTTGTAGGAACGCTAAAAGCAGTAACAAGAAATAGGGTGGTCAGTATGGAAGTGAAGAAGTCCTTGCATGACAGTGTGGTAATCCCGACACTGACTTACGGAAGCGAAGCATGGACGTTGGTTGAGAGACTCAGACCAAGAGTGAGAGCAGTGGAAATGAATTACTTAAGGAGTGCGTGCGGAGTTACATGGAGGGATAGACAGACTAATGAGGAAGTAAGAAGGAGGTGTGGTGTGGAGGTAGATGTGCTGGAAAGTGTGAAAAGGAACAACTTGAGATGGTTCGGCCATATGGAACGTATGGAAAGCGAGAGAATGACTAAGAGGGTGTACGAGAGCGAGGTGGAGGGACAGAGGGGGAGAGGTAGACCGAATATGAGGTGGAAGGATGGAGTGAGGAACTACATGAACGAAGGCGGTGCTGGTTGGGGGGAGGGGCGTCGACTGACTGGGGACAGAGGTGCATGGGGGCGGTTCGTTCGTGGCCACCCCTTCGGGGATCACGGCGTCAGGCAATAGATAGATAGATAGATATATATATATATATATATATATATATATATATATATATATATATATATATATATAATAGCCGTTGGGAAATTAAAGTATGATGAAGTAAAGGTTTCCTCAGAATTTGCTGCATGATGTTAATGGTTGATCACAGTAATATGATTACTGTACAGTATTGATAAAAGTGAGCCTACAATACACTCGACCCTCCATTTGACGGACTATATGGGGGGGCGCCCAGTCCGGGGATCTCAAAAGTCCGGGAACCCTAACAGTCCGTGCCGCATAAACATTGCCGGACTATAATCACCCTTAAGTTAGCCTAGTTTTATAGCCTAGTTTTACCCTTTTTCGCATTTAATCACAAATTTCTGAATACCGTACTACTATAGTACATGGCAATTAAAATATGTAAAGGATAATAAGACTTTCCAGTAATATTTTAAGAGTGTATTATTAAATTAGGCCTAGGCCTATTTTGTTCGTGTTTGATGCTTTGTCATGCTACTAGGTGTCCGCCGCATTACTGTCCTTCTCGTTATTGTCAGCATCGTTATTCTTCTCCTCATTACCATGATAGCTACTTTGGGCCCATATTTCCTCCCTACGTTGCCATTTTGCCGAATTTGGTCCAAGTAGCATTCTCCTTCTTCTTGTCGCGGTGCATGTTGCCGCCGAAAGTACGTTTCTGGCAAAGCTAAACACGTGTTCTTTCAAGCCGAACGAATAGACTATTATCGAAAAATATTGCCGCTTGGGATTGTTATGTTTATAAATACAATAACATTACATAGCTTTATATAAGATTTTTTTACTAAAGGGAAACTGGCTAGATGATGGTGTAGGCCTATTAATAGTGCAGGAGTGCGGAAAACGTGCGCCGTGCGGTGCGTTAAATTTGAATTCCTTACTTTCGTTAATGTTCCCGAACTTTTTCGTACATATGTACGGGCCTGTCAAATATTGTCCGGGGGTCGGTCAGTGACCGGGAAATCCGAAAACCGGCAATTGGGGGTATGGTAAATGGAGGGTCGAGTGTACAGTGGAGCCCCCATCCTAGCTGCTAATCGGTTCCGCAGGAATAGAGCTAAGATTGAAACAGCCAAGATCGGGGCACTGTTCTTATGGGGAAAATTCAATCGGTTCCGTGCTCATGCCAAAATTTGCGTCTTTTTCTATTTTTTGCCTATGAAAACATGTTTTATTGTACACAAATTAAATTTTGTGCATTATACTGTATCATATAATACACCATAGAATAAGTTTTTAATAAATAGAAAAAAAAGGCCCAAAATCTAAACAATTACCGCACTTCTTCTCAGTTGTTAGGCTATGAAACCATGTTTTTTGTCTAGGCTACATCAAGTAGCCTAGGCCTAAATCTTATGCATTGTAAATAATAATGTAGACATGGCTAAATGACAGTCCTAACCATAAATACTGTAGATTGGGGCATTGTTTCTATCATGCAATTTTTTTTAGGCCTAGCCTAGGCCTAGGTTCTAAATTCGTCCAGCCACCCAAGTACCCATTTCGCCCCAAATACATCCAATAAATACATATTATGAGGAAAAGACGTATAAATACGTATTATGAGAAGATTACTTACCACAGATTTTATTATAAATCATTGTCATATTTAGCCTAGCCTAGGCTAACATCGTCTAGGCTAGGCATTTCAATCGCTTTCGTCCGACATGGACTGGTCTTTGCTCTGTGTTTTGAGCATGAAATTCCTTCATTGCTACCACCAGGCCAACCATACCTATCACTAGATGTACTAGAGGTTATAATAAACGCGAGAGATAAGGGGTTCAGGCACAAAAAAAAGCTTGCAAACGGTTGTTTTGTCAACACAGATACTAGCTAATCTCCAAGCGTCTGCTTAGTGATGACGTCATACAAAGATGGCGGCATCTAGTGCATTTGACGATCGGATCTCGGATTCACTCGGATTTCGTCTCTAAACGGCATCAGCTGGCAGATTCTTTCGTTATGTTAAAACAAAATTATTGTTTTTGTTTGTTTTCTAGTTTTATGTTGAGTTTTTCGTTATTTTTGCTATTTTTTCGGGTTTCGGCTGGGATTTTGATGCGAGAATTGAGGCTTTTGGCACGAGAATTGAAATTGGGAATATTTGGTGTGTGGTGCGAGAATTGAATCAGCGAAGACCGATGTAGCGAAAATGGGGGCCCCACTGTAGTAGATAAAGATTTATTCCAAACAGGTTTTGCAGTCATCAACTTCCTCTGCAGTGGATGAACAAAAATTAGTTTAACCCGTCAACTGTGAAATGCCTTCAGCAAGGTTTTGTAAGGGTGCTGCGACCTGCCTTCATGAAGCAGGATTTTGAAACATTTACTAAAGCCGCGCCAACAGGCTTAAGCGGCTGAAAATTAGATCATGAATAGGCCTACATGGCAACTTTCGATACCAAACCTCATAATACACTTACAGTACACCTCACTCACACACTTGCATTCACCCTCTGGGGTACCTTACTCCCTGGGGGATGGTTCGGGCATGTGGAGAGGATGGATGAACTAAGTTAGGTGAAAAGATGCAAGTCCATGAACGTGGGGGGAGCTACACCATGGGGGAAGACCAAGAAAGACGTGGGATCAGACCTTACAGTCTGATCTTTAATCAAATATCCTGACAAGTCAGGCAGCTCTGAATAGGGCTGCCTGAAGTGCCGCCATTAGGACATGAGACCGGAACTGCACTCTATGTGGAGCACTCGGTCTTTAAATATATTTACGGTATGTAAACAATTATATGGTTGTGGTGTGGTTGTGGTTAGAATTTTAAGTAGCTGGCACTTGTAAGCAATCAATCAGAGTAGTGGAGAGGGTGGAGGAGTTTTGTATTATCAATCAATCAATCCATTTTGCACATACAGTATATACTGTACATACAAGTTTAAAGACCGCTTAGTATATACATACAATGTTATGACCGGGACTCGTATAAAACAAGGGCTCTTAATCATTGGACTAGAAAGGCACACAGCCACAAAGGTAACACTAGATCCAACCCTCGAACTTATAATGCCGGCGCACAAAAAACACCTATGCCCTCCAGAGTTAAATCTGCGATAGCGGGGTATCCTATAACAAGGTATAAATGCACTACTACTACAGGCTGATGATCTCTGATAAAGCCTGATCACAACAACATACAATTACGTTAATAATGTATACAAGGAAACAGATAGAGAGCTTAATTAAATCACTGAAATGATTTAATGCAAACAAGAAGAAGGTATAATTAAAGTTACTCTAAACAATAATAAACTGTCACTCCTATATTAAAGAAAGTGAATGAAAGTCCTAAAGCATCGAACAGGAATCTTCTGAAGAAACTCTGATGCTGCTTAAGATTTTCTAATCGGATTTTGAACTGTTATATAAAGCAGGAACAAGATATGACAAGTGTAGGGACATACAGTGTTAACTGGCACGGGAATAACGATAAATGTGCAATAGTATTATCTCCAACAACAAAAGAAGTACTTCCTCAGGCAACGCAAAAGCCTGCTCGGGTTATGCAACTCAACAACAACCAAGGCTTACACTCAATGTGAATAAAACTGCTGCAAACATAACATAAAAGTTTATAATCCTAATCGGGTGTCTACTAGGCGAATAAAGTCTAGCTGGGATGTCGTAGGCTAGGAAACCATGGCTGAGCAAGCGGCTCGTAGCCTAGCGAGGTCCTTAAGACTGTACGGCCAAATTACGTTAAATGACGGGGTGCTCTCTAGAGATCCAGATCGCTAGTATCTGGTTCTCTCCTGGCGACCCTCTTCAAGTCAAAGCAAAACGAGTTAGCACAGTGTTGGGTGGCAGAGGCAAAAGCCCTCACTCGCAACACAGTGCTAAACTCACAAGGTACACAGTCAGAAAGACAACCTAGGCTTCCCACGTATCCGTTGCGATTGTACAAGTTCAACAAAACCTGGTACACATCGGAAATCACAACATCAATAGCCTCACCCCAGTCTAGCATTAAATAGCCCAGCAGACAACCAAGAAATAGGTAGGGAGACACCGTGAGTGTGTCGAACCTCTACAGACAAAATGTTAACCCCTCCAAAATGTCTAACTAAACATGAAATATCCGAGAGCTTCAGCATATACTGTATTACGATGGCCGATATATGAAATCGTGCAGAACCAAAGGGGAGTTATGATGTTAAATAGATTAGAAGAATAAGAGGTAAGAAGTTGAGAGAGAGAGAAAGTGTTCTATAGGTGGAAGTCGGGGACAGATGGCAAGGGAGGTGTGAAGGTTATGCTGGTCAAGCAAGCTCTGAGGAAGGTAGCTCCTCGGGACCCTAAGGATCACACAAAGGCATAGTGGTCGGCCAATCACAGGCCGATACGTCACAAGGCAGCAGGCCTCCAGAAGGCGCCAGGAACCACCAGCCAATCAAAACCGAGAGAAAAGCCACGCGGGCGAGAAACTCCTCCGGGAGGGAGGAGGGAGGAGGAAATCAACACTCAATGCCCCCACGCTGCTCGCTCGCTCTTTCTCTCTCAACTTCACTACAATGCATCTTATGTTCTACTCATGATATAAAATGCTTCCCGTTGTCACAGACGAAAATAAAGACCACCACGGGACTGTCTGTAACAACACGAACACTATGAAAGAAAGAACAGCATTCTCTGAAAACTGTAGCCCATTTCACTGGCCTGGCGAGCGCTAGTGGCTACCGGGAGGCGATTCTGCCAACGCTGGTAGGCGTCACAACAAGTTTAAAGACCGCTTCGTCCACAGTGTGGTTGCAGTCTTACATCCTAAATGGCGGCATTCCAGGCAGCCCTGTTCTGAGCCCCCTCTGTTGTCAGGTTCCTTATGTTGAGATCAGACCGAAATACCTAATCCCATGTCTTTCTAGGTCTACTCCTACGCACTGCTCCCCCCCCGCGTTCATAGTTGGGTCATATGGTCACCCAGTATTGATCGTCCAAACCAACCCAACCTACTCATACACATCACCTCACTGATAGCCTACTTCTAATGCCCAGATGCCTTCTTGATTCATCATTCAGTACCCCTCCCTGGGGTTTACCCCACATATCCATCTCATGAATTCTCTATTCATTCTGTTTCATTCTATTAATATATTTCTTCCACTTTAACTGGCCCATATAAAACAATGTTGTTCAGCCACATTTGCATATGTTTGAAGGTCAAGGCACATGTGAAGAATGAGGACCCAGAAAGTAGGTGTAGAGAACCTTTTTGTAAAGAATACGGTCAGATAAACAACGTTGGGGCTGCGAGTGGGAGGGAGGGAGGGGTGGAGTAAACATGAGTGCATCCTCCCTTCCACTCCCCTCCTCCTCCACTGCTTGTAAAGTGTTTGTGATGGTTTTACTTGATCTGGGCGTGTATCTCCTCCTCCTCTCCTATATTTACTTAGGATATGGATTTTTGGGGTTGTGGGACAGTTCCCAAGCTCTGCCACCATGATGATGAAGGAGGAGTAATGGTGTGGTTTGTGAGGTGTGAGTAAATTACGATGTTAAGTATCAAGAGTTGCCACTTAGTCCTAGTTGTCAGTTGTCACCCAATTTCCATACGAATCCCACCTTTTCCGCGGTTTTTGAACGCTTCCGTGAGGCCTATCGCAGCCCACCAGTAGATCCTTTCGTGAGGCCTATCGTATATACTGTACCTGGTTAATCTATGATTAATTTCTGATGTGCTGGACTTAGAAAAATAATTATTTCACCAACTCCTAATGAGCAAATATACTGTATACACAAAACTAGATAAAAAAAAATAATGTTGTTTTCACTATCTTTATTTCAGACACATGCTCACTGATAATTGACAGCGCGGGAAGTTTCCCACAACCAATTTTTTGTTTTATTTTATTTTTTTCTATGTGGTTGAGGGAGGCAAAAGGCAGAACTGCCTATAGCGAGTGCCTCCCCCATAGTTGAAAGAGTGACAGGGCCAAAATCAAGGGACATTCGAGCCAAAATGCCTGGACACACGGAGTTTGAAGCAATTTAAGTCATAGGAAGAGGGAAAGACTGATTCTGGGAGAGAGTTCCAGAGCTCAGCTGTTGAGTAGAAGAAAGTTTGAGAGTAACGTTTCACTCTTGGGTTGGAGAGTTGCACAGAGTAAGGGTGGGATTGAGTTGCAAGACGGGTACCACGTGCCCTACGTAAAGGAGGTGGTATGCACTGGGAAAGCTCTGAGGAACACTGATTATTATAGTAGCGATAGAATAGCGAGAGAGATGCAACATTGCGGCGGAGAGAGAGAGATTGCAGAGAGTTGGTGAGTTGGCGGGAGTTAATGATACGAAAGGCCTTCCTTTCAACTTTGTCTAGGAGAGCGGTGTGAGAGGAACCTCCCCACACATGTGAACAATACTCAATACAAGGACGCACTATGCCCCTGTACAGAACAAGAAGCTGTGCAGGGGAAAAGAACCCCCTAAGGCGGTTGAGCACACCCAGCTTCTGGGAGGCTGCCTTAGCAAGACTGGTAATATGGTCCTTCCAAATGAGAGCAGAAGAAAAAGAGACACCAAGAATATTGAGAGAAGATGAAGGGTTGATTTTTGTATTGTTGAAGAATAAGGGATAGTCCGCTGGGAGATCCTGACGGGTAGATAGATGGAGAAATTGGGTCTTGGAAGCATTAAAGGTAACAAGGTTTTCTCTTCCCCAATTGGAGATAGTATTTAGATCAGAATTTAAGAGTTTTATGGCTTCATTACGTTTGTCGTTGAGGGATTGCTGACTGGGGCGTTCTGAAAAACCAATGGAGTAGTGTAAGGTTGAGTCGTCTGCATATGAATGGATGGGAATTAAGGTACAGTTAAGGAGATCATTTATAAAAATTAGAAAGAGAATAGGAGATAGAATAGAGCCCTGAGGAACACCGGAGTTTATAGGGTGAGGAAGTGAACAATGGCCGTCCACAACCGCGGCTATGGAACGGCCGGAAAGGAAATTAGAGACAAAGGCACAGATGGAGGGAGAGAGACCGAAGGAGGGTAGTTTAGAAATTAAAGATTTGTACCAGACTCTATCGAAGGCTTTCGATATGTCTAGTGCAATAGAAAAAGTCTCACCGAAGTCCCGAAAGGAGGATGACCAAGAGTTAGTAAGATATGAAAGAAGATCACCAGTAGAGCGACCCTTAACCCGGGAACTGCGGGGAGACTCTTAAGAGTTCCCCCGGCGGACTGCGGGAAGACTCTTAAGAGTCAGAGAAAAAAAAAATCAACTTTAAACATCGATATTTATTTTATTTTATTTTTTTTATTTATTTTTTTGCCCCTGGGCCATGCAAAATATCACTCTTTTACCTCCCCACTTTCCTCCCCTCCTTCAGTTATCACCTATTTTCCCTGTTATTCCCTTATTCTGAGGTATATTTTCGTGCTAACATTAGCGAGTTGCAAGCAGGGCATTGACATCACTGTTAGCAAGCTAGTGCAAGAGAGAGAGAGAGAGTATCGATCGAATGTGTCTCAGTGGCCTTGGGGGAAATTAGCGGGAAAGCAGGTTGCCTCACCCATACATTATATAACTCGCGGCCTGTATCTCCGATTTTGACCATCCAAACGCTGTTTTCACTCGTTTTATTGTTGTTTCAGGTTAATACCTTTATAATCAACCCATAATAGGCGCGTATGGATAAGTATTAATGCTATTTATGGTAAAATGAATATTTTAGTGATGGAAACAGCTCAAATACGTCTTCTAATTACCCCCATGCGCACTTCTTAGGTTAAGGAAGCCATACTGGCGATCTGAGAGCAGATTATGAGAAGAGAAATGCTTAAGAAATTTGGAAGCAAGAATAGTTTCAAAAACTTTCAAAAGACAAGAGATGAGAGCAATTGGACGATTGTTAGAGGGTTGAGAGCGGTCACCCTTCTTTGGGACAGGTTGAATGTGAGCAAACTTCCAGCATGAAGGGAAGACGCTAGAGGATAGACAGAGACGAAAGAGTTTGCCTAGGCAGGGAGTCAGCACGTTAGCACAGTTTTTGAGAACAACAGGAGGAACACCATCCGGACCGTACGCTATATTAGTGTTAAGCCCAGAGAGAGTAGAAAGTACATCTTTAGAAGAGATTAGGATATTAGGCATAAGTTAGAGAGAGGAGGGTGGAGAGGGAGGAATAGCACCGGAATCATCCAAGGTGGAGTTTCTAGCAAAAGTTTGAGCGAAGAGTTTAGCTTTGTCAGAGGAAGAAGTGATGGTTGTGCCATCAGAGTGGGAAAGGGGAGGGAAAGACGAGGAAGAGTAATTGTTGGAGAGTTTTTTGGCTAGATGCCAGAAAGCTTGGGAAGAGCTAGAGTTGGATAGTTCAGTGCATTTATTATTGATGAAAGAGTGTTTGGCAAGTCGAAGAACAGATTTGGCTTGATTCCGGGCAGAAACATAGGAAGAATGAGAGTCTTGAGTTTTAAGGCGTCGGTACCGTTTGAATGCTTCCTCCTTATTGCGGACAGCAGTAGAACAGGCGTGAGTAAACCAAGATTTTTTAGCATTAGTCTGAGAGAAAGAGAATGGAATGTATGCTTCCATGCCCGATAGGATTACCTCGGTAATGCATTCAGCACTCTCCAAGGGTCCCCGGCCACGGAAGCAGAAATCATTCCATGTGAAATCAAAGAAGTACTGCCGGAGAGCCTCACAGTCGGCAGCGCCAAAGTGCCACAAGCGCCGCCGGCTAGGAGGATCGGGTGGCCGTACTGGAGAGATAGGACAGGTGACGGAGATTAGTTTATGGTCGGAGGAGCCCAAAGGAGAGAAAAGATCGACAGTATAAGAAGAAGGGTTAGAACTTAGAAACAAGTCAAGAATGTTGGGCCGATCTCCGATGCGATCCGGGATATGGGTGGATTGCTGAACTAACTGCTCTAGGTCATTTAGGACAGAAAAGATGTAGGCTTGTTCACCAGGTGGATCAGTAGTCTGAGAGGAGAGCCATTGGCGGTGGTGAACGTTGAAATCTAAGATGGAGATTTCTGAGAAAGGAGAAATGGATAGAATGTGTTCCACTGTAGAGTTTAGATAGTCAAAGAATTTGGGAAAGTTGGTAGAGTTAGGGGAAAGATAGACAGCACAGAAATATTTAGTAAGAGAATGACAGGAAAGTTTGAGCCATATAGTTGAGGAGTCGAAATCGGGAACACGAGAGCAAGTGAGTTTGTTGTGCACATATGCACAACATCCGCCTTTGGCTTTGAAACTAGGATAGAGAAAGTAGGAGGATACAGAGAAGGGGCTGCTGGATGTTGCTACAGACACCTGAGTTTCGGTGAGGAAGAGAAGATCAGGTTTGTAGGAGGAGAGATGGTGTTCAACAGAGTGAAAGTTAGAGGAAAGTCCGCGAATGTTTCAGAAATTAATAGAGTAACAGGCCGAGGTCCAGGTAATTTTGTGGGGTCGTGAGGGGATGGTCGGTCGGGTGTGGGGGCATTTATGGTCCCCCCCCCTGGGGACTCTGAGGCTTGGCTAGAATTCATAATTTTGTCTTTTTAAATTTTGGTGTGGAGTGCATGTATAGTGTAGTGAAGTGGATAGGAGGAGGAGGTGTTTGTGAGAGCTAGCTGGATTGCTCAGTGTAAATGAGGCACAAAGAAAATCAGCAAGAGAGGCCAAGCAAATGAAACCGGAGTTCCAGCGACTCTTTATCACATGCCTATAACCTCACCTGGGTCTAGCCCTGATCGATTGGTGCCTACAATCTCCCCACACAAAATTGTATGTCAACATACGTTAGACCTAACAAAAAGATGAGTAAAGAAGCGTTATTGACTCCTGTGCCATTATATTTGTTTATGTGTTGGTAGGATATTATTTTTTCAATTCCACCGCATTAGAACTTAAACACTTATTAAATGGAGACTAACATATATTTATCTTCATTTATAAGGGAGATAGATAGATACAGTAAATAGATAGGGATAAGGGGGAAAGGTCAATAAATGAATATCAGATAAGAAACAGGGAAGGGAAGGGAGATACCAAAATTATCAACATGAGAAATATAAGTTAAAGAATTAATCAACTTTTTGATGAAACAAAAATATGAGATACTGTATACTGTATATACTTTCGGAATCAGGAAGTGATTAGTTCAGCGTGAGACACCACAACGACAGTGCGATTTATAGGAGGCATTGTCCCAAGTCCTTTATTGTTCCTTATCCATTTAAACCTCGATATGCTTTATTTTAAAGTTTTGTAATATTTAACCTCTATTTAATCACTTGATAACCAAATGTTTAACCACTGTTTAATCATTTACTCATCAAAAAACAATAGTACAGTCAATCCTCCACTTACGCGTGATTCATTTGTGCGATCCTCCACTTACACGAGGGGGATGACCAGAACCTGACAGATTCCATGTATGCGAGGCTGGTCCCATTTACACGAATCAAGGATGGAAAGTGAAGGAAATAAGTAGTGAAAGTGGTGTTGAGTGGGATGAAGGGCGTTGGCTGACGGATCACAGAGGAGCATAAAGGCGATTCATTTATGGCCACCCCCTAAGGCAATGGATAAATAGATTGGTAGAGCATCCTACTGGTAGTCAATTGCACAGAAGTGTTGCAGGTTCAAAACTCTCCCGAGGTAAATGCTTATAAAACACCGGCCGCCCAGATGGCCATGGGTCCGCAACTGAAGCTGTCGGACCATTGACCTGAAACATTATCTGGACTGGCCTTCTCCCCTGTGCTCAAGGGAGTAGTGAGTGTAACTGCTACCAAAGGGCCAGCAGCCATATTGGACCACTGTAAACTTGTGGAGTAGGGAGCCCATGGCCGCAGTCGCTATACCTCTAGTGTACATTCGCAGTTAATCACGATTATGTTTCCATCTATTTTACATAATATGAATGCATTAGGTTGGGATAGGTTGGTCAGGTAAGTTAACCCGCTGAGTGCTAGGTCCGTATATATACGGACTATAGGGGTGTTGTCAAGCCCAGTGCCAGGTCCGTTTATATACGGACTCTTCAAAAAACATTCATAGCGCCGAAATTAGCTCACCCACACCTTCCATATTCATACCACAAGTACCCTACCCTTTGTCCTTCTCACCTCCCCTCTCCCAACTCCCAAACACCATGTAAATATAAGTGTACTGTATAACATACATACATAAATACATACAAGTTTAAATACCATTTTGTCCACAGATAATGTGGTTACAGTCTCGCATCCTAAATGGCGGCCCTGTCAAGGGCTGCCTCTGTTGTCAAGTTCTTTATTTTGATGATCGGACCGAAGTACCTGATCCCACGTCATTCTAGGTCTACCCTTACACGCAGCTCCCCCCACGCTCACAGTCTAAGAATATAAGAATAAATATGAATATAAATATAAGATTATTTACCAGTGATTTTATGTTAAAACGGTGCACTCCCGTTATCCGTGCTCCAAGTATTCGCGAAACTCGCTATCCGCGGACACCCCTAAATATCCCATTACTCGTTATCCGCGAAATCCCCCCCCCCCCCAAAAAAAAAATACCAGCTATTCATTAATTTGAATCGGGCGGGTAGATGCACATCCCGATTCTTGTTTTGGTCAGCCATCTTGCAGCTCGCAGCCCACCTACCAAAGCCACCATTGTGTTGGCAAAATATCTATTTACAAGCTTTTTCTACTCGAACCTCGTATTTCCCGCGTTTATTATGGCCTTTATATTCCATTCAGTGATAGGGCCTAGTGGTAATTATCTCTCTATCTATCTATCTATCTAGATCATCCCAAAATTCCCGATTCTTGATTTGGTCGGCTATCTTGCAGCTGACAGCCCACCCATCAAAGCCACCATTGTGTTGGAAAAATACCTATTTACAAGCTTTTATCTGCCTGAACCTCGTATCTCCCGCGTTTGTTAGGACCTTTAGTCCATTCAGTGATAGGGACAGTACTAGTGGGCCTGGTGGTAATAATGAAGGAATTAATTGCCTGGGACCATCTAAACAGATAGCAATAGCCGGTCAAGCCTACCGACGCTGTGTCGGACGAAAGCGGTGAAATTATGCCGATGATTTAGGCTAGGCTATATATGACTGATTTTAAATAAAATCTGTGTGGTAAGTAATCTTCTCATAATATGTATTTATAAGTGTTGTCAAATAATATGTATTTATTGGATATATGTGGGGGCATAGACTACAGTAGATCTGGACTGGACACAAAAATGAAACTTTGCAGTAAGGGACCCAAAATCAGAGAACGAACCCCCAAGTATGAACCTTGAAACCGCTAAAATATCACATTTTCGCGGTTTCGAGATTCGAACTTGGGGGTTCGTTTGCCGATTTTGGGTCCCTTACTGCAAAGTTCCATTTTCGTGTCCAGTCCAGATCTACTGTAGTCTATGGTGGGGGAAATGAGGGTCTAAGATCGGTGAGCCCGGTACAACCTAAGTCGATTTCCCATTGAAACTTATGTTAATTAGTGCCCACGTATACGCGGAAGGGAGCCGGTATGACCTAGGCGCTAATACTGGGAGTGCACTGTATAAGACTGTTTGGAAATCATCAGTGTGTGTGTGTAAGGGATAAAAAACAAACCCAATGCATTTCAATTATTAATAATTGAAGATAATGTGACATAAAAACTTGTGGTGGTGTTGTTGTTGTTGTTGTTGTTGTTGTTCCCCAAGCTGCCTGGCCGAACAGCCCCAAGGCCCCGAGCAAGGCCAAGGCCATAACCTAGCGCCCCCACAGAACCCTCCCTGCCGACCAAAATATAGCCTGGGTGACCGAAGCCACTCCATGGCGGGGAGCCAGAAACGCCCGGGAAACCAAAGCCCCACTCAGGGCCCTGTGCCCCTCAGCAATTATGAAGAGAAAGTTGAGGGGCAAAGGAAAAATGTGACGCTTTGGCTTCCAATCTTGGTAAATTGGGAGGTCAATCCACGGAAGAGACGCCGTCACTTGAGATCTAGAAAATATATAAGTAAAAGGAACAGTCAGAGTAAGCTATGGGTATGGCAGAGATCGCTCAGTTCTCACTCGGATAGACCAGCCCATCACCACATGACTAGAATCCAGTCCTCTCGGCATCAGCTAGGAAAGGCCCTAGAAAGCCGTATTTGGTGGGGGGATAGCTCCCCTATTTCAACCCCTTTCGGGGTTGGGCACCCGCCCATACTTTGTGACATACTTTGCGGACCCATAGATCGTGTCCTTAGTGTGTTTACATCCCCGTAACATTTGTGCGTAAAAAAGCAATTCATACTCAATGCTGATATACTCCAAATACTCTCAAACTGTGTTTGCAAAGACAAAAATGAACTCGCAACATTTTTACAAAAGGCATATTTGTCGTACTTTGCGTAACCATTGTGCCTCTCGTGCACGTACATATATAACAAAAATATGTTTGTGTACTAAAAGTAATCCATACTCAACATAAGACTACTTGAAATGCCTGCATTCGTCAAAACTAGATGGTTAGAGCAGTTGCAATTTGGCCGGACACCCCAAAAAAGGCAATAAAGTCTACGGCATTTACGTCGATACTTGCAACTCTCCAGATGCGAGATCGGCTACCTATTATTGGGCGAAAGTGAACTAGGTGAGTGGTTTTTTGTTACCACTATTCTTCCTTTTTCATCCAACATGATAGATTTAGCCAATGAAAAAGAAAAACAGTAAATTGGTTGGCACTTGGGGGTGACACAAGGTATATAATTCTCTGGCACTTGAGTGGTTATTTCAATAGAATGAAGAAAAAATACATCAAAATAGAATCGTAATTAGGCGCGAATGTAGAGGCATAGTGGCTGCTTAACCAAGAACAAATATTACAGAGAAGAAAATTTTAAATCCCAGGTATTTGCCTCCTCTCGGCGCCACCACAGTCTCAATATATCCCTCAGGACCCATACTCATTACTGGATAACTCATGGCTGATTCAATTGTCTTTTATGGTGAAAACCCATTTATCAGTAATACAAATAAATGTATAGAACATATTTAAAATTGAACACATACATATAAAGTAAGCATAATGCATAAAATATTATTTTGAAATATGGTTCAGAATGCATGCCCACTAATGGTGGGGTACAGTCAGCCTGGTGAACACTTTGACTGTTCAGCCCGAGGCATCCTAAGGCATCCTAAGGCATACTCCATTATTAACCCCTTTTCTAATAAAACATGTATTAACCAAATATTGCAAGAGGCTTTATATCGAGATTCATGTGTAATAATCGACTCTTGTGGGTAACTAATCACTATCACATTATATCTATATCTATCTATCTATCTATCTATCTATCTATCTATCTATCTATCTATCTATTGCCTGACGCCATGATCCCCGAAGAGGTGGCCACGAACGAACCACCCCCATGTACCTCTGTCCCCAGTCAGTCGACGCCCCTCCTCCCAACCAGCACTGCCTTCATTCATATACTTCCTCACTCCATCCTTCCACCTCTCCTTCGGTCTACCTCTCCCTCTCTGTCCTTCCACCTCGCTCTCGTACACCCTCTTAGTCATTCTCTCGCTTCCCATATGTTACAAACCATCTCAAGTTGTTCCTTTTCACACTTTCCAGCACATCTACCTCCACACCACACCTCCTTCTTACTTCCTCATTCATCTGTCTATCCCTCCATGTAATTCCGCATGCACTTCTCAAGGAACTCATTTCCACCGCTCTCACTCTTGGTCTGAGTCTCTCCACGAACGTCCATGCTTCGCTTCCGTAAGTTACTGTCGGGATTACCACACTGTCATGCAAGGACTTCTTCACTTCCATACTGACCACCCTATTTCTTGTTACTGCTTTCAACGTTCCTACAACCCTCTTCCCCTGTTGCACCCTCTCCCGCACATCTTCATCCACAGTCCCATCTTTACTCAACACACTGCCCAGATACTTAACCCTCTGTTCCCGGAAGGGCTCTTGAACGCCCATAAAAAAGCATACACGAGCTGCCCGGAAGGGCTCTTAAACACCCATGAGCTCAAAGCCTGTGAGCTTGGTGTGCGAGGCGTCGGTCCGACGCATGTAAACAACAGCCGGCTGGACCGACGCCCCGCATCTCCGGCCACAAGAAGGAGAGCGTCGCTTGTTCGTGTGTGCCTGTATGTTGTTGTTAAATATCGAAAAGTAGTGTAAAGTGGCTGTTTTTGCCATAAAGTTATCTCCAATGAAATCATCATCACAACTCAACCAGTTGACTTAGAGAGCTCTACTTAACGCCATTCTACAGGTAAATAACACAGCTATGCTTGGGGATGCGTGGGAATGCAGGAAGTAGTCAGAATAACAAATATACGGTAGCCTAGCCTAGCCTAGACGTTTTTCGGCCAAAACACCCGGGTTTCGGGGAATATTTATGTAATGCGTAGCCGGGGCTGGAGGGTAAGAGCTGACGATCTCCATAGCCTGACCGTTCAACTTCACCTCGCACTCTGTGACTTCACCCCTTTCGAAGACCATCACCTTGCTTTTCCTCGCATTTACCTTCAAATTCCGTTTTTTGCACACTTTTCCAAACTCATTTACCAGACCCTGCAACTCCCATTCATTATCGCTCATCAGAACTGTGTCATCCGCAAACAGCAGTATAGGCAGCTTCCACTCATTTCCCTCCCTTTTCAGCGATACACATTATATACAGGGAAATAATTCAAATAGATCTTGCCCAATGTCGCCCCTGAGCCAAACCCCTGGATTATACACCCTTGTTACTAACCTTATACAACACATCCATACTCATATCTCTCGCTGTTCCATCCAATCACTCATAGACAACATGCAGCTGCAGGCACGACTTCCCGAAATCCATCCTTCTGAATCCTCCCTTCCTCGCGAGGACAGAGTCCACCTGGCCAGGCTGAGATGCGGACACCATCCAGCCCTTCTGAGCTATCAGAAGAGACTGGATGACTCCGTCGTCGACACCTGCCCGGGTCGTAACACAGCACCCCATACCATTAAACACATCATAGAAGACTGCATTTCACACAACCAATTATGCCAACAACACAATCTACACTCCTTGAGAGCTCTGTGGGAAAGCCCGACCATGGCCATGGCCTTCCTTAGCGCCATGGCCTTCCTTAGGGACTCGGGGATGTTCGGCCAGGCAGCTTAGGGAACAACAACAACAACCTTATACAACTTAATTACACTTATTATGGTGATGCATATACTGTATTGATATTTGAATAGGTACTCATTCTAGCATGCCATATATGGGTGCAAGTAACAGACATAGCAATAATTTATGAGATGAATGCCCATGACCCAGCAGTGTTGTTATGGGCTATATTCCGATCCTTCAGTGATCCAATATGCCCGCTGGCCCTCTGGTGGTGCCGGTCCCACACAGGAGAGTAAGTAACAAGGACAGTCCAGGTATAGTTTCAGGTCAGTGTGTCAGACCAACTAAATAACCGCTTCACCTACCTTAAACTTATGGCTCCTATACAAAGAGAAAAATATATAATATAAGTAAGTTTTATCCAATTTGAATACTAATAAGACCAACCCTATGAGGTCGGATATTAATGTAAACAAACCCTTTGTTATTGCACTCAGCTACTTGTGTACTTTACATAACTACATAAAGAGTATTTTTCGTATCTAAGCAGTATTTTGTATATATTTTTAAGCTTAGAGAAGTCATTACTTTGTTTTCATATTGGTATGTTATTATTTGTAAACACATATCCCATTATTTTCTCATTTAGCATCCTTCAAAGGAGAATTGGTGGCAAATAGTTATATATAAAGATATATGATAAGACTGTTGTCCACAAGGTTTGGCGTGTATAATGTAGCATTTAGTTAATACTTCACATGTGGATCTCACAGTGGGCACAATAGAATCATATTTTTGTAGTAGTTCTGTGTTTTGGCTGTAGTCCAGTAAAGTTTGTGTCACAGGAGGGTGTGTATCTGATACTTGACTCTGAATCAATGTATCTGATTCAGTCAGTCAGTCAGTATATCAGATTCATGGTATACTAAAGAATAGGCTGTTATTTGACCAATGCGACTGCCATTTTGGCAATATTTTAAAGTTTGTATCTTAAAATCAGTAAAAAATAAAGGTGCTCGACCACAAATCCAGAAACCTCGGGACCAAAGAGTTCCCAGTTTGAGATTTTTCCCATTTTGTAGACAAATTTCCCTAAGAAATCCTAAACTGTACCGTACAATATTTAATGGTACCGGTATACACTATTATATGGCCTTGAAATGTATGCCTTTAATATTAACTCTTACACTTCAGGGCTTGAATTTACTTGCCAAGTGCCCCACCCGGGACATATTGGCGAAAATACATGTAATATTATACCTGCTGTATTTCTGTAAATAATACATGTACAATAACCAGAATGTCAGCTCATTTAAGTATTTGGGCATTGTGTTGAGTAAAGATGGGAGTATGAAAGGTGTATACCTCGTGTGTTAGGAGCGTGATGACCTATGCCTCAGAGACGTGGCCGGTTAAAGCGGAGGATATCAATAGAATGGAACGGAATGAGAAGAGAATGGTGATATGGATGTGTGGGGTTAATCTCAGGGACAGGGTATCGAGCGAGGAATTGAGAAGGCGTCTGGGCATTAGGAGTGTCAGTGAAGTGATGCGCACGACCCGACTTGGTTGGTTTGGACATGTGCTCTGGTACTCCGGTCCGATCTCAAAATAAAGAACTTGACAACAGAGGCAGCCCTTGACAGGGCCGCCTGGAAAGCTGCCATTTAGGACGTGAGACTGTAACCATATTCTCTGTGGACAAAATGGTCTTTACCCCTTAACTGGCGGGGCCCGCCTTAAGTCGGGCTCCAATTTGCAGCAAGTTAGGAGCATTATTAAGGCTTTTAAAGGGTTAAAATCGAGTGCAAATGGCCGGGAGCGCAGCAGGCCACACGTCCGACACCCAGGGCTTACCGCCGCCCACTGACTCACGCTCCCTCTGTTCTCGAGAGGCCGGCAGTGTTGCCAGTTGTGAGCGTAGCTGGAAAAAATATGCCGCTATACGCTAAACTCCCATGTTAGTGGTAGCACTGCGTGAGAACGACGAGTGCTACGTAGCTCGTTCTGGTCTCATTTTGAAGCTTTTAGCGCCTAGTTTGTTGCTGAATACATTTCTTTTCATGCAGATACTTGATTGATCATTCAGGAGGGCCTGAATATGCCCAAAATAGCCCAAAACCCCCTGCTAGACAAGGGTTAATCTTGTATATATATATATATATGCATGAAGACATGCAGGAGAGGGTGCAACAGGGGAAGAGGGGTGTAGGAATGATGAAATCAGTAACAAGAAATAGGGTGGTCAGCATGGAAGTAAAGAAGTCCTTGCATTACAGTGTGGTAATCCCGACATTGACTTACGGGAGCGAAGCATGGACGTTGGTGAAGCAACTCAAACCAAGAGTGAGAGGGGTGGAAATTAGTTACTTGAGAAGTGCGTGCGGAGTTACATGGAGGGATAGACAGACGAATGAGGAAGTACAAGAGAGGTGTGGTGTGGATGTAGATGTGCTGGAAAGTGTGAAAAGGAACACCTTGAGAGGGTTCGGCCATGTGGAACGTATGGGAAGCGAGAGAATGATTAAGAGAGTGTACGAGAGTGAGGTGGAAGAATGGAGTATATGAAGTATATGAGTGAAGGCGGTGCTGGATGGGAGGAGGGACGTCGACTGACTGGGAACAGAGGTGAATGGGGCTGTTTCGTTTGTGGCCATCCCTTCGGGGATCACAGTGTCCGGCAATAGATAGATAGATAGACAATAACCAACCAAATATCATGATCATGTATCTTATTTTTCTTTGTTTGTTCTTCCAAATTTTGTATTATCTTCCTCTTTCCTTGCTACTTTTGACAATCGACCACTATTTTTGCTAATATTGGCCTAGTACAGTACTAACCTACAACATGAAATAGCTTAGGAGCATATGGTACAAGAAAACAATAGTGAATGACCATACTGAACATGTGAACATGTGTTTGCTTGTGGACTGGAAGGAAGGGAGGACTCCTCTTCTCTCCCTCCTCCACTCAGAGGAGGGTGGAGTAGAGTCCCACTCACGCTGATTGAGTCGGACCGACAAAAATAATGCAGTATGTATATACTCAGGCACATACCCAATAGCTGGGGGTGGCAGACTCGAGACAGAGCCCGAAAAGAAACTACATCAAAGTTCCAATTCTTAGGGTCCGGGACCACTTTCACGTTCCCTCGCCCTTTTCTCTGTCTCATCTAGTAGGGGAGGAGGATTCCTAGCCTCCTGCCCACAAAGTAGGAAAAGTAGTACAGGAAAAGAGGCAGACAGAAACGGCTAAGGTTGGGTAAAGGATGCATACATAAAAGAGATGGACAGAAATGGCTAAGGTTGGGTAAAGGATGCATACATAAAAGAGACAGACAGAAACGGCTAAGGTTGGGTAAAGGATGCATACATAAAAGAGACGGACAGAAACGGCTAAGGTTGGGTAAAGGATGCATACATAAAAGAGACAGACAGAAATGGCTAAGGTTGGGTAAAGGATGCATACATAAAAGAGACAGACAGAAACGGCTAAGGTTGGGTAAAGGATGCATACATACCCTACAAAGCGGGGGGTTATAATTTGATTATTTTACTCTAAGCTTGATAATACTGTACATTTTTGCTGTAAAAAAATTGCTGGTGATTAGGGAAGTCCAGTTTTTAGAAAGCCAGATTTATGGTTGAGTACCTGTACCTTAAAACTTGAAGAAATGCCTTTAATACTGTACTAGTAAAATAGGCCATTAAATCATTGTGAATACCAGACTAGCATACAAATTATTGGGTACAGGGGCCCTTGTGATGCTGACTTGATTAACTTTATAAACAGTTTAGGACGGATGAAATACAGTAGATATGAGTGCTGGATTTATTGGAATGCAACTATGGCTCCATGGTTAATGAATTATTTCACCCTCATCTAACAACATTAATACAAATTGAATAATAAACCCATTCATACACTGTAGGCTACCATTGAGGGTTATATGATATGAATTAATTGATTTCCTACTTTTATCAACACTAATGAAGATAGATGAACTCTTTCATGTTCAAACAGTAGACTAATATGTGATAGTATTAAATCCAGTCACACCTGTACAAAACTACAGTAGTATGCTTTTCACATGTCCACAATTGCACAGTCATCCCCAAAGGTTGTTCCATGCTTCTACTTGTTATACCTTTAGTTGGCTTTCCAGGTATATAACATTACCACTTACAGTATATAGCCCCCAAATAAAAACAGTTAGTCTGTATATAAATATCATAATTTGCAGGAAGGTTTGAATGTATAAGTATGGTTTTTGCAGTAGAGCAGTTAATTGTGATGAAGGTTGATAAACAATAGCAATGATATACACTTTATACAGTACTTAGATACTTAGTCGTCCTACCACAGGAGTAAACATTCCTCAACTATACTCTTATTTTCATAACTTGGCAGAAATTTGACTCCATTAACAACTGATTTCCTGATAATTAATGGACAAATATAAAACTGTTATAGCTCTGCATCATAGTAATGCTAAGTTCTCACAATTAACATCACATTTGGCTATATAAACTTTGTAATAGCTGCATAATTAAGGTTGGGAGTAGTCCGTTTCTCTCCAGCTTAACCGACCGACTATGGGATTGAAAATGAAAGGTTTGTTAGAGTGTGCTAAGAAGTAATATTTTCTTCTAGCAAGAGGTAGAGCTATAAGGTCTTTAAAATGATGTATAAGAGGAAGAGGTAAAGTTAAGGGGACTGGTTATTGTGGGAGTCTATTTATCTACTGTATACAGTACAGTGAACCCTCAAATTTCGCGGGGGATACCTCTGTGCTGTCAGTGCGTACCTTCGTTTGCATGGAAGTTAAATATAAATGGGCAAAATAGGTAATGGTCTGGCTCCGACCGAAAGTTGTACTATTTCTACCTTTCATCACCTAAAAACCACAAATATATAACTTATTACTGTACAAATATGTTTTTATAACCTAAACTACCATACAAATACATTTCATGTACAGTGGAGCCCCCATCTTCGCTACACCGGTCTTCATTGATTCAATTCTCGCACCACACACCAAATATTCCCCATTTCAATTCTCGCGCCAAAAGCTTCAATTCTCGCATCAAAATCCCAGCCGAAACCCGAAAAAATAGCAAAAATAACGAAAAACTCGACGTAAAACTAGAAAACAAACAAAAACAATAATTTTGTTTTAACATAACAAAAGAATCTGCCAGTAGCTTGCCGTTTAGAGACGAAATCCGAGTGAATCCGAGATCCGATCGTCAAATGCGCAAGATGCCGCCATCTTTGTATGACGTCATCACTAAGCACACGCTTGCAGTTTAGCTAGTATCTGTGTTGACAAAACAACCGTTTGCAAGCCTTTTTGTGCCTGAACCCCTTATCTCTCGCGTTTATTATAGCCTCTAGTACATTTAGTGATAGGGATGGTTGGCCTGGTGGTAGCAATGAAGGAATTTCATGCTCAAAACACAGAGCAAAGACCAGTCCATGTCGGACGAAAGTGATTGAAATGCCTAGCCTAGACAATGTTAGCCTAGGCTAGGCTATTATAATAATAATAATAATAATAATAGTTCTTAAAGCTAGCGCATGCTAAGCTAGCTAAGGATAGCTCAATAAGGCCGATTAGGCGTATTTCCATTGGGGTCCTGTACTACTACCCCATCCCTTTGCTCATGAGGGAGGGTAACGACTCAGTGCTTGTGAAAAATCTGTAATGCGCCGAGCGTGGGCGCGAACCCGGGCCTTCTGGGTGGAAGCCCGAGACGCTAGTCACTACACCAATGACAATGATGACGCCAATATGACAATGATTTATAATAAAATCTGTGTGGTAAGTAATCTTCTCATAATACGTATTTATACGTCTTTTCCTCATAATATGTATTTATTGGATGTATTTGGGGCGAAATGGGTACTTGAGGGGTGGCTGGACGAATTTAGAAACTAGGCCTAGGCTAGGCCTAAAAATTTTTGCATGATAGAAACAATGCCCCAATCTACAGTATTTATGGTTAGGACTGTCATTTAGCCATGTCTACATTATTATTTACAATGCATAAGATTTAGGCCTAGGGTATTTGATGTAGCCTAGACAAAAAACATGTTTTCATAGCCTAACACTGGGAAAAAGTGCGGTAATTGTTTAGATATTGGGCCTTTTTTTTCTAGTTATTAAAAACTTATTCTATGGTGTATTATATGATACAGTATAATGCATAAAATTTAATTTGTGTACAATAAAACATGTTTTCATAGGCAAAAAATAGAAAAAGACGCAAATTTTGGCATGAGCACGGAACCGATTGAATTTTCCCCATAAGAACAGTGCCCCGATCTTGGCTGTTTCAATCCTAGTTCTATTTCTGCGGAACCGATTAGCAGCTAGGATGGGGGCTCCACTGTATAAGAATAAGACACAAACGTAAATTAGCTCACATTGGTAGTGGTTGAGCAACGCCGATGTTATGGATCTGTGCCATCGATCGATAGCACTGCACCCGAAACGGATCGACCAAAATAATAGGCCTAGGCCTGATGGTAAAGTTTCGAGTGAAAAGTAATACACCCTGTATATAGTTTCATATACATAGTGTCAAGTGAGATAGTTCAATAGCTCATATACATATTATGGAATTGGCTTCACATCATTTAGCCAGAGGAGAGCAGTAAGCTTTGAAGCGACTTTCGAGAGAAGTGTAAACAATCTCACCAACTCCTGAACAGAAACGGATTTTCCATTTCCGATTTTGTTTGCTCAATAAATGATACATGCAATGAAAAACGATAGATAATAGATTCATAATATCCTGTTGTGCTTTATAGATACATAATAGTTTGGTACGGGAGATGTGTCTCTCTCCACAGTCAACGGTGACTACGTCGAAGGGCCCGGTGTCACGCCAATATGGCCGCCCGAAACTCTCCAACAGATACGAATCGACTCTCGCTCGGCGCGTAGCCTACATTTGAACAATTGAGCGTATTTTTCGATTTTTTGCCTCAATTGTGGTTCAAGCGTAGCTTTTATTACGCGTAGATAAATTGCGCGTATTTTGAGAGTTCACTGTATAGTAATAAATTTTGTAGTTTCCTCCCTAGACCTCCATCAAACTTTAAAAAACATCCTTTAGATCCCCCTACTAGATTAATTTGTAATTTTAAAAATGTCACGGCCGATGGCCGGTTCCTCCACAATTACAGGCTCGCTAGAATAAAGGGACCCCTGCCGAAGAATAAGTCAGAAATAGAGAAATTTGAGTGCGTAGTGTGCAAAGGCGAGCTTGTGTTAAGTGATGATCCTGTGGCTGTAAATTTTGGGAATGAGTCATTGGAGCTGGTGAACAAGTTTTGTTACCTAGGAGATACCATCTCTGCCGGTGGTGGGGCCGAGGCTGCCACTGTTGCTAGAATTAGATGTGGCTGGGGGAAGTTCAGAGAACTGCTGCCAATCCTGACCATGAAAAGAATGCCTCTCTCCCTGAAAGGAAAGGTGTATGCCTCATGTGTTAGAAATGCAATGACGTATGCCTCAGAAACATGGGACATTAAAGTAGAGGATGTCAACAGAATGGAACGTAATGAGATGAGAATGGTGAGCTGGATGTGTGGGGCCAGGCTACAGAATAGAATAACAAATGATGAGCTGAGGAGACGTTTAGGTATAAAGAGTATTAGCGAGGTGATGCGTACAAGTAGACTGGGATGGTATGGACGTGTGGAGAGAATGGATGAACAAAATTGGGTGAAAAAATGCAGGTCTGTGATTGTGGAGGGAGCTTCACCAAGGGGTGGACTGAGGAAGACCTGGGATCGGACTATACGTGCCGATCTCAAATCCAAGAATTTGACAAGTGAAGCAGCCCTTAATAGGGTTGCCTGGAACGCTGCCATTAGGACAAGAGACTGAAACTGTACGTATGTGTGGAGCACTCGGTCTTAAAATTTTATGTATGTATCGCTCGCCAGGAATAAAATTGACACGGAAAGGGCACGAAAGGTCTTACTATTGACAAAGAAATAGGGCGATAGGTCTTAAAATCGACAAACTAATGGGACAAATGTCTTAAAATGTCAAAACTAATGGGGATAAGTATGAGGAAGAAAGGGGACCATAAAAGTGGCCCATCCCCCCTTAAAGCATTAGAAGGTAAACCCAGCTTTTGGAGGATGTTGTACAGTCGGGGCTTAACACTAGCTGCTCCCACGTCTTGGGGGTTATTAGCATATTTTGTTTAATTATTATTGAGGATTATGCTTGCTTTTGCTATTTTCAAGCAATGCATTTTATATTGTCCCTTAGGCTAACAAAAATGCCTTTCCAGAGACTTCCCTAAAACTAAAAGTTGATAACCTCCGTAATACGGATCCTAAAAACTTGTAAAGTACTGACTCCACTGCAGTATAGTCAAAGTGGAAACCCACATCCCAACCACCAATCCCTGTATCTACCCATCACTTACCACTCCTCTTGCCTCCTCAACCTTACAAATACATTTCACCACCTTAATCGTGTATATTATAAATTAACGGGTTAATTTTTAAACATTGTTAATCCTCAAAAAAATGTGACTGTATCCTTTGGTTAGATATCTTAATAATATAATCCCACCTTGTATGCACCCATAATGAAAAAAGAGCAAATTTTATTAGAGGTTTACTGAAACAATTTTTTATTTTTTATTTTTTTGTATGCTTAATTTCATGTTTGTAACCACTACTACAACTCTTGTGTATTGGTTGATGTAATGTTCTCTCTTACCCTGAAAGGGGTCGTAGAGTTAAATATATCTTTGAATCTTTGAACTAGAATGGGTGAGCCCCACTACGTACTGTATTGTTAAAATCCATTTCAAACGCCATGAACTCCCCGCGCATGGTAGGCTTGCAGGACGGCACCTCTCAGTTTGCAGATACAGTATACCAACAAACCGCGACTATGCACAAAATGCTGTAGTGAAGCAGTTAGGTAGAAGAATTGTACATTTGTTGATGAAAGTATAAAAATTGGCACACACAATCATAAAGGCAGTACAGTAAACTTCCGTTAATCCGACGACCGATAATTTGAATCTCCCAATAGTCCGAATTTTTCAATTTGAGGCCAAATCCGAATTCACCCAATAGTCCGAATTTTTGAATTTCCCGGTCGCGCGATATTTCCAAATATCGGCCCTCTAGCGGCCAGGCCGGGCTAAACAGTCTGCCGTTGTCGGTCTACCTGAAACGTTCTTTATCCCGTGTTTATCCTGTGATATAGTGACTTAGTGATGGGTCCCACAGCAAGTTCAGGTGCACGAGGGAGAAATGACAAGAACAAACATAAGAGGAAGCACGTAACTCTGTCCATAGCTGATAAATTGCGAGTGATAGCGATGGTAGAGAAAGGCAGTGATCAGCGTAAAGTTATGGAAACTTTTAATATCGGTGCCTCCACAGTTTCAAACATAGTGAAGGCAAAGGCTAACTTATCGAAGTTTGTTGCCTTTGGAAAGTCAAGTTACATGTACACGGGTGATGTGAGAAAGACAATAAAAAACCAAAATATGAAAAACTTGACGAGGCAGTGCATAAGTGGTTTACGGCCAAGCGGGCTGAGGGCAAGCCTATCTCAGGGCTTATGATAATTGAAAAGGCCAAGCAATTCCTGCGTGATATGAATATGGAAGACGATATAAAATTCTCCGACGGCTGGTTGAGAAACTTTAAAATTAGGCATGGAATTAGGGTCCTAGATGTCGCCGGAGAAAAGAATTCTGCCGACAAAGAGGCCGCCGATCGGTTTGCACACATTTTTGCTACCATTGTTCATGATCACCAGCTGACCCCAGACCAAATCTTTAACGCTGACGAGATAGGGCTATGTTGGCGCTGTTTGCCAACAAGGACATTAGCTGGTAGAGGAGAGAAGGCTGCACCCGGATTCAAGATGAATAAAGAACGTCTCACAATCCTGCTGAGTGGGAATGCTTCCGGTAAATGTCGCAATCGTTTGTTTGTTATCAGCAAGGCTAAGAATCCCCGTGCTTTCAAGAACATGCGAGGGAAGTTGCCAGTGATCTATGATGCACAGAGCAATGCATGGATGACTGCCCAAGTATTCCATGATTGGTTCTTTAAGCACTTTGTTCCCGAAGTCAAGGCCTACTTCAAGTCGATTGGCCTTTCTGAGGACACCAAGGCTGTCCTATTCCTGGATAACTGCAGAGCACATCCCCCTGCCCACGAACTAGTGTCTGGAAACATCTTTGTCACCTACTTGCCCCCTAATGTGACTAGTCTGATACAACCAATGGACCAGGGTGTGTGCCAAAAGTTTAAGCAGAGCTACAAGTCCTCATTCGCCCGCAAGCTGATTAACTCTGATGCATCAGTAAAAACTTTCCAGTCAAGTTTTTCCATCAAGGATGCCATATATGATGCTGCCCTAGCCTGGAAGGATGTTTCGGAGGTAACCCTGAAGAAATGTTGGAACAAGCTGTATGCCCAGGTTGATGACCCTGAAGAGGTTGAAGAAGATGAGCACGATTTCGAAGGCTTTCTTGGGCGCCGCAGGGAGGCAATCAACGAAATCCGAGGCCTGATGGATACCGTGCCGGTCAACGACCCCAAGAGGATGACTGAAGAGGATATTGAGGAGTGGGTTGATGTGGATGGTGACCTGCAGGGCGAGGAAGAGGTGACAGATACAGAAATTATCCGGAGTGTTGTGGAGCCAGAATATGTTGAGGAGCACTCGTCTGAGGAAGAGGAAGAGGCAAATGACGATGGCAAAGTAACCTGGAAGGAAGCTGCTACCTATTTCGATGGTATGGTCAAATTTGTGGAACAGTCTAGCCAATATAATGCAAGTGAAACAATCGATTTCCACATCCTCCGTAATGAGTTCTATGAGAAAAGGGGCAGGGCAGTCAAGCAGGCAGACATCAGGGACCTGATGAAAAACATGCACCAACGGGGCCGCCGATCAGATGAACCAGACAACCCTAGACCTGCAACAACGCCTCTCACAGACGACTCGCGTACCAGCTCACCTGAACCTCTTACCACACCAGAACCTATGCCTCCTGCTGATTTTGAAGGCTGGGAGGACCTAGCATCCCCTGTGAAGGCCACTCCTGAGGTAGCCCCAGCCGCCCCTGTGGTAGCTCCTGCCAGCCTAGCCACTCCTGAGGTAGCCCCAGCCGCCCCTGTGGTAGCCCCAGCCGCCCCTGTGGTAGCTCCTGCCAGCCTAGCCACTCCTGAGGTAGCCCCAGCCGCCCCTGTGGTAGCCCCAGCCACCCCTGTGGTAGCTCCTGCCAGCCTAGCCACTCCTGAGGTAGCCCTAGCCCTAGCTCCCCCTTCAGATATTGAAGGCTTGGAGGATATGGCTGTGGAGTAATAATCAGTGAAGTGTAGTAGATTTAAGGACCCCCAAAAAATATAAAACCAGCAAAATACAAAAAAAAAATGTCTTTTTAAGTTAATTTTACATTAAAGTACACTTACAGTGCAGAGCAGTGATTATAAGTTACTAATATGGGGCTAGGGGGCTAGTGGCTGGGTTGGGGCTGGTGCTGGGGGCTTATCTTCAATGCTACACATCTCTTCTCTTCATATAAGGTGAGTTAAAGTCATGATTAGTCATTATTATCATTATTATCATTATTATCATGTGTTTGTGTCTTGGTTTGGGTCTTCAAAAAATAGTCGGGGAGGGGGGGTAACGTCCGATAATCCGAAAAATCCACTAATCCGAACGAGGGCCGGTCCGCTGCCCTTCGGATTAACGGAAGTTTACTGTATAATCAAATTTAAATAGGGAGGTATCATAGGTTTAGCCTATGCTGGCTTCAACAGCCCCTTTTCAATTATTTTCCATTATAGTTCTTAATCTCTCGGCTGCGCATGGGGGGTATGAGACACCTCACGCCTGTGCGCATGTATTTGAGCTGTTCCCATCACTAACATCGTTATTTTACCATAAATATCGTTAATACTTATTCATATGCGCCTATTTTACCATTAATATGAAGATATTAACCAGTTACAACAATAAAACAAGTGGAAACAGCTGGTCAAAATCGCGAAATGAAAGCGAGAGTGTGTGTGAGTGAGTGTGAGCCAACCTTCCACTCACGAAGCTTTGAGAGACACTGGAGGTACCTCTCAATTCTCTTCCTGACTTCTCCCCTAATTCCCACGCTTGGTAACACTGATGACAACGCCCTGCTAGCAACTCGCTAATGTTAGCACGAAAATAGACCACAGAATAAGGGAATAACAGGGAAAATAGGTGTTCATTGAAGGAGGGGGGGGGGGGGGATGTGGAGGAGTGATATTTGGCATGGCCCAGGGGCAAAAAAAAAAAAAAGTTCAAGTTTTTTTGGGGTGTTTTAAATGGATTTTTTAGGCCCAGGATTTTAAGAGTCTTCCCGCAGTCGCCCGGGGAAACTCTTAAGAGTCTTCCCGCAGCTCCTGGGTTAAACACTGATTTTTGCCCCAAACTGTATACTGTGGTAGAGATTTCAAACTAGTTTCAAATGACTCGTCTGGACAAGGGAAACAGCTTATATTCAGAAATGTTTGACTAATGTTGCCCGTTTGACTGGTACAGTCTCCTGTAATCAAGCCAAATCTGTTCTTTGACTGGCCAAAAACTCCTTCATCAATAAGAAATGCTCTGAACTTTCCAACTCTGACTCTTCCCAAGCTTTTTGTCATCTAGCCAAAAATGTCTCCAACAATTTCACCTCCTCGTCTTTCCCTCCTCTTTTCCACTCCAACGGTACCACCATCACCTCTTCCTCTGACAGAGCTAAAACTCCACCTTGGATGATTACGGCGCTACTCCTCCCTCTCCATCCCCTCTCACTTATTTATGCCTAATATTTTAATCTCTTCTTAGGATGTACTTTCTGCCCTCTCTGGGCTTAATACTAAGAAGGCGTACGGACTGGATGGCGTTCCTCTTATTGTACTACAAAAAACTGTTCTTCCATGCTGACTCCCTGCCTAAGCAAACTCTTCTGTCTCTGTCTTTCCTTCTTGCTGGAAGTTTGCCCTCATTCAGCCTGTTCCAAAGAAGGGTGGCCGCTGTTAATCATCCTATTGCTCTCATCTCTTGCATTTCTAAAGTTTTTGAAACTAATCTTAATTCACAATTTCTAACTGTTTCATAGCTGCAGTTGTGGACGGCCATTGCTCACTTCCTAAACCTATTAACTCCGGTATTCCTTAGGGTTTTGTACTGTCTCCAGTTCTATTTCAAATAGGCCTATTCATTAATATTCTCCTCAACTGTATCTCTAGTCCTATCCACTCACATGCTGATGATTCTACCTTAAACTATTCAGCTAGTTTTTCACAACAACCCAACATGCAATCACTCCAAAACTCATGTGTCGAGGCCATAATAATAATAATAATAATAATAATACTTTATTTCAGACTCACACAGTACAGAGGGGACCATACTGGGGTCCATATATACCTTACAGTAACATAAATATATATAAGCTACTGTACATAGGCTACATAAAATAAAAATAAATTAAATAATACCCAGCTTGCTATCATGTAGTTCACAGCACTGCCTCAACCAAAAACAGTGGTCATCAAACTACTGTGTTACCAAAACCACTGTCCTAATTGTGTACAGTACCATGCCTCACATCATTTAGCTTCCGGTACAGTATGTTGCTACAGTACAGTATAGGAATATCGGTACTGTACTGCACTATGAGGTTCAGTACCGGTATGCTAATTCTGTAGAGTAGCAGACCTGAAATCATTACTTAAGGTTAAATATAGAGCAACTTCCTCCAGTGTGCCTGGATCCTGGAGGTGTACACTATGCTTGGAGTTTGTAGCATTTTAATGATCCTGTTCTCAGAAGTGTTAAGGCGCTGAATGAATTTATATGTTAGCTTTCTAATGAGTGATTGGTAACAGTGTAAGTTCATATAGGCACATAGCGTACTTGTACTCTCATATTTTGAGAGCCCCAGAAACATTTTCATGATATTGTGATATGAGATACTTAGTCTATTCACTGTCATTTTCTTATAGTTCCACCATAGTTGTGCTGTATACATTGGTGAGCAGTAGGAGTTGAACAATGTTATTTTTGTATCCCATGTGCACATATGAAATTTTCTTAATATTGAATTTCCCTGCATGTAAAGTTGCCTTCGCTGACGACCCATATCCTCATCATCTGAGCGATCACTTGAAATATAGTGTCCTAGATACTTTACTTTACTTACTTCTTCTATAATTTCTTCATACAAATGGAATTTAGGTAGCTTTGATTTCAATAGAAGGTTAGATTTAAATATTATGATATTGCTCTTTATAGGATTAAATTTGACTGAATGTTCGATTCTAAATTTTTCACATACTCTTAATAATTTATCCAGTCCTGCTCCAGAGGGCATGATTAAGGCTAGGTCATCAGCATACATGAGATGATTTACAATGGTGCTGCCAATGCAGCACCCAGTGCGAGTCTTGTTCAGCTCCAGACTAAGATCATCCATGTAGACGTTGAAAAGATACGGAGACAATATCCCCCCCTGCCTAACACCATTGGTTACGGCGAAAGAGCCTGACAGGATGTTGCCCCATCTTACACACATTTTTTGATTAGCATACCAGAAAATAAGTATCTTAACAATATAGCTAGGCACTCCCCTGTTAACTAATTTTTCAAATAAGGTTTTGTGACACACCCTATCAAAAGCCTTACTTGCATCAAGAAAACAAGAGAAAATTGAGCTATTTAGTTTGTTGTATGTATCAATCACTTCTTTCAGCACATATATGCATTGGTCTGTGCCGTGATTTTTCTTAAAGCCAAACTGATTGCTGCTGGTGACAATATATGAGGCCTCTCGAAGTCAAGGGGCCAACGAACCAAATCACAGTTTCGAGTAATAAGGGGTTAAAGTCTAAGAAAGGTACTGCACTCCAAAACTATACTCCTATGACAATATTATACATCAATGGAAAGCTCTCGACCTGACATATAAAAATTATGTTGGTGTTTTTTTCTGAAATTCTGAAAAATCATAAAACACCAAGGGGTGTGTTTTTGTGTATGTGTGTTTATTGTTCAATTTAAATTCAAACATGATAATTTCAGAGTACTTGATAACACTAAGAAGCAGTTCAAATTTGAAAGCAATATTCCAAAAATTGCGTGTTTTATGCGTGTTTTTCGTTCGACATGTTTTATAGTGTTTTATCAAAACATACAAAATGCATACAAATTATTATGGTAGTATGGTCAAAAGAATGAGTGTAGACATTGTAAAGAAAAATCAGCAATGTTTTTGTGGAAATCCGTAATTATTAGGTAAAACAACAACAAACACATAGTGTTTTTTTTTTATGTACCCGTAAATGTTATTCGATTACATTCATACTTGGAACATTACAACATTTTGCAATAACTAGGAGACAGCCGAAACATTTAAGCAAAATTCCTAAAATTGAGTGTTTTTCCATCTGCCTGTTTGGTGGTGTTTTATTAAAACATAAAAAATGCACACAAATTATATTATAGCATAATCAAAAGATAGAGTGTAAATAAATGGATGAAATCGTATCAGTGTTTGTGTGAAAATCTGTAATTCCTAGAAAACACAAACAAACACGTAATGTTTTTTTTTTTTTTTGTATCCGTAATTATGGGCCGATTTATTTCATACTCATATTTTTGAATAACCATGATGTAACTAAGAATTAGTCCAAATTAGAAAGCATAATTCCCATAATTACATTTTATAATAATTTAATTTCATAAATTATAAGAAAAGACTTAGTTCCTTCGTGTTTGATGTGTGAACAATGGTAAAAAAATCATTATAAAGTTGAATATTATTTACCTCTAAACTGCTGCACAATCTGCTTGTCAACCTTATCATAGCACTTCATAGCACAACTACACGGGGGCCCCAAAACACGAGCCCCTACAACAGTGCCCTTACGAGAAACATACTCGCCACCACGATCTCTTTTACTCTTCTTAACTACACTTTTCCAGGTTTCAGTGTGCCGTTTTCTACTAGGCATCAACGGTGAACCTTCCCCCACATCTGGATCACTAGTATCACTCATTATTCAGCCTCAAATACCGTGAAATATGGGTAAAAACAGGGAGAGCGAGCGAGAATGACCAGTTAAAAAACTCCCGCCACATGACTGATGTGGGGAGGTGCGAGACGGCGGTTCTGATTGGCCGGGAGCCGCGACACAAACACATGGGAACATAGCCGCCCTCCCATTGGTCAGCCGCCGCGTGGCGGCTAGGCCCATATACCACCGCTTTGCCCTACCTCATCCGTACATTTATCGAGTCAAAACACGAGACGCTCAACCCTATGCAACGTGCACATAAGGGCGAAATTCCCAATTCGGCCTTCACAGCATGATAGAGTGTGCTGCCACCTATTGGGAACCAGTGAAAACTCAAATTCTGTGATTTGGTTCGTAGGCCCCTTGACTTCGAGAGGCCTCATATGCAGACATTCTTTCTAGCATTATCATTTCAACTACCTTACTCACCACACTAGCAAGTGCTACTGGGCGGTAGTTGTCTTTAGCTGTAATTTTACCTGATTTATCTTTAATGACAGGAACAAGTATTACGGATATCATAGACTCCGGCAGGACACCATGCGTAAATAGACTGGTGATGCAAGAACTAAGTTTATCTATTAACAACTTATCTGCATATTTAAGATGTTCTGCATATATACCATCCAGCCCACAAGCTTTGTTTAGGTTAAGTTTTCTTATGGCATTCTCAAGATCACTTTCAGTCACTTTAATGTCTTCATAATTACTATCTTTCACATATTGAATTGCACCATTAGTAGACCTTTGGTTTACACTGTTAAGTAGTTCCTTAAAATGAGTTTTCCATAAGTCAGCAATGTTCTCTTCACCCGTAACCCCCTCAACACTGACAGGTAATGGTGTGTTACAATTTTGCATGGATCTGATGTCCTTCCAAAAACAGTTAGTATCCTTTTCTGCCAGACTCTTTGCAAGGGCTTCCTTCCTTAATTGGTTTTCATTTTGCTTAATAAATCTAATGGCATATTTGGTCCTAGCCTTTGCTCTTTTGTGAAGTTCAAATATAGGCCCCTGTCTAGGCTGACCTACTTCAAGCCAATGAGACCTAGCATCTCTGGAGGCCTGATACAGGTCAGCCACATAGTCTTGCCAACCTGGCTTATTGAACGAGGACTTATATTTACGGCTATTAAAAATACTTTCCCCCGCTTTTGATAAAGAATCTATTATACTATTGTAAAATTTAATAATGTCCTTTCTGTGTTGTGCATCACTACATTTTGGATCCCTGCATTGTGCTACACCATTACCATCATATTGCACCCTATTTAATAAGTCCTTGGTTTTATCACAGTACATTTGGCACTCTTCATTTGAGATTACATTCCATGGAACTTTTGCCTTGATGCTATTGCTAGTTTCTGTTATTTCCGGTGCTTTATTAATTTGGATTGTTAATTCTATAGGTATTTGGTCGTCATCCGTAATGTCGTATCTTATGGCCATTTCTGAGATAGAGTCATGAAAGTCAGAGCTAGAGATTGCATGATCAAGCCACGACCTGGTCTCCCATGCTTCACTAACATATGTATAGCTATTTTCTGGAAGCAGGTTTTTGGAGGACAAAATTAAACCTTGCTCCTCACAAAACCTTAACATATGTTTAGCAAACATGGAACCACCCAACTCGTGAGGGGTAGCATTCCAATCACCTACCACTGAGTAACACGTTATCTCTAATTCAGAAATTAGGCCACCAAGCTCCCCTAACTTTTCCAAATAAAGTTCTTCATTTTCTGCACACTGATACAGTAAGTAAACACAAAATATTGCAAATTTTCTGTGTCCCACTTCCAGCTGTATTCCCGCACACCAGCTTAAATTTGTCTCAATGGTTTTAATTACACTATCTAGGCACGATCTCCACATTATTGCAACTCCCCCTGGGGGGTGACCTGCCACAATACCATCACGTGTGTCCGTAGTGGAGACCCCATACCCATAGAGTGCCTGTCTACTGATCTATCAATTATTTTTGATTGGGGCATAATAATAATAATAATAATAATAATAATAATAATAATAATAATATTAAGCATGTTACTTATTTCTCACAAGCGCCAATTTTTCCGCAGAATTCACTGGCGCTCGAAAACCAAAAACCAAAAAAACAAACACAAATCGCTTAAATCAATGCAACACAAACACCTATACGCATCACCCAGCCACCAGCAGTGGCAAATAGCTTACACCCTATAGCCCTCCATGATGACACCCCTCTCGAGATCATAGCTTCTTTCAAAGAGAAAAGTCTTAAGTTGTCTCTTGAAGCACTCAACAGAACTTAGTTGTCTCATGGTCAGTGGCAGTCTGTTATATAACCTTGGAGCCATGTAAGAGAATGATCTTTCAAAGAAAGATGACTGCCGGAAAGCCCACGGCTCATCAAGACGCAGGGGGTCATCATCATGGCGCACGACTACACCATGGCGTGCCGGTGGACGCCTGAGCAGCTCTGCAAGATACCCGGGCTCACCAAATTTGAGGACCTTGAAAGTTACCAGACACAACTTGAATTCTATTCTAGCTTTTATTGGTAACCAGTGCAGTTCAGTGTGATAAGAAGTGGTAGGGGTTCCTGGTGTAATTCCAAAAATGAGTCTTGCAGCTCTGTTCAGAACAGATTGTACTTTCTTTAACCTAAGACGTGCGCATGGGGGGTATGAGACACCACACGCCTGTGCGCACGTATTTGAGCTGTTCCCATCACTAACATCGTTATTTTACCATAAATAGCATTAATACTTATCCATATGCGCCTATTTTACGTTGATTATAAAGTTATTAACCTGTTACAGCAATAAAACAAGTGGAAACAGCGTTTGGATGGTCAAAATCGGCGATACAGGCCGGGAGTTACATAAGTTATGGCTGAGGCAACCTCCCTCCCCTCCACTCCTCCCCACGTCTGGAGAGAGATTGTCGATCGATACTCTCTCTCTCTCTCTCTCTCTTGCACTCGCTTGGTAACAGTGATGACAACGCCCTGCTTGCAACTCGCTAATGTTAGCACGAAAATAGACCACAGAATAAGGGAATAACAGGGAAAATAGGTGATAACTGAAGGAGGGGGGGGGGAAGGAGGGGATGTGGAGGAGTGATATTTATTAGTGGCCCCTCCATCATTGACGAACATGCCTATTACATAAGGCATCCTCTTCAAACACTAATCCGCCTTAGTTTGAATCTACCGCGCAGAGCATTTAAAATCTGAGGAGCCTTCATCATGAGCGCATGCGACCTCACTCATGGCTTCAGTCATTATGAATTGGGTTCTCACTACGAAAAAACTTCGTAAAAAATAAAAACAAAAAGAAAATAAGAATAACTATCCAATAAGCTTTCCATCATATCGTGGATGTAATTGTGTGGATCTTTGACCAGACGCTGATTCAGGCGTCATTCTTCCTTCTCTGCTCTGCGCTCAGCCTGCCCGGACGTGTCTCCCCACGCTCCGCTGGTTCCGCATTTGCTGCGTCCCTAGTGAGTTTTTTCTCATTTGTTTACTCCGGGATGTATCGAGTAAGGTTAGGATATGCGTAGCAGGAGTGTCCTGGGCTGGTTGCCCGCAGTGCAGTGTATTTAGGGTCGTGTGTTTGGGGCATCTATTTCGGATGTACCCTCGTGGTCCTGTTGTGGACGTGTGAACTTTTTCACAGTTGAGTTAGCTTGTGATGCAGGCGGCTTTCATTACGCGTTATTTCTGCTGCCTTTTATCTTTCTGATGAGGTAGCGTTGCTTTGCTGACGTTCCCAGCGTATTTTTCTTCACTTAGTGAAGTTTTTTCTGGGTCCCGAGTCAGTCTTCCCTTGGTCGGAAGTATTTGCTACAGTGGTGTTGGCGGTGGTTCCTGTTGTTATATTTCCAGTGTTTTTGTTTATATTTCAACATTTCTTGTGCCGTCTGCTTAGGCCTAGCCAGCCGCTCGTAGCTTTGCCACATGTACAAGTGTTATTGATTTATTTTATAAATATGTCCTACTGTGTCATGTGTATCCGGGTTTAGTTGTGTATTGGCTAATTCCACGGTCTATGTATGTTTCCTGGATTAGTTGTGTATTGGCTAATTCCACGGATTATATTTGTGGACCCTAGTTTAGTTGTGCTTTGGCTATCTCTCGGGTCCTATGTGCATTCAGATGGTTTCTGAACGGGGTGGGTTACTTTCCGGCGGGGTTTTCTCGGTTACACCATGAAAACTCCGGCTGTGAGCCGTGTTTGGCCACGCGTGGTTTCAAAACAGGCTTGTGTCCACGGCGAGTTGGTGTCTGTGGCTCTCCAGGACTGCGTCTCTGTGATGGTGCCTGTTTCAGGCTCCCTATGATTCCCGGCGGAATGGCTGTACCCATCTAACATTGTTCATGCGGACATATGTTATGTAGTTTTTCTACCGGGTTTTACAAACCAAGGGAAAAACCCTAGCTGTTGTTGTGGGCTTTCCTCCCCGGCGATCTTTTACAAAGAAGTGGGGATAGGAACTTATGGGGTTAACGTTTAAGAAATCAGATCTCACCCGGCGGGTGTACCTTGGTAAGGTGGGATGAACGAATTGGTAATTCAGTTTAGTTAACCGGTCCATTTTAGTGATGCTATATGTATCGCCGCCCTCACACATACGGCGATCGAAGGCTCAATTAGGGTTAACGTCTTTTTTCATAAGTTTGGCACACCCGGCGGGTGCTCCTGGGAGGAGGAAATACGGAATTTACAATTCAAGTTAGTTAACCAATTAATTGAGATACGGTTATGTATCGCCGCCTTCACCATACGGCGATCTATGTGACAATTCATTAGAAGTCAGATCTCGTATCAGCCTGCCTGTGTTAATCTGCTAGATAATTCAGGGGCTGGCGTCTTTGTGGAGGGTTGTTTTTCAAAATTGAATCTTGAAACAGTCACCGCCAGAAAGACTTTATAAACGCCATACTGGTCTTTTATATTATGTCAGAGGGTATTCTTAACTTTCTTAAGACATGTCTAGATATTCGGAAATCTTTATAGAACCCCGCCGCGTAACGAGCTGTAATCATTGTGAGATTACGTCTCGATATCCGGCGGGTTATGAACACTTGTCTGCAATCATTTTGGGTTAACCTTATGAGCATTAATTCTTGGAAATTTTCTTTTTTTCCAGGGCTGGGCTCCGGCGGACCAATACAGAACCTGCAGTAGTTTCCCACCAGTCTCTGTCATGGCTACCTTTGCCCCAGTTTTTGCTTTATGCATTAATCCAACCTGTGCCGGTATCCCTCTTTTTGCGCACACTCTTTGTATCAAGTGTGTTAAATGTCTAGACCGTTCAAGGGGTCTGTGGGTGATGCGCAACTGTTCCTTTTGCTCCCAACTAAGTGTCAAAGTACTCCAAGATAATGATAAGACCGCAGCGGTCGCCTTACGAGAAGTTCGGCAACAAATGTCAGCGTATACTACGATTGTGGCTCATAAGTCACTTCAATGTGACAACGTCCCTCTTTGGGATAGGCTTCTTCTTGAGCACCCTCCCCCTAATAAACGTTCCTCTCGAGTAACTAGTCATAAGCCGGCGGAGACTGGACAGGGTTCTGTGTCATCTCCTGCCCCTGCTACTTCGAAACGTCAACGTGAGCCTACACCCCCGGCGGCAGCCTCCTCGTCTCGGGCGAGATCTAGGTCTAGGTCAACCCTTAGACACCAGTCTTGCCTCTTCACCATCGAGTAAGAGGAGTAAGACAGAAAGTTCCACCAGTGGTCACGGCGATAAATCCTCCAAATCAAAGAGTAGTTCACGGTCACACCGCAGCCATAAATCTTCGAAAAAGGATTCCCATGATAGAAAGGCCTCCCGACACTCGCCAGTTTCTAGTACTTCTCGTCATACCTCTACCCCAGACAGAGTTTGTGTTCGGTCTCAAGGGTCCAGTGTAGTGCCTGTACCTAAAGATGATTTACCCATTAACATTTTAACCCTGGATTTGGAGAGTTCAGGGAGCTCAGTGGTTGAGAGTGTTTCAGACTCTCAAGGGAGTATAGGCCAAGGCCTAGGTGTTTGGCGATATTCTCGTCCGGGGCCTGACCACCCACTTCCGGCTCAAACTATTCACACAGTGGCTGACGTCCACCGGGACGCGGCGATCCCATCCTCTATTCCTGACTTATCTTGGCAACAAGATGGTACCCCAGCTTCGGCGGGATCTTCTCAGGAGGAACAGGATGATAAAGACGAGGCTTCGATTATATCGGATATGGAAGGGCAAGAGTCAGGTTCAGGCTTAGATGCCGCACAACATCTTAATGATTCACCAGTGAGTACATCATCAAATCAATTTGTCACTGCACAGGAAATTGATGGGCTACTAGTTAATGCTTTATCTAAATTTTTTGGCCAACAGCAGGAAACTCCCACAGTGGACTTGGGAGCTCCCACGACAAGCTCTACGGTACGGCCTCTGATGACTTCTATTGCTTTGACTCAGATCCCTCACCCTCCCTCTATGTCACCATCGGTGGTTACTAGGCCTGCTACGGCGGCATTGACCACTTCGAATGTAAGGGTTATAACGGATGTCAATCCGCCCCTTTAGACAGAGCGCCTCTCAGAAAGGTAGCTATGCCCTTGCTTTACGGACCAGACGAGTCGTGGGTCCTTTTGACCCCCACTAAACCAGAGCTCGCCCAACCTACCTTGTCAGGGGAACTCCCAGTGCCGCGTGAGTGGGTCATCCAGGGCAATAAATCTAAGAAATTAAGGGCCTTGGATACTTTGGGGAATGTACTAGATGTCAATATCAAGGCTATACCTAGTTATTATCACCAGGACTATTTTGTTTATACTGCTAAGCCTGCTTTACCCTCTGCCTCAGCTTCAAAATTGTTTTCTGACTGGTCTAAGCATGATGGGTTTAATGACATTAAGACACTGTCAGCTCTCACTCCAGAACTCGATTTGCAAACCGTCACAGACGCAGCAGCTAATCCAGTCTTGAAGGTGGGGCAATTGGGTCCAGGACCTTGGGTGAAATGGGAGACAGAGGCTCAAAACTTTGCGACCACATTTACTTCCAAAACTTCCCACCAGATCCCTCAAGATACTCATTCTTGGTTCTCCATGCCAGTGTGTTCTACCGGCGGAGTCCCTTCAGCTTTGTTTGCTTTCTTAGCTGCCCCTAAAATTAATCTTTGTGAGCTAAAAGACCCTTTTACTACCCCTACCCCGACTCACCTAGACCGAGAATTTAGGCTACGGGGGAAAGCTTTTCGCCTGTTCTCTCAATACATAGTGTCACAACAGGTAGCAAAGTCATTGCTCCGGTCCACTCAGGCAATCGCAGACGCGGATGCCAGACGATCGGTTGAATTGTCCCGGCGACTGCTTCTTCAGTCGTCAATCCAATCATTGGGTGACATACGCACCGCCTTGCTTGAGGCGGTACGAGCGAGACAAGATCTCAGAATGTCCTTGGTCCAAAAACTGCCTGATCGCATTGCGAATCAGGTGGTCATGTCACCAGTGCTCACTCCCTCTTTAATGTCCCCTAAAGTGTGGCGAACGGTTTTTAATATGGCTCAGGCCTTTAAACACACTCCCACCCCTTCTAAGAAACCTGCCTTTAACTTCCCCAAACCCAGGCCAGTCGCTAAGGCTCAGCCGGGGGGATCTAAGCCCTTTCTTCCACCTAAGTCCTCCTCCCCTCAAGGTCAGTACAGGCATAGACAGGGTAGGTTTTCAGGTCAGAGAGGACGCGGCTATAATAAGCCGGGTCAGGGCCCATCTTCTGCCAACGCCAGCCAGCCGGCGAAGCGTCCACCACCACCAACTCCACCACCATCAAAAAAATAAAGTCTCTCTCACTCCCGGTGCCAGTCTTAAGGCCGGTGGATCCGAGGGTAGTACAGCCGGCGAACCCTTGTCTGCTAACTGGGTCGTTCTGAACGTGTCACCAAGCATGGCCGTTAAACACTTGGGCACGGATGGTGGCACGCAAAGGCATCACTTGGCAGTGGCTCCGGCGACCTCGCTTACGTCAGCCGACAACGGCGAATTTAGTTTCTTTAGAGGTGGAGTCACTAGTCCAGGAAATGATTGCCAAGAATGTCATCATCCCGGTCCCCCCAAGTTACCCAGTATTCACGTCCAAGCTCTTTTTGGTTCCCAAAAGGGACAGTGTTCAGATGAGACCGGTCGTAGACCTGTCTTATCTGAACCTTCACATTCACAACGAGTCATTCCGAATGTTAACAGTACACCAAATCAGGCTAACACTTCCGCCGGGAGGTTGGATGTGTTCCCTAGACCTGACAGACGCTTATTGGCACGTATCGGTAAACAAAAGATTTCAAAGGTTTCTGGCCTTACGGATCAGGCATCAAAATTTTGTTGTTCAGAGGATGCCATTCGGTTTGAACCTGGCACCTCGATTATTCACGAAATTAGTCCGGCAAGCCCTGATGCCGTTGTTAAAGCAAGGAATCAGAGTGTTGTGGTACCTAGACGACTGGCTGGTGGTGGCAGAGACAGAGCAATTATGCATCAAACATGCCAACATACTTTTAAATCATGTCAAAACTCTAGGGTTCAAGGTAAATCTGGTAAAGTCAAACCTTGTTCCCTCACGAGTAGTTCAGTGGATAGGGCTGGTTTGGGACACAGCTGCTCTCACTCTGAGTCAGAGTGTGGACAATCGAAACAGGTTTCGCAGGAAACTGTTCATGTTTCTTCACAGTCTGACTACGACACGGAGGATCTGGGAGTCTCTGGTCGGCTCTCTCAACTGGATTCAACTAACTGTAATGTTGGGCCGGTTGAAAGTAAAACGTTTAATATTGGAAGGCAACAAATATTTCCCACTCTTACCGGCGGGAAAATTATGGCCCATCCCAAAATTAATCCACACCTTACTAGTGGTCTGGGCGAAGAGGGAAATGTTGCACTCAGTAATGTCATGGACCTCTCCTCCGCCAACGGTATGGGTAGACACGGATGCGTCAGGCACAATAGGTTGGGGATTTCAGTCAAACCAGGGGCACCAGGGTCAGGGGCTTTGGTCCCACTTAGAAATCTCCCACATCAATGTCAAAGAATTACTAGTCCCCTTGTATTTCCTTCAGGCTCACGGCTCTACTTTACGGGGCAAGTCGGTGGCCTTCAGAATGGACAATCTGAATGCAGTTCACTGTATTCAGAAACGGGGGTCAACGAGATCAAGGAAGTTGCTAAACGTGTCGGAAGAGATTTTTACTCTAGCCAACAGGCTAGACATTTATCTTCACGCATCTTATCTCCCAGGCGTAGCAAACGTCTGGGCAGACGCTCTGTCCCGGAGACAGAGCACGACAGTAGAATGGGAGCTCAAGCAACCCATTTTCAACCTAATGATTGCAGAGCTCTACCGTCCACAAGTGGATCTGTTTGCGTCCGAGGAGACTCACAAACTCCCTCTATACCTCACCCGCCGGATGGAAACGCCGGCAGGGGGGCCAGACGCCCTAGTGACAGACTGGAACAGATGGAGCTCCATCTATCTGTTTCCGCCACCAGACGCGTCACTAATGTGCCACGTAGTGAACAAACTACGAGAGTATCGAGGCTTAGTCTCGCTAATGTCGCCCTGTGGCCGGCGCAGTTATGGTACCAGAAATTGAAGACGTGGTGCTCGCACCTGGTGTCGCTCCCGGTCGAGTATTTCCACTTAGACACGATTGGCAACCTAGCGACCTCGCTGACTTTTGCATTATGGACATTCAAGAGGCCAAGTGGCTAGCACCATATGGTAGAGATGTAACCAATAAATTAATCAATCAATATACTCAGTCTACGAAACGACAGTATCAATCACATTGGCAAGCCTTTACTTCTTGGATCATTAGAACAGAACAGACTGTCCCCTCAGTGGCATTAGTTTTTAATTATTTGAATTATCTGTTTGAGCAGAAACGTTTATCTGTGGTAACATTAAAAAATCACTTAACTGCGATTAGAGTGCCCTTTAGAGTGGAGAGACCTTACAGGTCTCTCCATACCGGTAGCGGAGGAAACAGGTTTTATGAGAGCATGTTTTAAACTCCGCCCACCTCCCCGTCAGCTCATGCCTACTTGGTCTCTGGACAAGGCATTGTCTTTACTTCACTCTCGTCTGTACCAAAATACTGCAGATTTTGCATTACTCTTAAAAAAGGCTGTATTCCTTTTGGCTTTGGCCACCGGGAACAGAGTGTCTGAGCTGGCGGCGATGAGCAACACACCTAATTGCCTTAGGTTTGGTAGACTTAATGAATGTATTCACATTGCACCTTCCCCGGGATTTGTAGCCAATAATGAGCACAGTGCACACGTGTTTTCTGAGTTCACTGTGCCGGCGTTAAAAAGGGGAAAGGTGCACCATAATCTATGTCCAGTGCAAGCTCTAACCAAATATTTGAGAGTAGCTCCTCTAAACCCCCAAGGTGCTTTATGGGTAGCAAGTACGGGTAAACGCTTACTGAAACGGAGATGAGCTTCTCTTCTGGTCGAAGTCATTAAAGAGAGTAATCCCGGCATTGTGGGTAGGGCCCACGATTTACGCAAATGGGCAGCCTCTTTACGTTTCTTGAAGAACTTTTCAGTAGAAGATATTTCGTCCACACAGTTGTGGGCGTCTAATCATACGTTTTTGACTAGATACTTGTCAGTTGCTCTAGACAAACCTTCCTTACCATGTATAGCTTTAAGGCAGAGGGTCTAGGTGGCCCTTCAGTCACTTTTGTTTACTTTCAAGGAAAAAGGGGGGGGGGGGGGGGTGCAGTCAGTGTAACATAGGACACCCTAGACCCTGCCGGAATGTAAGAGCTGTGATACAAATTATGGATAATGTGATATGAAAATTTCTCTGTTCTATTCAGGGCGAGAAATTGTGCTAGTACAATGTTAGTACAAACAACAGGGTTGTTATAGTAGTTTTAGCTGTGAAAGCAATTTAGTATTAAACAGTGGAGATCGTTTGCAAAATATTTCCACGAATATTATGGGGTTTATTATGTGCACATGTAAACTTATAACTTGTTAATTTTGTCACCACTCGTTGAGTGGGGTGCCTTTGTAACTACAGATCTGTTCACAGAATCTCCAGAGTTACCCTTTTTATCAAGCAGGCTTCTTTGAAGCACGCACCTGCTTGAACCCCTTTTTTGTATATATGGGCTGCGCCATATTTAAATATATTTTCAAAGTAAGAATACTATGTGGTTGTTTGATTATCTGCTTTTCTAGAGTTATGATATGATTACGAATGTCCCCCTCCAGTCTTAGAAATCAGGCATGTTCGTCAATGATGGAGGGGCCACTAATAAATTATAGGTTTGATTTAGTAGTGGCCCCGTAATCATTGACGACTGGGGCCCTCCCGACCATCCCCTTCCCATTCGTTGATGTATTAAGGATTTTGGTTTACTTGATATGTCAGTGAAGGAAGAATGACGCCTGAATCAGCGTCTGGTCAAAGATCCACACAAGTACATCCACGATATGATGGAAAGCTTATTGGATAGTTATTCTTATTTTCTTTTTCTTTTTTCTTTTTTACGAAGTTTTTTCGTAGTGAGAACCCAATTCATAATGACTGAAGCCATGAGTGAGGTCGCGTGCGCTCATGATGAAGGCTCCTCAGATTTTAAATGCTCTGCGCGGTAGATTCAAACTACGGCGGATTAGTGTTTGAAGAGGATGCCTTATATAATAGGCATGTTCGTCAATGATTACGGGGCCACTACTAAATATTAGGTTTTCTTTATCTCCTTACAGGAGTCAAACCTATAATTTGGCATGGCCCAGGGGCAAAAAAAATAAATAAAAAAAGGTCCGTTTTTTTGGGGTGTTTTAAATGGATTTTTTTAGGCCCAGGATCTTAACAGTCTTCCCGCAGTCGCCCGGGGAAACTCTTAAGAGTCTTCCCGCACTTGCCGGGTTAATATGTAATTCGGAAGACCCACGAATAAGGCATTGCAGTAATCAACACGAGAGAATATCAATGAGTGGACCAGTGTCAGAAGGCATCGTCTAGATATAAACTGCTTCACCGAGTAGAGATTTCTGATGTGTAGGTAGCAACTTTTGACAATCTGATTTACGTGCTCCTTAAAATCCAGTCTTTAGTTCAGATACACTCCCAGATTTCGAACAGAGTTTACTGGTTGCAGCTGTGAGTCACCCGTATCGATGGAGAGGGCATTTACTGCGTCAGTAGCCCTTCTGTTTCCTCGGATGATGAGAATTTCAGTTTTGTTATCATATAGTTTAAGTTTTCTTGTCCTCATCCACTTCTTGATATCGGTCATCAGCATTTCCACCTTCCTCTGTGTATCAGCTATACCTATGATCCTCACGTAAATCTGGGTGTCATCAGCATAGAAATGATAGGTGACACCGTGTGCACGAAGCAGAAGAGACAAGCCACTAGTGTATATCGTGAACAGGACAGGACCCAACACTGATCCCTGCGGAACGCCATAGAGCAGGGGTGCCGAGTCCGAGACTATCCGATTAATCATCACACTCTGGGATCTACATGACAAGTATGACCTGAGAAGCAAGAGAGCAGAGTCACGCACACCACAGTCATTATAGGTTTGACTCCTGTAAGGAGATAAAGAAAACCTAATATTTAGTAGTGGCCCCGTAATCATTGACGAACATGCCTATTACATAAGGCATCCTCTTCAAACACTAATCCGCCGTAGTTTTGAATCTACCGCGCAGAGCATTTAAAAACTGAGGAGCCTTCATCATGAGCGCACGCGACCTCACTCATGGCTTCAGTCATTATGAATTGGGTTCTCACTACGAAAAAACTTCGTAAAAAATAAAAATAAAAAGAAAATAAGAATAACTATCTAATAAGCTTTCCATCATATCGTGGATGTACTTGTGTGGATCTCTGACCAGACGCTGATTCAGGCGTCATTCCTCCTTCACTGACATATCAAGTAAACCAAAATCCTCAATACATCAACGAATGGGAAGGGGACGGTCGGGAGGGCCCCAGTCGTCAATGATTACGGGGCCACTACTAAATATTAGGTTTTCTTTATCTCCTTACAGGAGTCAAACCTATAATTTATTAGTGGCCCCTCCATCATTGACGAACATGCCTGATTTCTAAGACTGGAGGGGGACATTCGTAATCATATCATAACTCTAGAAAAGCAGATAATAAAAACAACCACATAGTATTCTTACTTTTGAAAATATATTTAACAACGGCGTAGGCCGAAAATATACAAGAAAAAGGGGGTTCAGGCAGGTGCGTGCTTCAAAGAAGCCTGCCTGACAAAAAATGGGTAACCCTGAAGATTCTGAACACAGATCTGTAGTTACAAAGGCACCCCATTCAACGAGTGGTGACAAAAAATAACAAGTTATAAGTTTATATGTGCACATAATAAACCCCAAAATAAACTTGGAGATAAATTGCAAAGGAACTCCATTGTTCTAATATTAAATTGCTTTCGCAGCTAAAACTACTATAACAACACCGTTGTTTTGTACTTAACATTGTACTAGCACAATTTCTCGCTGAGAAATTTTCATATCACATTTTAACCTTAAATTGTATCACAGCTCTCATACTCCGGCGGGGTCTAGGGTGTCCTATGTTAACTGACTGCACCCCCCCCCCCTTTCCCGTGAAAGTAAACAAAAGTGACTGCAGGGCCACCTAGACCCTCTGCCTTAAAGCTATACATGGTAAGGAAGGTTTGTCTAGAGCAACTGACAAGTATCTAGACAGAAACGTATGATTAGACGCCCACAACTGCGTCAGTCTTCGACTGAAATTTTTTTCAGGAAACGTAAAGAGGCTGCCCATTTGCGTAAATCGTGGGCCCGACCCACAACGCCGGGATTACTTTCTTTAATGACTTCTACCAGAAGAGAGGCTAATCGCCGTTTAAGTAAGCATTTACCCGTACTTGCTACCCATAAAGCACCTTGGGGGTTTCGAGGAGCTACTCTCAAATATTTGGTTAGAGCTTGCACTGGACATAGATTATGATGCACCTTTCCCCTTTTTAACGCCGGCACCGTGAACTCAGAAAACACGTGTGCACTATGCTCATTCTTGGCTACAAAACCTGGGGAGGGTGCAATGGAAATACATTCATTAAGTCTACCAAACCTAAGACAATTAGGTGTGTTGCTCATCGCCGCCAGCTCAGACACTCTGTTTCCGGTGGCCAAAGCCAAAAGGAAAACCGCCTTTTTTAAGAGTAATGCAAAGTCTGCAGTATTTTGGTACAGACGAGAGTGAAGCAAAGACAAAGCTTTGTCCAGAGACCAAGTAGGAATGAGCTGACGGGGAGGTGGGCGGAGTTTAAAACATGCTCTCATAAAACCTGTTTCCTCCGCTACCGGTATGGAAAGACCCGTAAGGTCTAAAAAGGGCACTCTAATCGCAGTTAAGTGATTTTTTAATGTTACCACAGATAAACGTTTCTGCTCAAACAGATAATTCAAATAATTAAAAACTAATGCCACTGAGGGTACAGTTTGTTCTGTTCTAACGATCCAAGAAGTAAAGGCTTGCCAATGTGATTGATACTGTCGTTTTGTAGACTGAGTATATTGATTGAGTAATTTATTGGTCACATCTCTACCGTATGGTGCTAGCCACTTGGCCTCCTGAATGTCCATAATGCAAAAGTCAGCGAGGTCGCTAGGTTGCCAATCGTGTCTAAGTGGAAATACCCGACCGGGAGCGATACCGGGTCCGGGCACCACATTTTCAATTGCTGGTACCACAACTGCGCCGGCCACAGGGGCGCGATTAGCGAGACTAAGCCTCGATAATCTCGTAGTTTGTTCACTACGTGGCACATTAGTGACGCATCTGGCGGTGGAAACAGATAGATGGAGCTCCATCTGTTCCAGTCTGTCACTAGGGCGTCTGGCCCCCCTGCCGGCGTTTTCGCCCGGCGGGTGAGGTATAGAGGGAGTTTGTGAGTCTCCTCGGACGCAAAAAGATCCACTTGTGGATGGGAGAGCTCTGCAATCATTAGGTTGAAAATGGGTTGCTTGAGCTCCCATTCTACTGTCGTGCTCTGTCTCCGGGACAGAGCGTCTGCCCAGACGTTCGCTACGCCTGGGAGATAAGATGCGTGAAGATAAATATCTAGACTGTTGGCTAGAGCAAAAATCTCTTCCGACACGTTTAGCAACTTCCTTGACCTCGTTGACCCTTGTTTCTGAATACAGTGGACTGCATTCAGATTGTCCATTCTGAAGGCCACCGACTTGCCCCGTAACGCCGGGCCGTGAGCCTGAAGGAAATACAAGGGGACTAGTAATTCTTTGACATTGATATGAGAGATTTCTAAGTGGGACCAAAGCCCCTGACCCTGGTGCCCCTGATTTGACTGAAATCCCCACCCTATTGTGCCTGACGCATCCGTGTCTACCCATACCGTTGGTGGAGGAGAGGTCCATGACATTATTGAGTGCAATGTTTCCCTCTTCGCCCAGACCGCTAGTAAGGTGTGGATTAATTTCGGGATGGGCCATAATTTTCCCGCCGGTAAGAGCGGGAAATATTTGTTGCCTTCCAATATTAATCGTTTTACTTTCAACCGGCCCAACTTGACAGTTAGTTGAATCCAGTTGAGAGAGCCGACCAGAGACTCCCAGACCCTTCGCGTCGTAGTCAGACTGTGAAGAAACCTGAACAGTTTCCTGCGAAACCTGTTGCGATTGTCCACACTCTGACTCAGAGTGAGAGCGGCGGTGTCCCAGACCAGCCCTATCCACTGAATTACTTGTGAGGGAACAAGGTTTGACTTTACCAGATTTACCTTGAATCCTAGAGTTTTGACATGATTTAAAATGATATTGACATGTTTTATGCATAATTGTTGTGTCTCTGCCACCACCAGCCAGTCGTCTAGATACCACAACACTCTGATCCCCTGTTTTAACAATGGCATCAGGGCTTGCCGGACTAGTTTTGTGAATAATCGAGGTGCTAGGTTCAAGCCGAACGGCATCCTCTGAAAAACAAAATTTTGGTGCCTGATCCGTAAGGCCAAAAACCTTTGAAATCTTTTGTTGACCGATACGTGCCAATAGGCGTCTGTCAGGTCTAGTGAACACATCCAACCTCCCGGTGGAAGTGTTAGCCTGATTTGGTGTACTGTTAACATTCTGAAAGATTCGTTGTGAATGTGAAGATTCAGATAAGACAGGTCTACGACCGGCCTCATCTGAACACTGTCCCTTTTGGGAACCAAAAATAGTTTGGACGTGAATACAGGGTAATTTGGTGGGACCGGGATGATGACATTCTTGGCAATCATTTCCTGGGCTAGTGACTCCACCTCTAAAGAAACAAAATTCGCCGTTGTCGGCTGACGTAATCGAGGTCGCCGGAGCCACTGCCAAGTGATGCCTTTGCGTGCCACCATCCGTGCCCAAGTGTTTAACGGCCATGCTTGGTGACACGTTCGGAACGACCAAGTTAGCAGACAAGGGTTCGCCGGCTGTACTACCCTCGGTTCCTCCGGCCTTAAGGTAGGCACCGGGAGTGAGAGAGACTTTAGTTTTTTGATGGTGGGGTTGGTGGTGCTGGACGCTTTGCCGGCTGGCTGGTGTTGGCCGAAGACTGGCCCTGACCTGGTTTATTCTGGCCGCGTCCTCTCTGACCTGAAAACCTACTCTGTCTATGCCCGTACTGACCCTGGGGGGAGTGGGAGGACTTAGGCGGAAGAAAAGGTTTAGATCCCCCTGGCTGAGCTTTAGTAGTAGGCCTGGGTTTGGGGAAGTTAAATGCAGGTTTCTTAGAAGGGGTGGGACTGTGCTTAACGGCCTGTGCCATATTGAACACCGTTCCCCACACTTCAGGGGTCATTAAAGAGGGAGTAAGCACTGGTGACATAACCACCTGATTAGCAATGCGATCAGGTAGCTTGCGAACTAACGACATCCTAAGATCTTGTCATGCTCGTACCGCCTCAAGCAAGGCGGTGCGTATGTCACCCAAGGATTGGATTGACGACTGAAGAATCAGTCGCCGGGATAACTCAACCGATCTTCGAGCATCCGCATCTGCGATTGCCTGAGTGGACCGTAGTAAAGACTTAGCCACCTGCTGAGATACTATGTACTGCGAGAACAGGCGAAAAGCTTTTCCCCGTAGCCTAAATTCTCTGTCTAGGTGAGTAGGGGTAGTGAACGGGTCCTTCAGCTCACAAAGATTAATCTTAGGGGCAGCTAGAAATGAAAACAAAGCTGACGGGACTCCACCGGCAGAACCCACCGGCATGGAGAACCATGAATGAGTATCTTGAGGGATCTGGTGGGAAGATTTAGAAGTGAAAGTGGTTGCAAAGTTTTGAGCCTCTACCTCCCAATCTACCCAAGGTCCTGGTCCCAACTGTCCCACCTTCAAAACTGGATTAGCTGCGTCGTCTGTGACGGTCTGTAAATCTAGTTTAGGAGTGAGAGCTGACAGAGTCTTAACACCTTAAGAGCGGCCTATGCGGTTTATTTATATGTACCGCCCAGCGGGGTGTTTTTAGCCAAAATAGGGCTGTTTACGTGATCATTTTCATGCCTAAATAAGACCCAGAACGTAAAACAAGTACCTATCCCTGAAAGGGCATAAACAGAGCTTTCGAATGACGCCATAACGATCCTTTTATGATGGCTAGTTTTCTTGCAATAACCGTGCAACGCGAGTGCAAAAAGCATGTAATTCGGTACTTTCCCCATATAATTCAGTATGTAGCGAGTGAGAGAGGGAGGAGGGAGCTGAGATTCGTGTCAGTAGGTTCGCCGTGGTGGTCTGGAGCAGTCATACGCTCGCTAGTCTCCTGCCACCACTTGTCTCTCTCTCTCAGCAACATTACGTGCTGAAATTGCCACTCGACCTATGTCGAGCGCTGCCACATAGTCCAGCTTTATTAAATACGACTTATGTGGTGAGCCTCTAATTAAGGGTTAATATCATTAAACCCATCCAGCTTAGACCAGTCTGAAAATAGTTTTGAAGCTGAGGCAGGGGGTAAAGCAGGCTTAGAAGCATACACAAAATAATCTTGGTGATAATAACTAGGTATAGCCTTGATGTTTACGTCCAGAACATTACCCAAAGTATCCACGGCCCTTAATTTCTTTGACTTATTGCCCTGGATGACCCACTCACGCGGTACCGGGAGTTCCCCTGACAAGGTAGGTTGGGCAAGCTCTGGTTTAGAGGGATTCAAAAGAACCCATGACTCGTCTGGCCCATAAAGTAAGGGCATAGCTACCTTTCTAAGAGGCGCTTTGTCTAGAGGGGGTGGATTGACATCCGTTATGACCCTGACATTTGAAGTTGTCAATGCCGCCGTAGCAGGCCTAGTGATCCCTGAGGTTAACAGAGTGGGAGGGTTAGGGATCTTAGATAAATCAATCGAAGTCATCAGAGGCCGTACCGTAGAACTTGTCGTGGGAGCCCCCAAGTCCATTGTGGGGTTTTCCTGTTGTTGGCCAAAAAATTTAGATAAAGCATGAGTAAGCAGCCCATTAATTTCTTGTGCCGTAACAAACTGGTTTGATGAAGAACTTACAGGTGAATCATTAGTATCCTGTGCGGCGTCCAAGCCTGAGCCTGACCCTTGTCCTTCCATCTCCGAAATTATTGAAACTTCGTCTTTCTCCTCCTGATCCTCCTGAGAAGACCCCGCCGAGGCAGGGGTACCTTGTTGCCAAGATAAGTCTGGGATAGAGGATGGGATCGCCGCGTCCCTGTGGACATCGGCTACTGTGTGACTCGTTTGAGTCGGACGTGGGTGGTCAGACCCTGGTTGAGCAAACCGCCAAACACCGAGGCCCTGGCCTACGCTCTCTTGAGAGTCTGAAACATTCTCAATTACTGAACCCCCTGAACTTTCCAATTCCAGGGTTAAAATATTAAGTGGCAAATCCTCTTTTGGGACAGGCGCTGCACTGGACTCTTGGGCCTTAACACAAACTCTGTCTGGGGTAGAGGTACGATGAAATGCACTAGAAGTTGGTGAATGTCGAGAGGACTTCCGTTTATGTGAATCCTTTTTGGAGGATTTATGGCTACGGTGTGACCGCGAACTATTCTTAGATCTGGAGGATTCCTCGCCGTGACCACTGGTGGAACCTTCCGTCCTACTCTTCTTACTCGCCGGTGAAGAGGCACGACTAGATGACTGGTGTCTAAGAGGAGACCTAGACCGAGATCTCGCCCGAGACGAGGAGGCGGATACCGGGGGTGTAGGCTCTCTTGGGCGTTTAGGTGTAGCAGCAGAAGATACAGAACCCTGACCAGTCTCCGCCGGCTTAATACTCGTGACTCTAGAGGAACGTTTAGGGGGAGGGTGTTCGGAGAGCAATCTATCCCAAAGTGGGACGTTGTCACATTGAAGTGATTTATGCGCAACAATGGTAGTGTAGGCTGACATCTGTTGCCTGACCTCTCTCAACGCTACCGCCGCGGTCTTATCATTATCACAAAGGACCTTTACAGCTAATTGGGAGCAAAAAGAACAATTACGCATAACCCAGAGACCCCTTGAACGGTCTAGACATTTAACACACCTTATGCAAAGGGTATGCGCAAAAATAGGGATACCAGCACAAGCAGGGGTAGTGCACAAAGCAAAAACTGGGGCCACGGTAGCCATGACAGAGACTGGTGGGAGAAAACTACCGCCGGGTCTGTATTGGTCCGCCGGAGCTCAGCTCTGGAAAAAAAAGAAAATTTCCAGGAATTAATGCTCATAAGGTTAACCCAACATGTTCGCACACAAGTGTTAATAACCCGCCGGGTAACGAGATGTAATGTCACAACGAACACAGCTCGCTACGCGGCGGGGTTCAGAATATCTAAACAAATCTTTTGTTAAAGAAAGTGAAGAATACCCTCTGATATAATATAACGGTCCAGCATGGCGCTTATAGTCTCTTGGAGGTGGTGACTGTCTCAAGATTCAATTTTGTAACAAAGCAACCCCCCATAAAGACGCCGGCCCTTGAAATATTTTAGTAGAATAGCACAGGGCAGGATGATACGAGATCTGATGTCTAACGAATTGTCACAAAAGATCGCCGTAAGTTTGAAGGCGGCGATACCTAATTGTATCACTAAATTAAGTGGTTAAATCGAAATCGAATTTTGTAAATTCCTTAGTTCCTCCACCTAGGAGCACCCGCCGGGTGTGAAGAATCGATATTAACCTAATTGAACCTTCAATCGCCGTAAGTGTAAAGGCGGCGATACACATAGTATCACTTAAAATGGATTGGTTAACTAACTGAAAGACATAAGTCGTTCATCCCACCCTACCCAGGTACACCCGCCGGGTGAGATGTCCAAACGTTAACCCCATAAGTTCCTGTCCCCACTTCTTTGTAAAAGATCGCCGGGGAGGAAAGCCTAAAACAACAGCTAGGTTTTTCATGTGGTTTTTGTAAAACCGGGTAGAAAAACTACATATCGTATGTCCGCATGAACAACGTTTTATAGATGGGTACAGCCATCCCGCCGGGAATCAAAGGAGGCCTGAAACCAGGCACCCACAGAGACACAGTCCTGGAGAGCCACAGACACCCCAACGCCGGGGAAACAAGCCAGTGTTAACAACCACGTGTGGCCCAACACGGCTCTCGGCCGGGATTATCATGGTGAAACCGAGAAAAAACCCGCCGGAAGGAAACCCACCCTGAACAGACACCATCTGAACAAACAAGAGACACGAGGAGAGCCACGCACGACTAACCCAAGGTCACTCAATAATCCGTGGAATTAGGCAATACACAACTAAACCAGGAAACAATTATAGTCCGAGGAATTAGCCAATACACAACTAAAACCCGGATACACATGACACAGTAGGGCATATTTATAAATAATAAACAATAACACTAGTACATGTGGCAAAGCTACGAGCGGCTGGCTAGGCCTAGGTAGACGGCATAATAAATGTTGAAATATACACAAACACTGGAAATATCACAACAGGAACCACCGCCAACACACCACCGTAGCAAATACTTCCGACAAAGGGAAGACTGACTCGGGACCCAGAAAAAACTTCACCAAGTGAAGAAAAATACGCTGGGAACGTCAGAAAACAAAGCTTACCTCATCAGAAAGATAAAAGGCAGCAATAAATAACGCGTAGTGAAAGCCGCCTGCATCACAAACTAACTCAACTGTGAAAAAGTTCACATGTCCACAACGGGACCACGAGGGTACATCCGAAATAGATGCCCCATACACTCGACCCAAAATACACTGCACTGCGGGCAACCAGCCCAGGACACTCCTGCTACGCCTATCCTAACCTTACTCGATACATCCTGGAGTAAACAAATGAGAAAAAACTCACTAGGGACGCAACGAATGCGGAACTAGCGGAGCGTGGGGAGGCACGTCCGGGCAGGCTGAGCGCAGAGCAGAGAAGGAGGAATGACGCCTGAATCAGCGTCTGGTCAGAGATCCACACAAGTACATCCACGATATGATGGAAAGCTTATTAGATAGTTATTCTTATTTTCTTTTTGTTTTTATTTTTTACGAAGTTTTTTCGTAGTGAGAACCCAATTCATAATGACTGAAGCCATGAGTGAGGTCGCGTGCGCTCATGATGAAGGCTCCTCAGTTTTTAAATGCTCTGCGCGGTAGATTCAAAACTACGGCGGATTAGTGTTTGAAGAGGATGCCTTATGTAATAGGCATGTTCGTCAATGATGGAGGGGCCACTAATAAATAAAGATCACTCAATAGCAGCTCATGATCCACTGTGTCGAAGGCTGCAGAGAGATCAAGTAAAACCAACAATGAGATCTCGCCGTCGCAAGTGTTCTTGACTATAAATCATTATGTATGCTGATCAATGAATGCTCAGTCGAATGATGCTGCCGATAAGCAGACTGAAAAATAGGAATAGTTTCATTTTGCTGAAGTAATGGCAGCAATTGATCAAGTATGGCACGCTCTAATATCTTTGATAAAAAAGACAAGTTGGAGACAGGACGGTAGTTCGACATGTCCTCTACATCAAGTCCAGGTTTCTTAAGGATAGGCCGGAGCAAGGCATGTTTTTCAGACACTGGGAAGTTGCCTTTGGAGAAAGATTTGTTAACTATTTTGGAAATAAGCTTCACTGCATGATCATATACACCAGGTAGTTTGGAAACATTTATAGGATCCAATGGACAAAATGTTTTATTAAGGTTTCTTATATGGGATAAAACAACATCAGCCTCCATAGAAAATCTTGCTACTTTCAATGCCTCCAAAACACAATTTCTCCATCTTTCTACCTGTCACAATCTTCCACAAGACTTTCAATTACTCTTCAACAATACACAAATCAACCCTTCATCTTCTGTCAATATTCTTGGTGTACTGTATCTTTTTTATCCGATCTTTCATGGAAAGATCATATTGCCACTCTTGCTAAAACGGCTTCCCAGAAGTTAGGTGTGCCCATCTATGTGGGTTCTTCACCCCCGCACAGCTTCTTGCTCTGTATAGGGGACCAGTACGCCCATGTATTAAGTATTGTTCGCATGTGTGGGGAGGTTCCACCCATTTTGCATTTCTCGAAAGAGTAGAGCCAAAAGCATTTCGCCTTTCCAACTTAGTGATGCAGAACTCAAAAGTGAAATCCAAACCATCTTCTTATCAGGCCCGCATTTCGGGTTACGGCGGCTGGCCCGGGCTGGACAGTTTCTCGGTTCACAAAACGTATGGCAAGGGTGTCTGTGCGTGATGTCACTTTGACTTCATCATTTTGCGTAATGGCCGAAATACGACATGGAAAATGCCATGTGTGAATCAGGCTTTAGACCCGGTTATTAGTGATATTACATATTTTTCACAATTACATAGCTTCAGGAACTTACTTCAATATTAGTTTATAGGTGATTCTGTTACTCAGTGCATTATAGGATTTTGATGGGCATAGCTGCAAAATACGTAGGTTCTGTAGAAGGTAGGATCTTCTTTTTTTCAAAGTATTATCTCCTACATTCATTCTGTTCTGCCACATTATCTTATGTATGGAAGTAAAATGAGTGAGATTGAATTAAAGAATGTAGTTTGCTATAAATAATTTTACTAATCAGTAAATTTATGTGTGCTTATCAAACTACACTCTTAACCCGGGAACTACAGGGAGACTCTTAAGAGTTCCCCCGGCGGACTGCGGGAAGACTCTTAAGAGTCATAGAAACAAAAAAAATCGACTTTAAACATCGATATTTTTTTTTTTTTTTTTTGCCCCTGGGCCATACAAAATATCACTCCTCTACCTCCCCTCCTTCAGTTATCATCTATTTTCCCTGTTATTCCCTTATTCTGAGGTATATTTTTGTGCTAACATTAGCGAGTTGCAAGCAGGGCATTGACATCACTGTTAACAAGCGAGTGCAAGAGAGAGAGAGAGAGAGTATCGATCGACTGTGTCTCAGTGGCCTTGGGGGAAATTGGCGGGAAAGCAGGTTGCCTCACCCATACATTATATAACTCGCGGCCTGTATCTCCGATTTTGACCATCCAAACGATGTTTTCACTCGTTTTATTGTTGTTTCAGGTTAATACCTTTATAATCAACCCATATTAGGCGCGTATGGATAAGTATTAATGCTATTTATGGTAAAATAAATATTTTAGTGATGGAAACAGCTCAAATACGTCAGCACAGGCGGACGTTTCTAATTACCCCCATGCGCACTTCTTAGGTTAATTCAGTTATTCATATTTGTTTTCACCAACTCCCCAATTAATTTACAAATTGAGATGCGGTCTCAGGATGATAAGACCGCATCTCTAGCTGCCAATAAACCTGCAGCCAACCCTACTCCTGCCAGCCACTCTGCTCCTGCCCGCATCGCCCGCATATCAACGAGACAGGTGGGACACATAAGACCTGAGTGGACTACACCAGTATACCCTGCCCAGCCAGCTTCTATGGCCCCTACCACCAGAGAGAAAAATCAGAGGGGTAACTACACTAAACACCCAGCTAACCACCCTAGACTTCCCCAGCCTGATCAACCAGCTACAGGTGGTACTCCTTTATTTTCCAACTTACCTTTCATCTCCCCCATCAAGGACTGCCAAACTGCTCTAGACTTTCACTCTCTATTCCCTAGTCTGCCATTTATATCACCCATCAAAACCCCTCAGGATCTTGCAGCCATCCAAGTCATGTCCTTTTCCCGGGCTAGGATGGCGCATAAACCAGCAGTTCAACCCATGCAGCAGTTCTAAAAACGTTTTCTTATATGAATCATCCTGCACATGCCATTTCTCATCCACTTCCTCCCCCACCAGGAAGTGATCCCCCCATTTTATAACAGAATCTGCCCGGGGCATCTAGCTACAAGGTACAGCCAGAGTCCAGGCTCACCACCCCCAGAGCTACAAGGACATAACCACCACGCGCCAAACGCCCTTGATCCTCTCAAGCCGGGCGCCTTAAGTAGGGGCAAGAAGATTGCCTTATACTCACCCAGCCTGGACATCAAAAACTAAGCTTGCCATTTGGTATTATTTAGTTCAGGGTAAGAACAGCCAGAGATAGCTGGTGTTCAACTTGTCAGTTGTGTGCTGTGATCGAAGATCTACCAGGTCGGGTTCCCCCCATCAGGAAGAGGACTAGCTTGGGCAACCCACTTTGGGCTCCCCCTTTCTGGCCTTCGATGCAGTGCACAAACCAAGTACCAAAGGATTCCTACCTTGTTTTGTTCAAGGGATTATGAGGATAGTGTAGTAACTTTAGATCTACCAGATCGGGTTCCCCCCATCAGGAAGAGGACTAATTTTGGGCAACCCACTTTGGGCTCCCCTTTCTGGATTCTCTTGTTGCTACATGGTTCTGATAGTTCCATGAACTAGCAAGGAAGGAAGACACTTACCTTGACCCCCCTTAGACTACCTATAATGTCACTATCTAGACTGCTTGCAACTCTAGGTAGATCATTATGCTAGTCACCCTAACCCCCCAAACCTTGTAGCAGAACTCCAGCATATCCTTTGGGGATCACTGCACTGTGGGAGTGCAAGAGGAACCCGGTTGTCCCGTGGTAGGCGCCAAGGTCTAAGGAATCATCTTGTGACTCACCCTGGACCAGTAGCTGGAGTCATCACGCCCAGCCGCCCTCCGGACTACTGGATCCTCCCTCGATCTACGGGCCCTCCTCTTCACTACAGCTCTCCTTTAAGTGCTTTTGTACCGTTTATGGGTATAGAGTTGACTCAGGGTTGTGGTAGAAGTTATCTTCAGGGGTTCTTATTAACATTACGTCTTGCGAGAGGTCCTTCTTCTCCCTACTTAAATTGACGTTAATTAGCCCACTTGCCGGGACACATTATACATACCTATCAGGGGATCCATATATACGCACCTTTCCGGGTTATTGGTCTCCCATAGCCCGACAGAGGGGGCGTGCCTATATAAGACCCATAGCATCAAACACAAACACATATTTACATGTAATCTAGTTCCATTGTATAACTTCTAGCCTAATTCATTTAACATTCTGTCAGGTTCATAACTCGAATAGATTTCACTCTATCTCAGCTCCCGACGATTGTTGCCTCAGCCTTCAGCACCTTGCTAGTACACAATTAGAGTTAAGGATTAATCTTTGCCAGGTGAGATCTAGCACACCTATAGTATTAATATCATTTGTGAGCCTTTCCGAGCCCACTTCATTGTTGATGACCACTTGGCCATTATTGCTTTAGAGTCAGTTAACGTCACTATATGCCGGGGACATCATTGCATGATCCAGACGGCATTTGCCATTACTGCACTCTTGTCTTTTGTTGAGATCCTCTCCGAGATCTATTTGGGTAGGAGGTGTACCTCCACCATTTTGGATACCTTATAAATTGTATCCTAGGAGTATTATTATTACCTTGAGTCCGGACCCATTGTCCGACTCCTATTGCTTACTTGATAACCTGAGTATTGTATGTCTTAATTATTCTTATTGTTGTTGATGATCTCCAGGTTACAGGTATAAAATATATGTCTTGCTCCTCCATGAACCAGGTGTTAAACTGAATAAAACCCATGTTAACTTGTTACCTGTGTGCTTACTATCCTGCCGTGTTGTCTCTTTATTTAAAGTTTAAGGTATACCTATCCAGTTAGAGAGCTGCTCATTGTACAAAGAATATCTCGCGTTCCAATTTGGACCGGGCATAACACAAATAAACCTAACTAATGAAATCAATGAAAGTAATGAATACATGTGGTACTCCAAGGACTCGAACTGAGGATAATCACACCAACATTCCGCACACTAAGCACTAGGCTATCAAGACAGTTAAAGGTTTATGCACAAGCCTACGGTATATTATGCATTCTCGAATACTGCATATTTATCTTAGCCTGTACCCAACCGAACTTCACTCTGATAACTAAGTGATTAGACGAATGGAAGGGGTAATTAATGGGGCACTTAACCACAAAGGACGGCCTCACTATAAATTACTCCTGAACCTGCATAAATTCATAATTATTTGTTTTCACCAACTCACCAATTAAATTACAAAATATACCAATTTAACTTATATACAGTATATATGAACCCTCTTTCTTCTCTGAAATCTCCATCTTAGGAAATGTCAATGTTCACCACCGCCAGTGGCTCTCCTCTCATTTTACTGAACAACCTGGTGAAGAAAGAGGCCGTGGCCTTCCTTAGGAGCTCGGGGCTGTTCATCTAGGCAGCCTAGGGAACGACTACTACTACTATCCATGTAGAAGAGCTGAACTTTTATGTAGGATACTGTACATTGTGATAATTTTGTTGACAACTGTGCTCAATCCATAATACTGGAAGTGTTAGCGGAGTATTGGAGGCAGCTGCACATTTTAAATCCTTGTGTGTGATGATGATGCAGTTTTTACCACCATACACTCCCTGCTGAATAGCAAGGCTAGGGTGGGTGCCCTGATGAATCAGGGACTTAGTGAATAGTTGCCACAGATTGCTAGACCGCACGGTTCACCAACAGCACTGACGTCTGCCAATAACACACTGGCTGGCCCGAGGCTCAAACCGACGAAGGCTATGCTACCTTCATTGTGTATGTGTTCATTGTGTATGACTATCATGATTATGTCAGTCCTGTATTTAATTATGTAACAACCATGCCCCCCCCCCCCCCCTATTGATACGACGAAAGCTATAATGCCCGCGTCGTGTGTATGTTGTTGTTGTTGTTGTTCCCCAAGCAGCCTGGCCAAACAGCCCCAAGGCCCCAAGCAAGGCCAAGGCCATAACCGAGCGCCCCTACAGAACCCTCCCTGCCGACCACAATAAAGCCTGGGTGACCGAAGCCACTCCATGGCGGGGAGCTGAGGAGGGTGTGGAAACGCCCGGGAAACCAAAGCCTCACCCAGGGCCCTGTGCCCCTCAGCAATTATGAAGAGAAAGTTGAGGGGCAAAGGAAAAATGTGACGCTTTGGCTTCCAATCTTGGTAGATTGGGAGGTCAATCCACGGAAGAGACGCCGTCACTTGAGATCTAGGAAATATATAAGTAAAAGGAACAGTCGTGTGTATGTTCACTGTGCCTGTTGTAATTAGGTAAGCCCCAGACCATCCCCATTTTCGTTATGCAGGTCTGTGCTTAGGTAACGGTCGTGCCTGGCAACATTGTTGTATTTATTTCGCGTGCGTTTGACTACGGCCCAAACTCAGTACAACCACCTCCGAGAGGTACTGGGCAACCTATGAACAACATAACTGAAAAAACATTATTATTATTATTATTATTGTATTAACTTATGTGCGTTTTAAGCCAAGACAACTTTGAATGCAACCATCTGCAAGAGGGACGAAAAGGGAAGACACCTTATCTCTCTACATAACGAATATATATATATGTAGCCCCCATGCCCAGCTGTAACATTTTAAGTCACCCTGTCACTTCTTTCCCCAGACACCACTATACCTGTTTTCATTGTAGGGAAATGCCACCCCTATGCCCAGAGCGTTAAGGGTCAATGTCAAAGTTCACGAGCGACACCCGCGACCTAGCCTCACACCACACCCCCCCCCCCCCCCCAATTCACAACCCTCCACCTGTAAAGGCGTCCATAAGGATGTTATAACGTGCCGATTCAGTTCGTTCCCCAGCCCCAGTAAATAGAAGGTAAAAACCTATCCTTGTACCTACATTAACTATCCTCTAACTTGATAGCCCAACGCACAACCTGACCCAGGACAGACGGTGCGAAGCTAGGACAGCCACCTCTCACCCCATTAAAGGGCATAGCTCGCCAAAAATCTCATCCTGTTTTTGTCACTCTTCAAAGCATGTTAATTTGACATATAATGCACATGTGCTTTGATTTTGTATAATTTTTACCCTAAAATAGAAAACAAATTCACAATAGATATTTCCATTTTGAGGGGGGGTGAAGGGCCACCTTTGAAAACACAGCCGAAATTAAGGCCAGTTCACAGTGGTTCACAAGTTAGCCTGGATTTGTTTTACAGACTAACCAATGCTACACTCATTCCAGCTCCAATTCTTGCTAATTAGCTTATATTCTATGGATGACTCCAGATTTACCTTCACCTTTGTCAATTGTACCCACCTACAGCCTTGGACAGTTGATAATAAATATCCAAGAGATAAATAAATAACCAATTCGGTCTCAGGTTACCAAAACTAAAAACAAAATAGTGCTAGATGCATTCTCAAAAGTTGCTAGAATGTCGCTAGATAGTGAAATACTGGCAACAATATATAGAATAATACCATGATCTCTCTAATATTGTTCAATATCGCTAATATTCCTAAAATAAAACTAGAATTCATGTCACTGGATGCAAGAAAATGCTATTAGATCGAAGTAAATTCCTCCAGATCTAGCAATACATATGCTACATTGGCACTACTGTTTGTTCAAAAGATTAGCCCTTTGAAATGACCGCTATGGGTAGGTTCATATTGTAGGGTTACCGCCAGGTGTTAGCATCTAGACGCCATCTTGACTCCGCGGTACTAGTATGTTATAACATAATACTTTGTTGTTTCTGCTTTTCACACAAGTCAACCCCCAATAAGACCGAGAGATAGGTTCCCAGCAAAGTTAGGTCAAAGCGAATTTGAACCCTAAATACAGTATAGGCCTACTGTAGGCTACCGGTCATGGTAATAAACGAATTATAACTTCTCATTCATCCTACTCAATTCGTGGTGATCGAATTACTAATATATATATACACACACACACACATAAGGTATGCAAACCTATGCATGTAAAGTATCTTCACAGTATAGCCTACTTCCTTACTTGATTACATATTGTAACATACCACAAATTAACGAGTCGTGATTTAACTGATTTTGGTTCAAATTATAGGCATAATGCCTGATTTAACGTTTTGTATATTAACGCAAACAGCAACGTTTTCTTTGAAATAGCTGCGGGAAGACTCTTAAGAGTTCCCCGGTGGACTGCGGGAAGACTCTTAAGAGCAGAGCTTTTGAACGCGTACCAAAACCGCGCGTTTATAGCCAGGCGGCTGAAATTAGTGTGGGTATAGTACTACATGTCAACTCTCGACACCACCCCGCCACACGCTCGCCCCGCACTCGTGCAAGCACCACCGCGCCAGTAACCAAGCACTAGTCATGGAGCCCACACGTCCCTCACGCTCGCTCCCTGATGACACAACCAGCCCTCCTTCTGGTGGTGTTAGCCGCCGTGGAAGGCAGAGGGTGGCTGCTAAAGACCCTAGCTACCAGTACGACACGCCCTACAGCTCGGAGGACGAAACACCAGCACCCAAAGCACGGAAAATACGTGCAAGCACGGCAAAGGTACAGAGGTCATTGGTGTTTCGGGACACTGCCACCACGACCCAGGCCACTGCAACAACCACTACCACCACCACTGCCACCACTGCCACCGGTACCAGCGATGCAGGAGGCCGCCCTAGGGCTGCAGAACCTGCGGGGGCAGGAAAAATTAAAGGCACGGGCGTAGGGAAGAGAACCCGTACGCCAGCCACAGTGACCCTACCACCACCACCACCACCAGCCGCCCCTGGCCCGGCTGCCCCTGCTGCCCCTGCCGCCCCTGCCCAAGGAAAAGGGAAGGGGAAGGGGAAGGGGAAAGGGAGAGGGAAAGCGACTGCTGGCCCTGCTGCCCCTGCTGCCCCTGCCGCCCCTGCCCAAGGAACAGAGAAAAGGGCGACAGGCACCACCATCATCTTGCCTGCCTCCAGGGCCACAAGACCACGCACCACTGCCGCCCCTGCCGCCACCCCTGCCGCCGCCCCTGCTGTCCCTGTCCATAAGACTCCCGCACGTGCTGGAGTGACCCGGAAAACTCTGACACCATCAAAGTATGCCACCCTGCTGTTTGATGGTGATTCGCAGGGCATTGGCAGCCCGGGTTTCGACGACGAAGCCCTAGCACGGGACCAAGGGTGGGGGGATTTGGGAGTGGACAGTGGGAGTGAGTCCGACGTCGGTGACGAGAATGAGGAAGGGCGTCTGTCAAGTGAAGAGGAGGGTGATGATGATGCAGTGCTGTATCGCGACCATGGAAGCGATATTTCAGACGATGAAGGAGACGCAGACGACATTCCGATCCCTGGGCTGCCTTCGTTCGATTGGTCTGACGGGGTCAATTTTGTACCTGACGTGCCCCAGTTCAATCCTGGGACGTCAGGTACAACTGACGACTGGCCCTGTGACGAGCAAGCGAACGAAAGCGACTTCTTCCTCGCTTTTTTCGATATGGAGGTAATGACGTACATCGTTGCCCAAACAAACGCCTACTACAGGTGGGTGTTTGGCAGATTGGACATCATTTCTCCAAAAGCGAGAATACGAGGCTGGGTGGATACGACTGTGGAAGAATTCATGACGTTCTTTGCCTTGTTGTTCCTCATGCCTCTGTGCAAGAAGCATGTGATGCAACACTATTGGAAGCACGACCCTCTCATCGCCACCCCAACTTTCAATAAGTTCATGACTCATGCCAGATTTTTGTTGCTGCTAAGATTTATGCACTTTGCAGACAACGACAATCCTAACAGGATTGACAGGATATGGAAAGTTCGGGATGTGTTCACCATGTTGTTGGAGAGGTATAGGAAATACTTTTACCCCTTCCTCAATTTGGTGATTGATGAGTCGCTCGTGCTCTTCAAAGGACGTCTTGTTTTCAAGCAGTATATCCCCTTGAAAAGGCATAGGTTCGGAATCAAGCTCTTCGTTTTGTGTGACTGTGAAACTGGAATAGTGCTTGACATGATCGTGTATACAGGCACTGACATTGACATACCGAAAGCCGCTGCCAATGACCCCATGGGCATGTCAGGTGCCATCGTCAGCCAGTTTCTTCATGACAACCAAACGGGGTCATGTGGGACTGTCAGAAAGACAAGAAAGTTTATGCCTAAGTTCACAGGTAATGTCATTCCTCTTACAGATGCCTCCTCCAGTGACACACCTTCTGAAGACGACCTGGCCCAGGAAAACCGTGAGAGGCATGTCCGAAGAAGGCGACGAAAGGGGCAGAAATACAAGCAGCTCGAAAAGTGTGGGAAAGTGATCTGAAGTGGAAGGACAAACGAGATGTCCACCTGCTTTCCACCATCCACACAGGTGCCCAGATGGACTCTGGCAAAATCCACTACCGAACCAGGAAGACCATCTACAAGCCCGACATGGTAGTGGATTATACAAAGAACATGCGCATGGTGGACAAGTCTGACTGTCAGCTGTCAGGCGTTGAGTGTCTGAGGAAGACTGTGAAGTGGTATCACAAGCTCTTCCTCCACCTAGTTGACATCACGATGCTCAACGCCTACAACTTGTGGTTGGTGAAGAAGGAGATGTCCCCAAACCAGAAGCTGAAATTCCGGGAGTTCGTCTACAACGTGTCATACCAACTCCTGGAGAAGTATGGCACCACCACTCACAGACGTACGGCATGGCGTGGGGATCACGTTCCTGACCGCATCCAGCTGGGTGTCGAAAGACACACCCAACCAACACCGAGCTGATTGGCACTCGTCACAGGCAGGTGCAGTGCAACGTCTGCAGCTCCAGTGTGAGAAAACCCCACGTCACCAAAAGAGTCACCTCAATGTGCGCGGAGTGCAAAGTTGCACTCTGCTTGGGTGACTGCTTCAGGGACTACCACACCTTCAAGAATTACTGAGTGTCGCCCCCTGCCCAGCCCTGCCCTGGACTCGACCCGTGCCCTGCCCTGGACTCGCCCCCTGCCCTGCCCTGCCCTGGACTCGCGCCCTACCTTACCTGACCTGACCTAATTGATCACGCTACCTCATAATGTAACATATATATTATATAATGTATAAGTTCCAAAGATGTCCCTGTGATATAGCTTTTACATTATATAATTGTATGTTTCATTATTTAGTTTATAAGTTTCAAAGATTTACATGTAATATGCCTTCTTTTTTTAGTATATCAATATATATGTTTGTTATAGCCTAAGTAATGTGTATATATTTTCTTACCTCAAATGAATTGTACAAAAATAAATATGTTTCAATAAATCATGTCAAACCTACTAAGATAATAAAATAAAACAATAAAAAACAAAAAAATACAAGGTCATGTCATTGTATTCTTACAATATGATATATTCTATGAATATTTCATATTGTTTGAATACAATGGCATGATCTTGTAAAAAAAAAAAAATATCAAAAAATTTCTAGACAGTATAAAACCTTCCCCATAACCCCCTCCTGGATTCGATCCCACTACCCTACCACACTTTGAGTTTTCCAGTCCGCGACCTTTCCTTTTATAAACCTTGGCATGATATAATTGATAATCCCATCAATTTACAAACGTAAATTGGTGGGATAATTCATTTTTTTTTGTATATTGTCATTTCGATTGTAGACACGAAGTTTTGAGTGATATTTGGTATGAGCTCCTGTGGCATGGTTATGCCACAGGAGCTCATACCAAATATCACTCAAAACTTCGTGTCTACAATCGAAATGACAATATACAAAAAAAAATGAATTATCCCACCAATTTACGTTTGTAAATTGATGGGATTATCAATTATATCATGCCAAGGTTTATAAAAGTTTGTCTCTGTCAAGAATTAGTAATTATATAACTTTATTCTGTCAAAAATTGCCCAAACACTCAGCAAAATTGCCCCTCTCAGTGTGACTCCACTCATTATCACACGGTCAAGCGGTCACGGGGTGACCCTTGCCGCTCCTTGCTGCTCCAGCCACAGCAGCTCTCTCTGGGAAAAAAATTTGTATAAATACAATAATGCATAAAATACTCTTCACAAATACATTTGTATTGTATAATATTGTAAATAAAAATGAATAATAACTGTGTGGGTGTCGAAAATTGCTCAACCAGCTTTCTTATGTCTCGCCTACACGCGTATATTGGATTATATATAGTCATGACTGTCATACAAATACTTGCAGTAGGTCTCGAATATACATTTAGATTGCATATTACTTGGAAATAAATAAATATAAGTTTCTCTGGTGGCAATCTACCCTTTCGCAAGTGTAAGGAGACACCAGTCTATATTTATTAGTGGCCCCTCCATCATTGACGAACATGCCTATTACATAAGGCATCCTCTTCAAACACTAATCCGCCGTAGTTTTGAATCTACCGCGCAGAGCATTTAAAAACTGAGGAGCCTTCATCATGAGCGCACGCGACCTCACTCATGGCTTCAGTCATTATGAATTGGGTTCTCACTACGAAAAAACTTCGTAAAAAATAAAAACAAAAAGAAAATAAGAATAACTATCCAATAAGCTTTCCATCATATCGTGGATGTACTTGTGTGGATTTCTGACCAGACGCTGATTCAGGCGTCATTCTTCCTTCTCTGCTCTGCGCTCAGCCCGCCCGGACATGCCTCCCCACGCTCCGCTGGTTCCGCATTCGTTGCGTCCCTAGTGAGTTTTTCTCATTTGTTTACTCCAGGATGTATCGAGTAAGGTTAGGATAGGCGTAGCAGGAGTGTCCTGGGCTGGTTGCCCGCAGTGCAGTGTATTTTGGGTCGAGTGTATGGGGCATCTATTTCGATTGTACCCTCGTGGTCCCGTTGTGGAAATGTGAACTTTTTCACAGTTGAGTTAGTTTGTGATGCAGGCGGCTTTCACTACGCGTTAATTATTGCTGCCTTTTATCTTTCTGATGAGGTAAGCTGTGTTTTCTGACGTTCCCAGCGTATTTTTCTTCACTTAGTGAAGTTTTTTCTGGGTCCCGAGTCAGTCTTCCCTGGGTTGGAAGTTGTTGCTCGGTGGTGTGTTGGCGGTGGTTCCTGTTGTGATATTTCCAGTGTGTGTGTATATTTCAACTGTTTTTATGCCGTCTGCCTAGGCCTAGCCACCCGCTCGTAGCTTTGCCACATGTACTAGTGTTATTATTTATTATTTATAAATATGACCTACTGTGTCATGTGTATCCGGGTTTTAGTTGTGTATTGGCTAATTCCTCGGACTATAATTGTTTCCTGGTTTAGTTGTGTATTGGCTAATTCCACGGATTATGCTGTGACCTTGGGTTAGCCGTGCGTGGCTTTCCTCGTGTCGTGTGTTGTTCAGATGGTATCTGTTCAGGGTGGGTTTCCTTCCGGCGGGTTTTTCTCGGTTTCACCGTGAAAAAATCCTGGCCGAGAGCAGTGTTGGGCCACACGTGGTTGTTGACACTGGCTTGTATCCCCGGCGGGTTGGGTGTCTGTGGCTCTCCAGGACTGCGTCTCTGTGGGTGCCTGGTTTCAGGCCTCCTTTGATTCCCGGCGGGATGGCTGTACCCATCCATATAAAACGGCGTCCTTGTGGACATACGTTTTAGGAGTTTTTTCTACCTGGTTTTACGACAACCACATGAAAAGACCTAGCTGTTGTTTAGGCTTTCCTCTCCGGCGATCTTTTACAAAGAAGCGGGGACAGGAACTTATGGGGTTAACTTTTAAAACTTCTCACCCGGCGGGTGCACCTGGGTAGGGTGAGATGAACGACTTAGGTCTTCCAGTTAGTTAACCGATCCATTATAGTGATACTCTGTGTATCGCTGCCTTTACTATTTACGGCGATTGAAGGTTCAATTAGGTTATATATCGATTCTCACACCCGGCGGGTGCTCCTAGGTGGAGGAATTAAGGAATTTTACAAAATTCATTTTAACCTATTTAATTTAGTGATACTATCAGGTATCGCCGCCTTCGATCTTACGGCGATCTTTTGGGACAATTCGTTAAACATTAGATCTCGTATCATCCTGCCCTGGGCTATTCTACTATAATAATTCAAGGGCCGGCGTCTTTTTGGGGGGTTGCTTTGTTACAAAATTGAATCTTGAGACAGTCACCTCCTCCGAGAGACTATAAGTGCCATGCTGGACCATTATATCAGAGGGTATTCTTCACTTTCTTTAGCAAAAGATTTGTTTAGACTTTACACCCCGCCGCGTAGCGAGATGTGTTAGTTGTGTCTTTGCATCTCGTTGCCCGGCGGGTTATTAACACTGGTGTGCGATCATGTTGGATTACCCTTATGAGCATTAATTCCTGGAAATTTTCTTGTTTTTTCCAGAGCTGAGCTCCGGCGGACCAATACAGACCCGGCGGTAGTTTTCACCCACCAGTCTCTGTCATGGCTACCGTGGCCCCAGTTTTTGCCCTGTGCATTACCCCTACTTGTGCTGGTATCCCTATTTTTGCACACACCCTTTGCATAAGGTGTGTTAAATGTCTAGACCGTTCAAGGGGTCTCTGGGTGATGCATAATTGTTCCTTTTGTTCTCAATTAGCTGTTAAAGTCCTTTGTGATAATGATAAGACCGCGGCGGTAGCGTTGAGAGAGGTTCGACAACAAATGTCGGCCTACACTACCATTGTCGCGCATAAGTCACTTCAATGTGACAACGTCACACTTTGGGATAGATTGCTGTCAGAACACCCTCCCCCTAAACGTTCCTCTAGAGTCACGAGTGTTAAGCCGACGGAGACTAGTCAGGGTTCTGTATCGTCTGCGACTACAACTAAACGCCCGAGAGAGCCTACACCCCCGGCATCCGCCTCCTCGTCGCAGGTGAGATCTAGGTCAAGGTCACCTCTCAGACAACAGTCTTCTAGTCGGGCCTCTTCGCCGGAGAGTAAGAAGAGTAAGACGGAAGATTCCACCAGTGGTCACGGCGGAGATTCTTCCAGATCTAAGACTAGTTCGCGGTCACACCGCAGCCATAAATCCTCAAAAAAGGATTCACATCGGAAGTCCTCTCGACATTCCCCTAAGTCTAGTGCATCTCATCGTACCTCTACACCTGACAGAGTTTGTGTTAGGGCCTCTGAGTCCAGTGCAGCACCTGTCCCTAAAGAGGAGTTGCCAATTAATATTTTAACCCTGGAAATGGAAAGTTCAGGAGGGTCAATAATTGAGAATGTTTCAGACTCTCAAGAGAGCGTAGGCCAGGGCCTTGGTGTTTGGCGGTTTGCCCAACCACGGTCTGACCACCCACGTCCGACTCATACGAGTCACACAGTAGCCGACGTCCACAGGGACGGGGCGACCCCATCCTCTATCCCAGATTTATCTTGGAAACAAGGTACCCCTGCCTCGGCGGGGTCTTCTCAGGAGGATCGGGAGGAAAAAGACGAAGTTTCAATAATTTCGGATATGGAAGGACAAGGGTCAGGCTCAGGCTTGGACGCCGCAAGAGATAATAATGATTCTCCTATAAGTTCTTCATCTAACCAGTTTGTTACAGCACAAGAAATTGATGGGTTGCTTACTCATGCTTTATCTAAATTTTTTGGTCAGCAACAAGAAAACCCCACAATGGACTTGGGGGCTCCCTCGACAAGCTCTACGGTATGGCCTCTGATGACGTCAATTGATTTATCTAAGATTCCTAACCATCCTACTCTGTCACCTGCAAGGAGCACTAAGCCTGCCACGGCGGCATTGACAACTTCAAATGTCAGGGTCATAACGGATGTTAATCCACCCCCTCTAGACAAAGCACCTCTTAGAAAGGTAGCTATGCCCCTCCTTTATGGGCCAGACGAGTCATGGGTTCTTTTGAACCCTCTAAACCAGAGCTTGCCCAACCTACCTTGTCAGGGGAACTCCCGGTACCGCGTGAGTGGTTTATCCAGGGCAACAAGTCAAAGAAATTAAGGGCCATGGATGCCTTAGGTAATGTTCTGGACGTAAACATTAAGGCTATACCTAGTTATTATCACCAGGATTATTTTGTGTATGCTTCTAAGCCTGCTTTACCCCCTGCCTCAGCTTTAAAACTATTTTCAGACTGGTCTAAGCTGGATGGGTTTAATGATATTAAGACTCTGTCAGCTCTTACTCCTGAACTAGATTTACGGACCGTCACAGACGACGCAGCTAATCCAGTTTTGAAGGTGGGACAGTTGGGTCCAGGACCTTGGGTGGATTGGGAGGTAGAGGCTCAAAACTTTGCAACCACTTTCACTTCTAAATCTTCCCACCAGATCCCTCAGGACTCACATTCATGGTTTTCCATGCCGGTGGGTTCTGCCGGCGGAGTCCCGGCGGCTTTGTTTGCATTCCTAGCTGCCCCTAAGATTAATCTTTGTGAACTGAAGGACCCGTTCACTACCCCTACCCCTACTCACCTAGACAGAGAATTTAGGCTACGAGGAAAAGCTTTTCGCCTGTTTTCACAGTACATAGTATCTCAGCAGGTGGCTAAGTCTTTACTACGATCTACTCAGGCAATCGCAGACGCGGATGCTCGAAGATCGGTTGAGTTATCCCGGCGACTGATTCTTCAGTCGTCAATCCAATCCTTAGGTGACATACGCACCGCCTTGCTTGAGGCGGTGCGAGCACGACAAGATCTTAGGATGTCGTTAGTTCGCAAGCTACCTGAGCGCATTGCTAACCAGGTGGTGATGTCACCAGTACTTACCCCTTCTTTAATGTCCCCTGAAGTATGGCGAACGGTGTTCAATATGGCACAGGCCGTTAAGCACAGTCCCACCCCTTCTAAGAAACCTGCATTTAACTTCCCCAAACCCAGGCCTACTACTAAAGCCCAGCCAGGGGGATCTAAACCATTTCTTCCGCCTAAGCCCTCCCACTCCCCCCAGGGTCAGTACAGGCATAGACAGAATAGGTTTTCAGGTCAGAGAGGACGCGGCCAAAATAAACCAGGTCAGGGCCAGTCTTCGACCAACACCAGCCAGCCGGCGAAGCGGCCAGCACCAACCCCACCATCAAAAAACTAAAGTCTCTCTCACTCCCGGCGCCTACCTTAAGGCCGGAGGAACCGAGGGTAGTACAGCCGGCGAACCCTTGTCTGCTAACTGGGTCGTTCCAAACGTGTCACCAAGCATGGCCGTTAAACACTTGGGCACGGATGGTGGCACGCAAAGGCATCACTTGGCAGTGGCTCCGGCGACCTCGATTACGTCAGCCGACAACGGCGAATTTTGTTTCTTTAGAGGTGGAGTCACTAGCCCAGGAAATGATTGCCAAGAATGTCATCATCCCGGTCCCCCCAAATTACCCTGTATTCACGTCCAAACTATTTTTGGTTCCCAAAAGGGACAGTGTTCAGATGAGGCCGGTCGTAGACCTGTCTTATCTGAATCTTCACATTCACAACGAATCTTTCAGAATGTTAACAGTACACCAAATCAGGCTAACACTTCCGCCGGGAGGTTGGATGTGTTCACTAGACCTGACAGACGCCTATTGGCACGTATCGGTCAACAAAAGATTTCAAAGGTTTTTGGCCTGAGGATCAGGCACCAAAATTTTGTTTTTCAGAGGATGCCGTTCGGTTTGAACCTAGCACCTCGATTATTCACAAAACTAGTCCGGCAAGCCCTGATGCCATTGTTAAAACAAGGGATCAGAGTGTTGTGGTATCTGGACGACTGGCTGGTGGTGGCAGAGACACAACAATTATGCATAAAACATGTCAATATCATTTTGAATCATGTCAAAACTCTAGGCTTCAAGGTAAATCTGGTAAAGTCAAACCTTGTTCCCTCACGAGTAATTCAGTGGATAGGGCTGGTCTGGGACACCGCCGCTCTCACTCTGAGTCAGAGTGTGGACAATCGCAACAGGTTTCGCAGGAAACTGTTCAGGTTTCTTCACAGTCTGACTACGACACGGAGGGTCTGGGAGTCTCTGGTCGGCTCTCTCAACTGGATTCAACTAACTGTCAAGTTGGGCCGGATGAAAGTAAAACGATTAATATTGGAAGGCAACAAATATTTCCCGCTCTTACCGGCGGGAAAATTATGGCCCATCCCGAAATTAATCCACACCTTGCTAGCGGTCTGGGCGAAGAGGGAAACATTGCACTCAATAATGTCATGGACCTCTCCTCCACCAACGGTATGGGTAGACACGGATGCGTCAGGCACAATAGGTTGGG